>OX438888.1:2409922-3614884 GCA_949316265.1 Diarsia mendica | reverse complement strand
GAACAATATTACAATTTCTGAACTTACAGCTACCCTTACCTCATTTCTTCGAGCCGGTCTCACTTCCTTGACCCCTCGCAAGTTGTGTAACTGTGTATGTGTATAATGAGTGTATATGACCTTGCGATGGTTTGCTGGTAGTTCCGGACGATTCTTCCACGTCGCTGCAAGCCACGCCGTTAACGCGAGCCACCACACTCACTCCGTATTAGTCTAACCACAAAAGCCTCGGTGCTTTCCCAATAGCACTCCCGTGACAAGGCAAACCAATGATATTATCAATAACCCGTTCGACATTCACAGCGTCGCTAACCGTACTGCTTAACTAGTATAATTGGGTGCCGCGAAATGACTCCACAAGTCGATTTAATCAATGCGCGTGCGCTTTCACCCGTGATTCTATGGCTACTATAATAATCGTTCGACGCCCAGCGCGACTCAATACGAACTTCTATTCACGCCGAGCCCAGCGCTCGACCTCTACCTCCGCCCCTTCGCCTCTGTCGCACCGAGGCGGAGAAAATCAAAAATCTGAAGGTAGATTATAAACAATCACCCCCCCCGGACCGACCCGTTGTCGGTCCGCTCAAACTCCCGGGAGTCGAGATAAAGTTGAAACTGCCCGTCTAAGGATCGAGTCCCTCACCTGGACGTCTGCGATCCTTGGAAACCCATCCTTGCCCGTAATCAGGTTAACAATGCGCCCCCGTCGCCAACACAACGGTGATAGGTTAGCATCCTTAACCAGAACGAGGTCTCCAACGCAGGGTGGGGTCGTCCTGTCCGTCCACTTAACGCGTTGCTGTAGAATATGCAAATACTCCAGCGACCATCGCTTCCAAAAATTTTGGCTCATTTGCCGTAACATCTGATACCGTGACAACCGGTACAACTTGACATCAGTATACGGATATTCCGGCAAGGCGTTAAGTGGTTGGCCAATCAAAAAATGACCTGGGGTCATGGCCTCAAGGTCATTCGGGTCAGCGCTCAACGGGCACAAAGGTCGCGAGTTTAAGACCGCCTCAATTCTGCAAAACACCGTTGACAACTCCTCAAAGGTGAGAATCGTTGAGCCGATGACCCGATACAAGTGAGTCTTGGAAGACTTGACTACTGCCTCGAAAATTCCACCCCAGTGGGGGCATCCAGGTGGACTAAAATACCACGAAATGCCCCGACTGGCGAGGCCCGTGCCAATCTCTCGCTCATTCTGACTTAAAAACAATACAATTTCCTTTAAGCACCGGTCGGCGCCCTTGAAGTTGGTACCACAGTCCGACCGAATCAGTGACGGTACTCCCCGTCTAGAAACAAATCGATCTAACGCCGCCAGAAAGGCCTCCGTAGAGAGATCATCCCAACCTAGTTGAGCCAACCAAAGCTTCTGAATGAAGCACTTTCCCATGAACGTGACCGGCGCGATCCAACCGGTTGGATCGAACGTTCGTGCGATAGTCGAAAGGACCGATCGCTTGGTCCAGGTCTTCGACAGCAACTCGGCCTCACAACTGTATGTGAAGGCATCCTGACTCGGTCGATACTGGACCCCTAAAATGGCCAACGCATGAAGATTCTCCGAATCCTCAAACAAATGCGGGTCTTGTTGATACTCAGTTGGCAGTCCTGCCAGTACCTCTGGGCAGTTCGACAGCCATTTCCTGAGTTCATAGCCACCGGAGGCCATGAGCGCCACCAATTCATCCCTTAAGATGAGCGCCTGCTCAATACTGTCTGAGCCCGTACAAATGTCGTCTACATAGACGTCCCTATCAATGACAGCAGCCGCGCGGGGAAAGCGGAGCCGTTCTTGATCAGCCAGTTCTCGTAGCGTACGCATGGCTACATATGGGCTGGGCTTTAATCCGTACGTGTTTGTGTTGAGCTCGTACGTGACCATCGGTTCTTCTGGGCTCTCTCGCCACAATATCAGCTGGAACCGACGGTCGTCTGGATGAATCTCAGTTTGACGAAACATCATCCGTACGTCCGTAACGAAGACAACCTGGTGTCTCCTGAAGTCCGTGAGAATGTCTGCAATGTCTCTGGTCAGCTTAGGACCAGCATGGAGACATTGATTCAGGGACACCCCGCTAGACGTCTCCGCGCTCCCGTCGAACACGACCCTAATCTTTGAGTCAGGTGTCTTCAAAACAGCATGATGAGGCAACACATAATGCTCCTCATGACGATAGTCAACCCTGGACACCGACATGTGACCCAACGTCAGGTATTCGCGCATGAACTCCACATACTTCTGTCGGAAGTTGGAGTCCCGCTTCATGCGCCTTTCCATTGCCACTAACCGCTTTTCTGCCAGACTCCATGAGCTCCCCAGCGGAGGTCGAATTGACAGAAATGGCAACCTTGTCATAAATCTACCCGATGGGAGGCGCACCGTGTTAAATCGATAGAATGTTTCGCACTCCTCATCACGTGGGTTATTTCTAAGAGCGGTGGGTGGCTCTTCCGTTGCCCAGAACCGTTGCAGGACGTCGGATAACACGCTGCCATAATATATGGAGCTATAATCCGTTGAGTGCTGTGGTTCCCGTACTGGGCCCAATAACGCGTAACCACCTGCGGTACGCATGGCCACAACCCCGTTTGGTTGCAGCTCCCGTTTGCCGCTTCGGAGCAGCTTCCCGAGGACGTCAGACCCAAGCAAGACGTCCACCCGTCCGGGGATCGCGAAGTGGGGATCGGCTAACTCCAATCCATTGGTCAACCCTTTTACCGCAGACGGTAACCGAGTCTGAGGGAGGACCCCAACCACTTCGTCCAAAACGATCGCCGTGGCATTCACCCGCGTGACCGATGCCGTGTCACCCATCTCGAACAGGAATGTCGTCTGACCCCTGAGGTGAGGCACCCGATTGCCACCTATACCTACGGCGCCATCCCGTGATGGCTCTAATGTAAGGCCCAGCTTTTTCACTAAACAGCTGGACACAATACAACCTTGTGCCCCTGAATCTAACAGTGCTCGCACGTGCACCGGCTGTCCGTCAGTACCCCTGACAGTAATCCTAGCCGTCGGTAATAATACCGTTACTGTCGGGGTGGGCACCACTGACGAACAGGCTGCTAGTTGCTAATAGGAGGCACCTCCCTCCTCCCCTGCCGGAGGGGGAGTAAATACTGTCCCAGTATACGGGTCCCAACCCGGGTAGTAACCCTCCCGACCCATCGGTGACATCCGTGCCGGTCGGAAGTAGCCTACTGGCATCCTTCCGAACGGTGGCGGGCGCGCCGTCAGCCGAGGGCGTTCTGCGAGAGGCGGGGAGAAGCGACTACTCGGGGGTGGCAACATGCCCCCCAACGCATTCGAGTACGCCGCGTAACCCGTCTGTACTACCTCCGGGCCCCTGCCCGAGTCTCGGTGCCTATCCCCCCCCCGCGGGGAAGACGACGGTATCGGGTTGTGCTCTGGATCAGCCCTTGGCCCACCCCCCCGAGGGGGCGGCGACCGCTGATTCCTGGCCGACCCACCCCCCCTAGGGGGGGGTGACCGACCACCCGAATCTGGCTTAGGAGAGGGGGGGTGACCTCCCGGCGAGGCTCCGTGCACCTCCCTACTCTCCGCCAGGCATAGCAACTCGTGATGGGCTCCTCCGCAGGTTCCACAGTTAGTGGTCCTGTGGCACTCACGTACAAAGTGAGTCCCCAAGCAGCGGAAGCACAAATAGCGCTGCTTGACCACCCCTCTTCGTCTATGCACCCGCTGCGCCTTAAAGTCCGCGCATGCGGCGAGACCGTGCCCTTCCTTCCGACAGAAGGCGCACACTTCCGATTGGAGGGCGTGGTATTTCTTCCCCCCCCGACGGGGCTCAACCGGCTTGGGCCCGCTCGTACGTCGGGTTGACGGAGGAGGGTGCGACGTGGATGCCCCTTGGCAATCCGCCCGCCGGCACTCGCCTTCTAAAAACGCTCTCAAGTCATCGTAACTTGGGAGGTGGTCCGTCGATTCGCCACCATGTGACTGCTCAAAGCGCGCCACCACGTCGATCGGCAACTTCCGTAAAACCCTATTGACGATGATATATTTATTGTCCCCTAACGACAACTTAAGTCGATCTAACGTGTTCACCGCAACCGTGACCGGATTAAGGATTTTCGACCTTATTTCGTACACGTTAGACACCTTCGGGATTTCAAAAATCTTATCAATGAGGCCATCAACTATTAATCGCCGATTATCATATCGGTCGATTAATAGGCCCCATGCCGTCTCATAACTGGCGTCCGTAATCTCCAGGTGGGTCAAGATGTCGTGCGGCTCACCGTTAAGCCTACCCATTAATTGAGCCATCTTGTAGGCGGGCGAGAGATCCGTACGCGAATGCACGACACTATTAAAAATATCGCGGAATCGCGGCCAATCGGCATACTCGCCGCTAAACTCGGGTACATGTACTGGTGGCAACGGCGCCTGAATTCCTACGCCTGCTGGCCGACATGATTCCCTGACGTCACCCATGCGCGATCGCTCAATGTCGGCCGCCGCCTGGATTATGCTCATGGACATTTCCCCACACTGGTCCACATTGCCCCGTACCACCTGAGCATCCTTGTCCACCGACGACAGATCCGTCGATTCGAGACATGCTAAATACTCAGCGTGACACTTTAACACGGCGTCATATCGTTCGTCAACTTGCCGAGCGCGTGACAATAACGCATCTTCACGATCGGTGCGACCTACCAACGTAACAACCGATGAAAACCATCTCAATTCAGCTTCGATTCTGGCTGCGATAGTTTTCGTTACTGACGGAGCCATAGTACCAACTTCAATACGCGATTATGCAATAATAAATAACAATAACCAAAAAAAAAAATAACAATTATTGTATCCGGAACTAACAATAATAATATATTCGTTGAGCGAATAAATTTACGACGCTATGCCAACTCTTGAACTTATTCCTCTACGTGCTCTAGAGGTTATTCCTCTATGTGCTCTAGAGGTTATTCCTCTATGTCTCAAATGTTGACAATCATAACACGATTTGTGATGAGGTTATATTTGTGCGTAACCGAACGTAAATAACAAATTATTTTATCAACGAATATTCACATTCCATGTACTTATTATTAATAACGCCAAACTCAACTTGAGGCGTACACTGGTATGTAGGTCAATGTACTACTACCTACAAGTTGAATTTGTACATGAACACAATTTTTACAAAGTAAATTGGTACCAAGTACCTACTAATTTTTACAAGTGGGTATAACCACTGCTCTGCTACCAGATTTTGATCGCGCCAGGACTCAGCCGAACCTTATCTCGGGCCCATGGGAGACAGGTCTCCGAACAGCTGCCGTCCTAACGTGATCAAATAGACGCGATACGCGCCTCCGAACAATATTACAATTTCTGAACTTACAGCTACCCTTACCTCATTTCTTCGAGCCGGTCTCACTTCCTTGACCCCTCGCAAGTTGTGTAACTGTGTATGTGTATAATGAGTGTATATGACCTTGCGATGGTTTGCTGGTAGTTCCGGACGATTCTTCCACGTCGCTGCAAGCCACGCCGTTAACGCGAGCCACCACACTCACTCCGTATTAGTCTAACCACAAAAGCCTCGGTGCTTTCCCAATAGCACTCCCGTGACAAGGCAAACCAATGATATTATCAATAACCCGTTCGACATTCACAGCGTCGCTAACCGTACTGCTTAACTAGTATAATTGGGTGCCGCGAAATGACTCCACAAGTCGATTTAATCAATGCGCGTGCGCTTTCACCCGTGATTCTATGGCTACTATAATAATCGTTCGACGCCCAGCGCGACTCAATACGAACTTCTATTCACGCCGAGCCCAGCGCTCGACCTCTACCTCCGCCCCTTCGCCTCTGTCGCACCGAGGCGGAGAAAATCAAAAATCTGAAGGTAGATTATAAACAACTGTAGACCAGTTGACGGCATTACCTCAGCGACGCGTTCGATCAGAATCACGGCTGCCTAAAAAAATGTTTCTTTTGTGGTGGTAATGTACATCAGAGAATTAAATGCCCGGCCTTTAAAGTTGAGTGTCAACTATGCAATAAAATAGGTCATCTCGCTAATGTATGTCGGTCCAACAGTGTCAGTTCCAGAAGCAATGACACTTACTCTGCCAACGCCATCAAAGCTGCCTCTCTATCCAATGCACCCGATCCAGACGCCTTTTCTGCGGCCTCTCCTTCGGGGCTGAGCAAATCCACTATTCCAATAACTGTCAATAATATACAAGCTGACGCACTGATAGACACCGGGAGCTCAGTTAGTTTCATCGATAGACATATTGCAAGCATGATGAAACTAAAGCTTAAACCGCACAAGCAGACCATAACATTGGCGTCTACAAACCATGTCTCTTTTGTTGAAGGAATCTGTTTTGCCACGATTAATATAAATGAACATGTCTACAAGAAACGTCCTCTACTAGTGGTGAGCAACCTTTGTGCAGATGTCATCGTAGGCCATGATTTGCTGAAAAGTCATTCAAAACTCGAATTTAAATTCGGAGGGCCAAGAAAACCCCTAGAGATTTGCAATGTACTGCAAGCTTCGGTACCTCCTGCTTCTGTGTTTACCTAATATCAAGCCGATAGCAATAAAATCTAGACATTATAGCAAAGAGGATAGCGAGTTCATAGCTAATGAGATTTCAAACCTTCTAACGGATAATGTCATTGAGCCGAGCATATCTCCCTGGCGCGCACAAGTCCTTGTTACAGGTGGCGGCGCTCATCGCAAACGTCTAGTGATCGATTACTCACAGACTATAAACAAATTTACAAATTTAGATGCTTACCCTTTACCGCATATCCAAACCATAATTGACAAAGTATCAAAGTACAAGGTATTCAGTCAGTTAGACCTAAAAAGTGCTTACCATCAAGTACCAATATTACCAATGGAAAAAAAATATACTGCCTTTGAGGCGTGCGGAAATTTGTATCAGTTTACAAGAATACCTTTTGGAGTTACTAATGGAGTCGCAGCATTCCAAAGAACTCTTGAATTTATCATTAACGAAGAAAAACTTCCAGGAACATTCGCTTATCTCGATGACGTGACTGTCTGCGGAAAAGACCAAGACGAACACGATGGGAATCTCGCTCAGTTCATGTCAGCAGCGAAGAAATACAACTTGACTCTAAATAAACAAAAGAGTATATTTTCAAAGGATTGTATCAATTTGCTGGGTTACACAATCAAAAACAATATTATTAGTCCAGACAGTGAAAGGTTAAAACCATTACTAGAGTTACCAGTTCCAACAAATACCAAGGAACTTAAACGAGTTTTAGGACTATTTGCCCACTACGCGAAATGGATTAACAAATTCTCTGAGAAAATAAGACCCCTTATAAACATTACTACTTTTCCAATAACGAATGAAGCTTCAAACTGCTTCGAAAAACTAAAAAATGATATTAAGCAGGCCGCATTAGTTGCTATAGACTATAACGAAATATTCACCGTCGAGACTGATGCGTCAGAATTCGCTATAGCGGCTACATTATCACAGAATGGACGCCCAGTAGCATTCTTTTCAAGGACGTTGTCAAATGCAGAGTGCAAGCACCCATCTATAGAAAAGGAAGCATGTGCTATAGTTGAAAGCCTTAAAAAGTGGCGACACCATCTCATAGGTAAACACTTCCTTCTAATTACGGACCAGCGCTCTGTGGCATATATGTTTAATCAAGAACATAACAGCAAAATTAAGAACGAAAAGATCCAACGCTGGAGATTAGAGTTATCGTGCTATAAATACGATATTATTTATCGTCCCGGCTCTCAAAATGTTGCTGCCGATGCTTTATCAAGAGTTTGTGCTTTAATGAACACAAACAAATTAAAGGAATTACATGAAGCACTTTGCCATCCTGGTATCACTAGAATGCATCATTGGGTGCGGATGAAAAACTTACCCTTCTCATTTTCGGAAATTAAAACAATGACATCATCATGTCCGGTATGTGCCGAAATTAAACCTCGTTTCCTAAAGACAAGAGGTCAGCTTATAAAAGCCACATCTCCTTTTGAACGACTAAACATTGATTTTAAAGGACCCTTGCCTTCAAACACAGGCAATAGATATTTGCTTACGATCATCGACGAATATAGCCGATTCCCATTTGCTTACCCCTGCAAGGACATGACTAGCACCACTGTGATCAACTGTCTCAAGGACTTGTTCCTCACATTCGGACAGCCTTTGTACATTCACAGTGACAGGGGAACATCGTTCATGTCCGAAGAGTTAAAATCGTTCCTATTGAATAACGGTATTGCTTCATCACGACTCCATACAATCCCGAAGGTAACGGTCAAGTAGAACGCTTGAACGGCACATTGTGGCGTACGATCCAACTAGGCCTCCGTTCCAAGAATCTTAGCGTCGAAAACTGGGAACAAACTGTCAGATTTGCTCTACACTCTATTCGTTCTCTGATATGTACATCCACAAACGTAACTCCTCATGAACGGCTATTCAGTTATCCTCGCAGATCACCTAATGGAGAAACACTACCTACTTGGATGGTACCAGGGCCAATACTCGTCAAGAAGAACGTTCGACATAACAAAACGGATCCTCTTGTAGAAGAAGCCGAATTGCTAGAGAGTAATCCTTATTACTCCTACATAAGACGGAGCAATGGAGACACTGTGACTGTATCCAACCGTCAATTAACACCCCTTCCTACTGAAGATTCTTTGGTTCAACAAGATCAACATGGAGTACCAATTGAGTCAGAGACAGACCAAGGAGAGCATACGGAGGAAGAAGACCAATCCGTAGAATTACCGCGAAACAGTTCGACTGAACCACTATCGCATTGTCCTCTTAGGAGATCCACCAGACATAGGAGACCTCCTAATTACCTAAGAGATTATGCTACTAATGAGGAAGATATTTTAACGGAGGGTGAATGATATGAGGTTGCATACGCCTCTGATCTACATTTTGATATAAATAGTTTATGGTATATTTCTGACATTGTCATTCTTTCTCTCTCTGTATTTTCACTATAAATTTTAGCTTATTAAAACCAATATTATGAATATGTGGTTTGTCTTATACTTATAACACATACCATCATCTTTATCATTTCAGTCGAAAGATGTCCACTGCTAGGCATGGTGTGATGATTGACACCAGAAAAAAGAGGTCTATATCCAGTAGTGGGCGAATTCGGGCTGTGGATGATGATGATGATTGTTATAGTGCTGTGATATCGCAATGTGTATTGTGTGTATCACGACTGCTGAGAAAGAGGTACTGGAATCTATACTCATCATCAGAATCAGAATGCTTTATTTGTAAACATAGGTCAAATTACAATAATGATGTTACAGATAGGTAGATCCTCTATGTTTTGCCCATAGGCGTACAAATATATTTAACTAGCTGGCTGGCTTCGCCCGCGTGAAAATGACGATTTTCCACACAAACGTTCATCCCCTATTTAGCTCCCTTAGGGGTTGAATTTCGAAAAATCCTTCCTTATTCTTTGTCAACATTATAAAGGGAACCTCTGTGCAAAATTTCAGCTTTCTAGGTCCAAGGGTTTGGGCTGGGCGTTGATGAGTCAGTCAGTTAGTCAGGACTTCTCTTTTTATTATATAGAAGAAGAAGGAAGACAATGTTAATCTATCTTAGATTAACATTGTCTTCCTTTACTTTAACAACAAAAAAAAGGTAAGGTTTTGCCTTTGCTTTATCATCAGCCTATAATGTTCGCACTGCACGGACTCAGGCCCCATCTCTCGGAGAGGGATGGGCTAATAAAATCCACCACGTGGACCCACTGCAGGTTGGTAGATGTTAGATGTCTTCGAATATTTTGATTCTAAGACATTCTCAGACATGGAATCGATACTCATTGTAGTAGAAACTCATGGCTGAATAGTAACAGCCGCTCGGATCAATCTTGGGGTTAAGCCGCGCTTGCCTAGGTTGATCTGTGAAAGGGTGAGCACCCATTACATAGGAGTTTCCTCCGTGCCTCGGAAACAACGTTGAGACGTTGTCTAGTAGGGTGGGGTAAATTTCGGTCACATAGTCAAAGCTGGTTTATCCCGGGTAAATGATAATGTTTTGTAGCTCGGAGAAAAAACAACCGAAACAAACTTAGAGGTAAGAGGTATTAGGCCGATATCCGGTTCCGCATGCCTTAATAATGTAGAAGGATGTAGTAGAGCCATTGTAGTAGCAAAGATGAAACTTTACAATAATTATACCTTTTAACATAAATCTAAGAAAAATCGCAATATTGTTGCAACAACACTCCTTCGAATAATACCTTCAGTTAAGGCGCAGTCAAAGGGGCACCGTAAAAACGACCTGTTTTTCGTCGCAGAGTTAGCCGTATTGCTACTTATTACAATTCCAAAAAAAAATACAGTGTATAGTCAAATGTATAGGTAAAAGACTTATGCAAAAATATTTTCTAAAAGTAATCAAGAACCTCGAAAAAAAAAATCACAAAATCACAAAAAAATCACACGAAAAAACTTTTTCGTCTCGAAATGCTCAATATTTTGAGTGACAACTGTTATTTTTTTTTTTACTATCAGAAAGGAAATTTAACCAACTAAAGACATATGTAAAAATATTTTAACATTACAGCGTATTTTTTTTTTTAATAAATTAAATCTGCGAACTATCGTTCATTTTGGCAGTCACGAGCATCAAACGCATCGCCATTTTCAACCTTATTTGTTTAGGCGGTGAGTTAAACGCGCGCTCAAGGTCGCGGGCAGCTAATGTCGCCTTAATAGCAATAGTTTCCGATACATCAAAACATTGACGGCGCAGTACCGTTGCCAAGTAACACAATCGCGTCTCAAAACGGACTATTAAATATCTAATAGACTTTAATTTTATTGTCTACCTTAAGAGTAAAATATGTCCTAAGTAATATTTAAGAACGCTTATAGACACAGTTTAGTAAAAGTGGGCACAACCTTATCTCTTCTCATAAGAATGAGTTAAGAAAACATCAATAGATAGAGATAAGAGTAGTAAATTTTCAAATTGTCTGTAGAGATTTTTCTAGTGTCTCACTAAAATGTGTATAGATCACAAATTTTACTAGTAGATAGTTTATAGATAAAGTTGAGACCTTTAAAGAAGTCTTTATTTGTCAAGTTTTTAAACCAAATTAACTGAAGACTAACAACTATAAGTTATATTTGATTTGTAATAGACAGCGACACATAATGGCGCAGAACTTACAAGAGTTATTTAATCTTATTATTGTTTTGCATCATGGCGTACCAAATTTCTTATTTTTTACATTACTGTTTTAGCTAGTTAATAATGGGTAAACAAGCAAATCTATATGCGATTGAAATTCTATCGGTGAATATTATGTAAAACTCTCATAAAATAAGAGCGCCCGCTGTAAATGTAAGATTTGATATTTTTATTACCAAAAACGAATATTAATTATAATAAGTATTTTTTTTAAATTTCATTTTAATGTCTAAAATACTCATTTTATTTAAAATAAAGTAATTGAAAACATATTAAATATTTAATTAGATATAATTTAATGATAAAAACATAAAAATAAGCATTAAAATATGTAACGAAAATCATTTGAAGCGAAAATAGGTAATAAAAATGGCGTCAAGATAAAATTTACTAGAAAAACGAATCTAATAGAACAAACACACTAGAGAATTTTCTGTAGTATGGCTCTAGCTCCATGACAAGAATAATTTCACTTGCTACATACTAAACTATATAGTGAAAGAATAAACAAATTTATGAGTGGTTTAACCTTTTTAGCGCCACAGTCACGTATAGACGACAAGCCGAACAAGCAAACTAGTGCTCTAAGTCTGTCGACATAAGGTACTTTTTGGCTCGTCGTCTTACTTGACCGTGGCGGTCAATGGGTTAAGATTAACTAGTAACTGTCATCTCTGTATTCCTTTTTATCTTCTCACAGTATTTCTAGACTTTCATCAGTAAATATTTAATTTGATGTGTTGTAAACGAAAGACGATTTTATGCAGTAACAGAGCAATTTAATTAATCAATACGTAGGTACACAGAACCGTAGGTAGTCCATCAATTTTAACATCGATTGTCACTTTTTTGTTCTCTTAAAGAAGATGGATCAAAATTGCCCCACGTCCTATAACAACGTGACATATTTCAAAAAAAAGATAAAAATGTATAAAAAAATATGACATACTTCCTAAGTTCATTTTTTTACACCTTCATATGAAAAAGTTGCAATGAAAATAGTTCAGGCGCTGTTGTGAAAAATTCGTTCGTATGAGTATTAATGGATCGATTTTAAAAATTCTTTTTTTGTTGGAAAGGGTATACTTTCCAAATGGTCCCATATTTTTTTTATCGTAATCAGACAAGCGGTTTTGGAAAAATAAACAAAAAAAAAATTACATTGTCCACATTATGACTCATGAACATGTTAACTTACGTGTGAACCACTAAAAAGTGAAAAATAAAAACTTTTTAACAAAAAATAAAACCGACTTCAAAAACAAAACACAAAAAAGCAAAAAAGGGAAAAAACTTAACTTTAGAAGAAAAATCAGTTTCTGAAGTCGGTGGCAAAAACATGAAATCAAACAAACAGAAGTCACCGACTTCAGAAACTGATTTTTCTTCTAAAGTTTATTTTTCACTTTTTTGTGTTTTTTTTTTGAAGTCGGTTTTATTTTTTGTTAAAAAGTTTTTTGTTTGAAAAGGTAGTCCTACGGCCATAAAGTCAGGTCTCTGGTCTCCAGGATTCTGAAGAAATGAAAGTAACATCTCAAAAATAAGCTCATTTTTGTACTTCACATTATTATAGTTTTTCACTGCCTTGTTGTTTCTTTTGACTTATTGCATTATGATGAGACAAAAACGTCAGTGGTAACGCGAGGGAGTGATCGACAGAGGTTGTTTCACTAACATTAGCACAAATGAGAGAGACGAATAACGATAGCGACGCGAGTCGCGACGGGGCAAGCGAAGATAAGGAAATGAATAATGTAATAATTTTTACAGGTACCGTTTGACGAAACGAGATCAATATTGTACCTAATTCTGGTTGGCGTTTGATTAACCATCGTATAGCCCGACAAGCGAGTGAAGCAGCTCCTGCTCATAACATAGAAGCGCACAATCATTGTGTTTCATGCCAGCATCCAATACTACGAGGACGTCA
Organism: Diarsia mendica; assembly: GCA_949316265.1. Lineage (NCBI taxonomy): Eukaryota > Metazoa > Arthropoda > Insecta > Lepidoptera > Noctuidae > Diarsia > Diarsia mendica. The sequence continues at coordinate 3,601,686 of OX438888.1, read as the reverse complement.
AAGACATGTTCCTAACGCGAATATTTTGGAAGAAGCCCATTCCCTCTCAAAAAGAGAAGGCCTGTGTCCCAGCAGTGGGAACATTAATAGGCTGTTGATGATGATGACAACGAAATAAATAAATAATAAATACGACGATATACAAAATAACGTTCTGTTGATCTCAACAGAACAATCATGGCAGGATTCAATCACGGCATATCCGAAGAAAGGAGTACCACACCTATGTGCTTTATAATAGACGAATTAATGAAAGAAGGAATGCCGTGGTTGAATACTGTTGTTCTTATACACCTACATGGACGCAGGACATTGGGGGTATGCGCCCATGTTATGAGTGTAATATTTTATTTGGGCTGGATGCGTCAGTCAGGAGACTGACAGCGCCATTTAATTGTTCCTTAGAACTCGCATTAGAACGAGTGAAACAACATTATTCACTTGCATTTCCTTAGCATCGCTTGCCCCGTCGCGTAGCTATCGTTATTCGTCTCTCTCATTTGTGTTAATGTTAGTGAAATAACCTCTATCGATCACTCCCTCGCGTTACCACTGACATTTCTGTCTCATCATAATGCAATAATTCAAAAGAAACAACAAGACAGTGAAAAACTAATAATGTGAAGTACAAAAATGAGCTAATTTTTGAGATGTTACTTTCATTTCTTCAGGATCCTGGAGACCGGAGACCTGACTTTATGACCGTGGAACTACCTTTTCAAACAAAAAAAGAATTTTTTAAATCGGTTCATTCATACTCACTACGAACGAATTTTTCACTACAGCGCCTGAACTATTTTCATTGCAACTTTTTCATATGAAGGTGTAAAAAAATGAACTTAGGAAGTATGCCATATTTTTTTATAAATTTTTATCTTTTTTTTGAGATATGTCACGTTGTTATAGGACGTGGGGTAATTTTGTATGGATTGTGATCCGTCTTCTTTGAAAATATCTAGTGAGATTATTCTTCAGCCCGTGATGCTAGTTTATTTTTAATTTAAATCATTCTTGGACTCTAAAACAATGTTCTCGGATCCTTTGGTAGAGTGACGGGTTGAAAATTATTTATTACTAGCTGTTGCCCGCGGCTTCACCCGCTACAACACGAAAATTATTCCACGGGAAGATAAAATCGGGATAAAAACTATCCTATATGTTAATCCAGGTTATAAACTATCTGTGGACCAAAATTTATCCAAATCCATTCAGTAGTTTTGCGTGAAAAAGTAACAACATACACACTCACTCAGAAACTTTCGCCTTTATAATATTAGTGCGAAGTGCGATTTGGAATAAGTTCAAGACTATGTGAGTTTTAGCATGAGTTGCTGACCACTGGCGCAGATCCCTTTTGAGGCAATTGGATCGACTTTCGTCTTCCTCATTTGTATTGTTTTCATCCGAATAAGTTACTAGAAAGTTTCGATTCTGAATCTGAATTATTTTGCAACTCTTCTAAATCTTGCTTCCTTTTTAAATATTTACCAATTTTTGACGAAAGCCACCAGACCATTTATTTTTTTCACTGTCCTGATATTTTTATTGCATAAAATCATCCAATTCAAATATTTAATACAAATGCACTTAACATAGCCATTTTTAAGAAAAAATCCACTAAAGCCACGTTTTCACTATCATTTATTTAGACAAACTTAAAAATATCTATTAAAGTATTTTATCTAGACGTAAGTCTCTTTAGAAACAAAGATAAGAGTACCAATAGCTAAAATAGAAAGTTTTATCTTAAAATATATCAACTCATCTATAAAATTAGTTCAAGTTAGGTACCTTTAGGCTTTATTCACTATTTGTAGAGCATATTATCTTAAAACATTCAATATACCTATAAACGTACTTAGAATAAGTGTGCTATAGAACAAATGCCCTAAAAATAATCCAGCTTGAGAAAAATAACTCTATAAGAATACATTTTCTTTATTGCAACCATCTTTAGAAAGCCCCTATCTGAAGATTAACCATGAATAGACTGTCAATAGACAGATTTGTTTTAAACCTCCGAGACTGTGTTACTTGGGGGGGCTGATTCGAAAAGTTTGCGCTCGACTCTCGACGATTTGACGGTGATTCTTGAGTATTTTGTGCCCTTACTATTGGAATACAGAATATAGTGAAACTTTTTTTTTGTGAATGGCTTCTCTCTTCTGTTTGGATACCTTGATGATGATGACGTCACGTTGTTCAAAGGCTGGACTAACATACATTTTGAGGTCACCAAATAGGAGTATGAAGAACAAGGTGTAAAGCTGAATACGGAAAATCCTCCGACCAGACGGGTGTGTTGTTTCTGATGGGTTATTGTCCAACCGTTGTGGTTGTGTTCGGTCATGCTCTTAAGTTGTGGATAAAATATTAAATGATGCTATTTAAGATTTTAATGTTAGTTCTTTATTTGCGGTTAAGATGAAAATATACTTTTAGTATGTTGCTGTAATACTTTTCCTTGTTCCGCAACAAGTCTACATTGTTTTTTTTTTATTTATTTTTTTATTTAATATGGGCTTACTCTTGACCTCAATCTTGCCCTAAGGGCAGAGATGAGGTAGACGATGGAACGAGCTTACCCAGAAGAAGCCTATTTACTCGCGACTTAAATAGATTGGGGTTATATGAACTCGGGAACATTGTTAACTAACGACACTACCACTATTATTTAAAAAAAATACTTTTCCTATTACGAAGTCTAAACGAGTTACTTTTTACGATCGAGAACGGATAGTAGCGGATATACTCGACCTTAACTAATGGGTAAAGATGTTACAACTTTGATTAACTCTTAGTTTTCGATACGATTAGTAATTTGTTACTACTTTGTTGGAGCTACTTTGTTATGATTTTGTTGATACTGTTACAGGTTTGTTAAAGAGGTTCTCTTTTTCAGTCATTAAGATTAAGAGCATAGTACTCAATTTTCACCTACTTTTTAGTATTATTACAACCTCAAACGTATTTGTATAATAGCAACATAATGGTCATCATCATCAGCCAGAAGACGTTCACTGCTGAACAAAGGCCTCCCCTCATAGAACGTCATAACACCCAGAATACCTACAGGAAAAAATTCTAGTGGGCCAATAACCCCTCTTCCGGGTTTCGCCGCAGTCCAGTCCGGTCCCGACCGTGAACGCGTGCGCAAGCTTGATCGCGCATCTCGGTTGCAAAAATGAGTAACGTATCTAAGAGGCTTAAATGTGCGAGTTGTAACATTGTGATATGTGAGGTGTTAGCGTTTATCCAAAATAAACAGGATGTAATGGATGAGCAAAGCCTAGTTCAAATATGTGAGAGTGCTTTTAGTGCGGAGGACATTAAATCTGCGAAGTCGTTACTCTTTGAATCGTTGAGCCAGCGGCCGACGACGCGAAAGCGGACAGGAAGAACATTACGAGACTTGGACGACATCATTTGCTTGATTAAGGAGACAGATCCAGAAGAGATTCCGATTTTTGTGGCCAGTCTTCTGGCCACAAAAATCGGAAAAATTACCGCCCGTAACGTTCGATCATATCGACGTTACAGTTTTACTCAAAAGAATAGTTCTACTTGAAAAGAACATACAAGATTTTCATGGCCAGTATGCTACCAAAAGTGAATTAAATGATCGGATTCACGAATATTATAAGACATCATCTTTTGTAAATCAGGAGAGAAATGTAAACACGATTAGAAGAGAAGGTAGATTTAAAAACTTCGACAGCGGGCCGATGGCATTACCCACATTATGCGGTGATGAATCAGCGGTCGATCGCAGTGCGAGCTACCCATCTCTTTCCCCCGTGCAACCGCCGCCTGCGTCGTCGCCGGCCTCGGCGAGTGGACCTATGGGCCCTATGGCGGGTGTGAGTGAGAAAGATGGTTACGTACTGTCAACTGATAAAACGATGTCGTCGCATACCAGCGCACCGGGAACACAAGCACCACAGAGTACCATAAACCATCACGACGACGCAGCTAATGAATGTAAACAAATGAATGTGTCAAATGAGAAGCGCCCCTCGTGTTTTCTGAGGTTATGCAGAAGAACGTTGAACGACCAATATTGAATAATATGGAAGAGTGGACCGTTGTACAGAAGCGGAGACATAAAAATCGGTTTATTAGTCAGAGAGGAAGTGCGGCTGTTAATAATGAGGAGAAAAGTGTACAATTTAGAGCGGCGGACACGAAAGTACCGATATTTATATCAAATGTGCATAAGGCGGTGTCAGAGCAGGCTATTGTAGACTACGTGTATGAGAAAACTCGAGAGCGAGTTACACTAATTAAAATTAAAATGAAACAGGAAAGAGACTATAATGCTTACAAATTTTTTGTAACAAAGTATAAAATTGATACATTTTTAGATGGTAAGTTGTGGCCATCTGGAGTATCATTTAGGCGTTTTGTGCACTTTCCTCTAAGGCGAGTAAACAAAGATGTACATGAAAATATAGATATCAAAAATGGACAGCCTTAGTAAGATAGCAAGCTTTAATTGCAAGTCATTCAAGAGGTCTATGGAAGGCATAAGAGAGTTATGTCGGTCGGCGGACGTGATAGCCCTTCAAGAGACATGGTTGCTGCCACACGATCTGCCGTTGCTCAGCACGGTTGATGACAGCTTCGGGTGCACCGGGACGTCGGCTGTGGACACATCGGCGGGCCTTTTGAGCGGGAGGCCATACGGTGGCGTCGCGTTACTGTGGCGTAAAAGTGCGTTTGAGTCAGTGTTGCCGATTGAGTGCAATAATGTGCGAGTGTGCGCGGTCAGAATAACCGTAAGTACTAGATCTGTAGTCGTGTTTAGTGTTTACATGCCAACAAACTCGAGTGATAATCTTCCTGAGTTCACAGCCTGTCTTAGTGCTATTCGCTCAGTTATAGAAATAGAGGAAAATAAAGGAATTGAGGCTTTTTACATCATAGGAGACTATAATGCACATCCGAATGAGTTGTTTTATAATGAAATGATAAATTTTTGTTCAGATCACAGCTGGGTCTGTGTAGATGTGGAGATGTGTGACAGTGATACCTACACTTTCACAAGTGAATCACATGGCTGTAACAGATGGCTGGACCACTGCATCGTCACTAAATCTGCCCAGCAATCAGTCGCTAGTGTCACAGTACTGTATGACATGTATTGGTCCGACCATTTCCCGATTGTGATTGAATGTGACTTGTTAAAAATTAATTGTAAAGTTGTAGAAAGTAATAATCATGTAAATCGAGCTGTGTGGGGTGAGAGAACGTCTGAGCAGATAACCGAGTACCACGACCTCTGTCACTCTAAGCTGAGACTTATTGATATTCCTCAGGAGCTGAGTGATTGTTGTGATAAGTTTTGTAAACAAAAAGAACATTGTTCAGCTCTTGATAAAATGTACTCTGACATTGTGAATGTATTGGAACAGGCAGCCGTACAAACTTATAGGATAAAGTGTCGAAGGAAGGGTGGCTATGTCACGGGGTGGAACAAACATGTCGCGGACGCTCACCGCGAGGCCCGGCTTAGGTTCCAGGTGTGGACAATGGCTGGTCGCCCAGCCAATGGTCCTATATTTCATGATATGGCGGAGGCAAGGAGACATTTTAAGTCTAAACTCAAGTGGTGTCAGAACAGGCAGGATCAGCTTAAAATGGATCTCCTTGCTTTCAACCACGCGAACAAGGACTTTCGGCATTTTTGGAAGAATACGAATAAAATGAATGTGAGGCCGGGTCTCCCGGTGAGCGTCGGTGGTGTTACTGACCACAAGAATATTGCGGATAGTTTTAGGGACCACTTTTCTGTGCGGTCGGTCTTGGGCTCGGCGTCTCGTGGAGTGAACGGTACTGAGACCATTGAGACTGAGCGGAACACGAAAATACCTGCCAAGAGTGTGGCTTCAATTATTTCGGGGATGCAGCGTGGGAAGTCGCCGGGTCACGATGGTCTCAGTGTCGAACATTTTAAACATGCGGGAGTCCATCTGCCTAGAGTTTTGTCACTGTTTTTCACTTTGTGCCTTGGTCATTCCTACTTACCGGAACCACTTATGCGGACGATTGTGGTCCCTATAGTTAAAAACAAAACTGGTGACACATCCGATATGAACAACTATCGACCCATCTCACTAGCTACCACCATGGCGAAGGTGCTTGACGGTCTGATGAAGGGCTGCCTCTCAGAACATGTTAAAGTGCACGACGCCCAGTTCGGATTCAAGGCGGGCGTGTCCACCGAGAGTGCTATTCTCAGCCTGAAGCACACCGTCAAGTACTACACCATGAGGAGGACGCCGGTATACGCGTGTTTCCTTGACCTGTCGAAAGCTTTCGACCTTGTCTCCTATGATGTGCTATGGGACAAGTTGAGGGGCACGGGTGTGCCGGTGGAGTACACAGCGCTTCTCCGGTACTGGTATGCTCACCAGACAAATCGGGTGAGATGGGTCGGTACTCTGTCGGATGAGTATCGAATGGAATGCGGTGTGAGGCAGGGGGGGTTAAGCTCCCCCCTGTTATTTAATTTATATGTAAATGAGCTCATCGAGCGGCTGAGCAGCACTCATGTCGGCTGTCATATTGACGGTATATGTGTCAATAACATAAGTTACGCGGACGACATGGTGTTGCTCAGTCCCTCGATGAGTGGACTGAGGAAACTTCTCACGATCTGCGAGACGTATGCGGAGGTGCACGGCCTTAAATACAACTCAAATAAAAGTGAGGTGTTAGTGTTTACGGCACCTAAACAACAGCCCCGTCGTGTACCTCCAGTATATCTCAACGGCGTTGAATTAAATGTGGTGACTCAATTTAAATACTTGGGTCATGTTGTCACCAGTGACCTACGTGATGATGGAGATATAGAACGCGAGCGCAGGGCGTTGGCGGTGAGGAGCAATATGCTCGCCCGTAGGTTTGCTCGCTGCACGGCAGACGTCAAAGTCAGTTTATTTAAAGCGTTCTGTCAGTCCTTCTACACGAGCGGCCTATGGGTGTCATATACGAGCCGAGCCTACAACGTCCTGCGCGTGCAATACAACAATGCCTTCAGGATGCTGTTGCGGTTGCCGCGACGTTGCAGTGCGTCGGGAATGTTTGCTGAAGCACGTACGGATGGCTTTCACGCCATCATGCGTAAGAAAGCGGCTTCCCTACTGCAACGTTTGCGTAGCACTCAGAACAGCATCCTGAAAATGATTGTTAGCAGAGTGGACTGCCCCATCCAAAGGCACTGGGTAGAATTAGGTATAGGTTTATGTTAAATAGAATTAAGTACTAACAACACTAACATAGCATGTAAGCACAGTTTGTTACTAACCACTAACTACGTATGGACTGCTTAGGTCTGAAATAAAGATATTTTATTTTATTTTTTTTTATTTATAAACACAATATGTATCAGCAAATTAAATTCCTGAATGTTTGTTAAAAAGTTTAATATCAAACCAGCCAGCCAGACTTCCCCTCCATCCTACCAACATACATCAAGTCGACAGATTGACGGCATCAGCTCTAATTAAACTAAAATGTACTACCTATATCACTTCACTTTAAAGTCGCAACTTATAATTGCACTTGCTCACCAGTTAGTTGGTGCGCTGCAAATTATTGTGCAAACATTGTTCAGGTTTCCTCGTACGAATTACGATCAAACACGTTGGTAGTACTTTATAAAATGTCAGTTTCATCATCATTCGCATGATTTTAGCCCAATTTATTTGTGTCATAGTTTTTAATTCAAATCTTAAATTAAATTATAATAAAATAATATTGCATGTTCTTGAATCAATTTGGATTTTCTAATTTAAATTATTTTATATAATTAAATTTGCTCTTAATTGCTATTTTTAGTTTAGATCTATTAATTATTATTCAATTTTGTCGAGTGTTGTCCTTAAATATGAATTTTATTTTTCGCATGACTGAACAAAATTTTTATGGTTATGTAATTTAATTGTTGAAGCTGTTGGAATTAAAAGGCTTTTTTATTTTTTTTATTAATTATTGACTGTGGAAAGAATGTGTAAATAGTATTGCACTTTTGGAATTTCGACTCTCAACTGTGCGCTTTAGTGGAATTTAATGGTTGTAAAAAGATCATTTACGAAGTAGAAAGATACTTGTGCTTCTTGGTGTTGCGATATGCGCTTTTGTAATGGACCATACCTGGAACCTTCCGTAAATAAATTGTAAAATTACACCCGAAACAAAATCGTTTTTTGTGTAGAGTTTGATGTTTAGAATGCTTGGTTTAGAGCATCGTGAAAGGTTCGTTTACACCACGTATTAAGTATTGGGCTATTGTTTCTGATGGATATAAGTACTACCTCATTCAGGTACAGCGCATAACAAACTTAAAGAAGTAATAAGATCAAAGAATCACAAAAATTGGACTTAAACATACAAAATTGAATTTTTCCCTAGTAGGGGCAACAAACTCATTAAATGTCGATCCCAACTTTGAGTTTATTGAAAAAATCTGTTGTTTCATCCGATTACAGAGCTGTTCACACGAAAATTTATTCGATGATTTTCCACCCACCAAAAAAAAAGGCTTACTTTGTGTAATTTATTTCATCACCACTGCAAAACAGTTAAGGAAACGTCGTCTCAGAACCAAAAAAATTGAAGACATGTGACATCTACCAACCCGCACTGAGCCCGCGTGGTGCATGATACCCCATTCCTCTCCTAGAGGGAACATTATAGGCTGATGATGATGATGCATTTTTGTCAAAAAACATGCAATATTTATATTTAAACACTAAATACACTAATACGACAAATGTCTGCCGCATGCCGGACAAACTGTGGGCCAAAATAGCAGGAAACTGGTGCCCTGACACAGTGAGGCGGGGTCGCGGCAGGCCACGAAGGAGATGGCGGGACGAATTAGACAGGTTCCGTCAGAATTGGAAGGAGGACGCACGGGTTCGAGAGAAATGGAAGGAGTGGAGGGAGGCCTTTGCCCAGGAGTGGGAAAGAGCAGGCTAGAGAAAAAAAAAACACTTAAATTAACATATCAACTCTTTAAATATTACAGGGACCAAGATTACTCTTTAAAAATTGTAAATTTTGATCGAAAATCAACATCGAAATTCTTGAAAACAGTCATGTGGTTGTGGAGGTCAGATAGGCAGTTGCTCCTCGTAAAATACTGGTTTTCAGCAGCATCAAGTTAGCCGACCCTCACATACCTACTTGGGAATAGGCTAGGTGATAGATGATGATAATAGGATGATGCTTGTGGATGCTTGTGGATGATGCTTGTGGCGAATGAGAAATAAATCGTCTTTGAATAAATATATAAATCATAAGAATAGTAAATAGCCTCGAATTAAAACTTTCGTCCTCAGTTGAACGTACGACGAAACAAACTTCTAAACCGATAAACAGCCATAAAAATGCCCCACAACCTTTAGCAAAACTTATGTGGTCAGGAAGCTGACGACATCTTTATAGTGTAGTAACTAATCCCAATCTCATGGATATAAATTATAACGATAAAAATAGTTTGAGACATGTAATGAGGATGGCACAAGGGTGGCTGTCTCTTGTGGTGGGAAGGGACTTGTGGTGTCGTTATGGAGTAGGGCGTTCAGAATTTAAGGAAAGAACATGGGATATTTTTTTGAAATTGAACGTTTTTACGGTACGGCTGTCGCAGTAACGGAGAGTCGTCATGGGTTTGATTCTACACGAAAATATTTGTATGGTTTACAGGTGTTCAAAAAAATAATTACGACGTTGAATCCCATGCAGGGAGCATGGGTATAAAACATTCAAAACAAAGGTGAACGTGAACAATTTTAAGGTAGGCTTCTGTTGTGTATTGTACGAGAAGGTAATATTTTGACAAAACCTTAACATAAAAATCAATCCTAGTTTGAAATATTAGATAAGTAAATCATTAGAGAAACTATCAGTACGTGACAAACAACAAATGGACATGAACAATATTTGAAAATAACGGTTGTTTTGATTCCATTAGGAGCCAAAGTTTATCATAATTTCAAACAAATTGTTTCCGAGTAAGCAATTTCCTTCGAATAAATTATTTATAAGTAATCATTAATAAATATTTTATCAACCGCTCAGACTTACAGATAACACAAAATTGTGTGAAATAAGCTATAGAATATTGAGAAGTTTTCAATTTTGTTGAAGTTAACAAAAAGTTTTATTTATTGACGGGTATTTATTGAGTTTGGCTTTATTTTCTCATAATATAAATTTTGACTAGAACAAGTTTCTGAGAAATGTCATCTAACTATCTTCTTTAAATCTTCTTCTATCTAAAGAGAAGTCCTGACTGACTGACTCATCAACGCCCAGCCCAAACCCTTGGACCTAGAAAGCTGAAATTTTGCACAGAGGCCTATTATAATATAGTCAGTCAAGAAATATGGAAGGATTTTTCGAAATTCAACCCCTGAGGGAGTTAAATAGGGGATGAAAGTTTGTATAGAAAATCGTCATTTTAACGCGGGCGAAGCCGCGGGCAAAAACTAGTGTCTTAGAAAACTAAAGCTGTTGTTGTAACAGAAAAAGGGTCAACCTACACCTAAGGATTTCCTGTATTTCACCAGGGTACTTTATAACACAGAAAGCCAAGTCAGAGAGCCCATGGGCGATTTAAAAACTCTGATACCAAGTAAGGCATTAACCACATGATAAAGAAGTACACAGTAACTCTCCAACGGGTCCAACTAACTATCTTTTAGCCGTAGGTATCGTTTAACTATTTTTTGAGGAGATCATGGAAGTAGAATGCATCCATCTATCTCACCTTTATAAAGCAGTGGTGGACCAGTGGTGGCGGCCCCGACTTAGGAACAGTTGGTCGTGGGTTCGAACCCAAGCAGGCGCATTACTTTGTGTAATTTATTTCATCACCACTGCTTTCAAAACGGTGAAGGAAAACATCGTGAGGAAACCGGCATGTCTTAGAACCAAAAATTCGAAGATATGCGACATCTACCAATCCGCACTGGGCCCGGATTATAGCCCATCCCTCTCCTAGAGAGGAGGCCTGAGTCCCTGCAGTGGGAACAATTATAGGCTGATGATGATGATGATGATCTCACCTTAAATATTTCATACTTTTTAAAAACAGAATTTCTCAGAAACAACGTCAAACCACAGCCACCCGAAGACACGACTCTTTACGATCCATTCAATCGCCTAACTTCGGGTAAGTTCGTGCGCGATTTACGAGCGACCAATAAAACCGCTTAGATGATAGTAAAATGGATTTTAATGGCATGTGCAAGAGTGCCGATGGCTCAATATGAAAGGTGGGGTGTAATGTAAGCTATGTTTAATTAAAGGAGGTCTTAGCATATTAATTAACATTCTGAGGTACAGCTGAGATAATAAAATTTCTATTGGGTGGGAAATTGTGTAGCAGGCTATGCGTTCTTCTTCTTAGCGTGTCGAAAGCAAATTCTCATTAAAGGGTGTGCTACAAGGTGTAAACAGTCCTTTCAGAAATGCTTAGTGGACTAAAAATTCTGTAAGTACCTACATCAAACTAAGTAACTCTTCGCAGAAAATATTGCTAGGAAATGACTTCTTTTGGGGTGAAAGACAACTTTTTGGTTTTGGAGTCGAATGTTATGCGCTTTACGCACTTAAAACATTGTGCTGATAGATGCATTGAATAGTACGAAGGCCAATGAAGTTTTTAAAGTAAAGTAATAATTATATTAAATGTTCTAGGGTGTCCCTTCTTCGCGTAGTCACTCACATTTTGTTACAATAAAACCATTTACAGGCCATTTTGAACTGACAAGACCCGTTCAGCCAGAAACTTGAAGCTAACGATCATCAAAAGACGACAACATCCAAGCACCCTCTTCAGAATAGTACCTAGACACTCCAGAATAACGCGGCCCTCAAATCTTAGTACCATGCAAATGAGTAGGGCCCCAAACGTCTGTTACGAACGATATTAATCACCGAGTCTTATGACTATTCGATACAAGAAAAATTACAAGAGTGGGGCAAGTTTATAATAAAAACAGAGACACATAACAGTGGCTGTATAGAGGCAACAGTGGCTGTATAGAGGCAGCAGTGGCGATGCCACTTTGTTTAATAGCCTTTTCAGTGCACTTGAACAACAAAAACTCAAAATATTTACTTCAATGAAAATATTTACAGGCACTTTAGATCAGCCAAAAACTTGCCAGCGCCAGGCCATCTCAAGACGACAACATCTCAAGTACCCTCTTCAGAATAGTACCAAGACACTACAGAATTACGCGGCCCTCAAATCTCAGTACCATGCAAATGAGTAGGCCCGAAACGTCTGTTACGAACGATATTAATCACTGAGTCTTATGACTATTCAAATTGAACTCAATCTTGAGGCTTAGTACCGTAGTACGTTGCTATCAAGTTTCAACTGAAATTGGTTGATTCTCGGCTGATTTACTCGAAATGGTTTGTGTCTGGGTTATGATTTTGAATATTGTAATGATAATGGATGGCTTGAGTTGGTTAAATGGTGTGGGGAAATGTGGTGTTTTATGGAAGGCTCCAAAGAATTTATGTTTAAGAATTTTACGAATACGAGGTAAGGCTTCCTTTGCAGGGGTTTGCAAGGGCCGACGCTTGCCAGGGCTGCGGGTTGTTCGAAAGAGATAACGCGGCTCCGGACACAAAGGGCTAAGAAGGAACATGGGTGGTTTTTAGTCAGTAGAAGTCTGAAAATCTCTTCCGATGCGCCCATCATGATTTAATGATGATGATTGACTGGCCTGTTGGTCTAGTGGTTAGTGACCCTAACTGCTATGCCGGAGGTCGTGGGTTCGATTCCCACCCAGGTCAAATGTTTGTGTGATGAGCACGATCATTTGTTCTGTGTCTGGGTGTAATTTATCTATAATATGTATGTATTTAGAAATATATAAGTATGTTTATCAGTTGTCTAGTACCCATAACACAAGCTCTGCTTAGCTTGGGACTAGATGACGTTGTGTGATAGTTGTGGAATATTATTATTATGATTACCCACCCTCCAAAAAAAATCAGATCTTCTTGAATTCACACTTTTTCACTGCGTGTTGGGTTTACAGATCTCTTCATCTTGTCTCCCGTTGCTACGAGTATCGTGACGGCCTTAATTTACTTCTATTAAAAACAACACTTGAATTAGTTGAACAAGGAACTTTTGGGCACGTAGCCAAAATCGAAACTAATGCAGCCATTTTGTTTCTTTTTTTAACCGACTACAAAAAAAGGAAGAAGTTCTCTATACTGTTGTATTTGTTTACCGTATAACTACGTCATTTATAAACCGATTTGACATACTCTCATAATGGTCTCACAGAAATTTCATTAAAATCGTTTCAGTAGTTTGTTTCATGATGGTGCTTATTTAATACAGCTTCACAAATTGATCACCAAAAACTCACTTTATCTGAATACCAAAATATCCTTGCAGGACTGTAGTACAATACCTACAGCTTCGACTTCCAACATAGTCGTTAAAAGAGATATTCTGAATTTATTTAATGAGTCTGTACATTCATTGAATATTTTAAACAACACTTATCAATGCATAATTAAAGAATAAATCACATTACATTAAATGTATTCGACAATCTCATTACGTCCCAATTTGACACGCTGAATAAAATTCATTTTTAACAATCAGTCAATGTAATTATTAAAAATTGAATGAACGCTCCGTTCAGAAATTAATTCATTGTCAATAATGAAATTAATTTTTTGTTTTGCTGCATATTTGCCGCTACTATAATGTGTGTTTCTATGTCCACTTTGCGTTTCAGAAGAACGGCACACGTATCCCGTGGTAATAATAGGCCTAGCCTTTTCCAAACTGTGCAACAGAGTTGGGGTCGATTACCCAGCAGCCTCTAAGTAGATTAAATGGTATTTGATTGCCAATTCATTATTTTGTTCAATTAATTTATTCACAAAAAAATTTACATTGTGTCTGAATTTCTATAACTAATTTGGATTAGTTAATGAACTCATTTAATAGGTCCGCACAAGAAGTCACTCTTTGTGAAACACTGGTAATCAGTAACACTGGTAAGCAGTATCCGTTTAAGCTGGAAGACCACCTCAAAACAGTGATCGGGAAATGGCTAAGTACAATGACATGATGATTGAGACAAACAATTATCTTGCTAATTGTTTTGTTGTAACTTATATAATCTTCTTCTTCTTTGTCGTGAGGCTTCTATGTATGTCCACCACACACCACATTCTGATGCCACCCAGTGGTCTCTGCCTTAACTTTGCATGCAAAATTATGAGGAGTATAAAGAAAGAAAGTCAATCTTCATAAAGAATAATTCAAACTAAAAATGTATTTAAAAAAACGGCGAATAAAAAAAAAGGAATATTTTCATTTAATTGCAGGGCTGACGCTGTTTTCCCCTGAACTTTTAGTAATTTGCCAATTCCACTTAAATTAAAAAAATATCGCCAACCTGAATTTATAGCACCACGTCTTAATCAATCATGCGCAAATGGCCTAAATTCTAGAAATACTATTCACCCTAATGATTAACCTAAAGCCATATTTTACAATTCCATTTATTCACTCAAATTGCTCGAATAACACGATTTATTACTGTCGCTCCTTTAGAAGCTATTAAGCTTAGTGCACATTGAATATATTAAAGCCTCGCAGATGGTAGGTTTTAGGCTTTCAATACTAGCGGTAAAACCGTTAACGGTATTTTTATGTACAAAAAGTTTTGTTTCTGAAGATTGAGATGTTGTTGACGAATAAAATCATCATCATCATCATCAGCCTATAATGTTCCCACTGCAGGGACTCAGGCCTCCTCTCTAGGAGAGGGATGGGCTATAATCCACCACGCGGGCCCAGTGCGGATTGGCGGATGTCACATGTCTTCGAATTTTTTGGTTCTAAGACATGCCGGTTTCCTCACGATGTTTTCCTTCACCGTTTTGAGAGCAGCGGTTGATGAAATAAATTACACAAAGTAATGCGCCTGCCTGGGTTCGAACCCACGACCTACTGTTCGTAAGTCGGGGCCGACACCACGGGGCCACCGCTGCTCTTCGAATAAAATAGTAAATTAAAAATAAAAGATTAGTAGTGAAAAGTAAGTTTTAGTCACATATTGTGTCTTACTGTTAGTAATGTTTAGGCTACCAGTCGAACCAAGGGGTGGGTCGTGGCCGTGGATTATAGAACGAGATGACGTGGCCTCGGCACAATGGAAAAGAAGCAACATGGGTTCGGTTTTTAGTCAGTAGAAGTCTGACACTCCCCTTCGCTCTGCCCAAGAGCGGGGGGGGGGGGGGGTCATTTGATGATTTTCCACCCACCAAAAAAAAAGGGGGTGGGTCGTGGAGCTTTCGAGACCGGGACCGCGGTCCAAGATTCCACCTAAATATAATAATTATTTTTGAGTAGTATTTTAGGACCACAAGAAAAAAGAAATAAGTATTAGATTATAGTAACTAGCAAATCAAATTTTCGAGACATATTATTATTATAAGTATTATGTAGATGCTTCAAAGAGTCTATTTTTCTATATTATTATTTTAAATCTCTTTGATATTTTCTATTTAATCCTTATCACGTGTAACCGTTGTATCATATTCTTAGCTGAATGTAAACAACAACATATTTACAATTTAAGTACACCTACGCAATATATTATTTCTCTACTCTGGTTTCACAAAGTTTACATGAGCGGAGTGTTTGCAAATATTGAGAGTATTTACTTAAACATTTACTTAGTCTGTATTTATACATCTATAGGCATTACTTACCAGTGTATTCTACCTAGTATTGACATAACTTTCCCTAAAAGTCTAAGATTATTTCTATCTTTTTCGTGTGGTTATTGCCTACCCCCTGGTGTAAAAGTTTTTGTGCCACCCCCATGGGAGAGAGAGTCTGAGAGAGGTCAGAGGTCCGAGGCCCATGCCTCTGACTTGGTTTTAAATGCCGTTTAGAAAATATTATATGTCTTTTTTTTTGTGGGTGGAAAATCATCAAATGACCCCCCCCCCCCCCCCCGCTCTTGGGCAGAGCGAAGGGGAGTGTCAGACTTCTACTGACTTAAAACCGAACCCATGTTCCTTCTTTGCCCTTGTGCCGAGGCCACGTCATCTCGTACTAAAATCCGCGGCCAAGAAAAATATAATTATGTCTCAGACATGCTGATTTCCTCACGATGTTTTTCCATCACCGAAGTAAGTGATAATTATATAATACTAGCTGATGCCCCGCGGCTTCTGCCGCGTGGATCTTGAAACCTTCCCCAAGAACCAATCTATCCATTGGTGAAAACAGCATGAAAATCGGTGCAAGAATTTTTGAGTTTTGGGCCAACAGACAGACAGGGGTGGCGGAGGTCTTTGTTTTATAATATGTAGCGACGCACATCAATCCGTAAAATCCGAGTTGGGTGCCTAGGGTTTAAGCTTGAGACCTATGAATCCTCCTGTTTAAGATTAAGATTCCTCTTTGGAAAACCATAGATTTGAATTTAATTATATTGACATTTATCGATTTCGTAAAACTACGTTCCAAGATCGGTATTGTCGAGGCCATAAATATGCCAGGTAGAATGGAAACTGGTGCGCCATTTCTGCAGAATGCACTCAAAAAGGTGAGTAACACGATATGGAATGGCATGCCTCACTATGGAACGCATCGTTCAAGCAAGGCGAAATAACGCAGGCGAAATGTTTTAGTTGCTTTTACGTAGACTGGTCTCACGGAGATAATTTAAAAGGGATTTAAAAGCATGATGGGTTTACGTATATATTTTGAAACCAATTCTTATAAATGCGGTACATGAAATATTGAAGATTGAATAATAATATTGATAGAGAGACTGTCTTGTTGGTTGAGTGGCTGCAAATAAGAGTGCTGAGTATGAGATTCTAGGTTCGATTCTCAGATTGAGGAAAGTCCCATTGGATTTTTCTATCAGGAATTTCTTTGTAGCAGCCACGGAGTCTAAATAGTTGCATGGTTGATGACAATAGGCTCGATTCCTAACAATGGACTTCACTGTTGTTTCTGTTATCTATGGGACTTCACAATCCAGCGAATTGTTGATGTACTATTGGGTATTAATAATCTCTGGCAAACCCTCCGGAGAATAGGTACACATGCGTGATATATTATTGTGTTCGTTATCATCACCATCAGCCATAAGACGTCATCTGCTGGACAAAGATGGCCTTTGTCCCATTTCGTCCCATAGAATTATTGTGTTAATGTACAAAAAATATGCGTAGTTCCGGAAACACAGCGAGTGTTTCCGGAACTACGCATATTTTTTATCATAAAAAACTCATGAATATTCCACACTCTGACCTCAGCCGTCTGATATAAGGATTCAATAGGATCACAGTCTAAAATAAACCATCTATCACACCGAAACGAAATAGCATATTCTTCCGTATAAATACTTTAAGTGCACACAATTCATGTTGAATAAAATATTTCATTTGCCTGCATGTTTATTCATTGAGTTAATGAAATAACGCGCAAGCTTTTATGTTTTAAACGTTGTCAATATTAAATTTTATCGCTTTCGTTTGTTTGCGAGACACATTGGCACAGTTGAGCCGGTTTTCGTTTAAAATATCGCGTAGAAACCAACTTTTCTATATTATCTTTATTTATGTTCACATGCTTATATGCGTGTAATGTTATGATGTCATATTAATCAAAACTGGAGTGGATCATGTAACACTAAGATTGTACATAAACTGACTGTTTTCAAAAAAACACTTTGTCCATTAAAGGCATTTGCGAATGAAATAATTGACCGATTATTGTACTAATACCATCAATAGCTATTAAAACAAATCAATAGAATTTTCACTGAATTAGGCTTTATTATAGCCTATGTAAGAAAATTAAAAACGAAGATGTTATTAGAGTTTCATTTTCAAATATCTTTATTTACCATAATAACAGTAACAAAATGCACTCATCCCAAGCTACATTAACACACTAAAAAGAAAACAACTTTATTAGGCTAGCAATTCGCCTTTCAAAGCTTACAAATGATGTTATTAGAGTAAAATTGTGGATACGAATAATTTGCATTGAAACAATTTTATGCATTAACACTTATTGGATTTCCATCATGTTCCTGAAATAATTTCTTGTAGGTGCCGTTCATCCTAATATGATATACTGAATCACACCCTGTATTACCTTGACACACAATGAGCACTACCGTCAAAGCCGTCAAAGGACACTAACAACGGTGATTGTGATTCTGCGAACATTTTGCACACAGAAATACGTATTGTATGTACATTGCATGTAGTCTGGATTTGTGCGGCTGCGGGTGATTTCGGCTGCTGGCAATAATTTATTTATTTATTTATTTCACTTTTAGGAAAACTTACAGCTAAACAGACAGTGAGTAATAATTTAAACAAAATATGGCCAATTACAAGTTTCCACATGTAGTATAAACAATATGACGAGAAAGAAAAGTACCTATAATAAAACCAAAAAAGAAACATAACACCAAACAGAAAAATGACTAAATACGCTCGAAGAAGCTATTTGAAAGAGTTTTCTTCAATTTAGCTAGACTAGTATTGAAAATGTCGATCTCAGCTTCCCGGCAGGTTGCGTTATACATACGACTCGCTCTCACCATGTACGAGTTACTTCTGTACGTAGTGGCTACCACTGAGGTGTGCAATAACTGAGGTCTACGCAGGAACACAGATGGGACTCGCAAACCGATTTTGTGCAGCAACTCGGTAACACCAGTTGTTCCATTGGCGATCTTGAAAAGTAACATAAGATCTGATATTTTACGCCTTTCGTAAAGTGGAAGGATATGAAATTTTTTGCAACGGTAGGTATAATTCGTTGAAAACGTTTTAGACCGATATTGAATATGCCTTAAAAACCTTTTCTGTATGCTCTCAATACGATTTATGTAAATATTATAATTGGGGTTCCAGACCTGAGAGGCATACTCCAAATGACTACGGACAAAGGAACAGTATAATATTTTAATGGTCTTTATATTTTTGAACTCCGAGGACACCCGGAGAATGAAACCAAGTGCTTTTGATGCTTTCTTGACTATATTGTCTATGTGCGCATCAAAGAGAAGCTTAGCGTCAAAGGTAACTCCCAAATCCCTGATAGTGTTGACCCTATTTAGTGCAGTATCAAAAAGCGTGTAATTATGGATGGATAATAATATGCTCTCTGACTGACAGTTTAAAAACGAACATATTGTTATAATTATATGTTCGTTTTTATTTTAAGTGACTCAGCCTAGGTGTAACAACATTCCCGTTACAGCACGGTGTGACTGGCATCCACACTAAGCCTGCCTTACTCGGTGACTATGATTTATGACCAAACTCGAGTACAGTCCCGCATAGTTCTAGTTCTCAACTTCGGCACTATATTACCGTCATTGATATATTCACAATAACAGTCTATTAGGAATTCTATGGACTGAAGACAAAAAGGGCAATGGCCTATTTGACAAGGAAGTGATAAACAATTTTGTTTGAGGAATCTATTGGTAGTTGTCTCCGTAAGTAGTGTAAACTTATCTATCTTATCTTAATTTTTTACAACTATACGTATTATAAATGCGAAAGCCTGTGAGAATGAATAGATTGATGTTTGTTTACTCTTTCACGTAAAAACTCTAAACGAATTTCTATAATAATTAGATAGTTTTAAACCTTAATTAACATCAATGGAAACTCTGTAACCCGGTACTAAGATCGCGTAGTATACAATTAGTAAAATTTTACTTTTACGTAAGCTACAATTATTTCGGCAACAGGTCGAATAGTGATGAGCTGTATCGATCATGTTCAGCTAAGGTAATTACTTCGGGCCATCTTTGGTGGTACACAGATACTGCTGATTCTGACTTGAACAAGTGCGTAGCATCCTTTACCGAATACTGATCATCATTCATGATTGTTTCAAGAGTGTAAAACTCTCCTTTTTAGCTTCAAAGTTGCTTTCTTACCAAAACTTGCTTCCAAGTAATTTCAATCCCAAAAGTATTATAAAACTTTCATGTGTAACTCCAACAATATCTTGACAAAACAACATTACAGAAGTCCGTACATATTTCGACTTCGTAACTATCGCACATTATGTTACCCTCATTATATTTACCCCAGATTTCTAAAAGGACCTATAATATAAAGTCGGAGGCGTCCCTCTAGGGTCTAACTTGGGATTTTGACCCTGGCTCTCTCTTTAGATAAAGTTGAAATTATTACGCCCAAAACCAGTTCCGTCTTCATCGAAGGATTAAATGAAAACAGAATCTTAGGCCTTCATATAAATAAGGTTGAATTAGGAATGATATTTGGTTGTTAGGGTTTGTGATTGCGGGTAGTGTCATTTATCTTGCCTTTCTGAAAGATTGTCTGGTTTGGGTAGAATTTTAAGAGGATTTGTAAGCGTGACAATTTGTCGTAGTGTGGTACATGTACTCGCTGGGCCCCAATAATTGGCCTAAAGTGGCATGTTATGAAATGGATGTGAAATGCTGAGGCTAGGATGTTGTGGCGCAATATTGGAGATAGATATGTCTAACTGACCGACTGTAGTATAATTTATGCTGGGTTAATAATTTTTGTAATGTTGTTACCACCTTCAGGTTTGACCGTACAGACCGAAAAAGGCAGTCTTACTTGAATGAAGGCTTTGACTGTGTGTGTGAGTTAATCACGATTTACAAATATTTGTATTTATATTACAGAATTTTATTTTCTAAAGACAGCTTCTATTATTAAACAAACATGACCGCTCACATACCGCCCCATCAGCCTCATCTCACACCTTTATAAAATGTTTATAAAAATAATTGAAAATCGGATTTCTGGTCAATTAGATCAGCATCAGCCTCCTGAACAAGCCGGATTCCGCCGTGGCCTCTCCACTACCGACCATTTACAGTCCCTTAATCAAATCATCGAAAAATATTTAGAATTTAACCTACCCTTATACCTCGCATTTGTTGATTATTCAAAGGCATTTGATAGTTTATCGCACAACGCCATATTTGAATCTCTGCAAAATCAAGACATCGAACCTCTTTACATTAAATTACTGCAAAAAATATATCAAAGTAGCACAGCAGCCATAAGAATTAACAGCACAGGACCATCATTCCCAATCGAAAAGGGAGTTAAACAGGGCGACCCACTTTCTCCAAAGCTCTTCACAGCCACGCTTGAAGAAGTTTTCAAAAAACTAAGTAGCAATTGGAGGGACAAGGGCATCATCGTGGGCGGCAGAAGGTTAACAAATCTCCGCTTCGCCGACGATATTGTCCTTTTCTCCTCCACGGCAGCCGAGCTAGGCCTAATGCTCGACCAACTGAGCAGTGCCAGCCTCGAGGTCGGACTCGCGATGAATATGGAGAAGACCAAGGTGATGACCAACAGCACCAAGCGCGCCATAGGAGTTGGGGGTGCGAGGATTGAATATGTCCATGAGTACATTTACCTCGGCCAAATAGTCTCCTTCCAGGCAAGACAAGACAAAGAAGTTGCTCGACGCACCGAGAACGCCTGGAAGAGCTATTGGTCGATGAAACAAATAATGAAGGGACCTCTTCCTCTCTCCCTGAAGAGAAAACTCATGGACATGTGCATTCTTCCTACCCTCACCTATGGAGCGCAGACATGGTCACTAACCAAGCATCAAAAGTCCGCACTCGGGGTCTGTCAGCGAGCAATGGAGCGTAGTATCCTTGGAGTTAAGCTCACTGATCACGTAAAAAACTCGATACTGCGTTCCAAAACTCAAATTGCCGATGTAGGTCACACGGCTGCCAAGCTCAAATGGAACTGGGCTGGCCACATCTGCCGCATGCCGGAGGAGCTGTGGGCCAAAGCAACCACGCAATGGGTCCCAAACAGCAGCAAACGACAACGCGGCAGGCCCAGAAGGCGATGGCGGGACGAACTGGATTCTTTTTGCAGAGATTGGAAAACCGGAGCACTGGATAGGGATAAGTGGAAAGAGGGAAGGGAGGCCTTTGCCCTGCAGTGGGACACAAATGGCTGATAATGAATAATGATTGTTAACGCTAAATCGTTAATTAAATTCAAATTGGGTTAGAAACTGCACATTTTGGTTGGTAACTTCCTATCCTTATCCCTCTCACCCATTTACTCTATTTTCCTTCCCTTTCGCACCTCAACGACAATATATAGTTGTCAATTACGCATCAGTTCGTTTCGCATCACCGTTCAAAGTGTATCTAATTATTGGGAGATATACAAAAATCTGTTAATAGACCAAATAATCGTGTGTTCGTGTGTTCATATCAATCATCAGTTTTTGGAGACAATTTGTGATCATTTAGTGGAAGAAAGGGGCGCCCCGAAAAACCAGGCATCAAGAAGATCGACGGTCGAGGTACCTACCATTTTTTTCCTATTACTTTCCTACTTGCCAGAATACTTGTGTGTGCCTACATATTCATTTTGCATTGTTTTAATTATAATCTACCATCGCGCATTCATTTTTTGGTCACTTCGAGCCGTATGTTGTAGATTTTAGGCACGCTAACGAGCGTTACGGTCACAAATAACGCCCGCCATTTTGCTTTGGTTATTAATTACCGGTCGGTCTTTTAACTTCTAATAAGTTTCAAGTTTAAGTCAATACTTATCTTACCGCGGTAAATCTCATTGTCTAATACAATGACCAAGGCAAAAGAGGGTTATGATCGTGAATTTGAAAGAATTCAAGGCAAACTAACAGTTTATTTCGAACATGTTCAATCGATTTATGACATGATGAAAAAACTAGATTTTAGTAATCCAGTTAACATTGAAACATTTCTGGCGGCTAGTTTCACTATCGATGCAATACATCAGAAATATGTAGACGCGTTAGAGGAACGTTGTCGTTATGAAACGTCATTTAGCGATGCAAGTTTGCCTTCATATAAAGCGTTATTGTCGTTTGAACAACTTTATTCGCAAATTAAGTATAAAATACGATTGTTATCACGCGAACAGATTGATGTAAAACCCTCGATTAGTAAGGGTCATGTAGGTACTATGCGATTACCTAGATTAGAAATGCGTACATTTGACGGTGAACATGAAAATTGGCCGCTTTTTTATGAGACATTTCGTGCGGTCGTTCATGACAATCCGGAACTTACCAACGGCGAGAGAATACAATATTTAGTGGGTAGATTACAAGGCAAGGCGTTAGCTATTTGCCAAGGTATATTACCATCTGCCGAAAATTATGAAGTTATTTGGAATGCGTTAATAAATAAGTACAACGATAAACGTTTGTTGGCATCGTCGTATTTAGATAAATTGTTAAATTTACCTACCGTCGCCGTCGACTGTTCGGCGGGCAGTTTGGAAGAATTTGTCGATAAGTTTTCGTCAATTATTTCGGCGTTGCGACAGTTGGAGGTTACAAACTTGGAAGATCTATTGTTCATTCATATTGGTTGCAAGAAAATTAATCTCGAGGCAGTTAAGGCGTTTGAGATGTCGTTAAATGATAAAACACCTACCTGTACCGAGTTTGTAAACTTCATGCGTAAACACGCACAAATATTACAACGCGCCCATAATGTCACAAACGTAAAATCAAATTCTCAATCTCGAAAAAATGTGGTTTCGACTACCATTCAACCGTCTGGTAAAAACTCGGGGTCACGTACTCATAATAATATTAAGACATTTGTAAATGTGCAGGATCACGGTAAATGTGATATATGTAGGAAAACGGACCACATTAAATTGGTTCAATGCCCTACATTCCTGTCAATGTCTCCTCATAATAGGTTTTCGTTGGTGAAGCGTAATAAATTATGCGTTCTTTGTTTCTCTAATAAACATGCGCTGTCTGATTGCCAATCAACAAACAAGTGTACGACCTGTGCTCGTAGTCATCATACTTTGTTACACTTTAACAATAACGGTACTTCCTCACTAAATAGGAATGATACTAATCAGCATAACGGTGCTTCTGCATTAAATCAGAATACAACCCCGCAGTCTGATAATATAACCGAACGTAAACAATGCGCCTCGTCGTCAGCAGACGAACGTTTTATAACCGCTCGGCCTGATACACATGGGGACGGTCAGAATGGACGTTGCAGTGCCGCCGACCGCCCCGTTTCTTTGTGTACTGTAGGTGCGTCGTGCGCCGCTGTTAGCACGGCAGATATTAAATCCTCGACTTCAGTCTTATTAGGGACGGCTCAATGTCACGTGACTGATACGATGGGTAATGTGTCAATTATCCGGGCTATTATTGACAGCGCGTCGCAACGCGATTTTATTACCACCGAATGTTGTAAGCGTTTGAAACTGCCGGTCTATGCGACCGCAAATAAGTTTGTATCGGGTGTCGGTGACGTCACTAACCCGATTGATGGCATCACTTGCCTAACATTCAATTCCCGCCATAACGATGAGGTGAAATTTACCATTCAACCGTTAGTTGTCAGTCGTATTACGGATGCACTGCCGGTCTCAAAAATTGATACCAATCAGTTAGATTACTTAAAAGATTTGCCTTTAGCAGATAGTTGTTATAGCTCACCGGCCGCTGTAGACATTATTCTGGGGTCGGATTTGTTCGCACGTATATTGCGCTCGCGCACCGTGGCGCGTTCGCCCGGCGAGCCGGTAGCTATAGAAACTTTGCTCGGTTATATCGTAGTCGGTCAGGCGCCAGTGATTAATCCTGTTTGTAATATTGTTCGTGCGTATTGCACAATAAACGAATCACTTGACAATCGCGTAAATCGGTTCTTTGAATTGGAAGAAGTGCCTAACATTAAAAATACACTTTCTCCTGACGAAAAGGAATGCGAAGCGCTTTATTCAAGTACTACTCGACGCGATGAATTAGGCCGCTTTGTAGTATCCTTACCTTTCAAGCGCGACGCGTCTGCCTTAGGCGATTCCTTAGGTATTGCTAAGCGTAGGTACTTAGCACTAGAGCGCAAGCTGTTGACCGACCCCGCGATTAAAAAGGAATACGATAATGTATTTATTGAGTACTTAGAAAAGGGATATTTGCGTACTGTCAATAATACTGACGCCGACTTTGATAAACCGCATTACATAATACCTCACCATGGCGTGGTGCGCACTGATAAAACTACTTCTCGTCTACGTGTTGTTCTAGACGGAAGTAGCACGACTTCGTCCGGTTTATCACTAAATGATATTTTACATTCCGGACCTAAAGTATTAAATGATTTATTTCAAATATTGCTGCGGTTTCGATTACTGCCCATCGCTATTAGCGCAGATATTAGACAAATGTATTTGCGAATAATTATGAATAATAACGACTTGCGTTTTCAACGATTGTTGTATCGCTTTAACCCTGATGATCCGATTCAAATATTTGAAATAACTCGCGTTCCATTCGGGTTGTGTTGTAGCCCGTATCTAGCAGTGCGATCGGTTCGCCAGTTGGCCAATGATGAGAGCTCTCGTTATCCAGCTGCAGCCAAAGTGGTTGACACGGATATTTACGTGGATGACTTGGCTACTAGCTGCTCTTCGGTTGACCGTGGTGTTGAGTTGTCCGATCAGCTGATTAAATTGTTCGCGGCCGGCGGATTCGAACTTGTAAAATTCTCTAGTAACTCACCTGAGGTCATGGCTAGTATTCCTGCCAATCATCGCGTTTCCGAGGGTGTAGAATTTAGTTCGAGCGATCAATTAAAAATATTGGGCTTACATTGGTTACCGGCTGAAGACGTATTCACGTTTCGCGTAAATATTGAACCTCGCAAATGTACGAAACGTAATGTACTTTCCGTAATTGCCCGTCTATGGGACTTGGTCGGTTTTATTGCACCCGTTACACTTTCGGCAAAATTAATTGTAAAATGTCTTTGGAACGACAACATCGATTGGGATGAGATGCCACCATCTCACATTATTAAATTATGGCAAAACTTTGAATCGGAATTGCCTTTATTGCAAAATATTAAATTGCCGCGTCACGTGGGAGTCACAGATGATTGCGTCATCTCTTTACTGGGGTTCGCGGATGCCTCGGAGAAGGCGTACGGTGGAGTAATTTATATTCACGTGTACTTCCCTCAAAATGGTCATACGTTGGTAAACTTAGTGTGCGCCAAATCGCGAGTCGCACCTTCAAAAACTCTTGTTACTCTCGCTCGATTGGAATTATGCGCGAACTTAATTCTGGCCAAACTAATGCGTCTGGTGATAGATACCTATTCATTACCAGCATGTTCCGTTTATGCGTTTACCGATAGTAAGGTAGCACTCGCGTGGATTCATGCAACGCCCAGCCGATGGCAGACGTTTGTGGCTAACAGGGTTTCTCAGATACAAGAAAATATTGATCCTAAGCATTTTTATCATATTGCCGGAGTAGATAACCCCGCTGACTGTTTAAGTCGTGGTTTATCCCCTGCACAACTACTTGTGCATCCATTATGGTTTAATGGACCGAGGTTTGCTAGTCAGCCTCGTTCCGAATGGCCACTTGACAAAGATTTTACCATTGCATGTGAAATACCGGAAGCAAAGGTAACTGCGATGACGACAACTGAAGTGTGTCCACCATCACCGCCTATTTTTTATGAGCTCGCTAATCGAGTCTCATCATGGAACAAATTACTCCGAATAGTTATGTATGTCCTTAGATTTATCAAAAAATTACCGTCGAAATTTGAACTATCACATCTTGAATATCCGGAACTTATTGTCATTAGGAATCTTCAAAGCGTACATTTCACTGATGAAATTGCCAAACTTAAGGTAGGTAAAGTTATGCCTCCTGCTTTTCAAAAGCTCCGCGCATTCTTAGACGACGATGGCGTTCTACGCGTGGGTGGCCGTTTGACCAATGCCCCGATTGGGTACGATAGTCAACACCCTATTTTGTTACCGCGACGCGATCGCATCGTCGACCTTATTATCGACTATTATCACCGTAAAAATTTGCACACTGGACCGCAACTTTTAATGTCTTTACTGCGACAAAAGTACTGGATCTTAGCAGCTCGCGACATAGTACGCAGCAGGGTACACAAATGCAACGTGTGCTTTAGGACGCGACCTGTCAATCAGTTCCCTATAATGGCAAGCCTGCCTGCATGCCGAGTCACGGAAGCCAAGGCATTCTGTCACACAGGCGTCGATTACGCCGGGCCTTTGTCTATTACATTGCATCGCGGTCGGGGCGTTCGCAGCATTAAGGCGTACATTTGCTTGTTTGTATGTCTCGTTACTAAAGCGATCCACCTAGAATTGTCTTCAGATCTTAGCACTGAAGCGTTCATGAATTCGTTTAGACGATTTTTGGCTAGACGCGGGCCAGTGAGTGTCATATACGCCGATAGAGGTACAAATTTCATAGGCGCGAAATCTTATCTTGATAATATATATAACTTACTCGAGTCAGAAGAGTATCGCGATAAATTCGCGAACGAGTTGCGTGAAAAACGCATTCAATTTAGGTTTAACCCAGCGGCGGCACCGCATTTTGGCGGCATTTGGGAGATTAACGTGAAAGCTGTTAAAAACCATTTATCAAAGATAGTAGGAACTCAGCTTCTCACATTTGAGGAGATGTTGACAGTGCTCACCCAAATAGAGGCGTTGTTAAACTCGCGGCCCCTTTCGGTGTTGAGTAGTGACCCTGCAGAACCTCTAGGTGCTTGGCCAGACTGCAAACGCGGGCGCGGGGCGGGCGCGGCGCGACAAACTTAAACGTATGGAACTTCATTTGAGTGTCCGTAGTGGGCACGCGGGCGCGGGAAGCGGCGCGGGCTACTTTCCGCGGGGAGCGCGCGGGCAACTCGTGCCATAGCTCGTTCATACAAGTGGCCGCAGTGACTGCGCGGGGCGGCAAGCGATAAACCGCGCGGGAGCGGCGTATCTCAAACTTTAGTCTGCGCCAGATAACCAGATAAATTGGATTTATTTATTTAGCTTTAACTTTTATAAGTTAAAGCTTAAGAAGTTACTCCAATTATTTATAATTATACATAGAAGTATCCAATTAATTAAAATAACCGAATTTTAAAATTCTTACCAAAAATTTTTTGCTTTTTTTTTGCTTTGGCGAAAGTTGTTATTTTTTTTTATAATATAATTTAATTTTCTATATTATTTTGTAATATGTAGTCAAACGTATCCATTGACATTCTTGTATATTCAAAAAACTTTCGAGGTTGCTCTCGCAATCTTTCATACAGTGTGTAAAATTCTCCTTCATTTTCTCTGGTTAAATTAATTTTATTAACTCCATTTTTCACTTTTAGCATTTGCCATTTAAAGTACGAATTTTCCAAAAAAAACAAATCTTCGTCATCCATATTATATTTTGACAAACACTGGACGAACAGTTGAACGCGACAACGCTCGGAACGAAATCGCGGTCCAGTGCGGACAGGCAAATCGCGCGCGTTCCCGCACCCGCGCCGCTCCCCGCGCCGCGCTGCCAGTCTGGCCAAGCACTAGCTCTCACGCCCGCCCACTTTCTGGTGTTAACACCTCTTAAATCTTTACCTGCGGAAGATCTATCTCGCGAAAATGTCAATCTTATAAGTAGAAAACGCGCAATCGACCATCTTGTCCAATCATTTTGGAAAAGATGGAAGGTCGAATACCTTAACACTCTTCAAGTGCGTAACAAGTGGACGAAGTCTAACACCTCTATCCAACCTGGAACTGTGGTGCTGCTCGAATCAGACAACAGCGCTCCTCTTAATTGGCCTCTTGGAGTGGTAGAACGCACGTTCGAAGGTAAGGACAGTGTCGTGAGAGTTGCGGACGTCCGCACGAAATCAGGTCTCTACCGCAGACCCGTGGTAAAACTTTACCCATTACCTAACCAATAAAAAAAAAATATA
The DNA here is from genome assembly GCA_949316265.1 of Diarsia mendica. Lineage (NCBI taxonomy): Eukaryota > Metazoa > Arthropoda > Insecta > Lepidoptera > Noctuidae > Diarsia > Diarsia mendica. Next base: position 3,572,797 of record OX438888.1, on the reverse strand, counting down.
TATACAGTCCACAATTCTAATTTAGCTGTCGAATAGTTAATAGTTTAATTTAGTTCTTATGTTAAAAGAAAATAAGCTACGAATAATGTAGTAACTTGAATTTTTATATTTTTAATTTTCGAATATTGATGCGTATTGTTTTGCAATGTCATTTATGTACTTATTTAGGGTACGTCGAAGTGACTTAATTTTGAATGTGCCTTGTGTTATTGAAGGCCTTTTGGCCTGTCAAGCCGGGGAAGATGTTAACGCTAAATCGTTAATTAAATTCAAATTGGGTTAGAAACTGCACATTTTGGTTGGTAACTTCCTATCCTTATCCCTCTCACCCATTTACTCTATTTTCCTTCCCTTTCGCACCTCAACGACAATATATAGTTGTCAATTACGCATCAGTTCGTTTCGCATCACCGTTCAAAGTGTATCTAATTATTGGGAGATATACAAAAATCTGTTAATAGACCAAATAATCGTGTGTTCGTGTGTTCATATCAATCATCAGTTTTTGGAGACAATTTGTGATCATTTAGTGGAAGAAAGGGGCGCCCCGAAAAACCAGGCATCAAGAAGATCGACGGTCGAGGTACCTACCATTTTTTTCCTATTACTTTCCTACTTGCCAGAATACTTGTGTGTGCCTACATATTCATTTTGCATTGTTTTAATTATAATCTACCATCGCGCATTCAATGATAATGACCGCTCACGGTTCACCTCATTAAATAAATAACAATCTTTGAAGTGTATTTTAATTTTACTCGAAAGGGTCATGGGCGTCCAAAAATATGCGTAAAAAATGAAACCGAATAGGTACTATTAATAAACACATTTTTATTCACAAAAGAGTATTGAAATTGGGTTCCTTTTTTACCAACAGAAGTTGCCTTATTTTATTTGGTCCTACTTTTTACCCGAAAAATCTTTTTACATGAGGACCCTTTGTTATAAAAATCACTTTTATAGACATTAGACCAGTATCAAAGAACAGAAAAACTCGTTTACGTTTTCACAGAAATACGATATTATTTCGGGTTGTATGTGAACGTTTTCAATGGATGGACACTATCTGTTTTTCCAGGGACAGTCTCGTTTGCTTAAACCGGGTTTCTGAAGTTTTTTGTAGTTTTTAAACTAACCGGCAAACTTCTACGTCGGGTAGATTATGGTGCGCTTAAAGTTGGTGTGTTAGGAGTTACGCTAGACTTGGGCAGGTTCCATAAGTGAATATTGTCTTAGAACTTCTTAGATTTTTTTCGGGGAGGCAGCCGCGTGAATCGATCGAAGGTTTTAGTTCGCTGACTGTCTTAGTCTGGTCTTAGTCGGTCAATGGTTTAGGTAGTCAGAAGAAAGTGGTCCAAAGAGTCAAACAATCAGTCTCAGGTCCGGACATCACCAAAGTGAGACGAACGGAGATATGGGAAGTGAAGAGGAGAGGAGACGCGAAAGCGCTAGAGTATATTTATCGAAGCTGAAGATGTGAAAAGCGGAGAGTATAGGATGTGTACTGCTCAGCCGCAAAAAGCAAACCGCTGACCGCTCCTCCCTGCACAACCGTTTCCACTAAAGCTAAGCGAAGATGAGAAGTGAAAATAACGAGATTCTATTGGTGGATTACATTACACAGTTCTTCACCTCTCGTTTTGTCTCCGCTTCGGTGGAGCCCGCCTCTTAATAAAGGTCTTTAACTAAGTTTTCATAACCCTTCACTGAAAGTTTCATTTTTTAAGTGGTAATTGATATTCAATATCGTCCAGACGGACTAGAAAGAGAACCCAACAACGAAAGGATTGGTCAAATGCTACCTAAAATAACTCAGCTATTTTTGTTGCCGAGCAAAACTGAATGGGGCTTTTCAATGGCTCTTGATGAATAATAACTATCATTACCTACTATATTTTTGAGCAGCCGTCGAACGGGACTAATCGGACCTCACTAGAACATGACAATACTCTTTTGATTACAAAAGTTAAGGAGGCAATTATAATTAAGCAAACAAGTAAACTGTCTGCTTTTTGCGGCATGGTCTTAATTATCACCCTTAAAATATAGACTGATGACGTCATTTTGAAATTGTACTATACAGAAAAACTGTGAATATTAATACATATAATTATTTTACCGTACGACAGAAAATTCCTTACATATCAGATCAATTTATCTATTTTTGTATAAGGGATTATAGCATTTAGGTTATAATGTACATCCTCACAGTTGTGTTCATTTAAAACACGAGGTGAGTATTCTTTTCTTGGTCGTGCGATAGTTTTACGCTAAGTTTTATTTGTGTAACATTTAAATATTCACTTTTTCGGACCAGTCTAAGCGCTATTTAAAAATGTTCCAATACCACTACCCAAATATTATGATAACCGGTACAAGTCTTAGTCCTTTCCGGTGCTAAGATACCGGATTCACCGGGCTGAATTGCCGTGGCACAGGATGCCCCTAGGCTAGATGAACCGACGACCCCTAGATGTAATGGAAACAGATTAAGATAGGGAAGGCGGAGAACCGAGTGTCATGGCTAACTGAACCCTGATTTCATCACTGAAACTGGTATATCTAAGGGTAGATTTCAATACTAAACGCGTTCAGTTCATCTAAATGGAGCTGTAAATATCAATATTCATCCGCGCTGCCGCTGCGGCTGCGGAGAACCTCAAACGGCGGCGTAAATATAGTAACCTTTGTGGAAACTATATTTTCGAGCCGTTTGGGGTTGAAACTTTATCGCCGTGGGGTCCTAGTACCCACAGCCTTTTTAAGGATATTTCCAAACGCCTTGTTGACGCTTCCTCCGACCCTAGGGCTGGCTTTTTCTTTGGCCAGAGGCTAAGTGTTGCCATACAACGGAACCCCCCGCGGGCGTAAACGCGTGAACACGTACACTCAATGTACTCGCAATTAAAAGTTATTAACCAGCAAAATCGTTATCAACTAAGCTAAAATTATATACAGTTGTGAAGTTAAGTGATTGGCCTACCTGGTTCGCGCATCAGCTGTGAATTTTACAAAGTAACCACCGAATAAACACAGTTTTAAAGTTTACGGCTTGCAAAAATCTCAGCGGCCATCGCAGGCGCATGACACATCGTGTCAACGAACATAACGAGCGCCGTGCCGGGGTCAACGACCGTCCTCCGCACGCCCACTTCGCAGCTTGTCAGCGCAAGGACACATGCACTGGCGCGGGCGCCCGCTCGTTTGGCAGTTGCTCCGAGTCCCGAGGATTTCCGAAGGCGACGCAACATAAATTAGCACGATACTCGCGCGTGCGTAACAAAACAAACAGCTGAGTGAGTAAATCAATCTAATTGCATTATCATTTACCATCTGAGCGCAACACCGGCCCTGTTCTAATCTTAGTGTATCTAACAATAAGAATGCTGCTCGCTCGCTCACCCCCGAAAACCCCAGTCTCACCCTTGTACGGCTCAGAACCGAACTTAACTTCGAGTACTAAGAACGGAAGCAGTGAATCTGAAAACTTAAATCAGAGGAAAAGGAAAAGGGGTGATGCTGCTGAGTTGGCACGTCTAGAAAATATGATGTTAGAGATGAACACTATGCTATCAGATTTTGTTGCAAAGCAAGAGCAACAAAACATTAAAATCGACTCGCTACACTCGGCTCTTGAGGATATCAGGGTGCAAAACAGTGTGATTAGTAGGCAAAACGCAGAGATCTGTATTCAGAATGATAATATTCGAGACACAATACAATTTCTATCCAATAAATACGATGATGCTATGTCGGAGATAAACCACTTACAGACCGAATGTAATAACAACCAAAAAGTCATTAAAACGCTAGAGCTTAAGGTAGACTATCTGGAGAGAAACATGAAAGCGGCTACAATCGAAATTAGTAACATCCCATCATCAAGTACCGAGACCCGGGAATCCCTTACTGGATTGGTTCAAAAACAGGGTACTGTCATCAATCAACCTGTTCCAGCCTCCGAGGTCAAAAATATCTTCCGGCTGAGAAGCAAAAAAGAGACAGTGGGCACTGTCATTGTAGAATTTATATCCCCAACCATAAAAGAACAGTTCGTCCGGTCTACTAAAAAGTACAATAAACAAAATTCGGAAAACCGTCTTAACACCACCCACTTGCAAGCTGAAGTACCTAAAAAGCCATTATATATATCAGAAGCGCTAACTACTATAGCAAAACGCCTCCATTACCTTACAAGGGAGTTTATAAAAAGCAGCGCGTTCGAGCAGTGCTGGGTTGCAAACGGAAAAATATATGTTAGAGAAACAGAAGGATTGCCCAGTGTGCTGATTAAATCCGAGGAAGACTTGGCCAAACTACGCAAACAGAAGTGACTAGGACTCGTTTTACCACAGCTTAGCATATTTTCCATAAATGTTATAACCTACCAGTTATTATACAACTCAAAACTATGTAAAACTAACTATAACTTACTTTTAAACAAATGTACACACACTTATCCTAAACCTCTAGATTCTACACGTGCCAACCTTCTAACATTACAACACCAACACTCGTTAATCACACTTACATTATCACACAATTCACTTCTCTCGTTAATTAGCCACGCATACGTACAAATTTTTGGAATCCACCTGTCGTCCTCGTATTGTACAATGAAATTCTCAAGAACATACTTTTACATTAAGGGGTTATACTCATGTCATAGTCCAGCCGTACTCTTTTCCTGTGCCTTGATCTTCTACTGCAGCACTGATACAAAACGTAAAACCGATCAGCTCATTTCTATCCATCCCGATTACAGTAGTATACAAAAAATGTATATATTGATATATAATAACAAAATTCGATAACACCCAAAATAATGTTGATCATATAGATTCTGTCTCTGTGTCGGACTCATCTACCTGTGACTTGGACAATTGCATACCGCCCAACCTCAATCCCATTCACTCGCTCAAAGTTAAAGCAACTCAATTGTGACCAAGTGTAATTGCACGCGGAACTCCCACGAGGCAGCAGAGTGTATGATAAACCTAATCACACAGGCAATTGAGTCAAGTTCCAAGACCGTCCAAATACCTAACCGGAAAAAAATTATAAAACCCTGGCTCACACCGGGCCTTCTACGATGTGTCCGACATAGAGATAATCTGCATAAAAAATTAAAAAAGTCACCTAATATCGAAATTTTAAAAACGTCTTTCAATAGATACAGGAACTACTGTAACAAGCTTTTGAAAAAGATCAAAAAAGACTATGAAAGGAATGAAATAAGCGATGCCGGTAACAACACAAAAAAACTATGGGAAGCAATAAACAGAATAACTAACAGAATCAAAAAGAAAGAGAACTCATCAGATCTATTAAACACGTATGCTTCCCCTCAGGAATCAGTTAACATGGCCAATAAATTCTTCGCTGAAATTGGCAAAAATCTCGCGGAAAAGGTATCCAATACATCATCTAATAACGCACATAACACCGTCCAACAAGTAGCCACACAATCTATGGTACTTTTACCCACTGATGCCGAAGAAGTTGCCAGACTGATAATGTCCCTGCGTAGCGACACTGCCGCGGGGTGGGACAGGATATCAAGTAGACTCCTAAAAAAACATAAGGACATTGTTGTACCACCCCTCACGTATATCTGCAACCTTGCTCTTTCATCTGGGCAATTCCCCAAAGCCTTCAAAAAAGCCATAATTCACCCAATTTTCAAGTGTGGGGATAGACGCCATGTCAACAACTATAGGCCTATAGCAGTACTTCCTATTCTGTCCAAAATCCTGGAGCGGATCATGAATAATAGGCTCGTGAATTACTTGGAGAAGTTTAACATCCTTTCGCCCTCACAATATGGCTTCAGGGCGGGCAAATCCACGGCTGATGCAGTTCATGATCTGACCAATTATGTCATCTCAAACTTGGATGGTGGACAGAAAGTTTTGGGCATTTTTCTGGATCTTGCAAAAGCTTTTGACACGGTGTCTATCCCTACCTTGATTCGAAAGATGGAAGGCATAGGAATCAGGGGTGTTCAGCTGCAACTATTCGAAGACTATTTGAGTGAGCGTACCCAGTGTGTTAAGATAGGAGATGCCATCAGCGACGAATGCACTGTCATCTACGGTGTGCCCCAGGGCAGCGTAATAGCGCCGACACTCTTCTTAATATACATTAATGAGCTGGGTATGCTCACTCTTCCCAAAGGTAAAATCATTACCTTCGCAGACGACACTGCCCTTCTTTTCAGTGCTAGTACATGGCATGACGTATACATACAAGCTCAGTCTGGATTCGATATCGTGATTGAGTGGTTGCGTAATAATGGTTTAACTTTAAACGCGGAAAAAACAGTGTACATGCCCTTCTATCTAAAAAATAATGCGTCAATCACACACTCGAACTCTTTGTTCTCCGTAACAGCCCACACATGTTCCAAACAAAACAGAAATAGTTGCACCTGCTCCACCCGCATTCAGAGGAAGGACAGTGCAAAATATCTAGGGGTACTAATAGATAGCGCCCTTAGTTTCAAAAATCATATCCATACACTTAGCGGAAGGATACAGAAACTTATATACATCTTTAAGACCCTGAGACACGTGAACTAAGGAGGTCGGTTTACATGGCTCTGGCGCAGTCACTACTAACCTACTGCATAACATCCTGGGGAGGTGCTACAAAAACTGCTATGCTGGAACTGGAACGAGCGCAGAGAGCCATTTTGAAAGTATCTCTATTCCGACCTTTCAGATATCCAACGGTTATGGTGTATAGGGAAGCAGAGGTGCTAACTGTTCGACAGCTGTTCTTGTTGCAAACCGTTATAAAACAACATGGCCTCAATACCTTCAACCACTCACTCTCAAACAGAAGTAGAAGATTTGATCCCATAGTCCGCCATCACACACGACTCTCGACTACTTCCTCTCAACGGTTCTTCTGCTACCTGGGCTGCTTTCTTTATAATAAAATAAATAAAATACTCCCAATTTATAACCTTTCCAAAACCAGCTGTAAAGTTAAATTAAGAAATTGGCTCCAGGAGTTAAACTATGAGGAAACGGAAAAACTACTTGCCGTCCCAAAATAGTCAGTTTAACTCATTCCCCCCCCCCCACCACACACTTCCCCCACACTTACACCCAAACATACAACCACACGTACACCCACACTTACACCCACACATACACCCTAGTCGCCCACAGACATACAATCATACAAACAAATACCTACTAACCATACTAACACCAAGTACCAATAAGTAACTATTTGTCATTTATTCATTTTTCTCTTTATCTTTAATCTTTTTGTTGTAAATTCTTATCGCATTAATGATTGCTTTGTGCATAACATTGGAATGTAAGCATTATCCAAGGGGAGGAGACCTGGTGTCCTGAAATACAGACCTCACGGTCTAGCTTAGGCACCAGTCTTGGGAGACTGGTGCCTAAGCTAGACCGTGAGGTCAAAATACGTAACAGAAATAATTATACTGTGGGCAGTATAATTATTTCTGTTACGTATTTTGTATTGATACCTGACTAATGTACCTATATTGTGGTGAGAAAAAAAAAAAATCATTATTATTATACAACGCGGCAACGCTGCCAGTCTCTTGGGTACTTTACCTGCTGACAGCGTTGAGGAGGAGTTTTTCGATGCCCTTTTATAGCAGCTTTTATGCTCGTTGAATGCGATTTAAATGTGCTGATCACGTTCCATTTCTTAGCAATATTTAACGCATTATCTGTCATCATCTTCCTACCCTTGGCCCATTATATTTGGGGTCATTGCAACACGTTTTCTTGTTCTATTCTGTCCTGTCAGACGTCACGGCAATATATAGGTACGCCTTTCTTTTTTCATATCACGCAATACTCATCATTTTCTTAGCCTACTCAAACTATGTAGGGGCTGGCTTCCAGTATAACCGAATGCAGCTGTGTACCAGTTTTTTACATGGAGTGCTTCAAACATCCGGGACTAACGGCTTAACGTGCTTTTCGGGGCACTGAGTAAACTCGGTACCTATATAATGGGTTGTCATTCGTTCACCGACCAACATTTGCAAGTACGGGTTAAGCCTGAAGATCAACCGCTTCTCATATCCAGCTTCACCAAGTCAAGTCAGTTTACCATTACAAATCAAGGATGACTCGCACCATCATTGTTAAGTAATCAGCCACAGGTCACAGAAATTGTAACTCTAATCTAAGCCACACAGATTTGATTACACATACGCAAACATCGAAACAAGGCGCTCGTTACCGTGACGTCACACTGCGCAGTCGTATTTTTTCATATTTTCCCCGGAGTGCCATAATTCATGGAAAAAATGGATCAGTCGTACGACGTACCCAGGATATAGCGTAGGCTGTGTTTCTATTAGCGACCGTGATAGCAATATGCTGGAAGAGATGGCTGTAATAAAGTTTATGTGTTCGGTGGCTGTAAACGGGTCCTCACATAAAATAGTGGAGTAATCCTTTGGTTATCGAAGGTTATTCGTGATAGCTCCTGGAGGACGACGGTCAAATTCGTTGATGTCTTTACTCTTGAGCTTGTCTATTTTATGGGCTACAATATCAACCAAAGAACAATTTCTTCATAAATCGCGTTGACATCGAACGGTCGGTCTCTCCGTAGTTCTACGTAAAGTAACATAACATTACGCTTGTAATTCCCAAACGGTTGGGCAGAGGCGTAGGTACCTATATATACACCCAAATTTTCTTCAGTTTTGCTTATGTCCCCATCCAATTCCGACTCAGGGTACCTATTTGCAATTTCTCAGTACCTCACAGCCTTTATGAAAATTCCCAGATAAACCAAAAAAACCAGTCTACTCAAAGGTCACATCCAGCAACTCTAACAGAAGCCACTCCGTGTCCATTCAGGTACACTGCGTGATTTATTCCACGGGAGTTACCACAATATGTCACTGGGGTACAAACGACATACCATTCGGTGCGTACTCCGATCGCTCGTTACTGCTTTAGGGGTTTTACGATTTAACTTGTACCGATTGTGAGCTAAATCTAGAGCTGTAACATTGAGTAATGAATTGGAGAGATGGATAACTGATTTTCGTGTTGGGCCGTTCACGAGGATTGGAATGAGTGTGTTCCATTCTTTGGTTGTAGCGTTTTTCAACATTTCTATATGTACTACATCTGTATTGCGTTTTTTTCTCACGGTGTGATGATAAATTAATAGTTTTATGGGATTTCCGATACAGGACACAATAAAAATTTATCACAATGATGCAAAATCATATTTAAAAATACGCACCTTCTGAACACACCTTGTGGAAGAGTGTAACATTTGTCGAGCATAGATTTGCGTTAAATGTTATATTATTGCTCCTTTTACAAGTATTTTTTTTTACGAACAGTATGGGAATTCTGCATTCTGTAAACCTAGATCTAGTATTCGGTGGAATTCAAATAGGGTAGTTGACTAAAAAAATCTAATTAGTCCGTCAGATAGATTTCCAAAAAATATTGAACACGACGTATTTTTTCTTTTTTCACATAAACAAAAAATTAAGACGATACAATGCTTCGAAAAGTCGTGTGTCACAGGTTCGTCCATTTTTACCAGACTATGACGTCAAAAGCCCCCTCTCCATGATCTTTGACATGCTTTATTTTCGTCAATATTTATTAATTTGATAAAACAAAAAATACGTATCCAATATTTTTCGATAATCTAACTGACGGAATAAATAGAATCATTTTTTTTTTAGTCAGTCAACTATAATACCCTATTGTACCCCATTTAACTTAACTGACATGGATTTTCACAAAGTAACGCCTATCTGCTGATGTCAAGGCTGATTTAAATTATTAACCTTGTAACTACTGGCTTATACTACACCAAAACATAAACATCAATTTCCCCATTCACACAAATAACGAAGTAACTCTGTAATCAAATCAGTCAGTCTTTCATCGGCCCTCACACTTGTGAAGTTAATTACTTAATTACACGCATTGAACTCAATTAGTTAATGTTCTAACACTACTCCACGTCACAGTTAACATAATATTGTAGGTGTAAAAGGAACCTCTGTGCAAAAAGTCTAAGGCTGGGCGTTGTTGAGTCAGTCAGTCAGTCAGGACTTCTCTTTTTATTTACGTAGATAGATAAATAGATTCACAGTATAAGCATTTACCTAAATGATTCATTCTACTTAACGATGATACGAAAATATGTATGAAACGACAGGGTTTTGAATTAACAGCAAGTTTGAGGTACCTATACAATGAAGTAATTCACGGAACCAAGTATAAAACAGGTCCTTTTGATGTGGTATTTACATACATTATTGAACAGCACTGTTAACTGGAAGGTACCTACAAGTGTTATTATCAAGTCTGATTCTGTCATACGTACTCGAGTTATTCCACCAGCTCAACCGAAGTAATCATGATGAATTCATAATCAGTCTATTATAATATTCCCACTGCTGGGACAAAGGCCTACCTACTCTCTATGAGAGTGAATGGGCTTAACACGACTTCGGATATGTGTGGAAGATTAAAATGGTATCAGTACAGTCTGGAGCACCAGTACTAGTATATGTACGCAAACTTCATGAATTGATTTTCTCTTCCTGTGTTGAGTAACGTTTTTGCGCACATAACATTTTATGAAAGCCATACTATTACGAAAGTGGTCTTAAAAATGGTTATTTTTCAAGAAAATAGCTTTTGAATCTTGATAAGTGTAATATGCTCGTGTTTCTACATGAAATGTCCAAAGTTTTGTAGTTTATTATATACAGTTCTTAGATAATACTTTAAACCAATTAAACGCTGCCAATATAAAGTAAAAACCCAAGAAACACATCAAATTAACTCCCTTAACAATGTATAAAACGACAATACGTTAAAATGTCTCGGAGCTGATATTTTATTATACTTTCAACTTAATCCATGGTTATATATGTCGTAAAAATGGCATAAAATAGGTACCAATGTAAACGCAGAGTATATACTAACACAATTACGATTACCTTGAGAAAATGAGCGAATGGTTTTACTGCGGATTAAGGGTCTTATAGCGAAAATGTGGAGCATCTACGAGTAATAGTAGATTATACAACAAGTGAATAAAAAGGGAATTTAATTCGAGGTACGAAGTTGGATCCCGAGAGCAGCGAAGGATTCTAGAGTAGAATCACGAGCGTAGCGAGGGATTCTATACTCTAGAATCCTGAACGGAGCGAGGGATACAAGTACCTACCGAGATAAATTTTTTATTCACGTGTTGTGTACTCTACTTTTTACCATTGACTGTGAGAAAATAATTAGGATGGTATTTATTTTCGGAGCTAAGCATGCACTCTAGATTTCTTTGGCTTATTACCCACGGATAGACGTACTTTAAGTATGTCACTATCTTTGAGTATTTTGAAATATCAATGTTGTGTTTGATTCTCACTGTGGCTTTTATCATAGAATATATGCTCCAAAGTGTCGACGGCGGTCTTGGTTAATTCATTGAAATAGTTAAGAAATATGCACTCAGAGAAGGAAATTGGCGCCATTCATGGTTTTCCAGTCGCAGAATAAATTGTATGTTTTCAGGTACAACTCCCGAGATTTTGGCGGCAACAAATCATCTACTATAACTGCTGCTTTAGAACGAAATTATTCCGGAGTCAGTCTCTCATTTTCGTCATCGGAAGAACTCATTTTATTTTAATTACTTACTTATGTAAATAGATTTTCCAATAACACAAAACAGACAGAAAAGAACGTAACTAAATTGGCGGGATATTATTTTAAAATTTGGAATGGAATAGCTCCATTCAGCCACCCAGTACGTACTATTTCAGCAGCAGCGATTTTTTTGTATAGTGCGCGCGGAACTAGTTGGCCGCGCCTTAGGCATGTTTTTGTTTTTTTATTTAAGTATTCTTTTCAATAAATTGAACAATTAATATCTCGAGATTGGTCATCACTGTCTAATTATAGTCTCCTGTGCATTGCGAGCTGTATAAGGCAACCCGCCCCCTCATCCCTGTCGCCACCTAAGGCGCGGCCAACTAGTTCCGCGCGCACTATACCTACGTAATTCGTGTTTGTTCCTAATTCAAAATGTCTTTATTCACTCAGTGAATAAAAGAGCGTTTTATTCACTGTTATCGATGAAAAAAATGCCCTTTTTCGAGTGGCAATGGTAAAAATGTTATTTTCTTGTTGATCAGGAAATGTGGGGTCTTGTGTTGATTCTTGTAGTTGGTGTTTGTTTTCTTATTTGGACTAGTCTTTCGTTTATTTAATTTTCTTTGTTAGTTAAATAAAAACATTACCAAAACTAATCACAAATAAATACAAATACAAAGGTATTTGTAGAGATCAAGGATTAGGAAAATAATGCTTTTGGATTCTTATATTATGGTTTAAGAAGGTGCTCGTGGCTTAATAAGAACTGCCACTCGGGTCGATCTTTAGGTAAAGCTATCCTTGCCTAGGTCGGTCTGTGGATGGGTGACCGCCCGACATACCGGGTTTCCTCCGTGCCTCGGAAAGCACGTTAAGCTGTTGGTCCCGGCTGCCATAATTATATAGATCTTTGGTAGTCGTTACAGATAGTCAGTGACCTGAAATTCTGACATCCAGCCTTACCAAAGGGTATCGTATTACCTAGTATTAAATGGGTTGTGGAGGTCAGATAGGCAGTCGCTCCATGTAAAATACTGGTATTCAGCTGCATCCGGTTAGACTGGAAGCCGACCCCAATATACTTGGGAAAAGGCTAGGCAGATGATGGCTTAAGGCAAAGCTTTTCATCATTTTCTTGTCCTCATCTCAATTTATTAGAGATCGGCAATACATGTCTTCTTTTCTTCTTATTCCATACTTCTTCATTACTGGTCATATTGGCCATATAAGGTCCCAGATACAATTTAACTAATACTAATACCAGTTTATAATCACCCTTCTACAGGGTGAAGTCTTCTCCTGCAGACGAGGTGTGAGCACCATTATGGTGGATTGCGATTCCCGACTTAATAAATCAGGTATAGGTATCTAATTTCCAGGTTTCCACTCGATAAATAATGAAGACTCATTAATTCATTATTATTTGCTCAGACTTGTACCCAAAATATTGTGTGTACGAGAAATGACGCGACGGCTGTATTCGATCCCTTTGATGTTTACATAAGTCTTTTCCAGATAAATTATTACGACCTTAATTTTTCTTATCTGACAAAACCAGTGAGAGAAAGGAACAAAGAAGCAAGATTTTCAGGGATTGAGTAAATTGGAAAATGAAACATAGATAAACCTTTAACATACTTGTGGAGAAGATGCCATAAGGAAATCACAGGAAAATTTATCGACAGAAGAAGTTCGAATTCTAATAACTTCAAAATATTCTTTAAAGTCCAACCAAAGTACGCACATTCTTAAAAATTGAGAGCAAAACTTTTAGTTTCAGATCGACTCGAACTTCGTCCTTTAATTTTTCTGACATAACTACTTACGAAAAATCATGAAGGGTTAGGTAAAGGTGTAACTTTGTAGTTGTGTAAAAAACCTATGCCTAAAAAGTGGTGCCTATTGCCATCAACTAAACATAAATCGTCGATGCCATCTCTGTCTTCAAGGCAAGATAGATGGCCTTATTTAACAAAATAACCATACTCGGTGCTGTTACTGGTAAAACTCAACACCTTTTTTTTGCGGTTGGGAAATCATCAAATAACCCCTCCCGCTCTTGGGCAGAGCAAAAGGGAGTGTCAGACTTCTACTGACTAAAAACTACTAACTACTGACGATCAACCCGCAGACTTCAGCTGACCTGGGAATCGACTCGACCTTATGGTTAACTAATAATTTACTTAACCAACCTATTTACTACTACCTAATATTACTAGGCCTTCAAGGCATAGTGTAATCGTCATAATTATAATAGAGAGTTGTAAAGGCCCATGAGTATCGGTTGGTAGTTGTCACATAATTTCTAAGTCTAAGGTTCCTTCACAATATTTTCCTTCATTACTACAAATGAAGCATGAATATCGTAAAAAATAATTAGATAGGACGAAGGTGGGGAGGCCTATAAAACAGGTGATGCACATAAAATAGCAATTTTCTCGTAAGCGTTGGCAAATTATCCGACCGTCGGCATACATTATCTTGGAAGGGAAATAAAAATCTATGTGGGTTTATCCCCATACCCTTTTGTAATGGATTTATTGAATGATCTACGCAAATACAGGTTTAGTATCTTTTTGTGTTTTCGTAAACTCAAGACGAAAATGGGAGGAATTTTATTTTTTTATTTATTTAAGGCTCTCCAACAAAAGATAAACACAAACATTTTTAGATAGTGGAAAACACAAAGTATTGGGTAGGTGTACTCCTTCACTTATAGGAGACCACAGCATTTACAATTATAATGTTAATAAATTGAGCCCCTAATTATTAAAAAAATTAAAATAATAAAAATACATTTGGGCATTGAAAATAATAAAAATACATTTGGGCATTAAAAATGATAAAACATAATTGTACAATAATTTTGGTAGAATATAGAAACAGAGAATAGATTTTAAAGGACAACTCTATTTGCAAGCGACATGGTGAGCAAACAATAATGTGTTAAAAGAGGAATTGAAAATATCTTTTGTTTTACATAGCCACTGCTGTCATTTGTTTTAGAATTAAAACTCATTTTAAATTATACCACGACTGCATCGTTGGTCTAGTAATCGCAAGTGTTAGAAAGTGTATGTAAATCTATATGTATATGTATTAATATCCACCAATTATTAAACTTGTCAGGATGATTACTAGTTATTTACTGTGTTCGAAAGTACCTCTAAAGAAATGTGTGTTGGGAACAGGGGTTTTATGAAGTCTTAGTAAAAGCACAAAAGACAAGACTATTCATTTTATTTCTTTTGGTCTTGTCAACTACATCAAACTCGATTCCATTCGCTAGGTTCCTAGTCTTCGTGGAGAAGAATGGACAAGAAACTCCACGGGAACATATTTTAAATTAATAAGCAAAGACAACCTGACATTGTCTTGAACTGTCTCAAATTACAGCAATTTATCAGTTTACATAAACAACAATCAATATGAACCATATTATAGTACATATTTCTAACACATAGTCATCAGTAATTTTCATAGCATAATATCAATTAACTTACATGAACATTGTAGATCCTTTAGAGTAATACAAATAGGTTTCAGCTTTTACACATTTGGTATCTTCACAACTAGGCCACATTATGTAAACTTAATCCTTTCTATACACAATTTATATACTACTTTGGGTCTGTCTTTATCCTTCAACAGTTGCAGCGTAACTCAACCTGAATTAGCGGTACTTCTACTTTTATAACCGTCAAATATTAAAAAGTACATCAACGAGAACGACTACCGCCATAATAAACCAATGGCAAATGGTTATTCATTATAGCTAAATATAGCATAAATAATAATTAACAAATCCTATGTAGTGAACTATTTTAAAATGTCTTAAGTTAATTTAGCAATTTATTATGTTTTTATTTGTAATCTTTATGACTATCAGATAAAATATGAATATCAACCGATAGTTCAGAGAATTGATTGAAACTATTTAATTTATTAAAATTGCAAGATAAAATGTAGGAAACATTATAAGTATCTTTTAATAATAACTATATAATTTATTGGAAACTTATAATAAATAAACATTTAACTTGACTTAACTATTCCAAATACCACAATAGTATTTGTGGTTCGGAAACCAAGTCTTTTAAGCTACAATAAAAGCTACTTCTATAAAATACGTCGGGATATAATATATCATTTGAATAATGTAAATTAGGTTTATTTGAAATTAGAACCTTTGTTTTTAAGATATTTTCGGTGATTATTAAATCAACAATATACTTGACTCAACGTCGCCCTACGTCATTGTCACTTGACATCTGACAGCCGACGTTGCTACGTTATTTTGGTCTGAATCAAGGAAATCTCAATTTTATATACTTGAACAATTAAAAACAGTGCTAAAATTACAAAAATAATTAAAAAAATATAACACAAGCGTGGCTGGGTAATTCCCAGGTCGGGCAAAGTGTTATTGGTTTTCTTCCATCATGAATTTATTAGTGGCCGCCACGGATTTGGGCACGATTGATGGCAATAGGTCTGCTCTCTTTTAAATTGGACTTAAACATAAAATAATTGGCAAAATGTGCGTGTACTATTAGGTACACCTCAGCTTAAACGTTTGGGGATTACAGGCGTGATGTTATGTTATGTTTAAATTATAATAAATAATTAAAAACCCTTCCGATACCGATCTTTCAAACTAAGATTAAGCGAAGTATGTTAAACCAAAAAATGTAATTTCTTTAAAATAAAAAGTTTTATTTTTTTTACACTCAGTGTGTTTGTAGGCCCGAAAAAACAATGAGCCAAATCAGTCACATGGCCAAATTATGGATCATAGTACGTATGACCAAAGAGTCCGAAATATTCTGAAGCGGAGTGTACGAAGGCACCTGAGTCGACTGTGGTCGATGGTTATATTTTACGTCGTAGACTCAAATTGTGACACTTGGAATGGCGACGCGTGACACACGTCTTCTTAATTTTAAGGCACTAACAGCACCGAAACTAGAATTACTTATTACCGCCAAAAGTAGCCACTTTTATCTTTAATCAGTAATTCTCTTAATTTATTAAGTCTAGGATCAAGAAAAGTGATTTTAAAAATATTACAGCTTATTTACTAGCATGATAGGGTTTTGGATTTTTCAAATTTGATGTGATTTTAGAGTAAAAGAAATAAGATGTGGGTGGCGCTAGTTTCGTGTTTAGTGGCGCCTTAAGGGTGACTTAGATAATTTCCCTTCGAGGATTTCGGGCGTGATGCTATATTCAAAATTTCCCAGTAATAGACACAAATGATGCATGAATAATATATTTAATTTTGTTAATCATTCCTCATTAACACGTCTTATCCGATTATCACATTTCACTCAATTGCAAGACAGGCATAAGCTGAGCATTTGATCCTATTATATATGTCGCCGCAAGAATGTCTTTCGGCTAAGATAATTATTCAATCTCATTGATAACCAGCTTATATTGATGAACCTGCCATCTCGTGAGATGCTGGCACAATTATTACAAAGGTCAATAGTGCGACAGTGCCATCTATTGACTTTTCTGCTAAAACCACCACTTAAATAGATGGAATGTAATTAAATGTTCCACAACTCGAATAGTAATTTATTAAACAGAAGTCTCTAACTAGAACTATAGTTAAAATTAAGATAAGGTAATGTTTTATGAATATTGGGATTTTAATGATTGCCACACTTGGAATGAGGCTGTCTATGAGACGTCATCGCACAATGTTGTGAAGATGGCGGCGAATACGATTTTAATGGTCAATAACTCAATTTATAATCTGAAACTACAACTAAATCAGTTTCTTTATGTAATTATAAACTGAAAAGTCGATAAGATCATTTTGTAGAGCAATTCAATAATAGAAAACCCATTGTCTGTTTTAAATCCTAAATCAACCGGAAATGCTTTGTAACATTTTGTTGTAAAGAAATGAACCTATTAACTAGACATTAACGCCATTGCAATAATAATGGTATTGTTTTATTGTTAAATAATTAATAGAATCAATTGTGAAGTATTTTAGTAATGATTGTTAGTTTTAACTAATTAGGACATTAATTACTATACTGGTTTTGTGGTACTTCCGCTGGGGACTACAGACGCATGCGACGAAAAGTTGAGACGCGAGAACAAGTGTCGCGTTTAGCGAATAATTGCTATTCAAGTAAATGAAAGTGGTTTTTGATGTGATTAATGTTAATTAGTGCAAATGATAATTGTAACATGATTTAAAACAGTGTTAAGGAGTTTCTTTGCCTATTCTTCTCCTAAAAGATCAACCATGTATTCGAATGGGCGATTCAAACCGCAAAGTTTATAAGTGCCTGTAAATGAAGCAATGTAAATAAACGTTTGGTGTTTGAGTCAAGTAATGTGTGTGATTTCAACTACCCATTGACCTATCTGCCACGAAAAGGAATTTAGGGCGACGACAATATGGCGGAGCCCATTGATAACTAAGAACAGCGTCCCTCCAGACTTCCAGAGGGTTTCCCGCCACGTCATCAGAAGTGGGATCGCCCCCGCGATCCCCTTCAGCCCGCACTGCTGGACATCCAGAACAAGGAACTGCTTCTGTGACCATGGCCGACGGCGTGTCAAAGGAATTTTTCGCCGAAATGGTCACCATGATGCGTTCTATGAGTGAACGGCTTACTACCCCGCAACAATAGCCAAGAGTTAAGAACACACTGAAATATTTCTCCCGTCTTACGATCTGGATGGAAACATTTGCGTACGTGAATGGTGTGATCATCCAATCAAAATGACAAACATACAGGACAACACAGAATGACCAAAGCAGCAGAACAAATAAACATGGACACTCTGAAAGCATAATTATCAATAAATTTATCTGCGAGATGAATCATCAAACCCGGGAAGTATAATTGTTTTATTAATTTTAGTAACTTATAAACTGTAGATACCTATTTACAGTTAACAATATTTTACATCACACACTGGCAAGGTTGATGCCTCCTTAAATTGACACCTGTGGAAATGAAATATTAAGAAATCATATCACTTCTTTTAATTAGGTCATTACCCGTTCAATGTTATTATTAAAATATGAACCAGTAATGTGTCACAAACAGATCTCATGAATCAAATGATAGTTACTTGCATTCATTAATTAATTAACTAAGTATCAACTAGTAATAAATCTTGTTGTGTCATTCAATAGAAATAATTCTTATTAGAAATGCCTCATACTCGACATTCCAGTGAGAAATTGCAATTAAGTGCAAGCTTTAGTGCTTTGTACAAACTTCTAAACATTTGTATTGGACAACATGTTTTAAGATCATTAAAATAAACAAAGTTGTCCGTCACGGGACACCCGGCAGATGTGAATCTTTGTATTGTAATGACACATGATAAAATTAAATATTACAATAATTATTTCTATAATGAATCAAATCAATCAAAACCCTGTTTTGTCTTTAATCAATCAAATTTGCATCTGACCTTACTTCATCACTAATTGATTAGCTTAAACTTTAATAAATAAATAAATAGATTAACCCATTGACCGCCACGGTCAAGTAAGACGACAAGCCAAAAAGTACCTTAAGTCGACAGACTTAGGGCACTTTTTTGCTTGTTCGGCTTGTCGTCTATACGTGACTGTGGCGCTAAAAAGGTTAAAAATTGATCCACAATAAACTTAATTTTGTTGGAAAAACACAATTATAGCGTCATACTATTTCCTATTATGGCATAGGAGTCAGATTCAATGCCAGGGTGCACATGTTTCACATAAATGATGCTTTGTTATGTAACTGATTCATAAACCAATTAACAATACATCAACGTTGTTCAACAAATTGTGACTATGAAATTCAGTGCGATATTTCAATAGAAAGCAAAGCTTTAAATAAGTTAAATTGTGAATGTTTCCATAGTACAATACCACAACCAATAGTGTTTTTAAAGTACTTTTAATCAGATTAACTTACCCATCTTAGTTTGATTACCTGAATCTAAGTATGATAACTATTTCAAGACAATTGATTACCATAATTATTTTCATTACTAATTCAAGCATTTAGTCAGACAGCTTCGTGGGTCTAGTGGTCATGAACCATACAATTAAAGCTTGTGGGCCTGGATTTGATTCCCAGGTCTAGCAAAGTGTTATTGGGTATTCCCATAAGGAATTCCTCAGTAGCAGTCCAAACTATAAAATTAAATATGAATGGCAAACAGTCTTGCCTTTTAACAAGAGGCTTAGACGTTACGCTGGAAAAGTGTTGATGTACACCTCTGCCTAACCCTTCCGGGATAGCAGGTGTGATGTTTACATAACATCTTTTCTTGTTCTATTATTTACCTGCATGACTTCTCACATTCCAGATTCGAGCAATTATCTTATCGTAGAGGAAATGATAACCTGATGCTTCAAGTACTACAGCCTGGTGAACAAAAATGACCGTGTCGCCGGCTATGAACCTAACAAATGCGAAACAACATGAAGACAGCCAACCCGGAATGACTGTTTCAGTGATTCACACACCATAAGTTTACATAAAAGGTGAGGAGTTTTCAAACTACTTACACTACACCGCTGATATGTACCAAAAATGTTGTGTCAAAAGACTCAATACAATCGCCAAGTCAACCTACCAACCTGATGCTCATGTGTGATGAGTATCAGTGTCATTTTCATTATTTTAGTATTATTGCAGTCCTGCCAGTTGTAATCAACAACTATTAACAATAACAAAGTTTTAGTACATACAGTAACTAATGAAATAAAAAATAATAATACTCACAAAAAGCTATTAGTATCCGTGGAGGAAACAACTAGCTCAATAAAAGTAAAACTTACAATGAATCACAAATAATCTATCAGCAGCCATGGAGGCAACTGGTAAAGAACAAACACAGTAAATTATCTATCAGAAGCCGTGGAGGCGACTGATAACGAACACACACAACAAACGATCTATCAGAAGCCGTGGAGGCGACTGATAATGAACACACACAACAAATGATCTATCAGAAGCCGTGGAGGCGACTGATAACGAACACACACAACAAATGATCTATCAGAAGCCGTGGAGGTGACTGATAATGAACCAACAAAACAAATGAACTATCAGCAGCCGTGGAGGGCAACTGATAAAATAATACTCTCATGTTATCCTGCTGGGTCCACGGCGTATTAAACGCCCAGAGCCTGGTTCCTTATATCCTGTCAAATCAAAGACTTCGTGCCTGTCACGGAGCAATGGTCCTAAACTCCTTATCCTTTAATCCTGTCAAATCAAAGACTTTGTGTCTATCACAGAGCGGTGTTCCTGATCCTATCCTTTTATCCTGTCAAATCCAAGACTTTGTGTCTATCACAGAGCATTACCTTCCCGTGAGAATGAACAAATAAAAACATACTACTCACACTACATTTACCAATACAAATCACAATGGCTGAAGCTATCAATAATTTTATTTAAAACGAATCTAGTAGACAGTAGACCTATTACAAGGTTGCAAAGTCAAGTCATAGTAAGGTAAACAATTTAATGAGTATTGTTGTTGCTTCTACAACAATAATATTATCTGTTTGCTGAAAAAGCAAACAGCTGATCAAACAATATCAATAAATTCAATTAATGTTGATGAATTATTTTGCCAACAATATTCTATTTAGCTAGTAGCTAATCAAACAATATTCTTTTCAGCTAGTAGCTGATAAAACAATATCAACAAACTCAATTCAATTAATGTTGTTGAATAATTTTACTAACAATATTCTATTCAGCTGGTAGCTGATCAAACAATATTCTATTCAGCTAGTAGCTGATCAAACAATATTCTATTCAGCTAGTAGCTGATCAAACAATATCAACAAACTCAATTCAATTAATGTTGTTGAATAATTTTACTAACAATATTGTATTTAGCTAGTAGCTAATCAAACAATATTCTTTTCAGCTAGTAGCTGATCAAACAATATCAATAAAAATTCAATTACTTAATGTTGATGAATAATTTTGAAAACTATATTCTATTTAGCTAGTAGCTGATCAAACAATATCAACAAACTCAATTGAAATAATGTTATTGAATAATTTTACTAACAATATTCTATTCAGCTAGTAGCTGATCAAACAGTATCAATAAACTTAATTAAATTAATGTTGTTGAATAATATCGCCAACAATATTCTATTCAGCTAGTAGCTGATCAAACAATATTCTATTCAGCTAGTAGCTGATCAAACAATATTCTATACAGCTAGTAGCTGATGAAACAATATCAACAAACTCAATTCAATTAATGTTGTTGAATAATTTTACTAACAATATTCTATTCAGCTAGTAGCTGATCAAACAGTATCAATAAACTCAATTAAATTAATGTTGTTGAATAATTTTGCCAACAATATTCTATTCAGCTAGTAGCTGATCAAACAGTATCAATAAACTCAATTAAATTAATGTTGTTGAATAATTTTGCCAACAATATTCTATTCAGCTAGTAGCTGATCAAACAATATCAATCAACTCAATTCAATTAATGTAATTGAATCATTCAGGCAACAATTGCTTATTAAGCATCCATAAACTCAAATAAAAATTGCAAACAGCTTTATGTCTGTATCTGTGCACGTGCATGCCTAGCAAGGTGATACAAAAAAAAAAAAAAAAAAAGCATTGACTGTCAAATCCTACTATTCAATGAACATTGTAGGATAATAAAAGCAACAATAATCTGCCGACAAAATTTATCTCCACTATTTCAGATAACAACCACGATACTACACATACGGCAACGGGGATGGACGAGCGGACGGCAACGTCAGGTGCAGAGCTCGCACCGCCGATCAGAATGGCCGTGTCGCCGCAAGAATGTCTTTCGGCTAAGATAATTATTCAATCTCATTGATAACCAGCTTATATTGATGAACCTGCCATCTCGTGAGATGCTGGCACAATTATTACAAAGGTCAATAGTGCGACAGTGCCATCTATTGACTTTTCTGCTAAAACCACCACTTAAATAGATGGAATGTAATTAAATGTTCCACAACTCGAATAGTAATTTATTAAACAGAAGTCTCTAACTAGAACTATAGTTAAAATTAAGATAAGGTAATGTTTTATGAATATTGGGATTTTAATGATTGCCACACTTGGAATGAGGCTGTCTATGAGACGTCATCGCACAATGTTGTGAAGATGGCGGCGAATACGATTTTAATGGTCAATAACTCAATTTATAATCTGAAACTACAACTAAATCAGTTTCTTTATGTAATTATAAACTGAAAAGTCGATAAGATCATTTTGTAGAGCAATTCAATAATAGAAAACCCATTGTCTGTTTTAAATCCTAAATCAACCGGAAATGCTTTGTAACATTTTGTTGTAAAGAAATGAACCTATTAACTAGACATTAACGCCATTGCAATAATAATGGTATTGTTTTATTGTTAAATAATTAATAGAATCAATTGTGAAGTATTTTAGTAATGATTGTTAGTTTTAACTAATTAGGACATTAATTACTATACTGGTTTTGTGGTACTTCCGCTGGGGACTACAGACGCATGCGACGAAAAGTTGAGACGCGAGAACAAGTGTCGCGTTTAGCGAATAATTGCTATTCAAGTAAATGAAAGTGGTTTTTGATGTGATTAATGTTAATTAGTGCAAATGATAATTGTAACATGATTTAAAACAGTGTTAAGGAGTTTCTTTGCCTATTCTTCTCCTAAAAGATCAACCATGTATTCGAATGGGCGATTCAAACCGCAAAGTTTATAAGTGCCTGTAAATGAAGCAATGTAAATAAACGTTTGGTGTTTGAGTCAAGTAATGTGTGTGATTTCAACTACCCATTGACCTATCTGCCACGAAAAGGAATTTAGGGCGACGACAATATGGCGGAGCCCATTGATAACTAAGAACAGCGTCCCTCCAGACTTCCAGAGGGTTTCCCGCCACGTCATATATAATATAATGCAGTGGCTGATTGGCCTAACCTTTGAGAATGAATGAGATAAGGTATACAAGGTGGAAAGGACACCGACTCTCAAACGATTACCACAAACTTAAGTACTTAACTTACTATTTAAGTCGCGAGTAAATAGGCTTCTTCTGGGTAAGCTCGTTCCATCGTCGACCTCATCTATGCCCTTAGGGCAAGATTAAGCCCATTAAAAAAAAACTTAGTACATCATTCTGCTGCATCATTGAGCTCTGACGGTCGTTACAGGTAGTAGCCCAAACGTCTGACAACCAGTCTTCACAAAAGGTGGTTCACCACTTTTTTTTTTTTCGTGGATGGAAAATCAAATAACCCCCCCCCCCCCCACTCTTGGGCAGAGCGAAGGGGAGTGTCATACTTCTACTGACTAAAAACCAACCCATGTTCCTTCTTCGCCCTTGTGCCGAGGCCACGTCATCTCTTTCGATAATCCGCAGCCCCGACGGGATCCGCAGCCCCGACGGGATCCGCAGCCCCGACAGGGAGGTGGTTCACCCCTTGATCAGGCAGGTTGTTAGACTTTTTGTTATCTTGTACAAATAGGGGTTATGGAGGTCTTATAGGTACAATACGTCGTTCTATGTAAAATACTAGTACCCAGCCGCATTCGTTAGACTGGAAGACGATCCTAACATCTTGATGTTCCCAATGCTGGGTCAACTCACAGGTCTCCGCCGAGCCTTTTCCCAACTATATTGGGGTCAGCTTCCAGTCTAACCGGATGCAGCTGAATACCAGTATTTTACATGGAGCGACTGCCTATCTGACCTCCACAACCCAGTTAATACTAGGTAATACAATACCCTTTGGTAAGACTGGATGTCAGAATTTCAGGTCACTGACTACCTGTAACGACTGCCTAAGATCTATATATATGGCAGCCGGGACCAATAGCTTAACGTGCTTTCCGAGGCACGGAGGAAACTCGGTATGTCGGGCGGTCATCCATCCACAGACCGACCTAGGCAAGCACAGCTTTACCTAAAGATCGACCTGAGTGGTAGTTCTCTGCGACTAGTAGTGGCCAATAAATAATCCACTTCGTTGGTCCAGTGCTGCACGAAACAATCAAATAAGTAATTGTTTAGTGCAGCACTGGACCAACGAAACTCTTGGAGATTAGAGAAAACAAAGTCGTTACATTGAACGTAATACTCACATTGACGTTTTGAAGCTTGTCCTATTCATACTCCAAGCCCTCTTGATTAATATCGCCTCAGTCTATGCAGGATTTCGGTAATGGAATCCTTCTAGGAACTATGTGGTCGTTATAAGCAGGAACTAGCACACAATTACGGTAAACTGCAAAGCTCCTTGTCTATGATGGAGAAGGGAACTTGGAAGATTAATCTATGTACACCTACATATTCCATAGCTATAGTAATCTTGTTACCTACTTGAGTAAACTATAAATATTCAAATGATTTTTCATTATTTTTATTAATGTCCAAACGACAAAAAAAAAAAAATAGAGGATAATTAAGGCGAGGTTACCAAGATAAACGTCGTCAACAATAGCGTTTTACTCGTACATGGAACGGCATTAAATTTTGAAATAAAATGTATTACATAGTTGACTCTTACGCCCGAATACTCGAACGTCACTCAATTATAAGTAGCCCTCAAAACTCGTGCTATCTCTGTCACTCTGCGTTAAAGTAACAAAGACAGCACGAGATTTAAGTGCAACTTAAAATTGAGTGACGTTCGAGTATTCGGGCGTTAGATCATCATATGTCGGGCATGCGATACACGATTACTTACACTTCACTGCATCCAATTAAATCGCAAAGACATGTCCAAATGATGGCTAAATAATCGTTTTACTTGAGTTATATTTGGCTTTGAAAAATAAAACTTATATCATAATGAATATTGTCTGGTTTGGTTTTCTGTGTAGTCTGGAGGTAAACGTCGTAGTTAGGAAAGTTTTGAGAATTGGATGACATAAGAGTAGAGCAAAATCAAATAAACAATGAATGGACTGAAGGATGATTATAGGCTAGAAAAGAAGAGAAATATGGAAGAAGAAGCTTCTCACACATTAGTCTACATTTCTTGTTTTCATTTCTCCTTTTGCAGGTCTGCTGGCAGAAATTTCTAAAGAAATAAGCAGTACCTTTGTACTTTAATGTTATATTATGTTGTTTTCCTGTGTTGTCTAGTAATTGTGTGTACTTAAATAGTAAAATAAATAAATAAAATAAATAAGAAGAAGATATTATTATGCTGCGCTGACTTTAAGTAAATTGGGTTAGGAGCAAGAAAATTAAAATGGTGCTGATGTCAGGTTTATTCAAAAATTAAAATATTTGGTTAAGTTTTAAACTATTGAGATTGGTTGACTCTTTTGAATATTTGTCACTAGGTCTTCCCTTCTAGACAACCCACTTAAACAAGTGAAATTTTAGTGCCCATAAACACAAAATAAGTCAGTAATCCTCATATCCATCTCATCGATAAAACCAAAAAAGTTACTACACAGAAATAAAAGAAATTTTACTGTCAAACTAATATTAAAACAACATTGTAACTACTAAGCTTTACAACATTTTACGTCACCACTTTAACTTGTCATCGAAACCACGAAATTAATTGCGATACTCTTCCACACCTCTGAACACCCGTCAGCATTTCAGTTCCCTAGCAATCAATTAGTGGAGCGTAGTACTATCATTACCGGCCACGCGATACCCACCCTTAAAACCATAGAAATAAGGGATAAATAATGATTTATTAAATAAAATATAGAAAAGGGTGACAGGAACAAAACTGGCAACTTCCAAATTGTTGCGGAAAAGTTAAATTTATGCGGTAAGTTGACTATAAAATTATGTGGGACATACTGGAGGGAAGATCAACATTGAAAACTATGGACGCTAATACTTTGTTTTGTGAGGTTGATAATTTGTTCTTTGTTTGTGTTTTTGGGGTATGTTTATTAACTAGTTTGTTTGTTTATGCTGTTTTCAAAAATAACGTCACTTTTTATTTTACTTTGGCAATTTAAATTTTCTTACAGAATTACTCTTACAAGGAAAGTGTTTAGCGTTCTTGCAATGATCTTCTTAGAGTTTATTCATTCGAATGTACTTACTCACATAATTATGTAATCCTAACTGAACTTGGTAGGGTATTGTATCTGATCTCCTAAATACATAAAAAATAAGGTACAAAATAGCTAAATCTATTCAAAACTTTCATAGACCCATTACCAGTGAGCAAATTCAAAATGGTGGTAACTTACAATGAATAGCAGTTTCTGAATAAAGGAGTGCCGTAGAAAACGTTTAAAGTCACAAATGTGATTCATTCACGTATTACTTTTGAAAAGAATTATATTTTACATTCATACGGTTCTCTAGTCCGTTAGTTCATATTTAAATTTGAAAAGAACTACCATTGTAGTAATTTCAGGGTACAGTCGAACAAGCTAATAAGTATACAGGTAGAGATCTTTATAATTCTAGTACACTGAAAATATTGATTGCAATTTTGTTTTATAAAGCGTTTCGCATTAGGCGACTGACGTCAAACGCTATACCATTTCAAATCAGTCTCTAAATGTATCTGTATAATCTTAAAAGTAAATGCAAGTAAGCTGGCTGTATACTTATTAGCTTGTTCGACTGTACAAAGACTGTATTTTTATATGTATGTCCCATGTAATAGGGGGCAAGCCTATTGCCATCAACCGGGCACAAGTCCGTCTCCGCGGCTGCTACTGAAAAATTACTGAGAGACCAACCCAGTAACACTGCCTGTTCTGGAAATCGGACCCAGGACCTATGTTGATGACGGATGAGGCCTAATGTGAAATCGACAAAATGATTAAATTAAGAAAGTGTGGTAATCAATGGTAATATTTTTTCTTCCGGAGTGGATGCTTTTGCTCTGCAAATGCGGGACAATTGTTTTAAATTTTTTATTTTTCATTTTTTTATTTCATTTCCAAAAGTTTTTCATCCGCTGATATTTGAAGCTCCGCAAAATTGAATCACAGTCGACCACTTGAGCTTAAAAATATCAGATTTTAAAAGGCCGAAAAAGCCTTCGTATATTTGAGTATTTTTGTCACGGCTTCAAATTACTACATTGTTGTCGCATGTGATGCCAAACAATCCGTCACGTTTTACGAATTTAAAACCCGATACGTTAATAAATTGTGTTTCAGCTGCCCGTCAAGTTTGGAAATCGACTGAAATTGGGATTTGGTCACATTGGAAACGGACGAGTGATTGTCACCATAGGCGGAACCGAAGACTCGTTTATACACAACTAGTGACCCGCCCCGGCTTTGCACGGGTGCAAAAAAGGTATTAAAACGTTCATCTTGAATCACTCTATCTATTAAAAAAAACCGCATCAAAATCCGTTGCGTAGTTTTAAAGATTTAAGCATACAAAAGGATGTAGGGACAGAGAAAGCGACTTTGTTTTATACTATGTAGTGAAGAATCGTTTTCGTTTGAATCAGCGTTTACCTAGCCATTACACAACTATCAGGGTCAGCTTCCAGTCTGTACCCATGAAGCATGAGGTCCTGGGTTCGTTTTTAGGGCTTGGCGCAAAGACATGAGGTTTTTCAACTTGAATTCCTCAGTAGCAGCTACAGTGTCTGGATTTGTGCTCGGTTGAATAGCCTCGCTTCCTATCACATGGGACTTAAGAGCCTATGCTACCTCAATTTAGCAACTCTATTTGTGGTGGTTCAAGTAAATAATATAATAAAGTTTTATTCAGCTTGCACTACAAAGCGGTTGTTACGTCTTTCGCTGCGGCCGAATAGTGCGAAATTAGTGGTATTTTGCGATTTACAAAAAAAAACTATTCATTGGACTAAAAAAGTAAAACACTATGATTTTAGTATGTTGCTTGTAGAATTATTTGGCAAAAAAATCAGAACGATGACATGACATGTATTTTAGTATGGTTTTTACTTGTTAAAAGAAATTTTTAGAGGTATCTTCGTGATTTTTTTTCTATCGAGCAAAGTGTATTATGTTTTCACAACACTATGTTACTAGCATATTATATCCTGAAGAATATCATATATTTTTCTGATTTTGTTTACTGCAGTGAATCATATACTTTTACGCATTATAAAACTTGCGTTTGACGTCTATTAGCCACTTAAACACAACTGGCAAAATGTAGGTGTGCTAATGGGCACACCACTGCTTAACATCTTCGAGGATTGCAGGCATGATGTTATGTTATGTTTACGCCCTACTCCACATACATATAAAGTCAAATAAAAACATGTTTTCAACAAAGTGAACTTAAAAGCAGTGTGTATCATTAGTCATGCCCGAGAAACAATTACATTTAATAAACTCGGCAAAAGTTACGCGACGTCAAATAACACCATTTATTATGGGAACCATTGTTCGGATAATGATTTATAATATTGCTTAGGCGACATTTCTATGTTTATTATTATTTTACGAGGGAAATAAATTGGGCTCAATATTTGCAATTTTGCGAAAAATTGAGCAGGATTTTAGTAAGCGTTTTCATTGTAATACCAGTTTAATAATGGTTTTGTTTCACTACTCTGGTTAAGTAGCTGTCAACTGATTTTGCAGATAATTTCGAAGCATTTGTTATCTTTCTATTAACTTCTTTTTTGATTGTCATCACTCTTGGTGCAGTATATCTTATCTTCTTGTTTCACACTTCTCTTTTACTGGTCATCTCAAAAGTCTCGCCATTTCTAGCCATATCATACTTCACACAGTCCATCCATCGTTTCTGTGACGTTCCTTAAAGAAGATTGTACGGAATTGAAAAAATGGTCAACTTCTCTCGCAGTCGTAGACAACTCTCAATTGGCCAAACAAAATAAGTAGAGCAAACTTGTTTTCATAAATAGTGCTGAAGTATTCTAAGAAAGTTTCCAGCATATCCTATGCAATCGGATTTTTACATATTGTCCAACCTAAAAGAAACACTCAGTGTGTGATTACTTCAGTCTTGGTTGTAATTGAACAGAGTAGGCACATTAGTTTGTCTGCTTTATTTCATTATCTCTGCACTGGGCCTGTGTGGTTTATGCAAGCCCTCTTCCCGTTCCTCAAAAAGAGGAGGCCTCCTAGCAATACGCTGATTATTTTCCACACTAATTAATTATGATTTGACTTAATGGTTAAAGTAGGTAGTACAGTTTTAATTGATTCTAGAGCCAGCAACAAAACGTTCAACAGATCTACAGTACAAATGGGTTCCCAACGAACCAATCGAACAGTTTGTATTGAATTGAAACCGCTATGCTATCACCGTATCTTAGCACTTTCTGAGGTAGGTCTTAGTAGTACTATCAATGATAATACTGATTGAAACCTGGATTATCCTGCAATAGTGGAAATGGAAGGAAGAGATGAAACATTTCAAC
Source organism: Diarsia mendica (assembly GCA_949316265.1). Classification (NCBI taxonomy): domain Eukaryota; kingdom Metazoa; phylum Arthropoda; class Insecta; order Lepidoptera; family Noctuidae; genus Diarsia; species Diarsia mendica. The sequence goes on along the minus strand of OX438888.1, from coordinate 3,542,774 downwards.
AAGCTGCAATCGTTTTAGTAATACTCAACGATTCATTCAAGTTTTTCCATGAAGTTTACGTTTACTAAATCTCTGAATACACCTCGTTATTCAAGAAACTGCAGTACTCTTATAATTCAACACTACGAATATAAATACTATTAAAAAAATTTAATACATACTACTTTCATCTTCAGATCATTAGAAAACGAACACTTATACAACAACATCTCATCATCAGCCTATAATGTTCCCACTGCAGGGACCAGGCCTCCTCTCTAGGAGAGGGATGGGGCATAATCCACCATGCGTGTCCGGTGCGGGTTGGTAGATGTCACATGTCTTTGAATTTGTTGGTTCTAAGGCTGAGGCTACAGTAGGCAGCGATTTGCGATGCGACTGGAAGAGCGAAATTTTTATCATGTTCATTCATTTACTTGTTTTAATCGCTCATGTGTCGCAGGTCGCGTCGCGGCCTAATGTAGCCTTAGACATCTAAGGCTGAGGCTACATTAGGCCGCGACGCGACCGCCGACACATGAGCGATTAAAACAAGTAAATGACGACGACGCGCCGGTTACCTCAATTTTTTTTCACAATTTTGAGAGCACCGGTGATGAAATAAATTACACAAAGTAATGCGCCTACCTGGGTTTGAACCCACGACTTACTGTTCGTAAGTCGGGGCCGCCACCACTGGGACTCGACAACATCTACATAGCCTTATTTCTCAAATATCTATGATGGTATCGGCTTTCAGTATAACGCAGCTGGATACAACTTTTAATTCGATAAACCCCTATCTAAACTCCACAAAACAATACCATCGGTAACACGAAATCCCGTAGCTCAAACAAACCCTCAAAAACTTCGACCCACATCCCGAACACCAGTAAAAGCCTTCCCAGAAATCGAGTCCATAATAATTCAGTTCTAACTCGTACAAATTACTCCACCTGTTCAAGTTGTCGGACCGAGTCCAAGTTTTGCAATTACGCAGGTATAGCATTAATGGACCTGGCTGTGGGACCGGGTACGGAGGGAAGGGTTAGTTAAAACAGCTAAACAATCGGTGCTAAGTTAAATTGCGGGGAATAGAATACAAGTGTGTTGGATTTTGTGTATATAGGCACAACGACGAAACGTAACATCATTATATAAGTTATATGGGTTTTTGTCAGAGGAAGTTCCAGTGATGGCCTTCGAATGCATGTTGTTTAAGAACACTGTTTGTACTAGTTTCAGGAAACCGGTATGTCCTAGAACCGGCATGTTGTGGTAGTTTATAGCGCATTCCCTTTCAAAGAGACGAGAGAGAAATATATATATATATATATATTTTCGTTGTGAAACGATGATACGTTCTAGGGTACATCGAGTACGGTACACAGTACTCGAGTACAGTACAGTACTCGAGTAAATCGGTTTCTTCTAGGCACACTTGCCTAGAAGAAACCGATTTACTCGAGCTTGGAAGATATCAAGATTGTAATGATCGGCTAATAACAAGCCACCAAACACTGATCACTAGTGATCACATACGTCTGTACTGTCAAGCCAATTGTCGCACTTAAGTGACCTCGACACCAAGGGCTAAGATGGAACATAGGTAGTTTTATTCAGTAGAAGTCTGACACTCCCTACCGCTCTGCCCAGAGCCGGAAGAGTCATTTTTGATGATGTCAATCCTCTAAAAAAAAAGGGGTTGATACATTTGTGTTACTAGTCGTAACTTAACGCTATAGTAAAGCTTCTTATTTTTCGTGTGGCTGAGACAAAGTTTTCTATATTACTTTAATTTATATTTTGTTATCCTTAAACTAAGCCAAAGTTAAGTTGTAAAATTATTTCACTGCCACATAATTATAATCCTCCAGGAGTTTTACCTAAAAATACCAGTAATGCATACGCTGAGGGAGCTTTGGGATTATTTACCAAACGCTCTTAGTAAAAGTAATTAACTTACTGATTATTAGACAACTCGAGAACCTCAAACTTCAACGTAACCAAACCATCATTACCTTCTAGCCAATAAATCGCTTTAAAACTTCTGTCAGTCTTGCTTCAAACAGCGTAATATACAAAATAATAAGGGCAGCGCATCGATCACCTAACTGCGGAAAGCGCCCTTAATTACTAAAGTTTACATGGCGAAAACTCGACACGCGTCTAAAGCAATTTGAGCGAAGTTGTAGACGTGGAAAATTCTCGATGAGAAGCTATTTTTAAAGCATTATTATCGGGAGAAGAAGTCTTAATTGAAGGAAAGGTTATTAGGAAGATGATACCTTTAGAAAACAATGTTGAAAAATATCAAATAAATAAAGGTTTTAGAAGGGTTTCCTCTTGGCTTAATAACAATGTTGTAAAGGCACTCTTTGAGGATTGTATGTGAGAAAATCTTTTGATCTTAGCTGGAACTGTAATTTTATGTATGTGTGACAAAATACTTGTAATTTATTTTGTTAAACAAGTACAAGTCTCAGAGTAGATTCTAGAGTGAAAACCTAACCGAAGCTTTCGGGGCAGACCGATAAAAAAAAACTGGTAGAAATGTTATACAAAATCAAATTGAAAATTAAAGACTATCTTCTATTGTTATGGATTGGCAATGCATCGTAATTCAACTCCCAAAAATCTAAAATTGTCAAATCAAAGTGACAGTCAATCTTTATTGAATAATCTGCAAACTATTTTTTGCACCACACATCAGAAAACACGAAAACTCTAAGATACTTTTTCAATTTATTTTGATTACTAAATTAACTGAAAGCATGTGCGTGTTCTATTTAATCCTGTCACTCTATTCAAAATCTCTGTTCTTTAATGCACTGCTCACGACTTCGGACGATTCTACTTGCGACACGTCGTGTGTGCGGCTCTTCACATGTGTAAAGTCGCGATGAGTTGCAGCATGCTCTAAATACTCAACTCACTAAAGAACTATATGGATGACAGTTTTGTTCAATCCCTCCTTCCGATAATAAGCATTAGGTCATCGTGTCTGTTTTGACATTCCTGTATTTATTTGGACTTTAACTAATTGACATCGCAACCAATTGACATTATCACTATCACTACATATTATAAAACATTCTTCGCCGCGTCTGTCTGTCTTATCTCGATAAACTCAAAAACTGCTTCTCCAATATTCATGCTGTTTTCAAAAAAGGATAGAGTGGTTTTTGGGGAAGGTTTGAATATATAATTTGACCAACATCCACGCGGGCGTAGCCGTGGGTATCAGTAAGTTCTATACACTTTTTATTTGCAATTTAAAATTTATCTTTACTTTTATGGTTTTATGGTCAAATGGATAAAACATAATTATTATACTCGTAGCACATCTGAAAATGTTTTTACGAGTATTCAGTACAATACCAGTCGCAATTCGCGTGACGCTTGAACATGCAGCTCATGGCCAGACCTTAATTAAATCTACTCTGCAATGTCAACGCACAGTCTTAGACACGCGTGATTTCGCGTATCAATGATGACTGTGTGAAATAAAAACGTAACTATGATTCATGTTAAATAAAAAGTAAACCATCGAAAGTAATGTGGATGTTTTATTAAATAGGATTTTGTTTGAAAATTTTTCGACAACTTGAGATTGTGTATTGTGGACAAATTAAATGACTCATTTTTTTGTTGTTTTATTAATGTTGTTGATGACAAGGACATGTCATGACAAATTACTGGATATTATTATCTGACTAGCCTTTTCCAAACTATGTTGGGGTCAGCTCTAGCTAACGGGATGCAGCTGAATACCAGTATTTTAGATGAAGCTACTGCTTATCTGACCTCCACAAGTAAGTAATGGGTGATACGACACCCTTAATTTGGTAAGACTGGTTGTTGGGGTTACTGTCTACCTGTAACGACTTTCAAAGATCTACAAGTGACAGCCGGGAAAAACAACGTAATAATTCATTGAACTAATAATTTATGCCAGTGCCCTATTTAATAGACCACAGAAAATATATCTCATGAATAGATACTGGCATATAATTACTAAGAATGAAATACAGCTACCTAAGTGACCATAAATTTAAAGTCTATGATTACCCCGCGCTCAAACTATCAGCAGGCAATTTATCTATTCTACCTCTAAATAGGCCAAAATGGGTTATATTCCCAAAAGCCTAATTTTAGAATTTTGACCTAAATATGTTTATTTTATCTAGCTACTGAAAATACGATTTTCTGTGTGACAGTATATTTATAATGTACTAGCTGACCCGCGCAACTTCGTCTGCGTCACATAAATATAGCTATAACCTTTCTCGATATATCGACTATCCGACATTAATTTGACTGGCCTGTTGGTCTAGTGGTTAGTGGCCCTAACTGCTATGCCGGAGGTCGTGGGTTCGATTCCCACCCAGGACAAATGTTTGTGTGATGAGCACGATCATTTGTTCTGTGTCTGGGTGTAATTTATCTATAATATGTATGTATTTAGAAATATATAAGTATGTTTATCAGTTGTCTAGTACCCATAACACAAGCTCTGCTTAGCTTGGGACTAGATGGCGTTGTGTGATGGTTGTGGAATATTATTATTATTATTATTATTATTAATTAAGCTAAATCGTAACAAACAAAAAATCTTATCTTTCCTCTTTATTACAATAGTGTAGATGGTTTAGATTAGCTTAGATTATATTAAAGTGTGAATTACTATAAAATCTATCTCTTACTGTTAAATATACTATAACACTCTGTACTTGTAAACATTATGATGCAGTAAATATTTTGAATTTGAATTTCCCGGAGGCCAGCCAGAATCCCCCGTACCTACATTGCGACGCAACCCGCGTAATTATTTTTCCGCGCGGGTATTTTTACATTGCGATATCTTCTAAGATATTTGTTTAAACTGTATAGAGTAAAGAGCACAAATATTCTATATTAAATTTCCGTTCTAACGAACACATTTATTTAGATATAGATTAATACCATATCGATCCTTAAAACAACAAATGGCGTAAAAGCCATTTTGGCCAAAATTACTTATAAATGCCATTTTGTTCAGTTTTTGAAGCTCTATCGATCTGTATATTTGAAATGTTCAAATTCGCAAAAAAATGGCTCTTACATCCAATATTTTTTAAGAACAAATTCCAATAATTTTATGATTTGTGTCGTTATAACCAATATTAAAATCGAAAACTGCAAATTTGGGGCGTAAAAGACTTAATTTCTTAGTGATGTGGTTAATATTACATTTTACGATTATATCGAAGTAAATAATATCAAAGACAACTTGTTTTAAAATGCAAGACTTTTAAAAATAGGCTTTTACTACAATTTAATAGAATTAAGTTTTACAAATATAAAACGTTAATAATGTCGTAAAAGACAATATTTTATTATAATTGGCTTATACGTCAATTTTTTAGCGTAATAATTAAAACCGAGTGTTTATCTCTTGATCGTAAAAACCAAGACGGTAGGAAAATGGTTTTCAATGTATTTTTTCATAAAAAAACTAGTAAAATTAATATTTTTTTATGATTTAATTGTTTGCGACATCTGATACGTCAAACCGCTACAAAAGATTACGCATCAGTGTGGCCACCGCACGTTCCAGCTTGTCGCGCCCGCCACGCATTCCGTTGCTTTGAGGATTCAGGGTTATCTACAATTTGGATACTGGTGGACACCGGGGTCGAGGAATCTCTCTACGTCGGTGTCTACCGGTCGCACAGCGGTGACCAGGAGACGACCAGGCTTTTCGTACACCTGATGTAAAAGGCGGATTGTGCCCAGCAACGGTACCCAACGGCGGAGCTTCTTTTTCTGGGGGACTTTAATGCCCACCACGATGAGTGGTTGTTCCCGTTCCAGAAAACTGACCATGCTGGGAGAGAGGCGCGCAGATTTGCATTGTCGCTAGATCTCACTCAGCTGGTGAATGAAGCTACGCGGGTGCCGGATGTTGATGGACACACACCTAATTGCTTAGACTTGCTGCTGACTACTGACCCGGACAGGCACTCAGTATCGGTATCAGCCCCACTGGGAACATCTGACCACTGTCTGGTGAAGTCTATATCTGTCAGCTCCCCTCCAAATGATAGCCCTAAAGGCGAGCGGCGAGTTTTGCGATACGAGTCAGCAGACTGGGATGAGATGCGGCACTTCTTTGCGTCCTTCCCTTGGCAGTCAGTTTGCTTTTCTGCGCGCGACCCCACTTGCTCAGCTGAGGCGGTTGCGGCCGTGATACGGCAGGGAATGGAATACTATATTCCATTCTCCAACATACCGCTCGGTCACAAGGCCCGTCCATGGTTTAATGCGGACTGTGCTTGTGCTGAGGCCCAAAAACAGTCTGTATACCAAGCCTGGGTGCAAGCTCGTGACCGTAAAGGTCGAGCGCGTCGGGTTCGCGCGAAGAAAAGAGCTTTCAATTGTAAGCGGGTGATCCGAAAGGCGCGTTTCGACCACGTCAGTCGCATAGGGGCCAAACTGGCGTCCTACCCTTCTGGCAGTAAACAGTTTTGGTCCCTATCAAAATCGGTCGAATCAAATTTCTGCCGGTTCTCACTACCCCCCCTGCAAAAACCGGATGGGTCACTGGCTCACTCCGCTACCGAGAAGGCAAATTTATTTGCATCTCTGTTTGCGAGCAATTCGCGTCTAGATACTGGGTCTAAACAGCCACCAACGATTCCTCGCTGTGATTCTTCGATGCCGGAGATCACAATACACTTGAAAGAGGTTCGTAGAGTACTTCTGAGCCTAGACGTGAATAAGGCTAGCGGTCCGGACGGCATACCAGAAAGGGTCTTAAGGAACTGTGCGCCTGAGTTGTATCCTGTGTTGACACGCTTGTACCGCCTCTCTCTCAAAACCAGAACGGTGCCGAACTCCTGGAAGGTCGCTAATGTTCAACCAGTACCCAAGAAGGGTAGTCGTGCCGACCCCTGTAATTATCGACCAATCGCCATCACCTCCATACTTTGTATAGTAATGGAAAGGGTACTCAACGGTAAGCTGCTGGCGCACCTTGAAGCGAACGACCTACTCAGCGACCGTCAGTATGGTTTTCGCCGGGGACGGTCAACTGGGGATCTTCTGGTGTTAGCTACGCACTGCTGGGGCGAGGCCATCGAGAAACACGGCGAGGCCCTTGCCGTGTCGCTGGACATCTCGAAGGCTTTCGACAGGGTTTGGCACGCAAGTTTGTTGAGCAACCTTCCGGCATACGGCATTCCCGCTGACTTTTGCTGCTGGATATCTAACTTCCTGAGTGAACGGTCGATCTGAGTGGTCATTGATGGCTGCTCCTCTGACCTTATGGCTATCGATGCCGGAGTTCCTCAGGGGTCTGTTCTCTCCGCGACACTTTTCCTGCTGCACATCAATGACCTCCTTGCTCCTGGTATTGTTGGGTACAGATGACAGCACTGTCATAGAGAGTTATGCATCCAGCGCAAAAGCCAGTGGTGATGAAGTACGTTCATTAAGAGAGGCCATGGTCGAGCGAACGAATTCAGCCTTAAGACTTGTCTCCGAGTGGGGTGACGAGAATCTGGTAGATTTCAACGCCACCAAAACGCAAGTGTGTCTATTCACCACCAAAAGGAGTCCGTTTAATCTGGCCCCTACTTTCCGGAGTGCGTCTGTACAAGTTACTGACAGTCTCGAGCTTCTTGGCACGAAGTTGAGCGCGAATCTGAACTTCGGCGCCTACATCGAGTCGAAAGCTCAAACTGCGGCGAAAAAGCTGGGCATTCTAAACAAGGTTAAGCGGTACTTCAAGCCTGGACAGCTTTCAGTATTATTATAAAGATCAAGTCCGGTCCGGCATGGAGTATTGCTGTCACCTTTGGGATGGCTCAGCCAAATACGAGCTTGCCACACTAGACTCTGTAGAGCGCAGAGCCAGGAGAATCAAAAGCGCCTCTGTCCAGGTTTTTGATTTTTTCATAATACGCCTAATACCTGTAGCAACTACTAGAGTAACGTTATATCTAACAACTAGATTTCATTTGATCATAAATAGTCTAATGTTTTAATAAATACACATTACTTAAAAGCATATCAAACGTTTTTTTTTATATAATATTTTGAAATCTGGATAGAGTAGGTTTTGCATTTAAACGTTGGATAGAGGCGGTTTTGCATTGTATTACTAAGGATAGAGGCGGTTTTGCCTAATAATAGTGGTATTTTAGTTAGTTTATATAAAATAATAATAATCGCAATTTAGTTATTAAAACTGTAATTGGTAAATTTAAGACTGATTTGTTTGTAAACATCAGTACGAGGTGAAAGTGTTTGATTAAGTTCGATCCAAATTTTAATAGTTGATGTTCAATTTTTTTTTATTTCGTCGTAAAAAAATAGCATTTATAGTACCGATTTAGAAAGTAAATTGATACGAAATTTCAAATTTTCTTATTTCTTTTAATTTTTTTCAAAATTTGTATTATTTTATTACAATATTTAATACTTTCGTTGATTTTTTTCAATTTCGTTGATGTTTGTTTAATTGATGTTGATGTTCATGTTGAATTTAATTTCTCAATTCATTCTTCGCTAAAAATAGCGTTCATGGCATAATTTAGATAACTACATTGATCCGAAATGTTAGATTTACTGGTACTTTTTCAAAATTTTGTGTTGTATTTATTGCAATAATTAATACATTCGGTAATTATATTTGTCTTTTATTTCTTCAAAAACCCAAACATAGATGTTCCCTAAGTCTTTTACTCCAAGTGCGCATAACCTGTTTAACTTGCAAAGTATAAAATTCACGGCGTAAAGGCCAGTTAGAGCAAAATTTTTTGTAGTAAAAGACATGCTATCTCGGAAACTAGCATAGGCCCTACAATATTAGGTTTTTATAATTATACACATGAAAATTCTAAGAAAATACAACTTTAATTGGTTATTATAGCTTTACTACTTTGAGAGATATTGAGGAAACAAAGTTACTCATTTTAGTTTTTTGGCTGTCCTGAAAAGTAGCTTTTTGGCTTTTACGCCATTTGTTGTTTTAAGGATCGATATGGGTTAAATAAGCTTCGCAAAAAATAATTCTTTTTAACCTAACATTTTAATAATAAAAAATGGTTACAGTGAGTCAATCTTAAAAGATAGACAGATGCTGTCGCGGACTTTTTTTTAGAACTTTTAAAGACGAATAATTACTTCATACATGATATTCTCGTAACTTAAACCGTTTTCGCAGCGCACGCAACGGAAGCTCTCAGAAAGGAATTTCGTTTTCCCGTTTTTGCAACATTTCTCATTTATGCTCCGCTCCTATTGGTAGTAGCGTGATGTTATATAGCCTATAACCTTCCTCGATAAATGAACTATCCAACACAAAAAGAATTTTTAAAATCCAACCAGTAGTTCCAGAGTTTATCGCGTTCAAACAAACAAACAAACAAACAAACAAACAAACTCTTCAGCTTTATAATATTAGTATAGATTTGAAAACGTATATTTTGGTTGGCATTGTAATTAATGTCGAATAGAGAATATAATTTTGTTTTTTAAAGTAGGTAATTTTATGTTCTACAATATTATTAATGTATGAAGTAATAAATTATTATATTAATATGTTGGCTATTACAGTTGTCAAGCCAGTCAAACAAAACTACTAACTTTTTATTTATCATTATCACATTATCAGCCTATAATTTTACCACTGCAGGGACTCAGTTCTCCTCCCTAGGAGAGGGATGGGCTATAATCCACTACGCGGGCCCAGTGCGGGTTGGTAGATGTCACATAATTTGTCTTCGAATTGAATATGGTCTCAATCGTGATTGCTGAGCATGAGGGTTATTCTATTCATTATAGGGTCATTATATTCGTTATAGGGTCATTCTATTCATTATAGGGTTATTCTATTCGTTATAGGGTCATTCTATTCATTATAGGGTCATTCCATCGCAAAATTCTCAGTAGCAGCAGTCTGGTTTTCTGCTCAGTTGATGGCGGTAGGCAAGCCGTATTACGTAAGACATAAACACAAATAACTACTTGAAATATGGGTTTACAATTAGGCACACCTCTGCCTAACCCTTACGAGATTACAGGAGTGATTTTATGTAATACTAGCTTTTGCCAGCGGCTTCGCCCGCGTGAAAATGACGATTTTCCATACAAACTTTCATCCTCTATTTAAATCCCTTAGGGGTTGAATTTCGAAAAATCCTTCCTTATTCCTTGTCTACGTTATAAAGGGAACCTCTGTGCAAAATTACAGCTTTCTAGGTCCAAGGGTTTGGGCTGGGCTTTGATCAGTCAGTCAGTCAGTCAGTCAGGACTTCTCTTTTTATTAATATATATAATTATATAGATTACACCGATCTCTATCTTATTTCACAAACAGTCTCTCATCGTAATTTTCCAAAAGCCTTTCCAAAAGCCCTATTTTCTATGCAACGGTCATCATCATCAATCATCAACAGCCTTTTAATGTTCCCACTGCTGGGACTCAGGCCTCCTCTCTTTGAGAGGGAATGGGCTATAATCTACCACGCGGACCCAGTGCGGATTGGTAGATGTCACATGTCTTCGAATTTTTTGGTTCTAAGACATGCCGGTTTCCTCACGATGTTTTCCTTTACCGTTTTGAGAGCAGCGGTGATGAAATAAATTACACAAAGTAATGTGCCTGCCTGGGTTCGAACCCACGACCGACGTAAGTCGGGGCCGATGCAACAGTAATACCTACCACTAAAATACAGCATTTAACCCGTTTCATACCCCTGCCTTATGCACGTAAGTCTATTGCCTCTTGTGCCGTCTGAACTTTTCTGAACCCATCTGAACTTGTCTGACCTTAATACTCTTGCTGGTCGTAATTCAGACGTTCATAACTGGGTCGATTATACCCCAGACCTAGATTGTAGGGTTTGGTATTTTCTTGCATTGCGAAGGTGCGTTCTTTACCGACGAAGATATTATGTTATTATGCTAGAGCCATTAGATGGAAGATTAGTATTTAAGATCATCAGTATTTTGCAAATTGTTTTGTAGATGTGTACCGAACATCTAACTAATTGATAGGTAACCTTAAGGCCTAGGATCCCAGGTCGGTTAAAGTCCCGCCGGGGCTGCGGGTTGTTCGAAAGAGATACCGCGGCCTCGACCCAAAGGGCTAAGAAGGAACATGGGTGGTTTTTAGTCAGTAGAAGCCTGATACTCCCCTTCGCTCTGCCCAAGAGCGTGAGGGGTTATTAATTTGATGATTTTCATGCCCAGCAGTCGCACTTGCAACCAACGAGACAGCATGTTTAATACCTAATTTAATTAAAAGCCAAAAAGATTGGCACCTAAGACATTTTCATAATTGAAACCATAAATAAATCTAAAATTAAACAGCCTCACCTGAGTTAAATATTTTTCTAATTTTCGAAATTAAACCCACGAGCTACCCTCGTAGACTTCACTCACCTGTCAAATAGTTAACAAATTGGATTCTGTGAGAGCAATGGTTGCCAGTTCGATTCCCGACGGACGAACTTCCCGAACGGTATTGAGTTAACTGAAACTGGGCAATCTATTGTACGGAAACCTAATTTCGACATTTGAGTATAGTTTCGAGGTTACCTAATGATTGTATAGTTAGTAGATTGTATAGTTTAGTATTTGGCTAAGGAGCTCGTAGCACTGCTGTTCGGGCATCGATCTATCTATATATATATCTTCTAATAAATAAAGAGAGAAGTCCTGACTGACTGACTGACTCATCAACGTCCAGCCCAAACCCTTGGACCTAGAAAGCTGAAATTTTGCACAGAGGTTCCCTTTATAATGTAGACAAGGAATAAGGAAGGATTTTTATTTTTATTTTTTTTAGCGCGGTCCACCCAGGCCGCGATGGTCACATTAGAGTTGTAACTGTAAAAACCTGTAGGGGTTTTATGAAGAGACCAGTTGTAAAGGTCATTGTGTTGCCTACTGACGAGTTTGTTCAGGAACAAGGGGGTGGAATGTAGGCAACTAATTATATTATATTGTAGTCGATATAATTATAGTATTTTAATTGTATTAATTTTAAGATATTATTGTCTATGATTTTTACGTTGCGAAATGGCAACAATTTGAATTCGCGCGCTTTTTGTACCAACCGTTGTGGAACCGCGGCGCGTGGGCGCGCGATCCAACTAGTGGCCGCCAAAACCTTGTCGCGAGCGGGGGTGCATCGTAACGCTCCTGCGTTCCCGCCAATACTGTGAAAATGTGTCTAGTTTAATGTAAAGTGTGTGTTTCTTGAACAATATACGTATTAACGATAACCTAACCAGTGTTCATTCATTGTGGAAACATCCCGCCCTAAATAATAGGTTCCCTTTATAATGTAGACAAGGAATAAGGAAGGATTTTTCGAAATTCAACCCCTAAGGGAGTTAAATAGGGGATGAAAGTTTGTATGGAAAATCGTCATTTTCACGCGGGCGAAGCCGCTGGCAAAAGCTAGTCACTAATAAAAACGTTCGGGTTAATTTTTTGGTTAAGCCGTGCTTACCTGGGTTGGTCACCGGATGGGTCACAACCCAATACATATCGAGTTTTCTCCGGGCCTAGGGAAGTAGGTATGTCAAGTCGTTTGGTCCCGGTTGCCTTGTGTTGATTTTTGACAGTCGTAACAGGTAGCCAGTTGCTAGAAATCCTGAAAACTTGTCTTACCAAGGGGTATTGTATTACCCAGTACTAACTGGGTTGTTACTGACTTCCGATAATCAAGACTTCTTTTTCATAGCGTGTCGATAATCAAGTGGTTTTGCACTATTATGGGGTTTTTCAGTTGTTTTCTTAACGCCATGAACTCTTCTCATGACTAGTTTCTATTCATAAAACAGTAGAAAAAGAAGCTTTATGTACATACAACTATTTTTGACACAAAATCTAACTTTGCAAGTAAGTAAGTAAGTAAGTAAAGATTTATTTGCATAAATTGTAGGTACATGAAATAAGCTGGAATAACAATATGGATGAGCCTTGTACAATCTACCTAATATTAGGCACACAAATTTTTTCCAAGAAAACTAATAATTAAACAATAATTAAATTATGGTATCTAAATTAAACAAACAATTACATTAAAATTAAAAATGTTATCTAAAAATTAAACAAACACAACAATTGTCTTAAGTTATATAGGTATATAATTATATTAAAATTATAATTGTCAATATATTAATCGGCAAACACACTACTCTAACAATTAAATTTAACAATAAAATAAGATTCAATTGATAAAATAAATAGGTAATAATGTCAGTATGTAAAAGGTCAATGTCAAAATGTAAAATATAATAACATCTCCAATCAAATTCAAAAGTATAATCAAAAATAAGTCAGAATTTATAATAAATATGTTTTAAGTAGTTATAAACATTATCAACAGATGTCAGTGTCATTCAGAAACTCATTTATGGAATAGTAACATTTTTCAATCAACAGTGATGTTAGTCTCTTTTTAAAATGTTGAATTGTGTTATTTTTAATAATATTGGGAATTTTGTTGAAAATTACTGGGCCCATACCAATAACACTTTTTTTGAATAGAGCAGTATTACATCTCTCAACATTTAATAAGTGTTTATACTGACTTCGTAGGGGTCTCTTCCTATTTTCTGACATTGAAGTAAATAGGTGCATGTTACATTTAACGAAGATTGCGATTTCTAGAATATACATATACTAGATTACGTGGCCTCGGCGCAAGGGCAAAGAAGGAACATGGGTTCGGTTTTTAGTCAGTAGAAGTCTGACACTCCCCTTCGCTCTGCCCAAGAGCGGGGGGGGTCATTCGATGATTTTCCACCCACCAAAAAAAAAAAAAAAAAAAAAAAAAAAAAGGGAAAGTTAAAAGTTTGAGGGACTTAAACACAGGAACGCAGCTATCCGTCATTTGCATATTATGTATTGCCCTTATGCAGCGTTTTTGGGCTTTGAGCACTTGTTCTCGTAAACTACAATTTCCCCAGAATATTATTACAAGAAAAATAAACCAACTTGATATTGTATTTAAAACAAAACTAGCAATTTAGAGTCGCATTTTGAATATTATAAACATTCCATTTTTTTCATAACCAAGTATATTCGACGACAAAAGTAATAAAAGTTAATGCTAGTATATGAACTGCAATAGTGGCTCTCTGAAATGTCATTTGACTCAATAATATTTTACAAAGCACTTTCTTGGTGCTGTAATTCTTTTAAGTCTTTCAAGAATCCATTTCACATCTAATGAGATGTGAAATGGATTCTTGAAAGACTTAAAAGAATTTACACAAGGAGGATAAAAAATGTGAGTGTGACGTGGTCATCTCTACTGCCTCCGTGGTCAAGTAGTTTAGGCGTTTGCTTATATAGCATACTTACATAGCCAGTCAAAATCATAACCCTCCTTTGGCTTTGCCGTAGTCAGGTAAAAATGTGGTACAACCGTATAAGTAACGTTATTCATCATCATTATCATCATCATCAGCCATAAGACGCCCACTGCTGGACAAAGGCCTCTCCCATAGAATGCCATAAAGAACGGCAGCCTGCGTTTGCATCCACCGGTTGCCCGTGTTATATCTTTTTAATTATACTCGCGCCTCGTCCTCGAGATTAGTAATTTACACATGTAGTTACGCCTAGTCGTCACCACTCATGCACTTAGTTGAGAAAAAACAACATCTTTCCTTTATCTGTGGCAGTTGAATCTGACATACCCACAAAACTTTTAACTTTTTTTATTTTTGCATTTATGTGGGTACCTCGTCCAGTTCCGCTCTCAGACGATGTCGCCAGTCATTCGCATTCTAGTGCTCAACCACTCAACATTATTTCGCGTCTTCGCATAATTCGTTATAAAAATGCCGAAACGTAAGAATTCTAAGTCTAGTGAAGATAAAATAAATCGTTATAAAAATAAAATAAGAAAGTTAGAAAACAAAATTCGTGAAAGACGAATTAGTGCTTCGGAAAGTATATCGGACTTGGAGGAAGCTTTTCTTCTACAAAATGAGGATATTGGAGCAGGTATTTACCTACTTATTGATTTTAAAGTGTCAATTATTTTCTTACCGCCATGCTTACGTATTTACGTATTTAAGTTACTTTAATGCAACCTGAACAGTCGTTGGGGCTGATTCAACGCATTTAAAATACGGTTGGCGTTCCTTCCGCTGGGGATTGTAACCTAACCTAGTAATAAGTATGACCAATCTACAAATAATATGTATTTATGTACCCACTAAGCTGGAATTTCTATTCTTTGTCTAAAGATGAAAGATTACCTACCTATAAATAAAAACATGGTCATGGACTTATTTAAGTCCACTTTTTTCATTATTGTAAGTTATTTAACTTACGTTTTAAAATTATCATATCTATGATAATTTTCAGACACCCCCGCACTGCGGCCAGATGATTGGTTATTGGAATGGCCACCTGAAGATGAAACAGTTCAGGATTCGAATGAAACCTGTGAACCTCAGCCAGGCCCTAGTACTGCCACGGATATACCTCTCGAAGAGTCTACTGCTCATGACGTTAATATTCCTGACCTGGATACGGAAATTTTAGAAATTTTAGGCGATGATCCTACTAACACTGACAAATACGGGCCTGAAATACGCCACGAACTTGCAAATCGTTTATTACACATTGCTAAAGACGGTCTCAGTAAGGAAAATCGTAAAAATCTAATTTCAAAATATCTGTTACCTAAGAATTGCATCCAACTAGACGCCCCAAAAATAAATTTGGAAATTAAGGCGGCCATTGCCGATACCGCAGTTAAACGCGACAAAGGCATAGAAAATAAACAAAAACAAATGTCTAGTGCGATTGCTTGCTTGGCCGAGATTATAAATTCCCAATTAAACTCCAAATCAATAACCAAAGATGTGCTGGAAAAATTAATGGATATAAGCAGAATTTTATGCGATTTACAACACGCAGATTCCATTACACGTCGAAATTTTATTTTATTTGCCCTCAAAAATGAAGTGAAGGAACACCTTAAAAACACCAAGATTGACACGTGCCTCTTCGGTGAAAATTTAGCTGAGACATTAAGATCCGCAAAGGCTGTAAATAAATCGGGGATCGAGCTGAAAGCCGAATCTCACAGCAAGGTTGCGCATACCAATTATAAAGGACCAACATCGAGAGCTTTAAACCGCAGAGCTCCCCCCCAGGCGCGCAGGCCGCCCGTGGGGACGGCGCCAGCGCCGAGGAGCCGCGAGCCTGCCGCGTCACGCGCCCAATATCCCCCGCCGCAGACGCAGTATATCCCCCACGCGCACTCATCGAAGCCGTCATCGCGGGGCCATCAGTCGACGTACCCGCGTCGCCGCTTCTAGATACAGTTAAGTACGCAGGCCGCTTATCTAAATTCTATCAACAATGGGCTGCAATTACAAACGATCATACAATACTATCTTGGATAAGAGGTTATAAAATACCATTTACATCACCCGTTGTACAACATACACTCCCTGCTAGACCAGCTTACTCGCTTAATGAAAGAACACATTATTTAGAAGCGATTAATAACCTACTCAAAATAGGGGCAATATCAGAATGTTCTCCATGTGAAAATCAATTTATCTCCAGTATTTTCTTGGTACCTAAACCAAGTGGCAAGATGCGCTTTATTTTAAATTTAAAAAATCTTAATAAATTCATTAAAACAGATCATTTTAAGTTAGAAGATCTAAGAACGGCATTAAAAATGATAACGCATAATTGTCAAATGGCGTCAATTGACCTCAAAGACGCATATTTCTTAATTAATATACATAAAGAATCTCGAAAATTTCTAAGATTCTATTTTGAGGGTAGATTGTTCGAATTCAATGTATTACCATTTGGATTAAGTACGGCCCCATACGTTTTCACAAAAATATGCAAACCTATAGCTAAATTATTGCGTTCCGCAGGCCTTTTATCCACGGTATATTTAGACGATTGGTTATTGTTTGGGTATTCCCGTCAGGAATGCCTAACTAATATAGATCTTACTAAAAGATTATTAACTTCACTTGGTTTTATTATAAATATGGATAAAAGTGCACTTCTTCCTTCGACCAAATGCAGATTCTTAGGTATCATCATAAATTCACACGAGTTTCAGATTAGTTTACCAACAGATAAAAGATTACGAATAAAAGCGCAACTTGTTATGTTTTCAAAATTAAAACGTTGTAAAATTAGGAGTTTTGCTCAGTTATTGGGCTTATTAGTTTCTTCTTGTCCAGCGATCGAATACGGATGGCTGCACACTAAAGAAATGGAAAGATGTAAATATCTCAACTTGAAAGGTCATGATGATTATAACAAATTTATGATTTTACCTGAATCACTACAACCTGACTTTGACTGGTGGCTAAGCAAAATAGATAATTCTGTCCATCGAATAAAAATTGATGTTTACCAAGTTGAGATATTTTCTGACGCCTCAACGACGGGGTGGGGGGCCGCCTGTGATGGACGGTCTGCGAGCGGGCAGTGGTCGAATACCGAACGAGAACGACATATAAATTATCTCGAACTGCTTGCCGCATTTATTGCCCTAAAAGTATTTGCTAAAAACCTTTTTAATTGCCAAATATTACTACGCGTTGACAATTCAACAGCAGTGGCATACATAAATAAAATGGGGGGTATACAATACCCTCATCTCACAAAAATAACTCGTGATATCTGGAATTGGTGCGAAAGCAAAAAGCTTTTCGTATTTGCCTCTTACATAAAATCTAGTGATAATGTTATTGCTGATTACGAATCACGAAGAACTCACCCGGACATAGAATGGGAGCTGTCTGATTGGGCCTTTGACAGTCTTACACGCATATTCGGTTATCCAGAAATTGATTTGTTTGCCAGTCGCATAAATAACAAATGTGCCACATACATATCCTGGCAACGAGACCCAGACGCATTTGTAATAGACGCGTTTACGGTTTCATGGGAAAGTTATAATTTTTATGCATTCCCGCCATTTTCAATCATACTGAAAACTCTAAGAAAAATAATAACAGACAAGGCACGGGGTATCATGATCGTACCCTTTTGGCCAACACAACCATGGTACCCCTTGTTTAGATCCCTCCTTATTTCGGAGACTGTTACATTTCCACCTAAAAGCCATGCCTTACTGTCTCATTCCAGCTCCCGACGGATACACGAGTCGATTACCCTGGTGGCAGGCATATTATCCGGGACGCATTTTCAAGGCGGAACATACCAGAATCATCACTTGATATAATGTTAGCATCATTAGCACCTAATTCCATGAAACAATACGACGTTTACTTGAAGAAATGGTGGTACTTCTGTAAAATTAATTCGTTAAATATTTATGACGCTTCTGTACCCACAGTAATTTCCTTTTTAACCCAACTATTTAATGACGGTTGCAAATATGCTACACTAAATTCGTGCAAATCTGCTCTGTCCCTAGTGCTGAGCCCGGTACAAATTAGTGACGATAGAATAAAAAGGTTCCTTAAAGGGGTTTTTAGATTAAAGCCACCAATACCTAAATATGAAGTTACCTGGGATACCAACCTAGTATTGGATAAATTGGCTTCATGGTATCCTAATGAGGAATTAACCTTAGAGAAGCTCACAAATAAAACCATCACCTTACTGGCTCTGTCAACCGCACAGAGAGTTCAAACTCTCTGTAAAATAAAAATTAGTAACATTCATAACCTTTCTCAGCGTATCACAATTAAAATCCCAGATATTATAAAGACTTCTAGACCGGGGTTTCAACAACCTATTATTCATTTACCATTCTTCATTGAAAAGACGGCCATCTGCCCAGCCACGACTTTACTATGTTATATAGAACGCACCTCATTATTAAGAACATCAGAATCTGACGATTTATTTGTTGGAATTAGGAAACCTCATAAATCAGTAGGAACACAAACGCTTAGCCGCTGGATAAAGCAAACACTCAGTGAGTGTGGGGTCGACACGAGCGTGTTCAGTGCACATAGCACGAGGCATGCATCATCATCGCGCGCTCACTCACTGGGAGTTAGCATAGATACTATCCGTAAAACGGCAGGCTGGAGTAGGAATTCAACAACTTTTGCAAAATTCTATCAGAGAGATATTATTTACGATGATAGTACTACCTTAGCAGAAACGATAATCAATCAACATTAACTATAATGATTCGATTTTCATACATTCCTAATTAGTTTAAAGTAATTATACGTAATAATTGTCTACAGCTAACTATGATAGCTATTATAAGAATAATTATTCCTTAGTTAGTTATCTAATTATATTCATATGTCTGTGATTAATTTTACTCTTATTGTACGTAAGTACAAGTTTTTCTTTGTGTTTACTGATTGTACCAAAATAAAAATTATTTTGATATTTTACAAACATTATTTTTATCGTTCATCGATGATATTCCCAAAATACTCTCAAAGTCTACATGTGTAAATTACTAATCTCGAGGACGAGGCGCGAGTATAATTAATGATTAAACGAACTTACCTGTACGTGAAGTTCTATCATAATTATACGAGCGCCGAGTCCGAAGAGATTAGTAATCCCACCCTCCCAGTGCTTAACACACATACCCAAGATATCTATAGTGTCTTGGTAATATATCAATGAACCACAAGATCTTTTTCTCTAAACTAAATGACTGGCGACATCGTCTGAGAGCGGAACTGGACGAGGTACCCACATAAATGCAAAAATAAAAAAAGTTAAAAGTTTTGTGGGTATGTCAGATTCAACTGCCACAGATAAAGGAAAGATGTTGTTTTTTCTCAACTAAGTGCATGAGTGGTGACGACTAGGCGTAACTACATGTGTAAATTACTAATCTCTTCGGACTCGGCGCTCGTATAATTATGATAGAACTTCACGTACAGGTAAGTTCGTTTAATCATTAATTATTTTTGTAATTTTAGCACTGTTTTTAATTGTTCAAGTATATAAAATTGAGATTTCCTTGATTCAGACCAAAATAACGTAGCAACGTTGGCTGTCAGATGTCAAGTGACAATGACGCAGGGCGACGTTGAGTCAAGTATATTGTTGATTTAATAATCACCGAAAATATCTTAAAAACAAAGGTTCTAATTTCAAATAAACCTAATTTACATTATTCAAATGATATATTATATCCCAACGTATTTTATAGAAGTAGCTTTTATTGTAGCTTAAAAGACTTGGTTTCCGAACCACAAATACTATTGTGGTATTTGGAATAGTTAAGTCAAGTTAAATGTTTATTTATTATAAGTTTCCAATAAATTATATAGTTATTATTAAAAGATACTTATAATGTTTCCTACATTTTATCTTGCAATTTTAATAAATTAAATAGTTTCAATCAATTCTCTGAACTATCGGTTGATATTCATATTTTATCTGATAGTCATAAAGATTACAAATAAAAACATATTATATTGCTAAATTAACTTAAGACATTTTAAAATAGTTTTACTACATAGGATTTGTTAATTATTATTTATGCTATATTTAGCTATAATGAATAACCATTTGCCATTGGTTTATTATGGCGGTAAAAGTTGATGTACTTTTTAATATTTGACGGTTATAAAAGTAGAAGTACCGCCAATTCAGGTTGAGTTACGCTGCAACTGTTGAAGGGTAAAGACAGACCCAAAGTAGTATATAAATGGTGTATAGAGAGGATTAAGTTTACATATTGTGGCCTAGTTGTGAAGATACCAAATGTGTAAAAGCTGAAACCTATTTGTATAACTCTAAAAGATCTACAATGTTCATGTAAGTTAATTGATATTATGCTATGAATATTACTGATGACTATGTGTTAGAAATATGTACTATAATATGGTTTATATTGATTGTTGTTTATGTAGGCTGATAAATTGCTGTAATTTGAGACAGTCCAAGACAATGTCAGGTTGTCAGGACAATGTCATATTTTAAAGTATTTGCATAATACTTTAAAATACGTTTCCGTGGAGTTTCTTGTCCATTCTTCTCCACGAAGACTAGGAACCTAGCGAATGGAATCGAGCTTGATGTAGTTGACAAGACCAAAAGAAATAAAATGAATAGTCTTGTCTTTTGTGCTTTTACTTCATAAAACCCCTGTCCCAACACACCTTTTTAAGGAGACTTTCGAACACAATAAATAATTAGTAATCATCCTGACACTAAAAGTTTATTAATTGGTGGATATTAATACATATACCTACATATAGATTTACATACACTTTCTAACACCCGCGACTCTCACGATATCGTCGGTCCACCTAGTGGCCTATCAACGCTGCGTCTTCCGGTTCGTGATCACCACTCGAAAACCTTCCTTCCCCATTGGTTATCGGTTTTGAGTTGTGTGGATGTGTGTGGAGGTTTATTTATTTATTTATGCACACACAAAATACAAAAAAAAGGATAAAAATACGAAGGAGGAGGTTACTACATATCAGCAAAGTTACAATATTTTTTCTACGCATTTTCTCCGTTTTGATTGGATGCCGTGACGGAGTTTGTTTTATCACGCTTTTATTAGCTTCACCTGCAACTAACTAACTAAAAATGTAAACAAATCTTAGACGTTAAAATTGACCTATTTTCTGGTTACCGATTGAGCGGAAATTTTGCACCCTAGTTTGTTTTAGATAACAATACATGACTAAGCTAAGTGACGTTATTCGAAATCCAATAAGGCGAACATCAATAAAATTAAATAAAATTAAATCATTTATTTTTATGCATTTCCTTGACTTTTCCCATGTTGATGTCGGAATACAGTCTTCCCAGATGCAGCTGAATACCAATATTTTACACAGAATTACTACTTTATCTGACCTTTAAAACCCTTATTAAGACTTTTGATGCCACTATGCCTGCCCTGTCGATTGCAATAGGCTCGCCCCCTATTACATAGTACTTAAACATAACTAGCGAAATAAGGGTGTACCTACTTACTATTATTAGGCACACCTCTGTTTAATTCTTGGCGAATTACAGGCGTGTTGATATTTATTATGTTTCAAGATATAAAAAATTCAATAATATACGTTCTCGCTAAGTTTAAAGCAGTGGTGAAGACTTCGTCAGTAAATTTTACCCTGGTAAGAATTTTCTTCATAAGGATTATTTCAGCACGTGGAAATTCTTTCTATTTTCTTTTAGAAGACTGTAATAGAACTTCTAAGTAGCAGTGACATAAAGAACTAGTGCTTTGATGCAATCCCCAGTATTGTATTGCTGGGGAAATGTGTCCTGTGTACGAAGTAAACTACTTCGTGGTATTGTACTGTGGTATTTATTTTTATTTATTTTTACTCTTTTAAAGTGAACTTCTATAGCAACCTAAACTTATAATAACCCTCTTTTTGAGCTTCGCCGCAGTCAAATAAAAATAACTCTTTTATGTTTTTATTTTTAAACAGGTGACGGTACTTAAATAAGGTAAAGAATTTAAAGTCAAGACGCAATTTGTTAGAATTTATATCTTTAGAACATTGTTTAAAGTTGTGAAATAGAAAAATAATTAGTATTGATACTTGACACATTGATACAAGAACTGATTTCATATTTTCCTAGATAAGAGAGAGTTACGTGAAAAAATATAGACTCTAGACAAACTCTATTTAGTAAAACTTGGGTACGGTTTATTCTTCAAAATTCTTACACAAAAAAATACCATGAAATAAACAGTTTGTTTTAAAAGTACCTAACGTCCCATTTCAACCATAAGTAAAATGAACCAAGTAGCTACATCTTTCTCGAAACTATCCCTGTCTAGCTCTCAAGAGGCCTAGCGTGAAGACACATACCAACAATTATAAGGGAATTAATGGTGTATAACACGATTGCGAGCGTAAATCTGGCACCAGCACTTGGCTGACACAAATCTCAAGTTTGGATCCCCTCCAAATTCAATAATGGTTCATGTGGGCTCTCAAGACACTAGATTATAACTTAAGCCACGTTTGGGAGTAATGTTAATGCAGTATTAAAGTTTGTCACCTAGTCTAGCCTTTTTGAAAGTTTTCGCGAGAATTTTCTAGAAAAATGTGGGCGCTTCTTGGACGGTCTAAAGTTATTTCTGGCGACAATGTTTTAGTTTCGAAAACTTAAATTTTTCAAGATAGTGGAGACTGGTTAATAAAATATTATGATTTTTTTAATCTGATGATAGTTTTAACGTGATGGAGTTCTTACTGAAATAAAGTGAAGTCATCAAAAAATAAATCTATTCATTTTAGTAACACTGTAACCCTTTTTTTTACACGACTGCCCCAAAAAAAAAAGTGTTATTGGTGTGTGGATATGGCCGAAAGTTTCCTTAGTTATTCTTCTATGTTCTGAACCAGCTTTACGATTCTTAGCTAAAATGATTACTACCTGTTTCTGGGGTCTTCCGGATCACATAATTTTACGACGAGGCAAATTGAGCTATGTTTTCTCCCTAATTTGGACTCCATTTACCATAATATCATCCTTATTCTCGCCATAAAACAAACAAGATCTCGCTGGAACGACCATTATACTCCAAAATTAAGAATTCGTCTTAAAACATCCAATTGGGTTCACCCAAAGCTACAAAAATAATATAAAACACGGACCATTAGGAAGTAGACATTTCATGAACCACGGAACGTTTAAAAGGCTACTGGCCACTAAATAATACGTTTAAAACCATCGGTTGGGCACATAACCGATCAGAATGGCAATTTTTGTGGAAAATATCGGTTACTTAGGTTAATTTGCACTACACCCAGGAATATACCCGATTAAGTTTTGTCAATGATGGACTTTTAAATTTTTTTTGTAAGATCTTCATCGCCTCTCAGTACATCAAGTATTCGATTCGAACACACCGATAGATAATTCACACTTTTAATCAAAGAAAATTCCTCATTAGTTTGTTTGTAAATTTTAAAACAATTTTTTTAAATAATATCGTATGCAATAACCCCGCCGCAATTCACAATTCGGTAGATCTAAATACTATCTTCATCAGCCTATAATGTTCCCACTGCAGGGACTCAGGCCTCCTCTCTAGGAGAGGAATGAACGCGGGCCCAGTGCGGGTTGGTAAATGTTGGTAAATACTAATACTATCTCTCTCTGGTCTGTCCCTCATGTTGGTTGCATCTAAAGCAGATGATCTATCTCCACCGGTTTCTGTCCAGCGACCGCGCGATGCTAATTCTATATATCCCCAAAAACATCTGCAACAGATACCCTCCCGTCTGCACCCCACCTTAAAAGGCAACCACCCACTAAATAATACGTTTACAACCATTAAGCGATGTAACAACTGTACGGGTCCTGCAAGTACAATTTATAGCTACAACCTCATGCTGTGTCAACGACTTCGTGTTTTTGGACAATGTTTAGGGTATTTTCGGTAAAGTTGGCAACAATATTTGTGTGGGATTCAAGTTGGTATAGTTATGATGTTGAGTTAGTTGGAGGAATAAATGTTATTGCTTTACAAATATAAATTTAATTTTAACCATAAGCTCTTCTTCTTTATCACGGTGGTTAGCGCCTAACCGGCTGTTATAGTTTTTATGCTGCCCATAGGACTCTGGTTTGGCTTCACATGCAGTCGAGAAATAGAGAGTATCTATAAAATATATCATTGAATCTATATATATAAAAGGAGAACTGACTGGGTGACATTTATCAACGTACAGCCGAAACTACTGGGGCTAGGAATGTGAAATTTTGCACACGGCTTCCTATTATAATGTAGGGGAGCACTAAGAAGCGGTTTTTGGAAATTTAACCTTTATGGGGGTGAAAAGGGGAATGAAAGTTTGTATGGAAAATCGTCACTTTTGTAGTTGAACCGACATCCACGCGGGCGAAGCCGTGGGCAAAGTGCTAGTTTGATAATACCAGACTAAACACGATTGTTTAGTCTACGTACGGAAGGTTGAATGTTAAAGATATGAATAAATGTTGTAAAGTTATCGATGTTCTTTTTACCCGACTGCAAGGAAAGGGTTTTTTATTTTTATTTTTTATTAGTCTGTACTGTTCCACTACTGGGCTAAGGCCTATCGCAATTCTTTCCAGGAGCTCTTTCCCTATGCCTCCTCGAACAAGCAAACCTTTTCGAACTTTTTCCTAATGTTTTTGTTGACAGGCTTACTTTGTATATTATGCATCACGGCACATACTCGTAACCACAAGGTTTTAAAAATAAAGAAAAATGTAGCTAACATATTGAAACTGCTGTAAATCATCATCGACTTAGACTTTTCTCTGTCTAGAAATAAACTCACTGTTCTTTATGTATCTAAGAATCATAGCGCTGTCTAACTACCACAAATAGACACATAATGTTTCATTACCTAGAAAACTAGAACTTTTAAAACAAAATTACATTACAAAACCACAATAATATTCCGACGCACTCATATTTTAGAACAACAAGGCAGGTCGCCCACGTAATGGGCGAGCAGTTTATGCTTATTGCTCAGGTACCAAACGAGGCATGAAGATACTGTTAGTGCTACTCTGCCTTTATTAAATAACAAATTAACGTGTAGACTTTTGTGCTTAGTGGGTGCTAGATTACGGTGCAGAAGTTTTAGATTATGATTTTGTTGAAGTTATTTGCTCTGACAGCAGTCACTGCGTAGAAGCCTCATTGACGCTACGTAAATGCAATCACTAAGCTAGCATCAGTGGGTTGGTGTGTATGTGGTGGAGATTATTATTTTGTTGACTTCACGGTGACGAGGTGTAGTTTCTATGGTAACGCCTTAGGTCACCACGAAGTAACTACATTGACACTGTGTAAATGCCAACGCTGTGTGCTAGCGTCAGTGACTCGATGCACAGTGATGATGCCCAGAGCTAGTAGCTGTCAAAGCGGTTTTCAGGTATACTAAACGAGGCATGAACATACTTTTAATTTTTTACTCAGCCTTTGTCAAATAACAATTTAAAATATAGACTAGACCGCCACCGCGTAGGCGTCACGCAGACGTTGAGTAGATGCCGCGTAGACGAGGTCCAGTTAACGAATTGAACATTACGTTAGCTCCATCATACATTGTGGTGGCGGTGATAATATGCTATTAATTGGGGCGACCACATCCGATATTTATCTTCATAAAAACAAGCTACAACCTCAAAACACTTTTCCGACAAAAATATCGAATATCCCATATAAAAATATTCAAATTCATGTCCCTATTAATTCATTATATCGCTGACAAAATACGTTGTCATGTTTCATATTAAAAAAGAAAAAACCTCAGGCGTCTCCGTTACGTGGCAAAATGATTGATTGCGATACACGGGCGATTCTCATCCCCGTAGAGAGCCTTTGTACTAAAGGGATTGGAGTGTGTAATCGAGATTTTTTCATCGAATAAACCCGATGTTCTTGTAGGTACTGAAATTGTTTCGGTAAACGATGGGGATAATCGATTATACTTACCACTGGTTCTGAAACTTATGTCGTCATCTGCCTAGCTTTTGTCCCAACTATGTTAACGTCAGCAGTCTTATTGGAATAAGAATAAGAATAAGAAGAAGAATAATCTTTATTACACAAGAAATGGTTACAAAATTGTGTGAAGTCCCTGACTCCTGTGCTAGGTGGTAGACCTGTGTTACAGAAGTCAGTGCCCTCTCCCAAACGGAGATATTTCAGAATCTTATGCAATAAGATTAATGAAAAATAAAAAACTATAGTAACAACAACAAAAAATAAAAAACAAGGATAATGGAAGGCAAAATTAGTAATCATTATCATCGTCAGCCTATAATGATCCCATTGCAGGGACTCAGGTTTCCTCTCTAGGAGAGGGATGGGCTAAAATCCACCACTTGGGCCCAGTGCGGGTTGGTACATACATGTCACATTTCTTTGATTTTTTTGGTTCTAAGACATGTTGGTTTTCTCACGTTGTTTTTCTTCACCATTTTGAGAGCATAAGAAAATGACCTTTCATTTAGCTTAAGAACATTATGTCTTGCCTCAGGTAAATTAAGGTTGTGAAAATAATAAGACATAATTATTTTCTTCTCGACGTCATTGTTTTTCTAGATTTTATGTCAAATCTGGGAACCTTCTAGTTGGGGTCTAAGTTCCAACTTTTTCACAAGTTACGTCAATAATACGAAGTCCATACGACGGTAATATACAATGTATTTTTCTGCACATTGTTTTATGCGCGTTACATTGAGTCCTACCATTACACCAGATTTTTTACGCCAAATAAAAGTCGTTTTCAAGTAATATTTTTTCATGGAGTTACTTTGTTTAATTTACAGAGTACTTGGTTGGCGGCTTCGTGAAAGTTTCGTTTGCACCTTGTATAAGAATTTCAGTGAAATATAGAGGTCTCTTTTTTCGATAATTCGTCAAAAAACCATGAAAATAAATTACTATAATAACCCCAACACTCGTATCCGTGACCATACATCAATATTCTTACAAAAAATGGGATATTTCACGTAACGCTAGCTCAGCAAGCGGTTAAGTCTAACAAACCAATTATTGTGGGTTTCTGTGACCACTGGGCTGGTTACAACATGTAGGGGTTATAATCAATGTTTTCTTTGTAATGTTTTTTTATGTATGAAGTTAATACGGTGATTTTATAATGATGTTATATACAGGGGCTTAGGATAATATTAAATTACGTACGGGATATTTTTTAATGAGGATTTTTGGAACACGCTTTACTACATATTATACACAGCATAACATCAAGCCTGTAATCCGCAAAGGGTTTACAGAGGTGTACCTAATAGTACTCCGCAATTCGCCAATAATTATGTTTAAATCTCATGAAAAGGGGCGAACCTATTGCCATCAACTGGGCATGATTCCATACACAGTAGCTGCTACTGAGAAATTCTTGATGCAAAACCCTAATAATAATTTGCCTGACCCGGGAATCGAACTCAGGACCTCGTGTTCAGCAGTTGCGCTTGCGTCCATTAGACATTAAATCTATCTACATAAATAAAGAGAGAAGTCCTGACTGACTGACTAACTGACTCATCAACGCCCAGCCCAAACCCTTGGATCTAGAAAGCTGAAATTTTGCACAGAGGTTCCCTTTATAATGTAGACAAGGAACAAGGAACAAGGAAGGATACTTCGAAATTCAACCCCTAAGGGAGTTAAATAGGGGATGAAAGTTTGTATGGAGAATCGTCATTTTCACGCGGGCGAAGCCGCTGGCAAAAGCTAGTGAGTAATATGAAAGCTAGTGAGTAGAATAAGTAAGCTGAAATGTCAATGGGCCGGTCGTATTAGCCGTAGAACCAATGGTCGTTAGGGTAGATGTGTTCTAGAGTGGAGACCGCGAATCGGCAAGCAAAAGACGGGACGCTCAGGCTTGGTGGAATGGCGATCATCACAAGGTGGGTGGTAGGTTTTTGTCAAGAAATGGAACCCTTATAGATTGGTCATGTCTGTCTGTCCGTCTGTCCGTCCGTCCGTCCTTCCGTCCGTCTGTCTGTCTGTAAGTCACAGCCATATTATTCGGAAACTATTAAGACTACACTTGAAACTTGGTGGGCAGATGTATTCTGTGAACCGCTTTACAATTTTTATACAAAAATAAAAAATAAATTAAAGACTAAGCAGGGCCACCCATCCCCTTGTTATGTTGCTACTTGCGACACCCTTTATTGTTATGAAGATGACTAAGACCGCGCTGTGCGATGCACCGTGAGATCCGCCGCCTCAGCAATCCGACCGTGGGATCGAAGATTGGGCAATGCCAGTGACCAGTGTTAATTTTAGGTTTAGTGCTTCACTCTTGTTTCTCACATCGATCAATTGTCACGCAACTTACAATTACCGATTTAAATGTAATTTCTACATTAACCTTTTGAGCGCCACAGTCACGTATAGACGACAAGCCGAACAAGCAAAAAAGTGCCCTAAGTCTATCGACTTAAGGTACTTTTTGGCTTGTCGTCTTACTTGACCGTGGCGGTAAATGGGTTAATTAAATTTCATAATTATGTAAATTATATCGGTTTTATTTGCATCCTCGTCTGCAGCCGAACGTAATTCCCTCACCACTTCTTAAGGTTTCACTTTTTCTGTTTGTTTTTTTTTTGTTTTATTATTCGTGTTCTTATCATACGGAAGGAAGTACATCATGTCTTATCAGGATTTCATGACTACATGACTTGTTGTTTGCCATTATGATATAGATAACAAAATACATAAATATAATATAATTTATTGTGTCCTTGTTCAAGTAGGTAAATGCGAGCAAACAAAACAACCGTTTTCAAAAAACACCAAAAAGGAAAAATAACAGAAGAAAAATCAGCTTTTGAAGTCGGTGACATTTGTTTGATTTCGTTTTTTTGCCACCGACTTCAGAAGCTGATTTTGTATGCTGCTTTTTTTAGTTTGATGCGGCATAGCCGATACGGTACTTGTAAATACGGCGACACATCAAACTATTTACTTTCAGTGCAACTTGACCTCGCTTAGACTTTCAGTTCCTACATAATTATGAACTAGTTTTGGCGTTTATCTCGCCAATTAATTAGTTTACCAAGATAGTATTAATTAACATTTTGACAAACAAACTTTCTTCATTCTCTATTCGACCGCGATACGTTCAGGAGAAATAAGAAACAACAATTTAAAACCAAAAAAATATATAATTATGTATTTAAAAAAAAACATATTTACACTTAAATCACTAACACGCAACAATTGGTGCCTGTTGGACAGTCGGTGGCTCTGTTCTCTATAACGTTATGGTGACATGTAGACATACATTTCCCACCTCGTTTTTGGCATCTCGTTTCTTTCACTGACTCTGAAAAATATAATGAACCAATTAATTTGTTAAAAATGATATCTGAGAGGCCAGATTCCGCAGTGCTGGGGGAAACGGTTACAACTTTTAAAGCAAAATATGCAATTCACCCCTGCATGTATTTGAGAAGAGTGACATCTAGTGCCGAGTAGCAGAACTTGATATCGATGAATATTGCTACACTCTTTTGTCAATAGATGGCGCGGATTGCAATTTTGTAAGCTATATAAAAATTAACCGATGTCGTCAAATACATCATTTACATAAAGATGGATAGCTTGGAGAGGCGAATGAGTCACAATATGGTTACTCTAAGAAAAAAGAAAGCAAATATTTCCAATGAATCAGTAAACCTATCCAACGTATCCTTCTCATCAGTCACGTCAAATCCCTATACAAGAAGTTTACCAGATCTATCCATAACCCACACAGAAGATGTAGAAGCACTAAAAGAAGAAATATACAAACTAAAAAGTGAGCTAGATAGCGCACACCTTGAAATTGACACTTTAACAACTGAAAATAACGAGCTAAAACAAAAAACGATTGAACAAGCCCGAAAAATAACACAGTTTAAAGAAGTTTACCATGGATCTCCAACTCACAAAAACTCTGTGCGAAAAAGAAAACCCAAAAGTAGAGGTAATGGTCTATTGGACGAGACCATTGCTGCCTGCACCGACAACAACAACCAGGAAGATTTAACTACATTTCAGCCGACAGATGTCGCTACTGGTACATTGCAACGGCTTAACACGGAAAAGGAAAATGAATCACAGCCCAACTGTAGCAATGAAAACAAGGCTGAATCACTAAATGTGACCAATAAAAAAAACATATACATCTTTGGAGATCAGCAAGCCCACGGTCTCAATAAAACCTTAACGAACACCAGGTCCAATAAATGGAATGATAACTACAAAATAAGTTCTTTCATCAAGCCAGCGGCTACGAGTGCACAAATACTTAATAGTTGCAACGATGACTTCATAAAGATATTAACCCCGGACGATATTATAATTTTAGCCATAGGTTCCAACGATAAAAACCCTAATGCATTTATAACTGAACTATGTAACGTACTGTATAAACTACGCGGCCAAACTGTATTCATCACCAATGTGCAATATAACCCGTACTTAAACGAAGATACGCTTAACTATAATTTAGAATTAATAATATAAAACTACAAGAACAGTAAATACGTAAAAATACACAAGCCGACAAACAAACATAACAATAGAAGTAGTCATACGAAAAGCTACCAACGAGAATATCTGGAATATTTGTGTTCTGGGTTGAATACGAGAATTGATTATATGAAATACAAAACAGAGTTTCTCAATAAGTACAAGAATAAACAAGTTATAACACAATCACCGAACACACGTGCACAACACCCTGAATCTAACACACTGAACATACCCCAAAAAACATCACAAACTAAAATTACAAATTTTTTGGAAAGAATAACAAACATAGATAATAGGTTTTTTCGTACAGAAAATTAAAGATACAGCAATTACGTTAATTCACTAAAACATTGCCGAGGTACTAAGCAAGCAGGAATTAATAGAAGTAGCACTAACAGACTTACAACATAAATTGGGTTCCATTGACATCATATGTCTGACGGAAACCTTTATTAAAAGTGGCTCTGAACCAAACCTTAAAATTGAGAACTACAAAATGGCATCATTTTTCTCTCGTTCAAACCAACGCCGGGGTGGCTCATGTATACTAATAAAAAATAACATACAATACAAGGAAATCGTGAACCCTATCCCCCCGATTCCCCTCCAATTCGAATATTGCGCCATTGAAGTTCTTAAAAATAACCTAATTATAGTATGCATCTATAGAACACCTACACATGATGCTACAACATTTCTGTACAATCTGGAACTCCTTATAAATAAACTAGTATGCAAAAAGTCTAAGAAAAAAGTTATCATATGCGGTGACTGGAATATAGACATTCTAAAAAGAAATAAAATATCCAACGATTTGAATTCCATACTTCATAATAATAACCTGCAAAACCATATTACACTGCCGACGAGGAAAACCTCTTGTTTGGATTTAATTGTAAGCAACATACGCGACGCTAAGTCCGCACTGCACTACTTAGCACTATCAGACCACGAAACAGCCCAGTCAATAACAGTTAACTTAGAAACGAACGATAAAGTTAAGGACGTTCAAAGTTTTTGGTTTAAAAATATAAGGGATCTCTGCGACGAAAACATAAACAAATTTAAGGAATGTTTGTCAAGCTTATCTTTCTCTGAGGTATACGAATGCAACTCAACCGACGACGCCTTCAATTGCCTACATGATACAATTATTCTTTTTTACAACTTATGCTTCCCTATTATTAAAGTTAAAAATAGTAACAAGATTGTGAAGAACCGCGGCCTAACAAAAAGTATAAAGCGATGTTGTATTAAAAAACGAACCCTCTACCTTAAATATAGCCTTTATAGAGACAACAAAAAACAAAACAAAAACAAATATAACGACTATACCCGAATATTAAAAAGATGTATACAAAATGCACAACAAATTAATAGTTTGAAATACATCAACAAAGCCAAAAATGCTAGTAAAGCTGCATGGAATTTAATTAAAGCAGACGTTAAAGATACGACTAATTACTCTAATATTGACATAATACAAACCAATAATGAATCTTATGACAATCCTAACCATATTTGTGAGCAATTCAATGACTATTACATATCCCTAACCAATAAGACTAAAAATACACAAGAAAATAATCAGAATGTCAATTTTACAATCCCCCAAAATCCTAAAAGCATTTTCCTATCACCAATAGACGAAACAGATGTCTATAAAATAATTCATAGTTTAAAAAATACGAACTCAACTGGTTACGACGACATAAACACCAAAGTGTTAAAAATATGTGCATTGAGTCTAGTCTCACCTCTATGCTTCATAATAAATTTATCCCTAAGTGAAGGGGTTTTCCCAAAGCGACTGAAAAAGTCCATTGTCAAACCTTTATACAAGAAAGGCGTAAAGTCAGATATGAGCAACTATCGACCAATCACTTTAATCCCCATACTCTCAAAAATATTCGAGAAAGTTATGTATTACAAACTAGAGAACTTTTTGACATCGTGTGATATCCTTAAAAAGGAACAGTTTGGATTTAGGAAGGGGAGCTCCACAGCTTCAGCATGCTTCTCCTTAATTAAACAAATAACCGAAAGTCTAAACGAAAAATCCAAAATAGGCTGTATTTTTCTAGATATGACAAAAGCCTTTGACTTTGTCTGCCATAAAACATTGCTCTCTAAACTTTCACACTATGGAATCCGCGGGAAAGCCAACGATTGGATCAAAAGCTTTCTCACCGACCGACTGCAATGCGTAGAAATAACAAGAACCAGCCAAAATGAACAAAAACAATTTAGATCACAATACAGACAAAACAACTTCGGAACACCTCAAGGAGGAATTTTATCCCCATTTTTCTTTCTTGTATACATAAACGACCTACCAGAGGCGATTAATGAAGAGTGCGTACTGTTTGCTGATGACACAACCTTGATTATTAAAAGCAATGATAACAAAGACTTAGAAAAGCGAATTGTTACAACATTAGACAAAGCAATCAAATGGCTAGATACAAATAACTTAAAAATAAATATGACAAAAACAAATATAATACAATTTCAAGCACTCAACACAAATAGTCTAGACATTCAGTATAACAATTCCATCTTAAACACTGTTGATGAATGTGTATTCTTAGGTATAACCGTGGACAAAAATTGCAGTTGGAAACCACACATAGATAAAATACTCAACAAAATAGATCGGTTTGTGTATGTGCTGAAAAGATTAAGACAAACGGTAAATCTAAAGACCGCAATGCTTGCTTACCATGCCTATGTAGCATCTGTACTCAGATATGGCCTTATTATTTGGGGAAACTCAGTAGACGTGGAAAGAGTTTTCAAAGGTCAAAAAAAATGTATCCGGGCAATATGTGGAGCCCATTTTTTAGATAGCTGTAAACCATTATTCCAAAAACTTAGAGTACTGCCTTTGCCATGTCTTTATTTTTATTTATTTATTTATTTAAACTTCATGTACAATAGTGGTACATAGGCGGACTTAATGCCACAAGGCATTCTCTACCAGTCAACCTTAGGGTCAAATAAGACAGCGTTGTGGTAGAGTACAAAAAAAAATAATAATAATAGGAGTAAACTATTTTGTTATATAAATTGATATACATAAATAGGTACATACTAATACATATTATTATAGATACAGACAGAATATAATAAACTAATATATATTATAATACATACAAAACAGTCTAAGAGATTTGATTATTAGCAATAGCAATTTAGTCCGATTTTAAGAAGTACTTCCGAACTGCTCTTTTGAAAGCCATTTTGCTTTCGGCCTTTTTAATCCCAAGCGGTAGCGCGTTCCAAAGCTTTATAGTTGAGACAGCGTATGAAGAGGACATAAAGCCAGTACGGTGTGAGGGAATTTCAAGCAATAGGTTCTTGGACGCTCGAAGGTCACGACTGTGTGAACTGCCCAGCACATTGAAATATTTTTTTAGGTAATTGGGAGCACATGGATCCTTTAAAATGGTGAAGAGCGTGCAAAGAGATCTGAGGGATCTTCTGAGCCGGATAGGCAGCCATTTAAGCTGAGAACGGTATGCAGAGATGTGGTCGTATTTACGAAGGCCAAAAATGAAACGAATACAATTATTAAGGAGACGATCCAATTTATTGAGAAGTTCTTGGGAAAGATCAGAGTAACAAACATCAGCATAGTCGATGATGGGGAGCACAAGGGACTGGACCAAAGTTATTTTAGTGCTGGATGGTAGAAAATGTTTGAACCTATAGAGACACCGCAGCGAGTATGTGACTTTTTGGCTAACCTGAGCTACCTGTTTATTCCAACTAAGTGTGTCATCAATGTGCAGGCCTAAGTCTTTTACGTGAGGTGAGAGAGGAATCACATTATTGTCGAACATAAGCGGCATTAGTTGGCTAGTATCTAAATTTCTCAGATAGTAGGAACTACCTAAGAGGATGGCCTGGCACTTCCCGACATTGACAGCAACTCCGAACTTGGCGGACCATTCACCGATAATCTGAAGGTCAGCATTAAGTAATGTGATGCAGCTGTCAAGGTTGGCAATGTCAGACTGAGCATAAAGTTGCAGGTCGTCAGCGTATAGATGGTAAGAGCATTTGAGGACAGTAGTAATGGAGTTTATAAATAACGAAAATAAGAGAGGAGAAAGTATACCGCCTTGTGGAACACCAGCTACCAGGTCGCACCAGTCGGAGTAAACCTGATCAGCACGCACCGCCTGCTGGCGCCCACGAAGATATGATGAAAACCACTCACGTGACAACGAAGAGACCCCAATTTGAGACAGTATGGCCAGGAGAATATCATGGTCAACGGTGTTAAAAGCGTTGGAAAAATCTATTAAAACCAACACCGTAACCCTCGAATTCTCCAAGCCGCCCCTAATGTCTTCTGTGACTTTAAGCAGGGCTGTGGCCGTGCTGTGGCCAGGCCGAAAACCAGATTGGAAATCTGACAACAGGTTATTTTTGAGGACGTAAGAGGATATTTGCTTAAGTGCAGCTGCTTCAAGGATTTTGGAAAGGAAAGGGAGAATGGAGATAGGTCTGTAGTGATTTGGCAAACTTGGACTGGAAATTTTTGGAAGAGGTATAATGTATGCTTTACGCCACAAAGCTGGAAACACACCAGTGTACAAAGAATAATTTATCATGTGTGTAACAATAGGAATTATGCTGTCAACCATAAAAGATAACATTATTCTGCTGATCCCATCACAGCCAACAGCCCTAGACTTAATTGACGTAAAGAATTTATGGACCTCAGCGCTAGTCACGGGAGAGAAAGAGAAAGAGTCAGGAGGTAATATTGGCTTGGAAGTAATGTCATGAATAGTTTGATTCTTAACATCAACCGAAAGCGTAGCGGATGCTGAGAAATGTTTATTAAGATCGTTCAAAGGCAAGCTAGAAGGTAAAATACTAGAGGGGGACTTTGCTATACCCAGTGATTTGAGAAACTTCCAGATATCAGCCGGTGAAGAATTGAGAACATTTTCGCAAATGTATCGGCGTTTGGACGCCCTTACCATCTGGTTGCAACGGTTTCTAGCCAACTTGTACAGGTTCCAATTTTCATCACTGCGATCCCGTCTATATTTCCTAAAGGCCCTATCCCGCCGTCTCATCGCCATCCTTACTCCTGGAGTTATCCATGGAGCCGGAGGGCGCTTAACACGGACGGCCCTCAGAGGTGCATGGGCATCAATGAGCTGGAGGACAGACTGATTAAATTTTTTAACTTTCTCGTCGACTGCTAAAGATTCAACAAGATCATCCCAATCAAGGGCTTGTGCATCAGAGTTGAGTTTGTCCTTATCCAACCTCGCAAAATTCCGTATAAAAACAATGGCAGGCCGCTGCTTAGGGGGCTTAATTTTATATGAAAGATAAATTAAATCGTGTCTAGACAACCCAGGGGCAGCGACCTGACCATGGTTAGCGACGAGATTTGCAGACGACGCAAGCATGAGATCGAGCCAGGAATCGTTGGAGTCAGAGTTATGATGTGTCGGACTAAGCTTGAGGAGGAACAGACTCGACGACTCCAGGATCGCTCTCAACCTACGTGACCTAGGGTTGTCCTTCAAAAGGTCAGTGTTGAAATCACCCATCACTATGTGATGCTTGTACTCCGAGGAAACAGATTCAAATAGAGATTCAAGAGTGGAGAAGTAGTCTACAGTAGGTGGGCAGTAAACAACACCTAGAACGGCCTTAACTCCCTTAACAACAATTTCCAGAATTAAGTATTCAGCGTTGCCATCATATGTAGGGGGTGAAGAGGATAGAATTGTATAAGGTATGTCAACGCGCAAGTAAATGGCAACACCGCCGGCTCTTTTCCCCGTACGATCATTGCGAATTAAGTTATAGCCTGAGAGAGAGTAAAAAGTTGAAGGAAGTTCGGGTTTGAGCCAAGTTTCGGACACTAATACAGCATGTAAAGGAACGTCGCAAAACAAATCTAACATCTCAGAATGATGTTGAGGTATGCTCTGAGCGTTTACATGGCACACGTTAAAGCATTTGTTAAATTGCTGAAACTCACTACATAGAAGACTATTCACGGACAGAGAATTGTCAAGGGATGAAAAAGACGTGGAAGAACTATTGCATGAATAAAATGCATCGTCATCAGACATAATACGAAGGTAATAAGATAAAAATAGACTAAATAAACAAATAAAATATAAAATAATTATATAAAATACTAATTAATTATAATAAGAAGTATTTACTATAAATAAATTGCATAACCTGCCGGCTGACTGTTCACAGAAAAAGAAAAGTAAGACATTTCCGAACGCAAAAAAAAAATATATAAACAGTTCGACACTATGGCAAGTGACAGTGACATTACGAATACAAAATTAAATGACTGTCAAACTGTCAAGAAAAAAGTTATTGATTGAACAAAATATAAAAAGATTATAAAGCGTCGGTACACGTACAAATTTGAAATGTGGTGTTGGAGGCGAATGCTTTGCATAGCCTGGACACAGTTCCGAACCAACGTCTCAATTCTCGAAGAACTGAACATAAAACAACGTCTTTCTTCCATCGTTCAAGGCCGTATTCTCACTTTCTTTGGACATATTACACGTCGAGAGGACACGTCTGTGGAGCGACTCGTGGTCCAGGGCAAAACCGAGGGCACGAGGGCGCGCGGTAGATCACCAATGCGCTGGACCGACCAAATCAAAAATGCACTAAATGGTCCGCTCCACGAATGCACGAGGCAAGCAACAGTGCGAGAGGAATGGCGTCGAATTGTTAAGCTTGCCACCACCCCTGTCATGACGACCACGACCACTCTGCCAAGAGTGTGACGACAGAGAAGACACGTACAACATTTACTGTGACGTAAAACTATCGACGAATAGAACAAATAGCACCAAAACATCTTTACCAGAACTATGGGATTGGGATACACTTACAATGTAAACAAACACTCAAGCCAGTTGCTTCTTCTTCGGTATCCTCCTCGACCGAGTGTGGGACTGCGCCGGCGCCGGGCTTGCGACATTCGAGCCAGGATTGGAGTCAGGCGGAACCTCTTGATCCAGCGACTTGCCATGCTCCGTACCCAGCTTGATAACTTCCTCAGCACTGAAAATCCGGCGACGCTTGCCATTTGGGAGCTTGATGTTAACGTTACCATCCATTGTCCACACATTTGTCACACCGAACAGCTTGCGAGCTGTTGTAAACGCAGACTGACGCTGTCGAGTGAGGAACTCAGACACCACATACGAAGATCCCTTCAGTTTAGTCTTAGTTTTCCATATATGACCTCTGACAGCAGTGTCCGCGAAACGAAGCAAGATAGGTCTAGAGTGACCTTCCGAAGCCGCGCCCAGCCTGTGGCACACCGATACTGAAGAGGGTGCCAGATCAGATAAGCCAAACTTATTATGCAGGATGGTTACCACGCTATCTGGAAGATTTTCTTCAGGCTTCTCAGGCACTCCGCCTAGCAGCAAGAACTTCTTCCTATGCCGCATTTCGATCACGTCCACACTCTTGCTCAGCTCAGAAATTTGCAGCTGCAAAGCACTGAGGACACTCCACACATGCTCCTTGAATGTAGAAAAGTCCTTGTGAAGCCCGCTCAAGTCTGCTCCCGGTGCTGATGCCCTCAGGTGTTCTTCAAAGTCAGCCATCCTCTGGTTGAGAGAAG
Source organism: Diarsia mendica (assembly GCA_949316265.1). Classification (NCBI taxonomy): domain Eukaryota; kingdom Metazoa; phylum Arthropoda; class Insecta; order Lepidoptera; family Noctuidae; genus Diarsia; species Diarsia mendica. The sequence continues at coordinate 3,504,144 of OX438888.1, read as the reverse complement.
CCATTGCTAAGCGCTGAGTCTCCGCAATTTCAGTTATAGAGCTCATAATTGTGACTTAGTGTTGAAGTGTAGTGTTCAGTGAGGTCAAAGTTCAATTGACAGCTCAAGCCAGCAAGGAAATGCAATAGCACTGTTTAGGGCATTAGATTGTTACTGCCCACACAATATGTGCTTTATGGTAGGAAATTACAAAATATTCAGGAAGAATATTACTTTAATTATTAAAAATACTATTGAAAACAAAATTGAAATTCTAGAACAAGTGTTTACTTTTTTTTTTGCACCTCCTGTCTTTATATATTTGAAACATGCATATTTGTTAAAAATAACTATAATTTATTTGAAAAAAAGCAGTTACAAAATAAATAGTAGAACACGACACAAAGACAAATTGAAATTACCTCAAATAAAGTTAATGCTATTTAAAAGAAATATTTACTGCATGGCAATTATTATGTATAACCATTTGCCAAATAACATTCAAGATTTGCCACTGTCGCTGTTCAAAAGGTCATTGTTTAGATTATTATTAGAGAAAAATTATTATAGTGTAAAAGAATATTTAGAGGATAAATCATTAGCATCATAATAAAAGAAAGATTTACTCATTATTATTATAATTACATAAAAAATTGCAATATTTATTCCAATAAAATTATATTAAATTAAATAATTTATAATTAGTAATAATATAATGTATTAGTGTTATTAATATTATAAGACATGATTTATAGATATTATATGGAAATATTTGTACGCCATGTAATGGCAGGATATGCTGGAACCCATAACATAATGTAACACCTATTGTACCATATTCTTACAAATAAACATTTTTGAATTGAATTTGAATTTGAATAATCATCCAGCTTCATGTGACGTGGACTACTGATTCTTGACATGTGATTTGATGTAATATTAACGTAGTTTTAAGACCTTTATAACTAACATGACATGTGTATTTTGTTGTAGTTTATTGTATTTCTGATTATAAATTATTTGAATTTTAGTGAATTATAATACTAACATAGTTTTAAGACCTTTGTTACTAACATGAAATGTGTATTTTGTTGTTGCCCCAGATATTGAATTATTATTGAATTTTGATTGATATATAATCGCACGTGTGTTTGGTAAAAAACCTAATTGCGCAGGCAAAACTTTGGCGAAACTTGTGCGTGCGGTATGCCCGTTAGATAATTGTTTTTTGAAGGCTTGTGTATGTGATAGATTCATAATATAATTAACACTGAATTAGCGAAACAGGTTATTTTAAAAAATATGCTGCACGTGGTAATGATATTGTGCGACTGTCGCCACGATAGTGGTGAGAAGTCCTCTTTGAGGAGTGGTCGGATAAGCGCCACGGTGCCCTTTCCTTCCGCCTGTCCGCCTGAGGAAACGCCTGTATATACACACATCAACACGGTCTAGGGATATTTCATACTCAATTAAATAACTCGAAAAGTACTGGCCGCATTGGAATCTTTAATACACCGATTTGTTTGTAATTTATCTCAGACTAATTCCAAATTCAAATTTTTGAAAATTCTTTTGTTTCGGTGGCATAAAAATGTCTTGATGTATAGGAGAGGGAATTTTCATTTGTGCGAAATTTAAAAAACAATACGAATTACGTTTAGTTATAGTTTTTTTTCATTTTTAAACGAAAGATAAAGTTAAAATTGAGGTATTGTAGCCATGCAACGCCGACATTTGACGAGGGCGGAGATGTTACGAGCTGTGGGAATGCTGGAAGCTGAATCTGTTCAGCGTAATGTTGCTGAGGCCATAGGGACCCATCAAAATGTAATTTCAAGATTGTGGACACGCTATCGTGCCACAGGTGAAGTAGCGGAGAGGCACCGGGGGCCAAGTTGCATCACTACCCCCAGACAAGACCGATTTTTGCAAATTACTGCGCGAGCTCAACCAAATGCAACGGCGACTCAATTGGTCCAGAGGCTGCGAGTGGAACACCAAGTGCTTGTGAGTGACCAAACTGTAAGAAGGCGACTGCATGAAAGCAATCTACGCTCTCGTAGACCACTCCGGGTCCCACCTTTACGGAGAGGCAATCGTGGACGACGATTAGAATGGGTTCGGAACCACGTGGACTGGGGCCGTGAGCAATGGTCCAATGTGCTGTTCATGGATGAATCCAGGTTCGGCTTCCATCCAGATTCACGAAGGACGCGTGTTTGGCGAGTTCCTGGACGATGGAGCCGTCTCCAGAACCCTCAGGAAGTTCACCCATACCAAGGAGGAACAATTATGGTTTGGGCAGAAATTCGTCTTGGAGGACGGACGGATCTCGTTTGGGTGCGGGGCAATATGACGGCAGAACGATACGTCCAACAGGTGCTGGGGCCCGTAATCTTGCCCCACGGAACACAAATGGGGCAAGATTTCCTGCTCATGCACGACAATGCCCGGGCACACACGGCGAGAACGGTAGCAGGTTGGTTACATACACATAATGTTAGGGCCTTAGACTGGCCTGCTCAATCGCCAGATCTAAAATCCCATTGAGCATGCGTGGGATATGCTGCAAAGAAGAGCTCTGAAGGAAGTTCCTGGAAATTTGGCTACAGAAGATCAACTTTTTGCGCACCTCAGAAGGACATGGGACAATATTCCGCAGCAAGACATTGACAACCTTGTTCTGAGCATGCCGAATCGTTGCCGATGTGTTATGAACATCATGGGCGCTTTCTCAGACTACTAACTTCAAGTTTATAAACACAAATTAAATGATTTTTCTATTTTTTTCAGTTTTTACTCACAAATTAAAAGTTAATTCTTATACGGTTTCCGTCTATGCTTCATTTTTTTTTCCATAAAATCCTGAAATTTTAATCAGTACCTTAACCATTATTAAAAAATGGTAGAATATTAAATAACGTATATTTTAAATATATACATGTCATATAAATAATTAACACATTGATAGTAATTCGCTTTTTTAAAAATATCCCTAGACCGTGTTGATGTGTGATTTCCATCGTGAGATCCTCACAATGGAAATATACAGGCGTTTCCTGTGCATCCCCACACTGTGGATGTCTACTCCGCTTAAACGGAACCGCACCGTGTCCTCTTATTGGCGATTGGCGGCGGCGTCCTCTCGCGTCCAGCCCTGGTTCAATCCATGGTCCGGAGTGAAAAGAAATAGGGCACCGTTCGCCTTCTTCTCCGAAGTAGTCACGTTAGCGAAGGAGGTAGCGGAACGTGCGCGGGAGAAAACCTCTCGTCCCAGCCGCCGCGAGAGACGCTCCGGGCTTTGAGGGCTACGTGATGGTTCCCAGCCACCGTAGGCGCCGTAGACCTGTGGACGGTGATTAATGGGCTAGCTCGTGAAAAAAGGCCCTCATGCTTGGTAGCACGATTGCACTAGAGCAACGAGGTAACCTAAAAATGCTGTTATAAAAAGTCTCGGAAGGCCACAGTTCAGTTCATGGGTGGGTTTTAGTCAGTAGAAGTCTGACACTCCCTTCCGCTCTGCCCAAGAGCGGGAGTGGTTATTTGATGATTTTCCACCCAAAAACAAGGCCACAGTTCTATACTTACGTCCATAACAGCACTCAACTCCTTGGCTTTGCTGGTCAGGACATAATCCTCTTTGTTCTGTCAAGAATTCGCAGTCATTTGCTATGACGCACTTGCCTCCTTGCGATAAGCACTGGGTTTCGTCTCGAATGCAGTCAATGACTTTTACTGTAAAGAGCAGATTTACTTTTTGTTAGTCTGGGGCTGTTTTAGGCCAATTTGAACGTTTAATTTATTACTACTTTCGAGTTTTTCCGTGGAGCAAGGGCGCAAACGATCTTTAATTTTCACCTATATAAGCGTAGATTATGGACAAGCAATAAACGATTTGAATTGAATTGAATCGTTTTGAGTACAAACGTGGAATTGTGGATGGCTATTGGACTAAAGAAAGATTAAAGAAATGATGGATAGACTGTGTGAAAAATGACAGGGTTAGAAAGGAGGTGTTCTTGAGTTTCGTGCAATTTACTTATTTACCGTCAGAAAAATACTTCTAGCTATGTTACAAAACCACGTAACATCAAATTTCTATTCAGGACTTTTTAAGTTCCAAAGAAAACAACTAAAATAGCACTAAATACCTTTTTTGTGTTTTTTTTTTGGTGGGTGGAATATCATCAAATGACCCCCCCCGCTCTTGGGGAGAGCGAAGGGGAGTGTCACACTTCTACTGACTAAAAACCGAACCCATGTTCCTTCTTTGCTCTTGCGCCGAGGCCACGTCATCTTGTACAAAAATCCGCGGCCCAAATACCTCACATAATAATATGACCTCAAAAAAAACATGTTAAAAACAAAAAATAAGTACGTAATACTCACAGTCATTATTATTCTTGCTCTGATAAGCCGTCACAGCTCCTATAACACACAGGACAATAACAAACTTGTGGCTATACATGATAACACTTAATTATATTTATATGCACGACCGTACTCCCGCTGATACCGACACAGAATGAGCCATCGGTATTCCGACCATGTCTGTTTTAAATATCATTCGCACTGTAATCATTTATGTTTTTATTAGTTTCCCTAATTAGGTACTTTTTATCTTTACGTTTAATTGGCCATACATTTTTGCCAAGGGCTAAACTTACATCCCGTTTTGTCGTGTTTTAAATCCACGTTATCTCAGTTATCTGAATACCAGCCTGTTTGACACCCTTTGGTAAGACTGGCTGTCAGACTAGAAATGTCTCTTCCAATGACAATATCTTTGACCCAGCCACTCCACTTTTAAATTAAAAAAAAGAAATCGCACTCACTTCGCTCGTGAATCCGTACTACATCGATAATCTAGCTGCAAATATATTTTTGGCAAGCGCCAAACTTATATCTCGCTTCATAGTGTGACACGGTTAAGAGATTTGGCAATTTACGTTTTAGATCCACGTCAGCTTTTCCACTAACTAAATCACTTTATAAATCAAAGTAGGATCCTACTTATCTATAAAATTAACCGATTTGGTTTCGCATTTCACAACTTTTGAGTTTCTCTTCTTTCTCTTCTTGGTGACCAGAGTCAACTTTTCAGTTGACTCTGGTCACCAAACTAACGTCATTTATATTGACTTCAGCAAGGTTTTTGATAAAGTTTCCCACAAAATCTTGTCTTGTAAGATACGTGCTTATGGTATTACTGGTGATTTGCTTGAACGGGTGATTTCATACTTGAGAGGTAGATTATTTTATGATGTTGTAAACGGTTATGAATCTAAGTGTACAATATTTCATCTGGAGTCCCACAAGGCTCTCATCTTGGTCCAATATTATTCAACTATTTTAATCAACGACATTCCCAAGTGTTTACGGTACTTTCAAGTTTTTATACATGAAGACGATTTGAACTTTGTGTTTTGCCACGCTTGTTTGACGAACGACGAAATAGTTGGCACCATGAATAAAGAACAATGTCTTAAATTAACCCTAGAAAGATAACCTACGTCGCAGAGGCGCCTGAGCTAGAAACATATTGCTGTCGTTTTTTATCCGACGCGTGTATTTGTTTGTCCTTCTCAGCCAACTCAGTCGTCGTCGGTTAGCCCCTTCACGGGATGGCTGTCCATGCTGTAAGTACTACAGTTTTGTTTATATGATGAGTCTGTGCGCTCGCGAGGCGTATGGTTATCTTTTGTGAAACTTTTAAGAATGAATTAATATTGTAGTTTTAGTGATGTAAAGCGTTTTTGTAAATAGTTTTTGTTTGTTTTTAGGAACAATTTATTACGTATATATCGTGGCACATAGGAGAACATTGGTAGAAAATGAAATATGCGCTTTACTAGGTGAAGAAGAAGAAAACACTCTGATGAACTTCTGCAAATTGACAGTGAATTGGAAAATCACCAGAGCGAATGGAAGATGTCCAAAGTGCCTTCAAAAACGAGTTTGTCGACAGCCAAAATGTCCAACATGTGTCATGTGTGTGTGTGTGTCAACTGGAAAATAAACAAAACGAAGAGAATTTGTTCGTCCTGAAAATTTCAGCGCCTTCTGACCTGCACTAAGTGCAAAAAAAAATGACGTTTTCCATGACTATCTTTGAAATTTATTTTTTTGATGAGAGATATTTTTTTATACTTATTATATTGTAGTCAAATAGCTTGCGAAAAAAAACTTAATTGTTATAAGATGATTAAAAGTGTTTTTGTTCCTGAAGCATAAGGCTGTTTATTTTCGTTACTTTTTTGTAGAGGTCTACTCATTTAGTTATAAATTATTTTTAATAAACAAATAAGATAAAAATGTATTTAATTTTTATAGTTTATATTGTAACTTTTAACACAAAATCATAAATTATAAATGTTTTTTATTAAATCAATTAAAAAAACGTATTATAAAAAGGTGCGCCTCTGAAGCGTATGGTTATCTTTAACGTAAGCCGTGGTATGGTTATCTTTCTAGGGTTAATACAATGTTTTTTTTTATAAAATTATGCTAATTCAGATTTGGTTTTAATAGTAACAAGGCTTGCAGCTTTTTTTAAATTATTTTTTGAGTCCTTATCGTACGGAAGGAAGTACATTACGTCTTATCAGGATTTCATGACTACAGAGCTTGTTGTTTGCCATTATGACATAGAAAACATATTTAGTAAGTAGGTATTACATTATTGCCACGTTGGTTAGTGGTGGCAAACAAACATACGACTACTGATGCTCATCATCCTTGGTTCGAGTCCCAGCTCAAAATATTATTGGGTTTTCTCTCTACCTTTAGGTAAAGCTGTGCTTGCCTAGGTCGGTCTGTGGATGGGTGACCGCCCGACATACCGAGTTTCCTCCGTGCCTCGGAAATTACGTTAAGCTGTTGGTCCCGGCTGCCATATATATAGATCTTTGGCAGTCGTTACAGGTAGTCAGTGACCTGAAATTCTGACATCCAGTCTTACCAAAGGGTATTGTATTACCTAGTATTAACTAGGTTGTGGGGGTCAGATAGGCAGTCGCTCCATGTAAAATACTGGTATTCAGCTGCATCCGGTTAGACTGGAAGCCGACCCCAATATAGTTGGAAAAAGGCTAGGCAGATGATGAATTTCTCAGTAGCAGCCATGGAGTCTCAATTGAGCCTTTTCCCAACTATATTGGGGTCGGCTTCCAGTCTAACCGGATGCCACGGAATATCGAGCCATCGCTCAATATTCCGTGGGACAGAAATGTAACGAGTGACATGCGGGTGTACTATTAAGTACACCTCTGCCTAATCCTTTGGGAATTACAAGTATGATTACATTACATTAAAAAAACACTTTATTTTCACTTACAACCCAATTATATGCTCCAAGATCTTTAGAACATGGCGCTAAACGTAAACACCGGTAGCATCAAGCTACTACATTTCCAGTATAACTTGGCCACGTTTTATACATTACTCGCCGATGCCCGCGGTTTCAACCGCGCGGATGTCGGTTATCGCTACCGATGTCGGTTATCGCGACCAAAAGTAATATTCGTACCCCCCTTTCAACCCCTTGATTTTTTTTTTTATTAAAAAGTAGCCTATGTCCTTTCTCGGGTATCAAAATAATTATCTCCATACCAAATTTCACCAAATTTCACACATACACAGACAGACAGACAGAGTTACTTTCGCATTTATAATATTAGAATGGATGATTGGTCACCTTTCGTACAACTAATTGGCCTCGCTTCATAATTACCTGGGTCTATAGTATGGTTGGTCACCTTTCGTACCACAGCTCACGTCACTAGTTAATGGGTTATACTCCTACTCCTAGTGTATTTAAAAAAAAAAAAAAAAACCGGCCAAGTGCATGTCGGACCACGCACAATGTAGGGTTCTGTAGATGCCCATCAAAATATGTGCACTTACTAAATTGATTAACCAACCTGCCTACCTGCCTCCGAACGATGATTTTTATTGTAAAAATAAAACAAACTTACATTTGCAGTTTTGAGACCAGTGCTCCTATACATTATGTATAGGAAAATATTTCATACAACTACATTTTATAAGTTGGTTGACTATTTAATTACTATACGTAAACTTGTAAAGTCTACTTAGTTGTGATAGTTTTCCTTTTATATTCGTTATGTCTGCTACTACCATGAAATTTTTCACACGCCCAAACACAACCCGTTGACACACTTGAGTCTAACAGAAATTTTGCGTAATATTTTACAAACGGATTCGTTAATTAAAAAACTGTTTGAGAAAACTCACCATTTTTTTTAAAGACCTATCCAACACTACCCCACACAATGGGCTTCGCGAGAAAAAAAAACCATCCCCACTTTAATGTGTAGGTACAGGAGTTACCGTAAAAAACAATTTTCAAAATTTTACTTTAGCACTTTCTTGGCGTAACTCATTTGCATATTCATGCTAAATTACAGCTTTCTAGTACTTATAGTGTTTGAGATATAGTGCGGACGGGCAGACAGACAAATAGACAGACGGACATGGCGAAACTATATTGACTACGGAACCCTAAAAAATGTATACTTGGATAGTATTTATTTACATTTTGGCAAACAGAATATCTTAATTCTTTATTCGATTGCGATACGTTCCGGAGAATACAAACAACAATTCAAAACCAGAAAAATATATTTAAAAAAAAAAACAGAGTTACATTTATTTTACATACACACAGCAAGCGGTATTTGTTGGACAGTCGGTGGCTAAAGTATCTGTAATGCGAGGGTTACATCCAGAGTTACATTCTCCACCTCGTCTTCGGCATCTCGTTTCTTTCACTGATACTGGAAAATAAAATGAACCAATTGAGACGACATCTTCACATGACTGTGTATTTTTATGAGGCACTATTTTTTTATTAGCCTGCACTATCCCACTGCTGGGTTAAGGTCTCCCCCAATTCCCTACAAGAGCTCTTTTCATGTGCCGCCTCGAACCAGGCCTCGTGGTTGTCACTTATCATTTTGGTAATTAATTTTTGAAGGCTTGTTAATGCGATGGATTCAAAATAAATACAGATATACAGTACCCGGTGATAAATATTGCACATCGACCTTTGGAGAAACTTCTTTCTTCTTTATGGGGTTTTAGGTTTCCGCACTTAGTCCATAAGGTGGACCATTGTGCGTGTTTTGGAGAAACTATTTACAAAATGACTGTTCGAGACATTTTCCGCTGTGCTTTTATATATAACTGACGCAAGCTAGGTCGGTTCAAAAATGTTTCACGGCAAGCTAAAATATACAAAATAAGAACTTAATTAACGAATAAATTGCATTGATTTTTCCAAAGGTCGATGTGCAATATTTATTGCCGGGTACTATAATTATATTCTCTAGGAAAGACTGGCGTTATTTTGATATATTACACGAGGCAATTTTATTGGTGTACCTAATAGTACACTCAATTTTCGTTAAGTTTTAGCCCCCATGTAATAGGAGCTTAAATCTATAAACCGGGCTCAAACCCAGACTACGTGGCCACTATTGAGAAATTCCAGAGGGAAAAATCCAGTAACACTTTCCCTTGTTCCGGGAATCGAAATCAGTATCTCATGCTGAGCTACATATTATAGACCACCCAGGTATCCCAAAGCTGCTAGAAAAAGACTCGGAAGGCCACAGTTCTATACTCTTTTTTTGTGGAGGCTGGGAAATCATCAAATGACTCCTCCCACTCTAATCAGAGCGGTAGGTGTCAGGCTTCTACTGGTTAAAAACCACCCATGTTCCTTCTTAGCCCTTTGTGTCGAGGCCGCGGTATCTCTTTCGAACAACCCGCAGCACAGTTCTATACTTACGTCCATAACAGCACTCAACTCCTCGGCTTTGCTGTTCAGGACATAATCCTCGTTGTTCTGTCAGCAATTCGCAATCAGTTGCTATGACGCATGTTCCTCCTAGCGATAAGCACTGGGGTTCATTCCGAATGGAGTCTATGACCCTTACTGTAAAGAGGCATATTATTTACTTTTTGTTAATCTGGGGACTATTCTGAATGTTCAATTAATAAGTCAGCCGTATTCAATAAAAAACACTTATAACTATTATTATAGTCTATTTTTTATCATAATTATTTTTAAAATACAAAAGGAAAGAAATAAAATATATTTTATTTGTCACAGATACATGACGTGCATTCAAATTGACAAAATACGAAACAGAAAAAAATCAAGTTAACATCTTGTACATCGTGATAGCTCTGGTTTTTAGTGGTCACAAGTGACAAAATGTACGAAAGCCAAGACTGCATAAATATTTGATTCATGTGTGAATAAGAAAATAAAATAAACAGTACTTGAATAATTCTACTAATAATTATAATACAGTATATTGTGATAATATACATCAATGCGGAAATTAAAAAGAAAAAAACCGGCCAAGAGCGTGTCGGGCCACGCTCAGTGTAGGGTTCCGTAGTAATAATTCTTTTTTTGTTTGAAATACGGGCCAATGAAACTTGACCTCTGGATTGTATAGGCGCTCATACGATTCAGGGACCAAATTATATTGGTTAACTGCAGTTTCCATCTGTTGTTTCCATCCAAGTTCAAAATAATTTTCCTAGAAAGTCCTTATAAAGTTCTACTTTTCAGATTTTTTTCGTATTTTCTAAACTTATGGTTCAAAAGTTAGAGGGGGGGGGGACGCTTTGTTTTTTACTTTTGGAGCGATTATTTCCGAAATTATTGACATTATCAAAAAATGATTTTAGTAAACCCCTATTCATTTTTAAATACCTTTCCAACAATATATCACACGTTAGGGTTAAAATTAAAAAAAAAATCACTTCCCACTTTACATATAGGGGGGCTACCCTAATAAAACATTTTTTTCCAATTTTTATTTTAGCACTTTGTCGGCGTGATTGATACACATATTGGTACCAAATTTCAGCTTTCTAGTGCTAACGGTCACAGAGATTAAGCGAGGACGGACAGACAGACAGTTACGGCCTTATTAATAAAAAAAAGTTAAGCCTGCTTAAACTTACGCTTGGTTTTTCTCGCATGCCGTCTCACTTCAAAAATATTCAAATGAAAGGGACGGCATGCGAGATAAACCAAGCGTAAGTTTAAGCAGGCTTAACTTTTTTTTATTAATAAGGGGGTATGGGTTCCTAGTTGACTACGGAACCCTAAAAATGTACAACTGCGTAAATAAAATTAACATTTCCAAATAGTTCATTTTGAAACGTTATTTACGCAGGTGATTTTTTTTAAAGAAGTTGGGGTATTTTTTCCCGACTTACGAACATTACTTTGTGTAGGTAATTTATTTCATCACCGCTGCTCTCAAAACGGTGAAGGAAAACATCGTGAGAAAACGGGTTGGTAGATGTCACTTAATATGTGACGCGCTGGGCTATCCAACACGCTGGGCACGCGTGTTGGATAGTCCATCACTTTTCTAGAGTGGAGGTCTGAATTCCTGCAGTGGGAACATTATAGGTTGATGATGCTTTTTTCCGTCTACCATGGGTGCAAACAAAAGGTCTTGAGTACGATGCAATTTAGTTATTTAATGTCGATCTAGGAATTGGAATGTTAAGTATTTTTATTTAAAAATAACTAAAGAAAGCACTAGCTATACACATCAAAAAACATTTAAAAACAGATAACATAGTAAACCAAAACAGTCAAAAAATAACAAGAAGTACGCTATACTCACAGTCATCATTAGTAGTATTATTATTGCTCTGATAGGCCTTCACAGCTCCTATAACACACAGGACAATAACAAACTTGTGGCTATACATGATAACACTTATATTTATATGCACGACTGTACTCCCGCTGATACCGACACAGAATGAGCCATCGGTATTCCGACCATGTCTGTTTTATTTAAATATCATTCGCACTATCATCATTTATGTTTGCACCTATCAGTTTTTTTAATTACTTTTTATCTTTTAGTTTTATTGGTTTTTGGGGTCTTCCTTACTATGTGTTTATTCAATTCGCCATTTTTTTTTTTATATTCTTTTCTATTCCCAGAAGGGACCTGGAATTTAACTAAGATGTGGAGGTCAGATTGGCAGTCATTTCAGGAATTATACTTGTGTTCAGCTGCATCCCGAAGACTAGAAGCCTACCCCAACATAGTTGAGAAAAGGCTCAGCAGATGATGGTTTCTATTCCACTATTGACACTATATAATAGAAACCATCATCTGCCTAGCCTTGAGCGGAGTAAGAGCCTCATTAATTGACCTCTGGATTGTATAGGCGCTCATACGATTCAGGGACCAAATTATATTGGTTATCTGCTGTTTCCATCTGTTGTTTCCAAGTTCAAAATGATTTTCCTAGAAAGTCCTTACAAAGTTCTACTTTTAAGATTTTTTTCACATCTTCTAAACTTATGGTTCAAAAGTTAGAGGGGAGGGGACACATTGTTTTTTACTTTTAGAGCGATTATTTCCGAAATTATTGACATTATCAAAAAAAGATTTTAGTAAACCCCTATTCATTTTTAAATACCTTATTCCAACATTATACACAAGTTAGGGTTGACATTAAAAAAAAAAAACACCCACTTTACTTAAAGGGGGCCTACCCTAATAAAACATTTTTATCCAATTTTTATTTTACCACTTTGTCGGCGTGATTGATACACATATTGGTACCAAATTTCAGATTTCTAGTGCTAACGTTCACAGAGATTAAGCGAGGACGGACGGACAGACAGACATGGCGAAACTATAAGGGTTCCTAGTTGACTACGAAACCCTAAAAAGTGGTAGCTGTTTTTCTCCAAAGGATCCAAGGTGTCCTATTACACGCACCCACAATTTGTCAGTAACAAACTAAATTAACGAAAGTAATAGGTGATAAAAACTGTACCCAGTTACATTTTTTGTATTTATCTTTAACCATTTTTTTTTTTTACAAACTAGTAGAATGACGTAAGCACTAGCGTGTTGATGTGGCCATAGCAGTGTACGGTTTAAACATGATAACCACAATAGTTGAATGACATTTAGTTAGGTAATTCTTGCACGAGGAAGTTACTGTGTTGTCGTGTCATCTGTTATTTACGTAGTTAATTACATATGAATGTACTATTATTATGTACAGTGTAGATTTAATTAATGGGAAACTATTGGGAGTTCGAAAACCAATTAGAATAATCTTAGACTTTGCCACAAAAATAAGTAAAGGTTAACTAACGTCTAGACGCTCTTGTTATTATTATTTCAAAGCAACATTATGGCAGGTTATAACTTGATAGGTATATAACTGCTCTCTTGCTCTCACCACTGTAGATCTGACAGTCGCTACTTACAGGTAGTCATTCATCTGAAAATCTGATAACCAGTCTTACCAAAGGGGTATCGTATTACCCAAAACTAACTGGATTGTGGAAGTCAGATACTATAGGCAGTTGATCCATGTAAAATATTGGTATTCAGCTGTATCCAGTATCACCCGCAGCCCCACCAGGACTGTTTCACAAACAGTTGCATCTGTATTCGTTTAGCTGACATAAAGACAGACAAAACTAATTTCGCAATCATAAAAACAGTAGTTATCTAGCGGTGAGATGAGCAGACGACATAGTTGCCATCGCGACACCACGGGAAAAACCTAAACGAAGTTAACGCAGGAACTTGGAGGTTGGCACAAGAAAAGCGAGGCTAAGGCCCGTAATCCACCAAAGCGGAGATGTGCCAAGCGGAGAGGAGATGACGTGCAAATTCGACCAATCACAGGAAGGGCGAAATACCAGATGCAACTGTGATTGGTCTAATTTGGCAAATCTCCTCTCCGCTTGGCACATCTCCGCTTTGGTGGATTACGGGCCTTATACTCAGCAGTGGGTGAATTCAGGCTGTGGAAAATGATAAATGCAAGTTGAAACGTCTTCATAGTATATTTTCGAATACCAGAAGCTGTAAAAATTACCAAAATACCATTTATCTCCTTTAGTGTCCAGTGGATATTTTATTATTTGGTGAGAAGGTAACTGTCGTCTTTACAATCTTATTGTGTCTATACTGAACGTGAATCACTGACGACCCAATCTGGCTCATTAACAATAGATAATGGGCGGGAAATGGCCTAATAGGCTGATCGAGTGATAAGCCGATAGAGAAGCTAAAACGGAATATCGTCACGTTTGAGGTTCATAGGTTTTTCAAGACGTTAAATTGGTGCAGTGGTGGCGGCCCCGACTAAGGAACCGTGATTCTTGGGTTCGAAACCAATCAAGTGCATTAATTTGTGTAATTTATTTCATCATCACTGAGAACGGAACGGTCTGAAAACGGTGAAGACAAAACATCGTGAGGAAACCGGCATGTCTTATAACCAGAAAATCGAAGACATGTGACATATACCAACCTGGACTAGGTAAGCGTGGTGGATTATTGCCCATCCTTCTCTTAGAGAGGAGGCCCGTTTCCCTTTTTTTTTTTTGGTGGGTGTAAAATCATCAAATTACCCCCCCCCCCTCGCTTTTGGGCAGAGCGAAGGGGAGTGTCAGACTTCTACTGACTAAAAACCGAACCCATGTTCTTCTTGCCCTTGCGCCGAGGCCACGTCATCTAGTACAAAAATCCGCGGCCCCGACGGGAGGCCAGAGTCTCTGCAGTGGGAACATTATAGGCTGACGATGATGAATATAGGCGACTGATCAACATAAGTATTATAAACATTGAATTTTTAGAAACTTTGCCTTGGGTGCATCTCCGTTATTATTGGGCTTAAAATCTGGTTTACCAACGAAGTTATAGGGATTTCATAACGTCACTCCTGTAATCCTCAAAGGGTAAGGCAGAGGTGATCCCATTGTGCACCCAAATTTCGCCAGTTATTGGAGGCAAGAATATTGCCATCAACCGGGCACAAATAGAGGGTTCGAAACTGCTACTGAGAAATTCCTGGTAGAAAAACCCCAAAGCACTATGTTTGACTGGAGTGATCCAACCCAAGATTCCATGCTCAGTGGTGCAACACTTGATCAACACCCTTCGGTTGCCAAGAAAACTGAAGTTTCGTTACTAGTTCCAACCGTGGCTTTTTTCTACTTGAGCGTAACTGGAGCAGTTGAAAAAAACATTCTAGATTCCGATATTATTGTGTTCCGATACTCAAGATACAGGTTTTCCTTCATAAACAAGTGAATTTCCTCGTGATTTCCTTTAGCGTTGGAAATGGAATATCACGTTTCTATTTCGTATGAAATACCTCGTACTTCTCTGTTATTGGTTGAATAGGTTCCGATTAAATTGGGGTCACCATCCTTCTATGCTCGGATATGCCCGGTTTCTGAGAACCCCGTTTGTCCTTGTAATTTGTCTGTAAATACTAAAACTGTTTTCGTAATAACCTAAAAAAAAAATGTTGTTTTGAACTCTAAATTACAATTTTAATGACATAAATAATTCATTAGAAAGATAGTTTAGAATTTTAACAAAAAAAAACAGGTAGACAGTTACAAAAATGGTAGGCAATTAATCTTTAGATAACTATTTATTCATAAACTAAAGTATTGTATAGAGCACGGCAGTTTATTTAATCTTTGAGTGTACTTTTTAGCCGAATTCTAAAAAGGAGGAGGTTTTGTATTGAAATATATAATACCTCCTCTTTCAGAATCAGTATTTTTTTGTATGTTCACTCATTTCTCCGTGATTACTGGTCCAATTCATGTCATTCACCGACTCTAAAAGTAAAACTATTTTCCACCTGTTGTAATAATTTAAAATGGTATATTTTTGCTCTTGTCGGGACTGCGGGTTGTTTGAAAGAGATACCGCGGCCTCGGCACAGGATCGAGAGTGGTATCTAAAAAAAAGGTATATTTTTGCAAAAACATTTTTATTAAATACTTTAATTCATAGACCCTTTACCTTGAAAGCTATGTACCAGATTGACGACACTGTCCACCTAAAGCAACCACCCAAGCCCAGCTACAGGTCCACCATTATAGTCACACACAACCATTTTCCCAACAATTCGTACCCAAGCCTTGAACCGAATCGCCTTTCGAGAGTCTAAAACAAAAGAGTGCAGTATTTCACAACTGTATTTACGAGGGCGATGGTCCAATAAAGCATTAGGCAATACCGGTTCAAGCGACACAAAGATATCTGTTGTTTATTGCAGTTTGAATTCTGTCTTTATGTTTGGCTTGGCTGTTGCTTCTACAGACTAGGAAATATATGATGAAGAATATAATAGAATATTCTTTATTTTGTACAGTCATCATCTGCCCAGCTGTTTCATAAATATGTTGGGGTCGGATTTCAGTTTAACTAAGAAAGAAAGAAAAAATGTTTATTTGACGTCAGTACATCAAGCACACACACAATAATATTAAAAAAATTACAAAAATGGAAATATCTAGTAAGTAGAGTCCTAGGCAAATAACTTGACACAAAATGGCGTCGTTCTGCGCAGGTTCCCTGCTTGATTTGTATGGGACGTCTAAAAAACGACTACTGTCAGTGCATGTTCAACTTATACGCCGCGTGCTCTACCTATGTGCTGTGTGCCTCACGGCTGCGCCAAAAAGGTTCATTTCAGCATTCATGCCAGACAGGTGATGCTGTCTGACGCTGGTCTTCCAAAACTTAAAGTACTGGTATTTAACTGGATGCAGCTAAATACCAGTACTTTACATGAAGCGCCTATCTGACATCCACATCCCAGTTAGTAGGTACTGGGTAATACGATACCCTTTGGTAAGACCTTTTTGGCCTCTGACTACCTGTAACGACTTTCAAAGATCTACAAATGACAGCCGGGACTTAAGAGGAAATGCGGGTGGTCTTATCTCCATACAAACGCTCTCGCCTGTTTTCTTTTTGGTTAATGACCCAAGAGCAATGATTTTTTACAGAATAATAAATCTATCTATCTATCTATCTATATAAATAAAGAGAGAAGTCCTGACTGACTGACTGATTGACTGACTGACTCATCAACGCCCAGCCCAAACCCTTGGATCTAGAAAGCTGAAATTTTGCACAGAGGTTCCTTTTATAATATAGACAAGGAATAAGGAATGATTTTTCGAAATTCAACCCCTAAGGGAGTTAAATAGGGGATGAAAGTTTGTATGGAAAATCGTAATTTTCACGCGGGCGAAGTCGCTGGCAAAAGCTAGTATTAACTATTTCTATGCCCCTATGTTTTCCTTTTTGGTGATAAATTATTTTTATAAGCACTAGAACCCTCAAAAAATTCTCTAAATTGCTTGTTTAGATCGCTGTTAACAGAGTCCTAGTGTACAAATTTGATAACTATTAACGAAAAAAGAAAAACATAGCGGTGTAGTATGTATCCTCCTTATTCATTGTCTAAAATGTCTTTTTAA
The DNA here is from genome assembly GCA_949316265.1 of Diarsia mendica. Classification (NCBI taxonomy): domain Eukaryota; kingdom Metazoa; phylum Arthropoda; class Insecta; order Lepidoptera; family Noctuidae; genus Diarsia; species Diarsia mendica. The sequence continues at coordinate 3,486,821 of OX438888.1, read as the reverse complement.
TTTGTCTAATATTGGAGGAGGAAATAAGCGAGAGCCAAACCTAGAAATATGACTTTTTACTTAAGCTATTGAGTCGGCTCTTGCAGTTGTCCTTATCGCACGAATTTGAGGGCAGGGGGACGGAGAGAGACAGCGATAGTGAAGAGAGACAGACGGATAGACGGAGAGAGACAGCGCCCGCTTTCCTCTTAACGTGCTTTCTGAGGCACGGAAGAAATTCGGCATGTAATGGGTGGTCACCCCATTCGCGAACAAACCTAAGTTACCACTGTTTAACCTAAAGATTAACCCGAGTTGTGTTGTTGTTGTTGTGTTGTTATTTAGCCACCAGCTCCAAAAATGTTCAGTTATATCTTTTTTTTGTGGTGGGTGGAAAATCATCGAATAACCCCTCCCGCTCTTGGGCAGAGCGAAGGGGAGTGTCAGACTTCTACTGACTAAAAACCAAACCCATGTTCCTTCTTCGCCCTTGTGTCGGAGCCGCGTTAACCTTTCGATAATCCACAGCCCCGACGGGATGTTCAGTTATATCTGACTTTAATTCCTTCTCCCACATAAGATGACTGTTGTGTAAGAATTAACACAAAAACATTATCTTCTCCAAAACACAGATTACTTAGTTCCCAAATCTTGCAAATTTCTAAAACCACATTAATCTTGGCAATAAAAAAAATCAATTAGAGTCTCCAAACGCGAATGACGAAGATGAATCACGGGGTCAATGACCGGTTCGATGCCGAAGTATTTTTCACGCAAAGTACACCGGCGTATAAATCAAGTTGACAGTATTTTATTGCGAAGAAAATATTAGTTGGACTATGCGGGAAAATGTGTGATTTAGATGAAAATCGTTGGAGTTTTGCATGGAAACAATTCGATGTGTTCATGTTTTGTTCTATAAATTATCGTGAGTAAATGTTTTGGTGGTCGCAAGCGTTAAGGTACAAATTGGTAGCCGACTGCACGCAGCAGCAGCAGACGACATGTCGCAGCGACACTACAGACTGGTTTCTACGTATTTCTATGAAACTCCCTCCGTAGTTAGCGACATGAAGCTCGAGCGGCAGACGGTAGTGTCGTCCGACCGCAGATCAGTAGTGCCCATAGATAACAGAAACAACAGGAGATATGTCCTTTAGTAAAACGACATGACGCAATGTCGTGTCGTGTCGACATGAAGCGACGACATGTCGTCTGCTGCTGCTGCGTGCAGTCGGCTACCAACTTGTACCTTTAGGTCGTGGGTTCGGTTCCTGGGTCAGGCAAGGTGTTTTCTCTATAAGGAATTTCTTAGCAGCAGCCGCAGAGTCTGTAGGTACCTATGCATGACCTACCGAAATGGGTGTACTATTAGGCCCTCAGCACACAGCGTATTTTAAACGAAAACGAGTTTTAGCGTAAACGCACTGACGACGCGCGTTTCGCGATCGCCCCGTATGTTTAGGTAACAAGGTTACGTTCAAATCTCGTTTGAAACGCGTATACGCGCGTCATCAGCGTGTCGTCGCGTCGGTCGGCGCCGTAGGTTTGCCTATGCCTTATCTTTCAGTAACTACTAACAGGCGTGATGTTATGTATTTTAGTGAGGGAGAAATTAATGTACCACTGAACTATCGGTGTCATCTTTCTAATCAAATATTGAGGTTTGCGGTTGAATTAATTCGATTTTGTACAGCAGCCAGTGAATCTGAACGGTAAAATTACAGATGTGCTAATCGCGATCAGTTTCAGTTGACAAAATTCGGCCTCAGTATGTTATTTTCCCGACTGGAGAGGCTCTTTAGCGCGTGCATGGAAAGAGGCCAGTTCCCGCGTCGTTGGAAGACGGGGAAGCTGGTCCTCATCCAGAAGCCGGGGCGCCCTGCGGACGCGCCGTCTGCATACCGGCCCATTGTGCTGCTCGACGAGGTGGGCAAGCTCTTTGAAAGAGTAATTGCAAACCGCCTCGCCGAGCACCTTGAGGGAATGGGTCCGGATCTTGCGGATCAGCAGTTCGGCTTCCGCAAGAGGCGCTCGACGGTGGACGCCATCATGCGCGTGAGAGCCCTCACGACGGGGGATGCGGTCTCTCGGGGCGGTGTGGTCTTGGCGGTGTCTCTCGACATCGCCAACGCCTTCAACACCATGCCCTGGAGCTGCATCAGGGAGGCACTCCGGTATCACCGGGTGCCAGCCTACCTTCGTCGTGTAGTCGGGGACTACCTGTCCGACAGGACGGTAATCTACCCTGGTCAAAACGGAGAATGGAACCGGCGAGAGATGTCGTGCGGTGTTCCACAGGGTTCGGTTCTGGGGCCGCCCCTGTGGAACATCGGTTACGACTGGGTGCTGCGTGCCGACCTCCCTGACGGCGTCAGCGTCGTCTGCTACGCGGACGATACGTTGGTGCTGGCACGGGGGGAATCGCACGAGGCGGCGGCCGCGAATATGACACGCGGGGTTGAAACAGTCGTGGAGAGGATCCGGCAGCTGGGTCTCGAGGTGGCACTTCACAAGTCCGAGGCCATGTGCTTCCATGGGCGTGGGAATGTGCCACCGTCGGGATCCCAGCTATCGGTGGGAGGGGTTTCCATCGGTGTCGAGTGTACTTTAAAGTACCTCGGACTCGTCCTCGACAGCCGGTGGAACTTCGTGGAGCACTTCCGACGTTTGGCTCCCAGACTGGAGCGGGCCGCGGCTGCCTTTAGGTGGCTCCTGCCCAATCTGGGGGGGCCAAACGCCTCCTGCCGTAGGCTCTATGCGGGTATCGTGCGGTCCATGGCCCTTTACGGGGCCCCGGTGTGGGCGCGTGCCGTGAAGAAGCGGGCCGTCCACTACCTGAACGCGCCCCAAAAGGTCATGGCCGTAAGGCTAGTCCGCGGGTACCGCACGATCTCCCGCGAGGCGGCGAATCTCCTTGCCGGATTGCCGCCGTGGGATCTGGAGGCGATAGTCCTCGCGCGCCTACATGAGTGGCGCGCGGAGGCGCTACACCGGGGGGTCAGTCTGCTGCCGCGGCACATTGCTGCGCGGCGGACAGACCTCCGGTGCGATCTCATGGCGGCATGGAGACAGCGACTGTCGCAACCCCGTGCAGGGCACGCCACGATAGCGGCGGTAAGTCCCCTCTTTGAGGAGTGGCTAGAGAGGAGCCACGGCGCCCTCACCTTCCGTCTGACGCAGGTCCTCACCGGACACGGATGTTTCGGGAGGTACCTGCACCGAATCAGGCGGGAGGAAACGCCCGGATGCTTCCACTGCGAGGATCGACCGGAGGACACGGTGGAGCACACTGTGGAGGTGTGCCCTGCCTGGGCGGAGCCCCGCCGTGTTCTCGTAGCGGCGATCGGCGGCGGTGACCTCTCGCGTCCGGCCCTGGTGCAAGCCATGGTCCGGGGCGAGGAGGAATGGGACGCCGTCGCCTCCTTCTGCGAAGCAGTGATGCTAGCGAAGGAGGTGGCGGAACGAGAGAGGGAGCGATCCTCTCAACGTCCCAGCCGCCGCGGAAGGCGCGGAAGGCGCTCCGGGCGTCGGGGGCCACGTGATGGCTTCCGGCCACCGTAGACGCGGGCCTGTGGACGGTGAGTAATGGGCTAGCTCGCCGTCCGGCCGTCGTCATGACGGCAACAGACCGTGTTGGCGGCGCGTTCGTGTTCCACGCGCGCCTCAAAGAGATGTCAGCAAGGAGGGGCCCGCAAGGGCCGACGCCCGTCGGGGCCGCGGTATTTGTACTAGATTACGTGGCCTCGGCGCAAGGGCAAAGAAGGAACATGGGTTCGGTTTTTAGTCAGTAGAAGTCTGACACTCCCCTTCGCTCTGCCCAAGAGCGGGGGGGGTCATTCGATGATTTTCCACCCACCAAAAAAAAAAAAAAGTATGTTATTTTATTATCTTTGCTTTTACGACTATTGAATACGCTGAGGGACCACAATGGGATTGAAATTCAATATTACAAAGAAATACACTCAAAATAAATTCTAAAACTGCTCTAAACAAAAGTTATTTTATATTCTAGAGTCTTGGTTTTCAAGTATTTTTTTGCATTTTGAAATAATATTTTGTAACCTGTAGACTTTTTAGGATTCCGTTGCCAAATGACTATTACGGAATCCATATAGATCGTTCTGTTTATCTGTTTGTGCGTCGACGATATGAAATTGAGAAAAAATATAAAAGGTTTATACAAATAATTTTAATTTAAAATTATAACTGAGAGTAGGAAAAAAATCTACGTATATTTTATAACTATGTGTTTTCTAATAGCTCTTGAAAATTATAATACAGGTTCCAATACATCTTGCAAGAAATTTGCTTCTAAAATTGTACAAATTATGTTCTTTAATTTCTGAGTGTTGAAAAATTACGAAAAAAATGCGTAAAAGTTTTTTTAACGCAAATAGGTTTGAATAACAAAGGACATAAAATGTTTGAAATATGTAACTTTTTCTGAAAACTGCAGAAATACTATAAAGTTTTGTTATTAAAATTATTTGGTTATACGGAACCCCTTAGTGTGCCGACTCGCACATGGTAGGTTTTTTTGACCTTGTCAAACAATATTGGAGACCACACCTCAGAGACCGCGTTACGCAGAAATGAAAAATTGAATAGTTTATAATTTGAGAGTTTGTTTCATTATACGAAAAGAGGGACAGAATTATAAATTGAAGTTTCTTTTTTTTGTAATTTATTACTTTATTTTATTGTTAGGACAAGGTGGATTCCCAAACCATAAGTTCCATATAATATATTATTATAATTACAAGCTTTAAGGACGCATTTACGATTGATAAGTCAAATCATTACTTTTTAAAACAAAAGTATGTTTATTAAATACAATGCTTTGTATTTTTTGTACCGAAGTGAAAAATTTTACTTCGGTACATTTATTGAGAAACTGGACATATCTAAAATTATATTTATAGTTAAGAATTGTACCTTGCACATCTACCTACAATAAGCAGCAAAAACATTTTAAAAATACAAAGCATTGTATTTAATAAACATACTTTTGTTTTAAAAAGTAATGATTTGACTTATCAATCGTAAATGCGTCCTTAAGCCTAATGGGATTTATCGGCGGCAAAAACGACAAACAAAATTTAATAACAACTTACAAAAATTGGAACCTCTTTAGGGGATGAAATTCCACAATGCCTTTCTTTCATTATTAGAAAAAAACTCTTGTGCAAAGTATCATGCTTCTACATCCAGTGGTTTCGGATGTGCGATGTCTGTCAGTGAGTCTCAGATTCATGTACAAGTGATAAAATTGTGCTAACCAGCTTATCACCGTTATCAATTCTGAAAAGCACATGCTTTTCTTCACACAAATCACTCTAACGATTTTAACACGTTTTATCTCAACTCAGTGTTTTTACTCAACTGCATACTTAAGACCACATCTACAATTTTCAGAACTGCCAAAATATAAAACTTCCAACTTAATTCCGTATTTTTGCCCAAATAAAACTGTCCAAAAATCCTTTGCCCATGGCGATGGCGTTGAATTACGAATGCGTACGTCATATCGCGTCTACCGGCGTCATCAAATTGCAGTACAGGGGACCACACCTCATGGAGAAAAAAGTTTTAAATAAACAAACCGCGGGCTTGCGGAAACTACTCTGCGAACATTTTGATGGCCATTGAAGCAGCGGGACGGGAATATATTGCATTGATTTTTAGGATTTTTGTTTTAGAATAGTTGTCGTTTCTCTGGTGGTTGGCAGCTGTGCATGGGGTCTTAGTTTTGATTACCAGGTCGGGGAAAGTTTTATGGGTTTTTTCCATCAGGGTTTTATCAGTAACAGCCACGGAGTCTGGTATTGTGCCCAGTTGATGGCAATAGACTCGCCCGCTATTACATGAGATTTAAAAAATTACTGTTAAAATGTGTGAGCAGTTTTTTTAATTGGAATAAGTCCGCCAAACCACTAACCGCCACTAAAACCATTGTAAACCCTGAAAACCAGAAACAACAGTGGCAACCACCAGAAAAGCGCCGAGACAATGAAGCTCGACGAAGTCCCAAAGAAACAATTTAACTGTCTTGGATCCCGCAACGAAATTAATCAGAAAAGAATAGCGGAGGAGTAGGAAAAACAGAATTTCCACTTCCATCCATATCATTAGGAGACAGAATAGAACAAGGCCAATAGGCATAAAGAGACGTATAAAACTGAGATAAGCCCAGTTGCCTAGGACCACGGATAATATTATCGTAGGTGTACTTAGAGGTACACCTCTGCGTGATGTCATGTTATATTTATTTTATTTTCATATTGACAAAAACCACCTACTTTCTGAAAAACGCTGTTGTAGCACGACGCCTTACGCCATCTACCGGAATGTGTACACAACCTTACGCCACCCGAGTAGATGAAGATCAATCATCATTCATTCGCAGCTTAGACGGCAAAGTGAGCGATAGCCCCGCAGTCCTTACTTTGTCCACAAGCCTAACCTGAGCGGAGGCCCCGTCGCCCTCAGGATTAGTCAAGCTAGGAGGTTAAGGGATGCGATAGCCCCGCAGTCCATCCCTAGGACCACGAATAGATAACATTTGTCTAACTTTTTAATGCTAAAATCTGTAAAGTATTTGATGTGTACTGAATAAAACCCTATCTGTCAACAACCGTTGATTTCTTTCCACCGCTACCATTATATTGGCGCCCAACGTAAAATATTTTCTTCTACCCGCAATTTTGGAGAAATTCCCACAATTTTGTCGGTGTACCCACATATTGGCGGATAAACAGAAGAATACATAAAAATGTCAGAGAAAATCCCTGAGATGGTGGTGATGACACAGGAACAGTTCGCGGCACTCATAACTAAACTGATGGAAGCAAACAAAAGTAGAAATAGACATTCAAAAAGTTTCGCCGCGTGCACGAAACGTTACGACGGTGAACGAAACTTTAACAAGGTTGAAGAATTTGTAACCAGTATCTCAGTATACAAGAAAATTGAAAAAATCAGTGACGAAGACGCCTTGGAAGGATTGACATTGTTATTTACTGGTGATGCTGCTACGTGGTGGAACGGAATAAAAGGTGATATCAAGAAGTGGACTCAAGCTCTTGACGCCATTAAGTCTGCTTTTGCACCAAAAATGCAGCCACACGAAATATATGTACAACTTTACTCAAAGAAGCAAACCACTGAAAATATTGACGCTTTTGTGTGTGAAAAACGTGTCTTACTCGCACAGTTACCTTCAAAAAGACAGAAGGAAGAGGAACACTTGGACTTTGTTTACGGACTTCTCAGTATTACCTACAGAAAGGAGATCGCCCGCAGCGATGTGAAGACGTTCGCGGAACTCCTGGAGCGTGGACGACATATTGAAAGTCTACTGAAGGAACCTGGTGGGGTAACGACTTCAACTCAATCAGAGACGTCAGAACCACAAACTGACAAGAAGTCAGTCATCACGTTCTATGGGTGTGGAGCGTCTGGTGTTTACAGAAGCAGTTGCAGTACCTGTAAAACCAAGGAAACGCCACCAATGCCCGTCGCATTTTGCAAAGTACAGAATCTACCTATGTATTCTGTTGATCTTCATTTAAACTACGATGAAGAAACCATTCTTACAAACAATGAGCAAATGGTGTTCAATAAAATGCTCATTGAGAACAGGAATATCTTTGAGAAAAACAAAGAAACTAAATATCTGAGCCACCATAAAGTTTCTGACGGTATTCAAACAGACCAAGAGAAAATCATTGCTATTGCAAACTGTCAGGTGCCTAAAAACTTAGAGCAATTAAAAACTGCATCATGGTATCGGAGATTTATTGATAATTTTGCCGACATTGCTAGACCACTTACTAACTTATCGAAGAAGAAAATAAACTGGAAATGGGAACAAGAGCAACAAGAAGCATATAGGAAATTAAAAAATGGCCTGACTACGTCACCAGTGTTGAAACAGGCAAGCGACGACTCACCCTTTGCTATCAAGACAGACGCCAGCCAAAATGCCTTTGGCGCAGCTTTAGTGCAGGGGGAGGGAGACAATGAGCACCCTGTTGATTACGCAAGTAGGCTCCTAACACAAGCTGAACGCAATTATAGTGTCACAGAAAAGCAAGCAGTAGCCATAGTTACCGACACCCACGGCGGACCCTATGTTATGTTGGAGAAACACGGAACCTCTACTTATAAAATTGCTCATTCAAAAACTCCAGACAAGTCAATTGGAAAGTATCACACGTCAGCAACAACTAAGTTTGAAGAAGAGAGACAACGTGATATCCCAACCAACTTATCCGATACGCCGAAAAAGAAGGATCTTGTCCCGGTACTCTGTCGGGACGACCATAGAGTACCAGAGGGGGAGAATGTAACACGACGCCTTTTCATCTTGTCCTGGTACTCTGTCGGGACGACCATAGAGTACCAGAGGGGGAGAATGTAACACGACGCCTTACGCCATCTACCGGAATGTGTACACAACCTTACGCCACCCGAGTAGATGAAGATCAATCATCATTCATTCGCAGCTTAGACGGCAAAGTGAGCGATAGCCCCGCAGTCCTTACTTTGTCCACAAGCCTAACCTGAGCGGAGGCCCCGTCGCCCTCAGGATTAGTCAAGCTAGGAGGTTAAGGGATGCGATAGCCCCGCAGTCCATCCCTAGGACCACGAATAGATAACATTTGTCTAACTTTTTAATGCTAAAATCTGTAAAGTATTTGATGTGTACTGAATAAAACCCTATCTGTCAACAACCGTTGGTTTCTTTCCACCGCTACCATTATACTGTTAATAAATGATCATAGTACATTTAAACAGCAACTTTACTGGCCCCACACCGCACGGGCCTAATAAAGTGGGTCGGGCAAACATTCCCAGCTAAAACTACGCTTTTTAACTAGTATTTTTAGTTGCTTTTGTAGCAAGCCTGTCTCTGGGCTTCCCTGCTTTGCCTGCAAAACTACCTGCCTTTTTTCGACTTTCACGCTTACTCAAACACGGAGAATTGGTATCTTTCTTTGTTTTACTATAAAAAGCAAATGAATGTTTGTTTTTCATAATTTTTAAGTTTATTTTTTTGACGTTTTATTCAGATTGCACTTTAAAATGTAAGCGCTTTTGTGGGGTTTTAGATGATTTTAATGTGTTTTTGAGGTTTCTGAAGTGTAGATAGACCTGATGGCTTTAACGGATTTTACAGGTTTTACGGAAATAATTATTTAATGGAAATCACGTGAGTTAGCAAAAGTATGTATTTTCAGCATTGGGTAGCTGCCAGCTTAACATAACAATGCCTCACTCAATTTATATTAAACAATTGATAAATTAAATACGTTTATTTCTCTAATTACCTACCCCTTTGGCAACTTGAGTAGACAATTTTCTCTAAACCAACTATCAAAACAAAACACGGAAATCAACAAGAGTCAAAAATGTCTAAAGTTCTGACAATTTTGCCGTTTTCCCACTGCCGGGACACAGGCCTTCCCTGTATCAGAGAGAAGGGGCTATAATCCACAACGCAGGCCCAGTGGGGGTAGGTAGATGTCACATAATTATCTTCGACTTTTAGATACTATTTGAGTATCCTCACGATGTTTTCTTAACCATTTTAAGAGCAGTGGTGATGAAATTACACAAACTAATGCGTTGGCTTAGGTTTGAAGACACGACTTGCTGCTCGTAAATCAGTGCCACCACCAATGGGCCACCGCTGCTGACAATTATGATTTCAATAATTGCCACAAATTCCCGTACAATATTTTCCATAAATTGTATCATACTCTTCCCTATTTTCGGGGAAGGTTTATGACGTATTCATTTGACGTGTTTAAAGCCTCCGGCTATTAAAGTTTTAAAACATTGCTCAGTGTGTGTTTGAATTTTACTGCGCTGTATTTTGCAGCGTGATCGCGAGTAAGCAAACACCGGCGCGAGTTTAAATTTACTTTTTTAAATACACGAGTTGTTACAAAGATTTTTAGAAAAGGTTTATAGTAGCAGTTTATCTGCCTAGTCTTTTTGCCAAACTATGTTGGGATCGGCTTGCTGTCTAATCATGGCAAGTTTGGCATTTATTTTTATTTATTTTTTGTTTATAAAACGTTGCCCCACACTAGAAATTTCTCCTGTATCGTGGGTGCGTTCACAAACATAGAAAGTCACATACACAAATACCCTATATGGAGCGACTGCCTATCTGGCCTCCACAACCTAGTCACTGGATAACGGGAGTATCTCGCCATATTAGAATGCTTTTTATCCTGGCATTCCAATCCCCTAGCGGACAAAACCGCAAACTAAAGCTAGTCTAATTCTAAATTATATTTTTCAAGTTTCTTCGTAAACCTTTCTTTGATATCAACCTCTACAGGTTATGTTGATTTTTTCTGTAAATAAAATGTAATTGAACACAATCTTTAGATTCCGCGAAAAACTTTGCTTCTATTTGATTCGTAATTTATTATGTAAACGTAAAATTGTTTACAAATAAAACATTCCATCAACTCAGATGAACGATTCCTGAAAATTCTAAATATTTATCGCAGTAATTATATCCCCAGTTATTATTAAGCCACGAGCTATTATTAAGACGATGACAATAGCTATTGACTTCTGATGTTTCAGTATTTTTGGACACGCCCACAATTTTTCCGATACCCTAGCGCCATACTACCAAGTAAGAAACAAATAGTCCAGGATCCGCGGTCCATTTTTGCACTTGATTACTATCAAGCTAATTTTGATGAGACGGCGAGACGCCCAACAATTTCCTGCACGAAACTCTCGAATTCTCGATTGTGGTAAGTAATAGGGGTAGCAGGGATAAAATATGTTGGTTTGATGATTCTCAAAAGTGTTAAGTACAAACACTTTTGAGAATCATCAGCTGGGTTTTTTTTGTTAAATCTGATGATAATTATCTAAATTATTTGAAAAAATATTTGTCCTACAAAATGTATGGTTTGATCAAAGAGTCCCCTTCCTTCCTTCCAATATGTATCGATAACGAAGTCATTAAAAATGATTACTTACTAACTGGGTTTTGGGGATTGAATATTTTCTATTAAACCCACTCTTTACAAGTTGCCTACAAGATTCTAAAAATTATATTAAGTGTTTGGCACTTACTCCACGCACCATCAATACTCCTGTACATCATAAACAACAGGCTAATACACTTTCTGGAGCCACAAATTCCAGAAGAGCAAGCAGGTTTTGTTAAAGGCAAAGACACGCGGGAACAAATCCTGAACGTTCGCCAAATTATAGAGAAAAGTCGGGAATTTAACAGCCCTGTATTGATATGTTTCATAGATTATACCAAAGCATTTGATTGCGTGGAGTGGGGCAAGCTGTGGGGGGTTCTTAAAGACATGGGAACGCCTCAACATCTTATTGACATAGTCCGATGCCTCTACCTACACATCAACAACCGCTCTTTCGTCAAAATAGACACCGACTGTTCAAATGCGTTAGGCAGGGATGCATCCTCTCACCTCTGCTCTTCAATATGTACGAAGAGTAATATCATTCAAGACTCTTTAGGGCTGGGACAAGGGGTTTACTGTTGGTGGAAAGTGGATTTCCAATCTGAGGTACACTGATGACACCGTTCTCCTTGCTACAACATTTGGCAACATGAAAGAGATACGGCACAGATTGGAAGTGGAAAGTGGCAAAGTAGGGTTTGCAATAAATAGGCAGAAAACCAAGCTTATGGTGGTAGATCGTGCGGGAAACCTATCGGGCGCCTATAACATCTAAGGCATCTATACTGTGGACAGCTTCGATTAACTGGGCTCCAATATAAGTAATGAAGGTAGCTGCGTCACAGAAATTAAACGGCGGATAGCCATGGCTAAAGATGCTATATTACGCCCCCGGAACATCTGGGAAAAACGTGGTATAAGTTTTAAAACGAAGGCCCGTTTGGTCAGAGCACTAGTTTTCCTGATTTTCCTCCATAGAGTTAATAATAATAATAATATTTAATAATAATATTTATTTATTTTCAGGCTACTTTGGCCCATAGATAAATACCTTACAGACTAACATACATACGATATAATTGACAGCTTGTGTTAGTAAACAAAACCTTAAAACTATATTAGTATCACTACAGTTGCACTACGTCACTGTGCGATCATGTGGCACTTGCCCGCGGAAGCGTCGAAACACCACCCCCTGCGGCCAAAAGTCCTCTTCCAAGACGAGGTGCAGGTAGCATGTCGGTACTCGCACCACAAACGCCTTAAAGTTGACGTTGCGGCGCGATTAGAGCAGCTGCACTCTCGCCACGTACTTGATCTTCTGGCGCACGTACTCCACGATGTCCTCCGTCGTAGTGGTGTAATGTAGACGGGAGAGGTACAAAGGAGTGTTCGGCTTTGCGGCACGAATATGCACATTGGGCTCCGATGGAGCCGTGCTGCAGCGGTTCTTGATGGTTCGCTGACGGCGCTTCCTCCTCAACACCGTCACGAAACCATCATCAGCCTGGATCGGTTCCTTTTCAGGCACAGGCTTCTCGGAAGGAGCATTTTTCCCCACAAGTTAAGACATGGACAATCCAAACAAGAGTAAGACAGAGGATAGACGCATTCGAAATGTGGTGTTTTAGGCGGATTCTCCGAATTCCATGGACGGCCAAACGCACAAATGTGTCTATCCTTTACCAACTCGATATCAAGACTCGATGGTCAACAGTTTGCCTACAGCGTATTTTGTCTTATTTCGGCCACATAATGCAAAGAGGAGATAGCAGCCTTGAAAAGCTGGTCATTGTTGGCAATACCGAAGGCAAGCGACCGCGAGGCCGGTCGCCATTTTACAAATTTGGAAGTGTCTGTCTTCCAAACGATTGGCTTTGAGAAAAAATTGTTTGTGGAACCTCAATGTCATTTTTAAAGACCTGTCTAATGTCATAAATAAATAAATAAAATAGACACCCCACACGTAGGTATAGGTTTGATGAAAAAAAATATATAGTTTCAGTTCCATTTATGGGGCGACCCCCTAAATCTTTTTTTTTATTTTTGTATAAAAATCGTAAAGCGGTTCACAGAATACTTGTAGAGTTTCAACTGTGTAGTCTCAATAGTTTCCGAATGAAGTGGCTGTGACATACGGGTGGACAGACGGACAAACAGACATGACGAATTTATAAGGGTTCCGTTTTTTGCCATTCGACTACGGACCCCTAAAAAACAGCTGGTTTGTAGTAATTTTTGATGAGCTCGTTATCAATACATGTTGGATTTAGATAATGATCATCAGATAAAAATAAAATAGTTAGTAATAGATTTTTGAAAATCATCAAATAAATAATTATAATAATATATAATCAATATATATTTTATCCCTGCTGCCCCTATTACCTACCACAATCGAGAGTTTTCGTATAGGGTAATGTTGGCTCACGGAAAATTAGCTTGATAGTAATCAAGTGAAAAAATGTACCGTGGATCCTGGACTAACATTGTGACGCGGTCAATAATAATTTATAGATGAACGGATAGCTGTCAGTGGGGCGCAAAGTGACATACGTCCGTCTAGCACCGCGCCTAAGCGCTCACTGTCGGATTGCATACGTAAGAAAGAGAGCGCGATGACGCAACGCTCGAACTTCTTACAAACCATAAAATGATTAATTATAAAATAATAATTTATTAAATAATCAAAAATTAAAAACAACCAAATTTTGTATTTAAATATGATACGTTATTGTTATTAATTTTAACAACGTACGTTCATCAGTAATACAGATATTTTTGTTGGAAGATCATTTTAAGAGGTTAGTTTACCATTTTTTTGTATCGAGAAAACTTTTCAAAAACGTGTTTTGGAAACAACGAAATTATCAGAAATGTGTTCAAGATTAACATATATTTTTTCCGCCGTGTCAAACTGTATAGATTTGGCTAAAAAATTGTTCAATACAAGCCTATTTGGCTCTTGTCAGCGCCTTAATGTAATGTAACATATCGAAAAATGTTTGGCTCAAGGAAAATTGGTAAATGACTGCAACAATATTTTCTCTACACAAGCACCGTGAGATACGGCGCCAAATATTTTTTATTTAGCCTTCAATGTTGATTTAGGAGTTACAGGAAATAACAAATATTATCCTCTATAAGTGGAAGAGCTTTTTGCTAAGGGAAAATAGTCTCTAGGCTCATGTGATTGGCTAGTAATACTTGAAACTTGATGAAATTTTGAACTATTTAATTTTTTTTTTTTGTTTGCTGATATAACTAATCTACTTTGGAACCAATATTGAGGTTGGCTTCCAGATTCATCATCATCATCAGCCTATAATATTCCCACTGCAGGGATTCAGGCCTCCTCTCTAGGAGAGGGATGGGCTATAATCCACCACGCGGGCCCAGTGCGGGTTGGTAGATGTCACGACATATCTTTGAATTTTTTGGCTCTAAGACATGCCGGTTTCCTTGTGATGTTTTCCTTCACCATTTTGAGAGCAGTGGTGATGAAATAAATTACACAAAGTAATGCGCCTGATTGGGTTACCCAAGACTTACTTGTTCGTAAGTCGGGGTCGCAACCATTGGGCCACCGCTGCTCCAGATTAGAATTTTACAATAACACTAGGTGATATAATAGTACCCCTACGAAAGAAAGGCTTGTCTGATTTTCAGGTTTTTGTTTACCTACCCACAATATAATATTTGTTAAATATCTACGAATGTCAGCCGGACAGTAACAGCTTAAAGTGCTTTCAGAAGCACGGAGAAAACTCGATATGTAAAGGGTGGTGAATGGTGAATCCTCTGAAAAACCTAAGAAAACACGGTTTAGCTTAAAAAATGTTAAACTCCTATATAAGCTTTCGAAGTTTACAGTATTTCTATGGTAACCACAGAAACGCGATCGTTATTAAATGAAAATATTTTCTTTACTGTATTTAAACAGAATAATTATCTAAATAATTAGTATTTAAAATGGCCGTCGTATCCCGAAAAAAACCACTCAATCAGCGTTAGCAAACCAATCACCTTCTTTTAAAAAGATTAACACCGTTTTAAAGTATCCCGTCCAACAAAAAACTGGCCAAGTGCAAGTCGGCCTGTGTTGTTCTGTGTCTGGGTGTTTTATCTATAATATGTATGTATTTAGAAATATATAAGTATGTTTATCAGTTGTCTAGTACCCATAACACAAGCTCTGCTTAGCTTGGGACTAGATGGCGTTGTGTGATAGTTGTGGAATATTATTATATATTATTATTATACTTTATCTGTGGTTTATCTATTCATATGCGTACATTTGAATAGATAAACCACAGATAAAGTGCCTCAGAAACTGGGCATATGTTATTTCAGCACCATAGACTTCATATAAGTTTTCCTGTAATCTATAAGTATTGAACTAATTTCTGTTTTTTTTTTCAAGAAAATTTTCGGAAATAAGGGGGGGGGGGGGGGGGAGGAATGGTCGGACTGACACACGAGTGATCCTATAAGGGTTCCTTTTTTTCTTTTGAGGTACGGAACCCTAAAAATTTGGTTATCCAAGCTTTATAAGATTAAGCTACACAAACAGTGTCCCCCAAGGTGTCTGTCTAAGTGGAAACGACCAATCCCGAAGGATTTGACGAAGACAAACGAGTACGGTATCTAGGTCTCTAATTTTGCACCGAAGTGTAGTTGTAGTTTATTTTTTACACATCTGTCATTATTATTCGTCTAGTAGTCTTTTGATGGATTGGAAGGTAGAATAGAAAAAAATATGGATTTTTGAATAGTTCTGTGTATTCGAATGAATAAGTTTTTGAATAAATAAACGATTTATTCAGAGGACAGTCTGTATATTTCAGCAAAATGATGCATGGCATCTTTCTCATATATCATCCTCCTATGTCCCACTCCTGGGTAAAATGCCCTCCATTACTTTACCAGTTTGTTTACAATTTGCTTTTTCCAATATGTTTAGAATTGAATTCTGATCATCACGTCAGCCTTTTGTTGAGTCCTGCCTGCCACAGTTACGATGGCCCATCTTCGCTAATCTGTCCGGCGTTATCCTAGAAACGATTGCGAATAACAATTAATTCACTTACGATAATAAAAAGATAATTTTGTTTGTTTTCTTGGTCCTACTGTTTTGTTGTAACTCTGTGGTCTTATCCTGTTGTCTCCCTTTACGCAACTTTTTACCTGCGAGATTACAAAAACCGATGCATGCTAGCAATTTACATTTTATGGCTCCGGAAGATGGTTTAGTTTGTGAAATGCTATTAGAAGATTAGAATATTATATGGTTTATTTATGGTATTAGGAAATTTAATCTGACTTTGAATGGCTTTTAAATCTATCCATGATCTTTAGCAGTTTTTTTTCATTTATAACATTACATCACGACTGTACCTAATCCTAGAAGGGATAGGCAGAAGAGTACTTTTTGAGGAGTACAGCCAATTATGTTGAAGTCCCATGCAACAGCAACAGGGGGCAAGCTTATTGCCATCAACGGGGCATTAATTCAAGCTCCGTGATTACTACTGAGAAATATCTTTTGAAAAACCCAATAACACTATGCTTGAACCGGGAATCGACTCCTCTCAACCAGCGATGCAGATGAATTATAAGGAATTCTTGAGTACCGCTTAGCTACTGAAACCTAATCACAACAGTAAAATAACCTTGTACAAAGTCGACATTTAACATTAAAACAAACAAATTATAATTTAATTTAAAACAATCGCCTCCCAAAATCAACTAGGTACGAATTAATTGTTTCCAATTCACTACCCCTTCCATCAAACAGTTACTAACTATAACTAATTCATATTCTGTACCATCTTGAACCGGTTTCGAAG
Source organism: Diarsia mendica (assembly GCA_949316265.1). NCBI lineage: Eukaryota > Metazoa > Arthropoda > Insecta > Lepidoptera > Noctuidae > Diarsia > Diarsia mendica. The sequence continues at coordinate 3,470,017 of OX438888.1, read as the reverse complement.
TCAATGCCACAGATATAGATAGACCTAGATAATGCAACACTTTTCGTGCCTAGCTTACGTACAAAAATCGTAAGTGGCCACTTTCGCACTCAGTTTGCATCGGTGTATAGCACTAGTCGGACGTCGGCGCTAGTGCAAAAGGCAGGGGTTGGGGCGACCCGTCGGGGCTGTGGTTTGTCGAAAGGTTAACGCGGCTCCGACACAAGGGCGAAGAAGGAACATGGGTTTGGTGTTTAGTCAGAGAAGTCTGACATTCCCCTTCGCTCCACCCAAGAGCGGGGGGGGGGGGGGTTATTCGATGATTTTCCACCCACCAAAAAAAAAAGGGGGTTGGGGAGAAGGAGGCGCTGTACCTGCCGTACGAAAAATCTTTGAATCGATTTGATTTTCCGATTTATAGTGCTGGTGACGTCATAATAGGTAGTCAAAAAATGGTACGCTTGATTTTCATACAGATCGTGATACTTGCGCTATCTAGGTCTATCTATATCTGTGGTCAATGCATTCCTGTTTAATATTCAAAAGATGCGCATATAGATGAAGTATTATTATCTAACTTTAGCTATAAAAGGGTTGATGCGCTTAGGGAGTTGACTTGAGAAACTTACTTGTTAGTTTCAACTGTAGTTTATAAATACGCGCCCTGGATTTTGTGTGGGATTGGAGTTATTTTGGGTAGGTTTGGAGATGTTTATGAAGAGGTAGACATCTGGAAATGAATGCAGATATCGACACTGAGAAGGCTAAACTATTGTAGGAAACATTTATTTATTTATTTATTTATTTATTTATTTATTTATTTATTTATTTATTTATTTATTTATTTATTTATTTACCAACTTACATCTACCATTACAGGGTAACCCCCAATGCGATAAATGCGCCATAATTACTTATTTCTACCTTAATTGTTACTTATAACTAATACCTATAACTAATAACAAATAGAGCATGAACATGATCTGTTTAACGTCACCACGGTCTACAATGTATAGCCATTTGCAACACAACGGGCTGGCCAGTGTCATTTGATTCCCGAATTATGATTTGCTTTGTTATAAGAAAACATTGTGATAAAACCAGTTTTTTTTTTCTAGCCTGGTCTGTTCCACTCCAGGGCAAAGGCCTCCGTCCACTCCTTCCACTTCTCGCGAACCTGCGCGTCCTCCTTCCAATTTTGACGGAACCGATCTAGCTCATCCCGCCATCTCCTTCGTGGCCTGCCGCGACCCCGTCTCACTGTCTCAGGGCACCAGTTTCCTGCTATTTTGGCCCACAGTTTGTCCGGCATGCGGCAGACATGTCCTGCCCAGTCCCATTTGAGTTGAGCAGCCTTTTGGGCCACGTCAGCTATTTCTGTTTTGGAACGCAGTGTTGTGTTTCGAAGACGATCCGTTATTTTAACACCTAGTATGTACTGCACTGGGGGGGGGGGGGGGGACTGGATCCCGCACTAGGATACCCTGTGTCGCAGAATCTTTCTTCCTTCTTTCTTAATATTATTATTTTATATGCCACACAGTTTTAAAATTTTCAAATGATTAATTCTCCTACGAAGTAGCTATAACCGCATACTACAAACAAACAAACAAACCTACACACACCCCACAAAACAAGAGCCATTTCAGCACCACTACCCGGTCTGTACCAACAAATAGATTTCAATTAGGGACCATCTTTGTTAGAATTTACACAAAGGAAAGCGTCCAGGGGCCCAAAGACCGGATGATTAAGGAGACGTCGAAATACTATTACTTTGTTACGTAGGAATGAAGTTAGGGCTGTTTTCATGCTTTGTGACTTTGGGACTGAGGCGAGTAAACTATTTGTAGTTTTTAAAAGTTTCTAAGGTAAGTTTTAATACCATATAAGCAACATTGTGATTAAAAATTTCTATAAAGTGGAAACTCTCTCGTTGTACTGCCTCGTTGAACTTGTGGTTGCAATTGACTACTGGTCCTGGGTTCGATTCCCGGTTTGGGCACATTTTTATTGAGTTTTTCCATCGGAAATTTCGTAGTAGAAATCCAGCCTTCGTGGCTGCGAAGTCTGGATTTGTGTCCAATAATTGATGAAGCTAGAAGGTATGGTCTAGAACAGAAAAAAATATCGCAATGATTGAGAGTACAAGTTAGTGCCATTCAATAAAGGTATTTCAACACCAATTAAAGTTTCAGTTTTCATATAACCTCCTTCTTTTTGAAGTCGGTTAAAAACAGTAACTGTTGCAATAAAAATAAACTACCTACTCTTTTTTGTATTTTTGAAACTTGAACGTGTATGGAAGAAGACCTAAGTGAAAAAGCACCCATGAATCAGCCTTGAGTAAGCATGATCCCACTAAAAACAAAACTTGTAAAAAAAGCCAAGCCGCGCAACTCAGTTCTTCTACCGTAAAAAGTAGTGAGATCCATGTAATACCAAGTCAGTTAATTTATTCAGTACCTACTCCCTACTTACAAATATGTGATGTTTTAAATAAATAGATTGACTTGGCCACTGCATCACATTGGCCAATGCGATGGCGATTAACCATTAGAATGGCCTGTTTAACATTGGCAAATGCGATGCGATGGCCAAGTCAATCTATTTATTTAAAACATCACATATTTGTAAGTAGGGAGTAGGTACTGAATAAATTAACTGACTTGGTATTACATGGATCTCACTACTTTTTACGGTAGAAGAACTGAGTTGCGCGGCTTGGCTTTTTTTACAAGTTTTGTTTTTAGTGGGATCTCATTTCTTTTTGTAGCGTCCTTCATTCTATCTATTTCGTTCAATGAATCAACAATACATAGGTTTATTCGAGCTTGCAGCAGTCTTATTCATCGATTTGATGAACTGCTAAAGTACCTAAGTACTCGACAAGCTGAATTAAACGAGTCCAAACTCGACAGGGTCAAGTCGTTATATAACGGAATTCCTATGGCCACCTTCCAGCTCCATCATCAGACCCTGAACATCATCCAAAGACAGAGTACTCATCAAGACAAATCAAACGAGCCCAAACTCGATGGGGTTATGACATTTTATAATGGAGTTCCTATGGCCAACTTCCAGCTCCATCATCAGATCAGTTCCATGTCATCATAATATTGAATCGTTAGGTGATATACATATACGTGCAAAATTTCAGATCAATCGGTAACCAGGAAGTGTGTTAAATTTAACTCGTAAAATTCATTCACTGAAAATGTAACTTTAACTTTGTAATCCTATATAATTATATGGGATTACAAAGTTATTTATGCAGTTAGTGTATCTTGAAAACTAGACTGAAATTTCAAAATATTTTAATTTTTCCTTGATTTATACACTAAACGCTAATTGTATTCTGAATTTGAAGCTTCTATGTCAGCTAGAAGTGCCTTAGACTTTTGATGATCGGTCAGTCAGTCAGTCAGTGAGTGAGTGACAAAACTAAGACATTTTGAATAGTTATAATTCCTAAACTACTGGTTCAAATTGAATGAAATTTGAAATATACCGTGTTTATACAATGACTAATTAGTTACTAAAAATTCAGGCTTCTAGTTTTATCCAGAACGAAGTTATAAGAGGTCGAAAATGGCCTGAACTGCTTCGAGAAAAGGATGGTACGGCCGTGCCGCTTTATTGCTCGACTTGGCGGGGGCACTGCCGTGCCCCCAGATAAGCAATGCTCGTGCCTTCTCTCTTTGAAAAGAAGCATTTGCATAACAGTGGTACAGTGATAGACTGCATTGCGTCAGAAATGCGAACTGTGGGGAAACAAAAATCCCATCTCTCCACATTTCATCAACCCGGAAGAACACCTGCCATCCGGATACGAACTGCAGTGACCAATCTGGTATTTCTAAACTGATTGCGGGATTTGGTTGGTCGCTGTAGATATCATCAGACCAAAGACGGTATTCCCGATCCATCCCAGACAAATTTCCAGTGTGGAGGCCCTTGGCAGGATAGGCGCCACCTCCTGTTCTACACTGAGAAAACTGGTCTCCTATCAAGTTGAAATTTTGCTTGATTGAGTAAAAAACGATTAAATTAATCATTAATCATTTTAAAACAACAAACCACAATTGATTGTGGAAATCAAATTTAAATGATTGTACGCTTATAAAGTGAAATATGTTTAAAACAATAAAACTTCTTATTTAATTTTGGTGACGTCATAAACCATTATTAATTCTAATAAGATAAAATGATTGGGGTATTTTAATCATTTGCATATAATTCAGTTAAAAAACTACGTTATTGATGTAAATGTACCCTAGTAGCATTTTTTGTTGGCATTTAGTTGGGCCACATACAGAGGTATGTGGCCCAACTAAATGCCAACAAAAATGTATGTGGCCCAACTAAATGCCAACAAATGCCAACAAAAATGCTACTAGGGTAGTTCATGATAAATCCTACTAAGATACTTGATTAGCAACATTAATAAAATATCTTTATTACATTTATAAATGTCTTCATCTAAGTAATGATCGGAAAATAATATGAGAAATCAATTAACTTTTTTAAATTAATAATTAATTTAAAATGGTAACTTCGTCTTTATTTTTTCAATCAGTCGTTGCTGTGACTCGAGCGCGCGCGTCTGTTTAACCGTTTTTCGTTCGTGATTGTGTCGAATTTTGTTATTTTCTTTCTTGATATTTTGCAATTGTCCCGTGTTAATTTAAATAAAATTTCTGATAATTTGCCATTAGTACCTATAGTATTATTTAAAGTGGTCCCGGTATCAAGTCGTGGCGGCAAGTGAATAGGTACCTACCTAGTGTTTGATGGAGGAAGCTGGCGACTTACTAGAGGCGTGGGGCCTCTCGGATTTAAAGCCCATTTTCACCAGTAAGTATTTTGCATCTACTTTCCACATTACTTGCCATTAGGTACTGCTTAGTTTCTCTTCAGACCAATCACAATTTCGTAAGAATACTCTACTGGCGGGAAGGGAACAGGTAAGGGCGCAGTGCGAGAAACAAATAATTTTTTTTTTTTTTTGGGGTTCCTCCCCTACGTGTAAGGTGGAGATGATAATTTGTTTTGCGTTCCCTATCGTGTGGGGTATTGTTGGATAGGTCTTTCAATAATGACCGTTTTTGATTTAGTAAACCGTTTGTGAGTTATTATGCAAATTTTCGTTACGAGTCAAGTGAACTGAGTTTAGCATCGGTCTGGGTCACTGTTTCTGACATTTGTTTGTCGTTACACAAACCTCTGACAGCAGGGCTTGCAAGCTCACATGGGTGTGTCTGTGAGTGTGTGTGCGAGTGAGTGTATGTGTAATATATCATCATCATTTCAGCCAAAAGACGTCCACTGCTGGACATGGGCCACCCCCAAAGGAGGGTTTTTGCTATAATCGCCACGCTTGGCAGGCGGGTTGGCGATCGCAGTGCGGTTGTTACAAAAGCTCAGAGAACGCTGTTGCCCATTCTCTGGGAAGTCCCTTAGTCGCCTCTTACGACACCCACGGGAAGATATGGGATGGTACTATTCGTTACGTACGACACCATATGCAGACATGTGTGTGTAATATATATTAATATAAAATGTTTCTTTTTTCAGGTGACACTGAAAAAAGGACTTTGTTTCATGGACTGATTACTCTGCGAAGTTTTCGGAAGGCCGTCCCTAACACCCGTTTATTCTTATGTTATAACAATTTCGTTCATTTTATGTTGATTATTTAACTTGCTGTTTTGAATATAGATAAATGAGTCAAATTACTTGATTATTTTATTTCAGTACTAAACACTTAAGAATATTTCAAATTATCTTTATTACGTTTAAGTTGTATGTTTGTTGCTATTGTTTGTTTTTTTTTTGCGTTTAAGTTGTTTGTCTTCTGTTACTATTAAGTTGTTTGTTTGTTGCTTTTGAGTTTGTTAAGGCTCAATTTACACCGAAATCGAATCGAATTTTTGCAACGAATTTGTTTATAGCATAATGAACCTTATGTAACGTACGTAATTTGTACGTTAACCAATTGACATAAAGTTCATTATGTTAAGTAGAATTTCGTAGCAAAAAGTCGCTTCGTTCCATTCCGCGGCGGTGTAAATTGAGCCTAAACAAACAACTCAATAGCGAAAAACATACAACTTAATAGCAACAAACATACAACTTAATAGCAACAAACATACAACTTATTAGCAAAAAACATACAACTTAATAGCAACAAACACACAACTTATTAGCAACAAACATACAACTTAATAGTAACAGACAGACAACTTAATAGGAACAAACATACAACTTAAGCACAACAAAGAAGTACTTAATTCAGATCAACACTTTTAATTACTTAACTTTAATAAGCTACATGATCTGTACAAAGACGTACTTACATCAATCAATTAATTGTCATTATAAAATGTATCATCTGACATGATACTATCAAACAAATCGCCTATCGTCATAAGTATATTTCATTTTAAAACTTACAATTTTAATGATTTAATCTATCAGCGAAGATGTTGAAATCAATCAAGTGACTTTTATACATTGGTCAAGTGCTTTTTAAACGCAACAACTGCCATAGTTAGCATAAACAAGAGACCTAAACGCTTTGTTATAAGGCATGTTAATATCAGTCAAGTTATTTATTCAAATTAATCAAGAAACTTTATAAAGCGACTATTTTTCTACTTATTTACGCTTTGCGACTGGTCAAAAAAGTAAACAAGTTCTTAATAAAATCTACAAAAATCATAGCGACATCCATAAAGTAATCTTACTACGGACAACTCAATGTACTTTATTACTGTAATCGTACACCTTTGTGCGTTCCTATATAAATAAGTTACATAATTGACGGAGACACATTCTTGATACATACTATCATTTATTTTTCTCAGTGTACTCATCCTGTAGGACCACTTGCACATTTCATCGACACGTAAAGAAAAAGAAATAACGAATCATGTTTGACCGACTTTGTAGTAAAAAGTTACTAAAATTATTATCAACATAGTGTTTTTTTGGGGGGTGGGAAATCATCAAAAGATTCGGGAGTGTCAGACTTCCACTGACTAAAAACCACCCATGCTCCTTCATAGCCCTTGTGCCGAGGCCGCGGTATCTCTTTCGAACAACCCGCAGCCCCGACGGAATGATTAACATCCTTTTCTAGCTAAAAATAGTAAAAAACTTACAAACGTGATACTAACCCAATTAAGTTAACCACACATTGCAAACAAACCTCCACATCATTGTTTAAACAACTAAGATAAGAATTAAAACGGAAACCAAGGTAACATTTTACGTTAATATTTCCGTAAACGAATTGTAACAGGAAATATAAACACTTTACTATCTAAGCGTCGCCGAGTGAAAATGTGAAGGTAAATTAGTCATAAAATGCGATATGAAAAGAAATATGGCGTTTTGTTTTCAATTTTTGGTAATGTAATTAAACTTGCTGGTTTTTTTTTAGATTAATTCATCATCATCACCATCAGCCTATAATGATCCCACTACAGGGACACAGGCCTCCTCTTTAGGAGAGGGATGGGCTATAATCCACCACGCGAGCCCAGTGCGGATTGGTAGATGTCACATGTCTTCGAATTTTTGGTTTTGAGACCTAATACAAAAAAGGTATTGAAACCTTTCTCTTGAATCACTCTATCTATTAAAAAAAAACGGTATCATAATCAGTTGCGTAGTTTAAAAAATTTAAGCATACATAGGGACAGACAGCGGGAAGTGACTTTGTTTTATACTATGTAGTGATAGTGATACCGTCACTGCTACTTGCGTGGCACCGATGCTCCAACGGAAATTGGAGACGCGACCGTGTTTTGCATCCCTAAGTAATCTCGCTCTAGGCCGTGAATAAGACCTTAATCTCAAGAAGTATCGGTACAAGACACAGACATTATTAACTTTGTCACCGTAGTACCACAGGGCTAGAAAAAGTAACTCTAGGCGCTGAAAAAGTAAACGTAAAGTAGAGTTCACAATTCAGAAAACAAATAGCATACTGAAACTCAAATCATTTATTTGAATTGGACTAATCAGGCACTTTTGAACGTTAATAAAACGAAAAAAGCATAATTTTTGTGACAGTCACAAGGCAATATAACTTGTGAAAGTACTGTAGACGGACAGTGGAGTCTTAGTAATATGATCCCGTTTCTACCCTGTTGGTACGGAACCCTAAAAACTGATTAATCTTTTTCCAAAATAATAAAATTAACTTACCGAGTTACTTCTTTCCTAAACTGTAATTCAATTAATCAACCTGCCAAACTATCGATAAAAACCTATCCATCTTAGCCCAGCCATAGATTTCCAGTACCCCTAGTGCCTACGTGTCAAATCCAATTGGTTTCCAGGCCCTCAATGATGTATAGCAGACCTAATCTGGAAAACCAATTCAACACGTTACCTACCTGTGGCTCTAAGATTTATAATCGTACTTAGCTTGGCTATCCCATTTTAGGGTTAAGTTATGAAGGACTTAAAGTAAATATTAAATGTTTGGATGTTTCTTACTTAATTGTGAGGAGTTGGTTGATTTTCTTGATTATTTTAGAGCTGATTGCTATAATTAATTATTAGGAAAATCATTCAATAAAATTCAGCTCTTAGCTTTGACTATTATAGGCACTTGTTCTAACCGCCATTGCAATTTCTGTTGTTCTATCTAGTTAGACCGTAATTACCAAGAAATCTATTTTTTATAGGAATACTGCCTATTGTAGAAAATTTGCCATTTTGAGAATTTGCCATTCTGAGAATTAGGCTTTTTGAGAATTGTTCATTTTGAGAATTTGCTATTTTGAGAATTGTCCATTTTGAGAATTTGTCCTTTTGCGACTCTAGTTAGTTCACAATATCAAAAGCTAAATGTAATTCAATAAGATTTACCATACAATTTACCTTTATTGCTCCGAACAAATAATTCTGTAAATCTGGTTGTTGCCATTTTGAGAATTTGGCATTTTGCGCCTAAACCTTATTATCCAGTAACTTGGCTGTGGAGGTCAGACAGGCATTCGCTCCATGTAAAACATTGGTATACTGCTGTATCCGGTTTAACTAGAAACTGACCCGAACAAAGTTGGAAAAGGTTAGAAATATGATATTGATGAACTTATTTATAACTAGCTTTTGCCAGCGGCTTCGCCCGCGGGAAAATGACGATTTTCCATACAAACTTTCATCCCCTATTTAACTCCCTTAGGGGTTGAATTTCGGAAAATCCTTCCTTATTCCTTGTCTACGTTTTATAGGGAACCTCTGTGCAAAATTTCAGCTTTCTGGGTCCAAGGGTTTGGTCTGGGCGTTGATGAGTCAGTCAGTCAGTCAGTCAATCAGTCAGTCAGTCAGGACTTCGCTTTTTATTTATATAGATAGATATCTATCACAGGATTCACAGGACAGACCTAACTGGAGTGGTCAATATGTGTCGGCAAACATAAACAGATGTAATTAAAATAATGGCAAGGACAGACTGGATGCAGGAGGCAGTGGAAAGAGTGTTGTGGTATGCCACAAAACTCGGCTTGCCTTGGCCGGCTTTGTGCTTAAGAGAGACCTATGTCAAGTGGTGAACTGTCCTAGAATGAGAGGACTGTCAGGACATTATGTTTATTACGTTTCGCTCAAACATGCTCTGGGTTTCCAACTACAGAATTTTAAGAGCAAACTATAAATAGGCCCGTTTAGTTTGTAAAAGTAAAAGAAACAATGTTTTATCAACTTTTTTGGAATATTCAACCTAGTAGAATAGATACCATCAAAGCAGATTAGATTCATTCTTAGCAAAATCCATAAAGTATAAGAAGCATTACCAATGTTTGTATTTATCCTAAGATCATACAAATATGAGGCAGCGATACAATATCTCTCGTACGTCGAACCATTACGTACAAATCGTACCGAGAAGCATCAAATAAAATTTGCTCATAAAAGAATGAGTATAAAAGATAAAAAGGGCGTGATATGAAAAGCGTTCGGGCCTTCAGAATTTTGCTTTGGGCGCACTGGAAAAAGAAAAAATAGGGCATAGATTAAATAATTGGAATCGTTCAGATGGGTACATTGGATACCTTAATATGTTCATAACGAATGCTAAAATTTAATCCTTTGCGAAATCGAAACATTACGTAGAATAGTTATTTTTATCGTAGCGAAATGTTTTTTATTACAGATCATTTATATTTTTATCAGAGGATAAAAGTAATGCTTTTATCATTAAACTAGAGATAGAGGAACAAGGTAAATTAAGAATTTGTAACCCAACAAAAACATTCTGTAAAAAATTAGCCAAGTCTCGATGGAGCTGTTTGTTTATCTCTAAAAAGTAATGAAATCTAGACAAAGTCGTGCCAAGTCTAAGGTTCCTTATTGCGATTTCTTTATTATTATAGTTATTGTTGTGTGTCTTGGCCGTTGAACATTCTATACGTTAGTGGGTACAAGTCAATTTAGTTTATACGTAATGTTATATCTGTTGTAACTACCTATGATTGTTAAGCGAGATAATAACCCATACTGGTATTGGTAATTGGACGCCAAGAAGAAAAATGACCGAACTAAACGAAACGAACAACGGCCAAGTCACACAACATTAACTATAATAATAACGAAATCGCAATAAGGAACCTTAGACTTGGCACGACTTTGTCTAGATTTCATTACTTTTTAGAGATCAACAAGCAGCTCCATCGAGACTTGGCTAGTTTTTTACAGAATGTTTTTGTTGGGATTTCACTTCTTTTTGTAGAAACGTGGGCATATTGATTTATTTTATTAGATTTTCTTATTTAAAACAATTTTTTTTGTAGTTTTTTTTTTTTCGATTTTCCTACTTTTTATAGTTCTCCCTTTATGTGGCCATTAAACCCTAACTCTGTACCAAATTTCAGCTCTCTGAGTTTATGGGAAGTACTAGTTCTATTTTGATGATCATGAGTGAGTGAGTTTCATAAATGCGAAACTTTGCTTTCGCTTAACTTCGGAACTAAATGACCTACAGACTTGAAACTTTTTATTTTAAGTGTGATTGTATAGTTTACTGGATGACGAAAATTTCAGCGTTCTGGTCTTATCCAGAGGTTCTCAAATAGGGGCCTGAAAATGCGGCGAAATGGTTCCAGTAAAGGATGGTACGGCAGTGTTTGCTTCGCGCTCGACTCGGCGGGGGCACTGCCGTGCCCCCAGATTTGGTTTTGGTACAGAGTGAATAATATATTACGTTACTAATGGTATAAATATTTATTGTGACCTCTGACAAGTTATATTTTACGACACTATTCCCTACTGAAAGACTAGTTTTCTTGTTTGACATGAAAATTAATGAATCCATGGACATTTGGACAAATCCTTTAATATTTAAATCATCATCATCATCAGTCTTTTGGCTTTAACACAATTCATTTCAGGTAGGCGCAGCATGGCTTTTACTTCCATACTTCACTATTATAATTACTCCTCATCTCATCAGACATATCTCTTCTTGCAATATCATTCTGTACACAGATCATCCATAGTTTCTTTGGTCGTCCTTTATTATTTTACTATGTTTTAACGCTTCTTCATACTTAATAGCATTCACAAACGTTCTATCAATCGCTCACTTGATTATTCCATCCTGTCACATCTACCCAATTAAAAAACTCTATGCCGAGACGTCGCGTTCGAGAGCCAACAAAAAATAGCTCCCTACAAAGTGAGTTTCCAATTTGCGATCGGTTTGCGTGAGTGAACTTTTTTCTTTTACTATTGTTAATGGCATCACTAGCTTAGATTTTTTTTGACGTGTTAATGGAGATCCGTTTCGTTTGAGATTTCTTTTGGAAAAGCTACTAATTGGGTTCTTGTAACTGATTTAGTTTTGGACAAAAATGCCGAATTCTGAGTTTTGTATTGTTGATTATTTATTTTCACTCTAAACGCTCTTCACGTCTTTCTACATCATTCTTCAATTATATGTGTAATCTTTGACTGAATGATGAAACTAAGTAACACTATTTTCTTTTGAGAGAGTGTCCATGGAGTTTCTTGTCAATTCTTCTAGAGATTTACGCTTTGGAATGGGCAACTACAGTACTTCCACAAATTAGTAAACCTCGTGACTGAGACTGAAACTTCACTTTTTTGTTTCTTTATTCAAAAGTACGTGGAGGAATTAATAGTCCTCCATAAGTATTTAGTGGTGATTTTTTCCAATAGTATGTCCCACTACTATGTAAAAGTTTCTCCAGTATCCTTCTGGTACTCTTCTCCTGCGTCACCACGAACCAGCAATAGTGATGCGTGTCTATATCATCTCGCCACCTCTTTCTGGGCCAACCTCATCGGTGCTGTTCATTCTCAGTTTGTGCAATAAGTACCTATGTATAATTTTAGCTGGAACATCTCAGCATTATTCTCTTTACTTTCTTGATAACAAAAAAAAACAATTAGTTAAGATACCTCATTGCGCCCTTAGCAAATAAGACTCAACTGTCAGGAAAGGGTTAAATGGGGCTTACATCTACCGCTAACGATCCGTCACTAAGTATTTAATTACTACATTTAAACAAGAACCCTGTTTTAGTTGTGATTTTGTACTTTTTTTTGCAATTGTGTACTACTTTAACTAGCAGAGATGGCCCAGTCTCGACGTACAAGTTTTACGTCGTAGGTTTGGCAGGAACTAAAACTGAAAATATTAAAACATAATAATATGACATCTTATAACCGTGCAGTGGATTACAGTCCCTCTCATAGAGAGGAGGCCTGTATCCATGCAGTCTTCTTCTTCTTATCGTGTGGGCAGTAAGGTTTAACGACCCCACACACCCTTTTTTTTTTTTTTTTTTTTTTTTTGGTGGGTGGAAAATCATCGAATAACCCCCCCCGCTCTTGGGCAGAGCGAAGGGGAGTGTCAGACTTCTACTGACTAAAAACCAACCCATGTTCCCTCTTCCTCGCCCTTGTGTCGGAGCCGCGGTAACTTTTCGATATCCGCAGCCCCGACGGGCGTCGGCCCTTGCGGGCCCCTCCTTGCTGACATCTCTTTGAGGCGCGCGTGGAACACGTACGCGCCGCCGACACGGTCTGTTGCCGTCATGACGACGGCCGGACGGCGAGCTAGCCCGTTACTCACCGTCCACAGGCCCGCGTCTACGGTGGCCGGAGGTCATCGCGTGACCCCCGACGCCCGGAGCGCCTTCCGCGGCGGCTGGGACGTTGAGAGGTTCTCTCCCTCTCTCGTTCCGCCACCTCCTTCGCTAGCATCACTGCTTCGCAGAAGGAGGCGACGGCGTCCCATTCCTCCTCGCTCCGGACCATGGCTTGCACCAGGGCCGGACGCGAGAGGTCACCGCCGCCGATCGCCGCTACGAGAACACGGCGGGGCTCCGCCCAAGCAGGGCACACCTCCACAGTGTGCTCCACCGTGTCCTCCGGTCGATCCTCGCAGTGGAAGCATCCGGGCGTTTCCTCCCGCCTGATTCGGTGCAGGTACCTCCCGAAACACCCGTGTCCGGTGAGGACCTGCGTCAGACGGTAGGTGAGGGCGCCGTGGCGCCTCTCCAGCCACTCCTCAAAGAGGGGACTTACCGCCACTATCGTGGCGTGCCCTGCGCTGGGTTGCGACAGTCGCTGTCTCCATGCCGCCATGAGATCGCACCGGAGGTCTGTCCGCCGCGCAGCAATGTGCCGCGGCAGCAGAGTGACCCCCCGGTGTAGCGCCTCCGCGCGCCACTCATGTAGTCGCGCGAGGACTATCGCCTCCAGATCCCACGGCGGCAATCCGGCAAGGAGAATCGCCGCCTCGCGGGAGATCGTGCGGTACCCGCGGACTAGCCTTACGGCCATGACCTTTTGGGGCGCGTTCAGGTAGTGAACGGCCCGCTTCTTCACGGCACGCGCCCACACCGGGGCCCCGTAAAGGGCCATGGACCGCACGATCCCCGCATACAGCCTACGGCAGGAGGCGTTTGGCCCCCCCAGATTGGGCAAGAGCCACCTAAAGGCAGCCGCAGCCCGCTCCAGTCTGGGAGCCAAACGTCGGAAATGCTCCACGAAGTTCCACCGGCTGTCGAGGACGAGTCCTAGGTACTTCAAAGTACACTCGACGCCGATGGGAACCCCTCCCACCATTAGCTGGGATCCCGACGGTAGCACATTCCCACGTCCATGGAAGCCCATGGCCTCCGACTTGTGAAGTGCCACCTCGAGACCCAGCTGCCGGATCCTCTCAACGACTATCGCAACCCCGCGTGTCATGTTCGCGGCCGCCGCCTCGTGCGACTCCCCCCGTGCCAGCACCAGCGTATCGTCCGCGTAGCAGACGACGCTGACGCCGTCAGGGAGGTCGGCACGCAGCACCCAGTCGTAACCGATGTTCCACAGGGGCGGCCCCAGAACCGAACCCTGCGGAACACCGCACGACATCTCTCGCCGGTTCCACTGTCCGTCTTGACCAGGGTAGATGACAGCCCTGTCTGTCAGATAGTCCCCGACTACACGACGAAGGTAGGCCGGCACCCGGTGATACCGGAGTGCCTCCCTGATGCAGCTCCAGGGCATGGTGTTGAAGGCGTTGGCGATGTCGAGAGACACCGCCAGGACCACACCGCCCCGAGAGACCGCATCCCCCGTCGTGAGGGCTCTCACGCGCATGATGGCGTCCACCGTCGAGCGCCTCTTGCGGAAACCGAACTGGTGTTCCGCAAGATCCGGACCCATTCCCTCAAGGTGCTCGGCGAGGCGGTTTGCAATTACTCTTTCAAAGAGCTTGCCCACCTCGTCGAGCAGCACAATGGGCCGGTATGCGGACGGCGAGTCCGCAGGGCGCCCGGGCTTCTGAATGAGGACCAGCTTCCCCGTCTTCCAACGACGCGGGAACTGGCCTCTCTCCATGCACGCGCTGAAGAACCCCTCCAGTCGGGGCCCAAGAGCCTCTGAGGCCAGGGCCCAGGCTTTGCCAGGCAAGCCATCGGGCCCCGGGGCGGTATTTTTGGCCTTAAGCCTCCGTACCGCCACTCTCAGGTCTACCCCAGTCACCTCCGGAATGTCGTCATCAGATCCTGATTGGTCCGCTTCCGGCACCGCAGGTGGCGGAGCCATTGGCGGGGGACGATGCTCCCCTCGCGAAGGGAACAGAACGCTCACCACGTCCTCCACGAGCTCAGGCCGGAGACTCTGCGTCAGCGGGGGGCCCCGGGTGCGGAGTTGATTCCGCACCACCTTATAAGGGCGCCCCCACGGATCTCTGTTGAGAGTCTCCAGAATCTCCTCGCGGGCCTGATCCTTGGCCCGCCGACGAGCCTCGGAGAGGGCGGTCTTCGCCGCTCTGTACCCTTCATACAGCTCCGCCTCCACGGCTTCCGCATTCGGAGGACGAATGCGGCGCCTGCGATGCCTGGTGTACCGGCGCCGCGCCACCACACACTGCTGACGCAGGTGCGACAGCTCTTGCGACCACCAGTACACCTGACGCCGGGCGCTTCCTGGCCGGACACGGGGCATTGCCATGTCGCATATCTCGGACATGGCCTCCTGGAACCAAGCCGCCTCGGTGTTGACGTCGGCGGGCCTGGCTGGGGATGACCCCCAGGACCACACGATCGCGGCCTCCAGGAGGAGCTTCCGGTCCAGCTGCTTCAGCGCCCAACGCGGACCACTCGGGGTCTGCGGGACCGGCGCGCTTGGGGACTGGGCAGAGACCTCAAACCGGATATACCGGTGGTCGGAGTAGGTCTCCACCCCCTCCATGACGCGCCAGTCAGCGACACGCTGCGACAGAGCGGGGCTGGCGAACGAGATGTCCACCACCGACTCGCCCCGCATCCGCACACACGTGGCCACAGAACCCCGGTTCAGGATCTCCAGGCCTGTTTCCAGAGCCCAGCACTCGACCATCCTACCCCGCACATCCGTGTAACGAGAACCCCAAGCCAAGTTCTTGGCATTGAAGTCCCCGAGCACAAGTACGGGAAGGGAATAGCCTCCGATGACGACACTCAACTCCCTGAGGGAGTTTTGGAACTCGGCGAGAGTTCGGCTCGGAGAGAAGTAGACTCCCGCCACTACTATCTCCCCGAACCGTGCTGCTACGCACCCCTGACCCTTCCTGACCATCTCAAGGGCCGGGGTGCCGGCGGCGGCCGACGCAATGATGGTCACTGAGCCACTGAGGTCCTCCACCCAGTCTGGCCTGGGCGGGACGAAATAGGGCTCAGCGACCACCGCGATGTTGATCGACCACTGCGCCATGCTCTGGAGCAACAGATCCTGAGCGCAGGCGCAGTGGTTGATATTCGCCTGGAGGAGGCTTAATGGGGCCATTAATTAATGGCAGTCCATTTCAGCCCCCTCCGGGGCCCCCTCAGGCTTGGCGGCAGCGGCTTTGGCAGCCGCGGCTTTAGCGGCAGCGGCTTTGGCGGCAGCGGCTTTGGCGGCAGCGGCGGCCGCGGCAGCAGCGGCGGCGGCGGCAGCGGCGGCGGCGGCAGCGGCAGCGGCCTCGGCGTTGGCGACGGTGGGGGTGGTGGCGGAGGGCCTCCCTTTTCCCCTGGCCTTGGCGGGTGGAGCGCAGGCCTTGCTCCCTGCCCGGTGCTCGGCCGGCTTCCCAGCCGCCGCACATGCGTCGCAGTGCGGCGTGGCCAGGCAAGCCGCAGCCCAGTGACCGGGCTGACCGCAGCGGAAGCATAGTTCGCTGCGGTCCACCTCCGAGGTGCATCGGCACCCTACGTGCTGCCCCACGTGGCAGCGAAAGCACCTCAGAGGTCTGGGCTCCAGGAGCTTGACCTGCGCCCTCGACCAGCCCACCTTGAGGGTGCGACCCTCCGCAATCGTCTTCGCCACCGTCACAGGGCAGCTGACCGTTACAGTCAGCATGCCTTCGCGGTCCGGGCGCAGGGTGCCCGCCTTGACCTGCTCGGCAGAGCACCCTCCAGCCGCGGTGACGGCAGCCAACACCTCCTCCTCGGAGACCGAGTCGTCCAGACCCACGATGCGCAGGCTTGCGCACTTGATGGGCCTGGACACCCGGACCTCGTCTGCATTTAGGTACGCCCTGAACTTTTCAGCCAGAGCGTCCGCCGACGAGGCGCTCGAACCCTCGGGGAGCTCCAACAATCGAGCCCCTGTAGCGGTGGGTCGAACTCGGAGGCCCCCGATGATCCCGAGCTCTTCGAGGTTCACCTTCTTCTTCAGCCCATCTATAACGCCTCCGTACTCCATGCCCTTACTAACCGCGTTTGGCTGCAGCGTTACCACTACAGCCGCGTTTTTCGGGGCACGGAGCCGCGCCGCAGCGCTCCGCTTTTTCTGCCGGCGCTTGCGTTCTCTCCGCCTGGCTTTTTGGGCAGCCTTTTGCTCCCGCCGCTTTTCCCCGGCCACCTCCCAACCTGACTCGCCCTCGGAAGGCTCAGGGGGTGGAGGGGGTGCCATGCCCTTCTTCTTCTGGGCAGGCGCCTTACCCCCCTTCTGGGGAGGCGCCCTGCTCTTTGGAGGGGTAGGCTCCTTGTCCTTCGGAGGGGCAGGCGCCTTGCCCTTCTCCGGTTCGGGCGCCTTACCCTTCGCCTGGGCCTTGCCCTTCGGAGGGGGGGGTCCCGCCTTGCCCTTCTGAGGGGCAGCCGTTTTACGCGGTGGCGCTGGGGCCGGCTTCCCACCTGGCTGGGCCCCGCCTTCAGGCTGGCTGGACGGCCCCGCCCCAGGGTCACCGGCCGCCGCGTCCGCATAGGTCTTCGCCCCCAGGGAGGGCCGAAGAACAATGCCCTCCAGGAGGGAGTGCCCCCTCTCGAGGTCAGCCAGCCTCTGCAGAACCAGGTTCAGGTCCCGGTCCCCGGCAGCCAGGGGCTGGCTTTGCCCGCGCCCGTCTTGAGGCACCTCCTCAGGGCAGGCTCCTCGGAGCTTGGCCAGGTTCGCCTGGAGCCTCGCGTTCTCCTTCTGGAGACGCTCTATGGCGACCGCCTGGCGCGTGACCTCCGCCCGAAGAACGGACACCTCGTCCGACGGAGGTCCACCACACAGCGCCTCCGCTGCCGCCACAATGGAGGCCGAGGCCGCGGCGATCGCGGCCTTCTTCGACTCATTCGTCCTCTTTAAAGAGACTCCATGTATTGCGGCCACCACGATCTCCGCAAACCCGGCCAGGCGCTCACCAACGGAGCCGCCGCCGGTGACCTGGTCTCCACCAGTGTTGGCCTCAACACCGGTCTCTGGCCCACCAGGCTCACCGCGCTCTCCACCGGTCTCCGTCTCGCCGCCAGAAGACGACGACGAGATGACCTTTCGGCCGAGATGGAGCCCTTCTCCGGCGTCTCCCTTGGCTCGCCGGGCAGCCTCCAGGGAAGCGGCACGCCTTCCCCGAGGGATTTTTCGGGCCGAGGTTAATCGGTCCGATCCGCCGGACGACGACTCCTCGGCTACAGCTCCGGCTCTGGGCCGCTTAAGGAAACGCTCTGCGTTTTCCTCAGCAGCCCCCGAAACCTCGCGTCCGGAGCCCGCCAGGCTAGCGAACGACCCGGAGTCAGAATCCGACCCCGAGTCGCTCAAGCGACTCCCCTCCCAAAGTTTTCCGAGAGCCTTCTCCCGGCACTTACCCGACATCTTGTCAGGCGCTCTCTCCTCAACACTATTACCGGACCCAACACTTCCGGACCGGGAGCCTCCTCGGCTCATGTTGCCAGTGTTGCCACTGGCATGCGGTATGGGACTGACGTTGCCCCCCCCAGAATACGAGGGGCTTGACGCCTCCGAAGGAGACGTGGCGGATTCTCCAGCTGCTGTGCAGCTGGTACCGCCCTGGGGTAATTCTATTGCGCTAGTCTTATCCATATTGTTTTTCCTTTTAAGGGTGTGGTCCCTCTCCCCTACAAACTTCCTCCTACAGCCTACTCGCTGCCCTCACAGTCACGTCTGATGAGCAGACGCGAACCAGAGGGCAGCGAGTAGGGTTTCCTCCTGCGACAGGCACACCGCCCGAGAACCCAAACACTGTTCACGTCCCCGGGCGGTGCGCCCCCCGCGTGTCCCTCTTTGTCTGGTCTCTCGCCTTGGGCCTTTCCGGCATGAGTATATCTACCGGCAGAGCCCCAAGGGTCATTGAGACACGCAAGCCCCACCACGACGGCAACGTGGGAACACTCCGGTGGGGACCCCACACACCCTAATGTCAGTGTTTCTAAACCACCGCAAGGGCCTCTGACATGGTTTGACGACCGCCATTTGGCGACCGGGACCACCGGCTTATACGTGCCTTCCGAAGCACGGAACCATCTTTTTATCAGACTAATGACAGATTACTCAAATCTTGATTAGAGTTTAAAAAAACTCAATTCAGAAACGGAAAAATGTTTAAGTAGTACTTAAGTATAGATTGAGACGTTTTCAACTTCAAATACTCAATTCAGAAACCGGCTGTTACAGGTGATTCAAGCCTGAAATGTCATAGTCAAACTAGAAACAACTTCACAAAGTATGCTAATAGTCACTGTCGATATGGTGGGTCACAGGGATGGACACTCCATGTGAAATAACGGTATTCTAAAGCGTTGAGTAAAACTTTAGTTTAGTAACTTACGTTTAGTTTATTCCATAAGGTTCTTAATCTCTTTAGATATTTTAGATGCTTTACGCATCCAAGGCACCCACATAAGTTCGGTGAAGCTTCTTAGCAGGTTGCTTTCGGAGTAGAAGACGTTTACCATGAGATGTAGGAGGTTAATAACCGTAGTCTATAAAGCTATTTTTACCCGAGGTTGACGACACTTTCAAGTCGTCTAAATTCCTCTTCAAGGACTTCTAGTGCCTAAGAAACTTTTATGAAAGGTAAAGCTGTCTTCACATATTATTAAAATGAGCTTGAAATAAAAATCATACTTGTCACAGATCAAAGTACAGTCACAACCAAACAACAATACTCTCTAATTTACTAAACCCCTCTAAATAACAGTCCAATTAGTTGATTTAAAAATGTCACGGAATGAGCAATTGAGTGTATTTCAGCGGAGACATGACATCAAAGTGAATTTTAACGAATTACGAGCAAGCGGAAAAATGTCCGAAAGAAAAAAAATACGAGCGGAACAATTTTACCGTTTTTTAATACTGGTGGCACTGTCAAAGACTAAAGTGTTTGTACCTTTTAAGTTCTGGATAAAGAATATTATAAAGAAATTCCGAATTTTAAAGTAGAATAATAAATTACGCTGAAAAATCTAAATGCGACAAACCTAGTTACATTTAAATATTGATATCCAAAAAGATTCTTTCCTCTATTTTCGTAAGTCATATTCAAAAACAATCCGACTGATATTTTATATCCCACAAATGTAAGTACTAATCAAAAAAGAAAAATGCTACAGGTATTGAAAAACAATCGGAAGAAGCGTTTATACCAAGTATATTCTATTTGTAGATATAATATAAGCACTTTACCGCCCGCGTACCGTAAAGGAGCCTACTCCGAAATGTTGTCATTTAACATACGAGAAGCATAATGAGCGATTCAGGATTCCCTTTCTCGTCTTAACGTCTGGTACGATTCAATTTTGCGACACACTACATGCTAGGAATGCACAAATACAGAAGGCCAACTCCATATCAAACGCTCATAGATTGCGAAAAATATTGACAGGTGCCTTAAGTGGAATACGTCAGGTGCCATTACCTCAGGTGCCGTTAAAGCGGGTGCCCAATGTGGAATACCTCATACTGCCTAGTAAGTCTCTGGTCGCGAGCTTGACAGCTTAGCTAGAGGTCCTCGGATCGATTTGCATGTCGTGCATATTGTGATTTTTCCATCAGGACATTCTCAGTAGCAGCGTCTGCATTTTGTGCCCGGTTGATGGCAATAGGCCTGCTCCCTTTTACATGGGACTTTAACATAACTACTGAAATGTGGGAGTTCGATCAGGTACACCTTTTGTTAACCCATCCAGGCGCGATGTTATGTTAATATTAAAAACGTACGCATACTTAGACATAGCTTAAGGGAACTGGGTGTGTAATAAATGTCCCCCCTGCGACATCCATTCACGGTCCGACAATGTAGTCAATGTTGTTAACTTAGAGAGTTTTCATAGAGTTTCTTACCCATTCTCCTCCATACAGCCACATTACTTTCACAATTTATTAAGCCTGTAATTTGGTCTAATGGAAATAAATCCTTTGAGTTTGAGTTTTAGCTTTTCAAAATTAAAGACAACATTGTCATTGTTTACGAAATTGGGCTGTTGATCTTCTGAATTATATCTATTATATTTGGGCTACACAATTCTTAAGATTTTCGTGTTACACAAATGTTTCCCAGAATGTTGGCACGTGTATCTAAAGTTTTCTGCAAATTAGACTTTTTTTCTGAGAAACGAAATATTTTGAATGCGCAAAGATTTACTTAAGATGTAAGTTAAGTAGATATCTTATTCATCATAATTTGTTTTGTGATTTAAACTAATTTAATGGAGATACGTCGTGAACTTTTCTCATTCGTTAGTAAAAGTTGTTATAATTTATTTCTAACCCAATAAATAAGAAAGAAAAAAAAATCACAAAAATACCTTATTTTTTACAAAAGAAACAAGATTTTCAATACGAAGTTGATAAGAAGAGCAGGCAACTTTATTTTCCTTGATTATGATTATGTATCTAACTTGAGTGAGTCGAAAGCTTTAGCATAGCTTAATGGATCAACATAAAGTTATTTTATTAGCCGATTTATTTTTAGAAGGTATAATTTACATTTTATGTCGTTACTCTCAATTTTCATTTACTTAACAATCGGTTGAAAGTTACAGGATTTTACCCACTATCGAAGTAATCGGCCTAACGGCTTGCTCCCCAAATTCGACCTCTCCGCCCGCCCCATGAGTGACCTCCACGTGAATTTTCAGACGTGAAAATATATTAAAATCTATGTTTTTGAAAATCAAACATTCAGATTGCTGACACATTTTAATTTTTGCTTTTTGCAAAATGGGCCTACAGACTCTTGACTTCAATCACGCGTAATAAAGAAAAGGATGAGATCTAGGATAGAACGTGCGTGCCCAGAGAGATGCCTATTCACTCTTGCTTTGAAGACAGTTAAAGTAACACTACCGTTACGTGAAATCTTCCGTGATTTTTAGCTAGTACCTATAAGCTTCATTTACATTGAAACAGAATCATCCCACCATCAAACTCAAATATGATGCGTTCAGCAATCCTCATCAAATCTAAGTCCAATTGTATATCAGACTTCAGCATAAACTTAATTATTCTAATTAGATGAGATTACGTCATCTGTCTGCGCCTGCTAAGCTCCACGATAGGCTGTCTCAAGTGAGCACAAACTTAATATTCCATAACTAAGCAGATTATGTGTACTGGAGAACGGGTCCACAGTGTAGGGAGATAGAACGGTTTAAATTATGAATTTTTACGTTAGACTTCGAAAATTTTATTGAAGCCGTTTTTGAAGATTTTGGATTACACTTGTATCCCTTATTCCTAGTGAGAAAGAGTACAAAGTTCATTGCGATTCTTCTTCTTCTTCATTGTCACGAGAATTTTCAAATTTTGTTGTCCATAACATTCCCACTTCTATTCCATCAACGGTGATCGTGCAGAGGTCTCTACGACTGCATATTTTGTGCTAAGAGGGCAGGATAAAAGGTGGAGTACCTCTTATCAACAATACCACACTGCTGTAATTGAGAATGCCGCGCTTAACGAAGTCAAAGTCACATCTTCCCACTTCATAATTATGTTTAAAACATCGTCTCATCATCATCATCATCAGCCTATAGTGTTTTCACTGCAGGGACTCAGGCCTCCTATCTGGGAGAGGGATGGGCTATTACCCACCACGCGGGCTCAGTGCGGTTTGGTAGATGTCACATGTCTTCGAATTTTTTGGTGCTGCGGTTTGATCGAAAGAGATAACGCGGCCTCGGCACAAGGTTTTTTTTTAATTTTCAGTGTGAAAGGAATTCTGAGGTTATGTGCAAATATTTGTGTGTGTTATTTAACTCTTACAATATTTTCTTCCCACAAAATCTTCAACGACAACTTTAACTCATAAGCTCAATTGTCGTACCGTCTCTCCTACTCTATGCCTCTGGCATTTCCTTCAACTTCCGAAGGGCAGTTTAGTATTACTTATAATATTATTAAGACCGTTATTGTATGAAACTTGAACTCCGACTTGATACAGCTACTCGACCCTAACACTTAAGCCATTACATGATAATTGGTACGTTACTCGAAATCTGACGAACAGGGTCTGTACCGCCAAATCTTAGAACAGTCTTACTTTAGCCTTAATATGAGAATAAGAGATGGAGTTAAATACAGGACTTTTAGTTCGATCTCTATGTCATTGTCGTACTAAAGTAAAAACATTACACCTAAACTAAGAGAGTCTCCCATTGGTCTAATAGTTGAAGGCGCGACTGCTCGATATGAGGTTCTGGGTTGGATTCCCTGAACTGGTAAAGTTCTATTAAGATTTTCGATCAGGTCACAGAGTCTGGATTAGTTGAGATCAGCGTTAGGCCAGTGGTGGGGCCCAAACTTACAAGCAGTAAGTCATGGGTTCAAACCCAGACAGACATTACGTTTTGTAATTATTATGTAGGAGTATCGCAGCAGGGCTGGTTCTTGGAGGCTTTGCAGATGTAGAAACGATTAAATAAAACAGACTTTTTGTAGC
This sequence comes from Diarsia mendica, assembly GCA_949316265.1. Taxonomy (NCBI): domain Eukaryota; kingdom Metazoa; phylum Arthropoda; class Insecta; order Lepidoptera; family Noctuidae; genus Diarsia; species Diarsia mendica. The sequence continues at coordinate 3,446,385 of OX438888.1, read as the reverse complement.
ACGTGAATGTGGTCGGATTTTATTGCAGACTGAATGAATGAAAAGACATTTAGACATTAGGATACGGAAACTTAAAAATTAAAAAATATACTTTGTTGGTGTTGCCAACAATTATTATACATCTATTTCATATATCTAAGTATCTACTCAGACACATACACACTTATAAACAAGGGACTAAAACTGTTTTACGTTCGTTACATCACCATCTCAGGGCCAGTTGAAAACCAGCGTCGGGCACTAGCTGCTCGGCAGTTTGCTTAACTGGTCCTATTTGGCGCAGCCGTGAGATGCACACTCTTTTTTTTATTTTTTGTTTGTTTGCTCATTTTATTTTTTATTGTTTGTTGTGTGCACTTGTAGCATATTGTGCTAAATAAATATGTTTTCTTTCTTTCTAATTCACTTCGAACATTGTGAAGAAACCAGTGTCTCCCAGAACCAAAACTTCAAAGACATCGAACCACACTTGTCCCGCGTGGAGGATTATACCCCATTCCCGATCATAGAGAGGAGGCCTGTGTCCCAGCAGTGGGAACAAGATAGGCTGATTATGCTATGGGTGTAAAGTTAGCCATGAGCCATGATGTCATAATGTTATGCCATAAGAGGTCACGGTAGGCCCTCAACAATTGGTGAGTCAAATTTACGTAGATCGTCTTTGTTCCGAGATGTTATTGTGGCTTGTTTGATGTACCTTAATGGTTTTTGCGAAGAGATTACTTGGTAGCAGCCATTACTACCTCCGAACGTAAGGCGTTGGAATAATGTCTTCTGCTAAACGACAAATCTCTATGTAAGGCGTTGGAATAACATCTTCTGCTAAACGACAAATCTCTATGTACCTTTTTGGCTACTTTAGACCACAAACTCCCTAGCCCTATTGTTTTAACGTATATATTATTTAACTAGCTGATGCCTGCAGCTTCGCCCGCGTGGATGTCGGAACTTGATAAATTATGTACTAGAACCTTCCTCAAGAACCACTCCATCCATTATTGAAAACAGCATGAAAATCGGTGCAGTAGATTCTGAGTTTATTGCGAACAAACAGACAGACGCGGCGGAGACCTTTGCTTTAAAATATGTAGTGATAGTGATGATAAATCTCACGGCAATTGAACACAGGATCATGAGGTCCTGGATGATTAGACTGGACGAGCATAATTATACTAATTATAAGTCACGTGCTTGCGAACACTAGACCAACGAGGTAGTCAGGGCTATTTTTTTTTTTTATTTTTTTTTTATTTTTTTTTCGTTTCTAGTTCCTCCGACGAGATTTCTCGGAGTCTTTATTAATCTTTATTTGTCTTTCATACCATTTCTCGCAGTTTTTCCTCTCGCACTTCCATGCCGCATACTTGTTCTTTCTTTTATCCATCCTCATTTATTCATTCAATGGGTGGGATTCCCATTCTAAGTACTGTACTCTATTCTATTCTACTATATAATTTGTTTCTTTTTGTTACTTTTACTGAGCCAGGGAAAATAAATAACTTCTACTGAACCAAGGGAAAATAAACATCACAACGGCCTTACGACACGTCTTTTTGCTTTTTTACATTTTTCTTAATTTTACATACTTATACAATATACATCTTACTAACTATTCAATATACATTTTATATATTTTGCTTAAACTGCTACAGAACAACCAAGGAAGTCAAATCAATGCAATTCTTTCAACATTTTTCTTCTTAATCTATTACTACATATTCCTTAATTACATAACAATAACACCTTATATACTATTTCTATCCTTATGTCTACTTATTCTTATACAGTCTATTTTCGTTTCTTAAGGCGCTGACAAGAGCCAAATAGGCTTGTATTGAACAATTTTTTAGCCAAATCTATACAGTTTGACACGGCGGAAAAAATATATGTTAATCTTGAACATATTTCTGATAATTTCGTTGTTTTCAAAACACGTTTTTGAAAAGTTTTCTCGATACAAAAAAATGGTAAACTAACCTCTTAAAATGATCTTCCAACAAAAATATCTGTATTACTGATGAACGTACGTTGGTAAAATTTATAACAATAACGTATCATATTTAAATACAAAATTTGGTTGTTTTTAATTTTTGATTATTTAATAAATTATTATTTTATAATTAATCATTATACGGTTTGTAAGAAGTTCGAGCGTTGCGTCATCGCGCTCTCTTTCTTACGTATGCAATCCGACAGTGAGCGCTTAGGCGCGGTGCTAGACGGACGTATGTCACTTTGCGCCCCACTGACAGCTATCCGTTCATCTATAAATTATTATTGACCGCGTCACAATGTTAGTCCAGGATCCACGGTACATTTTTTCACTTGATTACTATCAAGCTAATTTTCCGTGAGCCAACATTACCCTATACGAAAACTCTCGATTGTGGTAGGTAATAGGGGCAGCAGGGATAAAATATATATTGATTATATATTATTATAATTATTTATTTGATGATTTTCAAAAATCTATTACTAACTATTTTATTTTTATCTGATGATCATTATCTAAATCCAACATGTATTGATAACGAGCTCATCAAAAATTACTACAAACCAGCTGTTTTTTAGGGGTCCGTAGCCGAATGGCAAAAAACGGAACCCTTATATATTCGTCATGTCTGTTTGTCCGTCTGTCCACCCGTATGTCACAGCCACTTCATTCGGAAACTATTGAGACTACACAGTTGAAACTCTACAAGTATTCTGTGAACCGCTTTACGATTTTTATACAAAAATAAAAAAAGGATTTAGGGGGTCGCCCCATACATGGAACTGAAACTATATTTTTTTTTTCATCAAACCTATACCTACGTGTGGGGTGTCTATAGACATTAGACAGGTCTTTAAAAATGACATTGAGGTTCCACAAACAATTTTTTCTCGAAGCCAATCGTTTGGAAGACAGACACTTCCAAATTTGTAAAATGGCGACCGGCCTCGCGGTCGCTTGCCTTCGGTATTGCCAACAATGACCAGCTTTTCAAGGCTGCTATCTCCTCTTTGCATTATGTGGCCGAAATAAGACAAAATACGCTGTAGGCAAACTGTTGACAATCGAGTCTTGATATCGAGTTGGTAAAGGATAGACACATTTGTGCGTTTGGCCGTCCATGGAATTCGGAGAATCCGCCTAAAACACCACATTTCGAATGCGTCTATCCTCTGTCTTACTCTTGTTTGGATTGTCCATGTCTTAACTTGTGGGGAAAAATGCTCCTTCCGAGAAGCCTGTGCCTGAAAAGGAACCGATCCAGGCTGATGATGGTTTCGTGACGGTGTTGAGGAGGAAGCGCCGTCAGCGAACCATCAAGAACCGCTGCGGCACGGCTCCATCGGAGCCCAATGTGCATATTCGTGCCGCAAAGCCGAACACTCCTTTGTACCTCTCCCGTCTACATTACACCACTACGACGGAGGACATCGTGGAGTACGTGCGCCAGAAGATCAAGTACGTGGCGAGAGTGCAGCTGCTCGAGTCGCGCCGCAACGTCAACTTTAAGGCGTTTGTGGTGCGAGTACCGACATGCTACCTGCACCTCGTCTTGGAAGAGGACTTTTGGCCGCAGGGGGTGGTGTTTCGACGCTTCCGCGGGCAAGTGCCACATGATCGCACAGTGACGTAGTGCAACTGTAGTGATACTAATATAGTTTTAAGGTTTTGTTTACTAACACAAGCTGTCAATTATATCGTATGTATGTTAGTCTGTAAGGTATTTATCTATGGGCCAAAGTAACCTGAAAATAAATAAATATTATTATTATGTCCTTTATTCATTTTCATCCATATTTTTTACATTTTTAAATATTTAATACAAAACTTATAAAAAAAACATTTAAAAATATAAAAACCGGCCAAGTGCGAGTCGGACTCGCGCACCGAGGGTTCCGTAAAAAAAATATATTATGTGATGTAACTAAAAATTTATGGTTTTCGTAATTATTCCTTTATCTATGCTATAAGACGTTGCTTCGTACCAAATTTCAAGATTCTGCGTTCACGGGAAGTACCCTGTAGGTTTTGATTCCCTTGCGAGTGTCGAAAATTTGCGGCATAAACGGGAGTATCTTGATGTAACTAAAAATTTATGGTTTTCGTAATTATTCCTTTATCTATGCTATAAGACGTTGCTTCGTACCAAATTTCAAGATTCTGAGTTCACGGGAAGTACCCTGTAGGTTTTGATTCCCTTGCGAGTGTCGATTTGCGGCATAAACGGGAGTATCTTTTGATCGCGTTGACTTAGAAGTTTGATTTTTTCACAGCTCCAAGAGACCATAGACTTGAGTATTTGATATGAATTTCAGCTTGATACCTCCACGCGTTCCTGAGAAAAAAGGTCTTGACAGACAGACAGACAGACAGACAGACGGACAACAAAGTGATCCTATAAGGGTTCCGTTTTTTCCTTTTGAGGTACGGAACCCTAAAAATAGTTGTCCACCGGTGACGGGAGCAGGGTCCAAGCTACCGGTGGTTAGGGCTCCAGAGAGAGGAACCTCCTCACAATGCGAGCCGTATCAAGGAGTACTGCCTTCTGAATCAGGCTCTTGATCCAACCGCCAAGCGAGAGTTTGGACAGGTGGTCGTCCATACTCTTGGCTATAAGGCCATTGGCCGTTACTACTATCGGCACAATGATAGCCGAGCCCACATGCCACATATCGACAACCTCGTGTGCTAAATCCAGATATTTAATTTGTTTCTCTTTCTCAGCTTTCACGAGGTTCTCGTCATGCGGAATGGTAACATCGATTATCATTGCGCGGCGCGCTAATCGGTCTATCACCACTATATCAGGCTTATTGGCAACAATAGTCCTGTCAGTGATGATATTATTATTATTATTATTATTAACTCTATGGAGGAAAATCAGGAAAACTAGTGCTCTGACCAAACGGGCCTTCGTTTTAAAACTTATACCACGTTTTTCCCAGATGTTCCGGGGGCGTAATATAGCATCTTTAGCCATGGCTATCCGCCGTTTTATTTCTGTGACGCAGCTACCTTCATTACTTATATTGGAGCCCAGTTAATCGAAGCTGTCCACAGTATAGATGCCTTAGATGTTATAGGCGCCCGATAGGTTTCCCGCACGATCTACCACCATAAGCTTGGTTTTCTGCCGATTTATTGCAAACCCTACTTTGCCACTTTCCACTTCCAATCTGTGCTGTATCTCTTTCATGTTGCCAAATGTTGTAGCAAAGAGAACGGTGTCATCAGTGTACCTCAGATTGGAAATCCACTTTCCACCAACAGTAAACCCCTTGTCCCAGCCCTAAAGAGTCTTGAATGATATTACTCTTCGTACATATTGAAGAGCAGAGGTGAGAGGATGCATCCCTGCCTAACGCATTTGAACAGTCGGTGTCTATTTTGACGAAAGAGCGGTTGTTGATGTGTAGGTAGAGGCATCGGACTATGTCAATAAGATGTTGAGGCGTTCCCATGTCTTTAAGAACCCCCCACAGCTTGCCCCACTCCACGCAATCAAATACTTTGGTATAATCTATGAAACATATCAATACAGGGCTGTTAAATTCCCGACTTTTCTCTATAATTTGGCGAACGTTCAGGATTTGTTCCCGCGTGTCTTTGCCTTTAACAAAACCTGCTTGCTCTTCTGGAATTTGTGGCTCCAGAAAGTGTATTAGCCTGTTGTTTATGATGTACAGGAGTATTGATGGTGCGTGGAGTAAGTGCCAAACACTTAATATAATTTTTAGAATCTTGTAGGCAACTTGTAAAGAGTGGGTTTAATAGAAAATATCCAATCCCCAAAACCCAGTTAGTAAGTAATCATTTTTAATGACTTCGTTATCGATACATATTGGAAGGAAGGAAGGGGACTCTTTGATCAAACCATACATTTTGTAGGACAAATATTTTTTCAAATAATTTAGATAATTATCATCAGATTTAACAAAAAAAAACCCAGCTGATGATTCTCAAAAGTGTTTGTACCTACTTAACACTTTTGAGAATCATCAAACCAACATATTTTATCCCTGCTACCCCTATTACTTACCACAATCGAGAATTCGAGAGTTTCGTGCAGGAAATTGTTGGGCGTCTCGCCGTCTCATCAAAATTAGCTTGATAGTAATCAAGTGCAAAAATGGACCGCGGATCCTGGATTATTTGTTTCTTACTTGGTAGTATGGCGCTAGGGTATCGGAAAAATTGTGGGCGTGTCCAAAAATACTGAAACATCAGAAGTCAATAGCTATTGTCATCGTCTTAATTATCTATGTTTGCATTTGATATATATAACAATATATTTGAAACATAGTTTAATAATCCTATACACTTTTGTTTCGCTCATTTGATTTGTTACAAATTTGAATGCAATAAGTTAAGAATTCCTTTCTATCTTTTCCCGCTATTATTTCAGAAATGCTATCTCTCTCAAGTTTCACGTCTATTTTCTGTTCTAGCTCGTACCTTTCCGTCGCGTACACCGGGCAGTCCACGAGTAGGTGTGGGACAGTCTCATCTATATCCGGATCACAGATGCACGATGAGTTCCCCTTACACTTGAAACGATGCAAGTATTCGGAGAACCCACCGTGCCCCGTCATGATTTGGGTTAGTTTCGGGTTGATTTGAAACTTTTTGACCGTCTTGTACGCCGCCACTGCGTCTGGGAAAAACATCTTTGTGATAGAGGCCGTCTGACCCGCCATATACCTTTGGTTCCATTCATCAAGCGTCCCCATACGAATGTGACGCTTGATGAAGGAAACCGGGCACAGGTCGTAGTCAGGCTTTTTCTTGCTATTCAGGGCGGCCTCCTTTGCCAGCTGATCCGCTCTTTCGTTACCCTCAAACCCTGCGTGAGCCTTTATCCAAAACAAGTTGACCACCTTGTTTTGGTGGGATATTGTTGTTAGGTTATCCCTGGCTTCCACTGCCAGGGGGTGAAGGCAGCTGTGGTTTTTCACTGTTTGGAGGGCCGCCATTGAGTCGCTATACACTCCGAAACTGGATGCCGAGTCCTTCTGGATATCCCTGGTTGCCCGGCATATCGCCAGGAGTTCCGCCTGATAGACCGTGCAGTAGTCCGACAGCGCCAACTTGATAGCGCGCGCCTCGGCGTCACCCCTCCATATAGAAAGAGCGGCCCCGACGCGCCCGCCTATTTTGCTTCCATCTGTAAAGATTTTCACGTCCAAGTCGGCGCTGGCGTCGACTTCCCCACGGTCCGCCAGGCTTACGAACTCAAGGTCGATACGCCTAGCTGGATGCGGGGATTCCATGGCGGATGCCACCCGCTCCACCTCCCCACCCGCCAGCACCACCTGGGGTATGCCCCTCCTGGTCTCATAAAGCGAGGCCGCCTCGCGGACCCGGAGATCCAGAGGGAGCACCCCCGTCAGAAGCAGTGCCGAGTTCAGGGAGACGGTGCGGTAGGCTTTGCACATTTTCTGTGCAATCCCGCGTTGCACGACAGCCAGCTGCTTTCTAATTCCCAACTTATTATATAGTCAGGGCTATTTGTCATTTATCCAACTTTGCAGCCACTAGAATACTTAGCTCAAGATATCAAAGAATTAAAATTTATGAAAAAACCCACGACGGTTAAAAATTAATTGAAGAAAGGATAAAATAATATAAAACACCCGCCTTAAAAAAAACCCTCGAATGTCCGTCGGGGGCTGCCATTAAATGAACTAGTTATGCAATGTTCAGCTCCCGACGGACATTCTTGGGTTTTTTTAAGGCGGGTGTTTTATGTTATTTTATCCTTTTTTCAATTAATTTTTAACAGTCGCGCGTCGTGTGTTTTTAAAAAAAAAAAAAATTGCTTTTTGTTTTAAACTTTTTACTTTTATTTTTTTATATCTAAAAACATGCACCAATCAAACCTAAACCCATAACTGAAAACTGCATCAAAATCGGACTTGTAGTTTTGGAGAAAAATGGCAACTTTGATTTGCACTAAAAATGTTTGCTGCAGCGCCCCCTGGTGAGTTGTCACCGTAACACCTATCTAAAAACATGCAACAATCAAACCCGAACCCATAACTGGAAACTGCATCAAAATCGGACTAGTAGTTTTGGAGAAAAATGGCAACATGTATTTGCACAAACAAACAAACAACCTCTCACCCCAAACGCATATAGTGTCTCCGTTCCGTCGTGGGTAATAAAGAAACCCAAAGCAACCACCTTATACACTATCGATGTATATTATTACACAAGCTGATGCCCACGTATTTGCCCGCGTGGAAATTATATACTAAAACCTTTTTTGAGAACCACTCTATCCATTGGTGGAAACAACGTGAAAATCGGTGCAGTAGATTTTGAATTTATCGCAAACAGACAGACAGACAGACGCGGCGGTGGGCTTTGTTTTTACACGACTGCCCCAAAAAAAAGAGTGTTATATATGATATAGTGTTATATAATATGTTATATAATAATATGTTATATGTGTTATATATGTTTTATGCAGTGATGATTGCGGACAACAGCCCGTTATACAAAACAAAACATCGATACTATATTCTTCACACCATCTTTAACTAACAAAGCTCCAAAATCATTATTCGAGACTTCGTCCCAAAGTTTAGACATTCTACAACGAGGGTCTATCGGCGCCCACCTCAAACTACTGTCAACAGTGATTAATCTTAATTCACCTCAGAGTGGGGTTCCGTAGCGAATAGTTTTGATTAGGATGTGCTTGTGAAGATGGGTTCGGAAGGTAGGGAAAAGTTTTAGAGATAGGTGATTAGTTGACGTTGATATTGTGGAGGTTTTAAATTTTTCGAGTGATGGGCTGAAGAAGAAGGTTTTTTTAAGATTTTCGTTCACAAAACGTATGGTTTAATTAATCGCAGGACAAGTAACAAGGTGCCGTAATGACAAGTGGTCTAAGGCTGTCACCGAAAGGCATCCTAGGAATTGCAAATGAAACGTGGGTCGTTCGGTGGTGAGATGGGAAGACGTGATAGTTACCATGGGGGGGGGGGGACCTGAATGAGGGTGGCATATTAACAGTTCTATACCACCTTTGTTTTGGGAAATCATCAAATAACCCCTTCTGCTCTTGGGCAGAGCGGCAGGGAGTGTCAGATTCCTACTGACAAAAAACCACCCATGTCCCTTCTTAGGCCTTGTGCCGAGGCCGCGGTATCTCTTTCGAACAACCCGCAGCCCCAACGGGTTCTATGCCACCCTCATTCAGGTTTTTCCCAGCAGTGGGTGAATCCCGACTTCGAGAACGCTACTGAGAAAAATTGCTGGTGAAAATATTCAACATCAATTTACCCGACCAACAAACCCAGGACTTCACGCTCAGCAGTCGCGATTGATATCACTAGGCTAACAATACGAATTCCATCCTTATTTCCCTATTCAATACTGGTAAGCTTGTGTTTTATTATTTCGGTATAGGTGTAAGGTATGCTGAAATGTTTCGAAATGGAAAACCGGAAATCTTGAAAACCTTTTCCCACGGCATTCTTTTAGACTCCAGGAAAAAAATATACATTGCTAGTAACATATACATAGGGTAGCGATATAATACGGATCAGTCGGGCCGACCGAGTACCACTCTAGAGGGTTGAAGAGTCATCGCAATGCGATTCTAACAGTTTTATGTTGAACAGGAAAATACTACAAAAAAATTAACGAATATTTTTTTATGAAAAAAACATTATATATCTACGGCAAGGGTCGTGTTTGGTCAAGATTATGTTAGATATCGTTGCAGTATATTTTTATTTAGTTTGGATATCGTTTTTTTGTTTGGCTGTTTATTCAATTTAGACCAACGCCGTTTATTTTGAACTGACGATAAAAAAGATGGAGGACTTCAGTTTGCGCGCAGGTATGTAACGTCTTAAAATATAATAATGGAAAAATCTTTTTTTTATATCTTAGATGCTTCAAGAAACTAACGAAACCTTGTTGTTTGGCTAGGTAATCTTTTTATCACAATATGAAGGATTTTTGTATACTAAGTACAGTATCTATTATTATTATAGTCACAATTATAAATTTTAGCTTTAGAAGCGACACGGCAGAAAAAGCACACAATCACACACAAATAATAATATTTCAATATCCACACACAATAAAACATTCCTTACTTCAGCCCAATACACTTCCACTACTCCAGACTCAGAAATAACTCTTAAAAAACATCTAAAGAAAAATTTCACTCATCCAAAAATGTCCGTTCCATCCATTAGCCAAAGAGGTTCCCAGTAAAGAATGTTCCTCTGATATGACATCGTATTTCGTTGTTAACTGGCCTCGAAAGCCAAAAAATGGTATCCCAATAATTCGGTTTCTATTTTCTGTACCTTGAAACATCTCTCTCATCAGAATGACACAAATGTAAAAAGCTAGGTACAGGAGAAATTCCTAGCGTAAAGCAACGTTTCAAGAAAATAAAAAGAAATCAGGACTCATAATATTAACTGGGGAAAATAGTCTTCTCTTTTTGGAAGTCGGATTAAAATAACTGAATATTTATGGAAATTTAAACAATATTTATGAACACTTAAGAAAAATAGGCAGGACTCGATCTATGTTAAATATGTGTATCCTGTTGCACCCGGTGAGATTATACACTGACCCCAATATAGTTGGAAAAAGGTTATGCCAAATAGAACACAAAGCAAAACGACCAATTCTCATTTCTCCTTTCTCTTCGTAGAATATATTCTCACAAGTTCCCCATTTTCTAGAAACATACATTTGTCGGGTTACCGCCTCTTGGCGTGCGGGGCATCAATATTTTTTCAAAACAGCCAGTCATCCACCTTTTCGTACCGTGCCCGGTTGACTTTCGTCCGGGATTATTGTATCCTGTACCTGTTTGGGCCGTTTGTTTTTTGGGGTACCGTAAAAGGGCTGAATTCGGTTAGGCGTCGTGAAAATATTTTTTAGTCCTTTTAGTTCTGAAAGACGAAGCAGGTTTGAACTATAAGGCGACGATAGACGCCAGCGACCTTGAGCGAAGCGCAACACACATTTATTTCTTTTACTCTAAAATCACGTCAAATTTGAAAAATCCAAGACACTATCTAGTAAATAATCTGTAGTATTTTTAAAATCACTTTTAATGATTCTAGACTTAATAAATTAAGAGAATTACTGATTAAGGCCACTTTTACCTTTAATAAGTAACTCTAGAATCATGAAAAGTTGTCAATTAAATAAATGTGTTGCGGTTCGCTCAAGGTCGCTGGCGTCTATCGTCGCCTTAAGAAAAAAATACAAGATTCGTGCGATTTTATAGGTACGTCAACTAGGCTGGCCTCAATGATCAGAAAATAAAACGAAATTTTGTATTTGTTAGTTTCAGAACAAAACTATTTTTAGTTTCACAAAGCGCTATTGTGAAACTTTATGAGGCTTTGAACAAAAGAAAATTATACAAAACCATTGAACTTTACGTCAATCAAAACTACCTCCAGACTCAGTATCCTTTTTGCGTAACGATTTTGCATATAACTTATAGATTTTATTCCGACGGTTATTGTAACATAGTCGAGCTTACTTAACATTAATAAAACATTACGCCTGGAATACGGAAAGGTTAGGCAGATCACATACCTACGCTATTAGGTGGATATTTTTGTTTGGTGGGTTTTGGGTGTACATTCAAAGGTCCAAAAAGCCGCCATGCAAACAATAACATGTAATACAGTAGGTATAACTAGAGAGACGATACCGATGATTTTGGTTCAACTTTAAAATTTCCAAAATGTGACTTAATAACTGTCGAGACCATGACTATGTATCGTGAAAATGTACATTTTCGAGCTTAAAAATAATCCATATTTAAATCATTTAAGAGTTTACGAAAATTAATGAATACCTAGGTACCATATCGTGAACGTGACTGTTTTGCAAGATCGACTATACAGAAATAAACTATTCATACCCAAATCAACACTACCACTACCACCTAACGAGATATCCTAAAACTTATAATCTACTTCAGTCCATATTTTATAATACCCCACGGAGTTAAAACTTACAAGTTAAAGCAAGTTAAGAAAGGCCAAAGAACTCGTCGCTACGAACTTATATAAGTATAGGTGCATAGATAAACTTTTATAAAGGGTGGTGCCGACAATAAATGAAACCACTGGTATTTCTAGTTCAGGAATTTTTTAAACTATCAAATAAATTCTATCACCGAAATAAAAAAAAATGAAAATAAAACTACATAGCATAAAACTGTAAACGAAATACAATAAAATTTACAAACAAAATATTGGTTTACTAACTTTAGGAATAATTTGCACCGATTACACAAACACACATGTGGAAACAAAATGTAACGAACCAATTCGGCAAAGACAAGATAGGTAGGTTTTTTTCGTATCGTCGGTACCACCCTTTATTATAAGAATAGGTGCATAGATATACTTTTATGAAGAGCACGCGTAAAGGTTTTCTTTTAGAGCAAAAGGTACGGCGTACGTTGACCATAAGAATCTTACACGTTATTGGCAATTTGATGCTCAACTAGAAACTATTAGGAATATGACATGTTTTTACTCTATAAAAGGCATTTTTTATTATTATTATTATTATATTATTATTATTTTTCATTACTCTAGCTCCTAGAGTAAAAAAACAAAATACCTTCATGCCCTAGAGTCTAACTAGGGTATGATTGAGATTATCATACCAAATTATACACTGGCACTATCATTTATTTTAACTAGATCATTACAGAAACTTTTAAAAGTCAGAAAAATAAAGAAACCAAGGCTCCTGTCACAGTCACAACGCAAGATCACCGTGGAATTACGGTCCTATAGTTACCCATTCCATAGCGTAGATCTCTTTAGACCAATCCGCACTAGGCCCGCGTGGTAGATTACAGTCCATTTCCTCTGAAAGAGGAGGAGGCCTGTGTCCCACTAGTGGGAACATTAATAGGCTGATAATGATGATGATGATCTCTTTGTAGAAGAATAAGTAAGAAACTCCCTGAGCACATAATTCGAAAATAAGAAGTAAGTCGCGGCTATTTCCACTGCACCACATCGATTCAATGCTACAAACGATTACCATACTAAAACCCAACTACCTACATAGTTCAGATCTTCAAACCCTAGTACCTGGTACAAAGTTGATGATGATATTTCTTGCATACCAAGTAATCCAATGGAATACATTTGTATCTTTCCCTTTGTTTCGTAAAGATTCAAAAGCACTTTGTGAAGTTACAGAGACGAATAATGTTCTATAGTGCTGTGAGGTTTAAGGTGCACGGTAAGGGCTGGTTCAGAGAAGAGTTGGAAACTGAGGATTGTAGCAATAATCTGTTTTAAGCTTGGCATTGTGATGAGAAGGAACGAAGTTTATGTGACTAAAAGATTTATGAATATAAATACGAATGGATGGATAGGGAGAGAAGGACGAAAGAAAATATTAATAGATTGTGTGGGAAAAGATATGAAAAAAAAAAAAAAATTATAGGGTGACGATTGACAGGGGAGAATGACAGGAAAAACCGAGTTGTGTCGACCCCAAACAACATGGATTAAGGGCGCGTTCTCAAATCAGGCAAAATTATGCTGTTTTTTCGGTACATTTTATGTCATAACTCAACAAAATCGAATATAACTAATAACTACCTCGTATAGATTGGTTCTTCATCTTCAAATAATGGGAACTATAATATTGAAATTTTAGTCTTTGATAATGTAAAATCGATCTTACGTTGCCATTTTCCACAAAATTAACGACACCGGGTTGAGTTTAGGTACATTTTTTGTGCTATTATTAACATATTTTACTATTTCTAAAAATACTGTATGTAGGCAAATATTCTCAATTTTTAATAATGGGAATCTTTTTTAAGCTAAATGCTATGAATAGTCGCAGAAAAAATGAAAACCGAAACTTATTTTTTTCTCATTTTTTGCTATTACGGATGAATCTTAAACGATTGCAATAAGGTTCATTTTAGCGGTCACTGTCATGATAAATTACGCAAAAAATTTAAATGTAAAACTTAATCTGCGCTCTGCCACCGTTGTGGGTGGAACCTGTGTCGTTTTTTAGCTGCACTTCGTGTTGAAAATCATAGCTCTACGAACACAAATATTTGTAGTAGCATAACTAAAAAAAAAACAAATTACCGCGAGAATCCGTAAACGCGTCCTTATGGGCAAGAAGGAAGAAGAAAGAGTTAAGATGAAACATGGATGGTTTTTAGTCAGTAAAGTCTAACACTCCCTGCCGCTCTACCCGATGATTCCCCCCCCCCCCTCCCAAAATGGGCTAGAAGGTGATCATGAAGTAATTTCAGACAGTAACTCAATGAAAACCACCCATTCTCTAATCTAGCATGTGATCAGACTTGGCGAGATCAGGCAAAAATAATAAAAAAAAAACAACACGCTCCACTAGCTGATCCCACCATCTCCCTTCTTCCATCGGGAGACTAGACGTACTGCAGGGTATCACCGATACCTAGTCGACATTCCACACATTCGAGGCGCTTTGCTGGGTCCTTTATTATGCGCACAGCCAAGGAGTGGAATTCCCTGCCTGCGTCAGTTTTTCCGAGTTCATATAACCCTAATCTGTTTTAGTCACGAGTAAACAGGCTTCTACTGGGTAAGCTCGTTCCATCGTCGACATCATCTCTGCCCTTAGGTACGCTAGTATTATATTATCTGTGCCTTAGGGCAAGATTGAAGTCAAAAGCAAGCCCATTTATAATAAATAACATGCAGGGTTGGTAGTCCCAAATCTATGATATACAGAATTCTAATTTAAGTTTTTCAAGATATCAATTTATTGTTTAATAACATCAATAAGACAAAAGTCCCACCTTATTCATTAATTGAAAACGAGCACTTGAACATATTTAAAGCCAGTGCAACACCCGTCCGAACCTGCCCTTACGAGCTCCGCTCCGCTCCCGTTGTTTGCGAAGCTATTAATCTCAGTGCAACTCCAGCACATACAGCGAATACCTCCCGATCGTAACTAATTGTACTGCAAGCTATTTTTAATGAGTTGCCCTCATTTTGATAGATTTACTCTTACTCTTATGGAAGTATATTTTATTTGAAATGGTGATTTTTAATTGTAGAGGTTATTTGTTTTTGAATTGTTGGGGTTGTATTGGGAGAAGAAATTCCACGGTCCAGATATTCAAAATTGTATCTACTTTTATAAATTGTAGTACTTTTCAAAAGTTATTATTTTATTTTAGGGTGCTCTTAACTACAATGACTGCGGTAACATCCTAAATAGTACTTTTACTTGCTTTGAAAAACAAGCGCCTGCCGCTCTGCTATTATTAATTTTCTTTTCGAACGCCTTGCTACATTCTCTAAAAACGTTTCGAACCACTGAGTGTAATTTTTTTGTATAGTACACGGGATGACAGCAAAACTCTGAATGTAGATTTGGAACTGGAGAACATCCACGTGTCAATTATTTGTTACAAAAAAATAAGCTGATTATTCCGAATTATTCCAAAGAGAATATTTATAAGACCAGCCATAGTATATTACAAACAAAAAGATTTTCCTTAAACATTCCACAAATACCTAATACCCGTACTCGTCACAAATACAAATAAACTGTCGAAGAGAACACGTGGAAGCGAATTTTGCTTTCCCGTTTGATATTTTGGTGAAAGATTCTGAATTCTGTCAGCAGAAAGTTTAGAAATTGTGGAAATACAAAGACTCACATCAGTCAGTGTCTGTAATTTGTCCTAACAGTTTTCATAATTTTAACCCCGAATCACCATCTGTTGGGTCACCCCTTTTTCCTGCCACTCATCTCTGTTTTGTGTGTCCCACATTCATCCATTTCCCACGATCGATAAGAATAGTTGGTCGCTGAGTTGAACACAAGACAATGTTTGTTATTTATGTTCTTTCTCCAAAATTAGTTTACTGTTATGTTATATTTATTATTTTATTTTACATTGTTTATTGTCAGATACTTTTGTTTATTACTGATTGTGTCTGTAGTAAATCTTAAATTTAACTGACACCTTGCTATTGTATCGAGTCTGGTTCTTCTAACCAACTTAGCAGACAGATGTGTGCTGGGAAGTTTGTTCCGCCACTTCTTCTTTCCAGCTAAACACTAGGAAGTGCCGATGGGTGGGCGTTTTGGGGGACTGTCTTATAAAAATGTAAATAGTAGAGTAAAGTAAATTTTTGACGTTTGAAAAGTGCTGATTATCAGCCTAGTTTGAATAAATGACTTTTGATTTTGATCCTGACAATGTCATCAAATCAACACGCTATTGACGGCCCAACCTTGGCCAAAATTTGGTCCGAACCTTACTCTATCAGACATCTCCACGTCTAGCGACATTTCCTGTAAAACTCCACCTGATGCGCATCGACCTGCCCCCGACGTCAAACACTTTTACCCGGCCATGGATTTCAGCGTTGCGCACTCGGTCTTGTAGGGCTATGAGAAGCATAGCTCGCCTTTTGTACCAGTTTTACTGGTCCTTAAAAGTATTACCCACCAGGACTTTAAAGCTTCATCCAAAAATCATAAACCTAACAAATCTCTTGTTTCTGAGCTAACAAACAATGGAGACATAAAATGAGATGATAAAGTGTCGCCTAAAGATTTGTTGATAATAATCGTAGTCATAAAAGATGTCTTTTGTACCTACAATGTTATGTCCCTTCTGTGCAAACTACTTGAGATTATAATTTCCATTTTACATTGTGGAATAAGACATTGTAGGACGATAACAGATGTCGTTAGGTTTGGATGTGGTAAAATAATTCAGGCCAGTCATTTTACTACTGAAGGTCAAAGTTGAAATACGAAAAAAGGATAAAAAAAATCTTTGATGTTTTTTCTCTGGGTTACTTTATTTTTAATGTTAGTCGAAACAAAGTTTTCGTAAAGTAAACCGCATGTCGACGTATAAAATCTGGATTTCAAGGAATTCAATTGGAGTTGGGCAAGACACCTAGCAAGGTGCAGTGATGACAGGTGGACTAAAATTGTCACCGAATGGCGTCCCAAACCTGGCAAAAGAAATGTGGGCGGCGGCGAGATGCACCGTCGACATTGTTGCCGTCGTGGGAAAAACCTTGATGAGGCTGACACAGAATCGTGGAGATTGGCACAAGAAAAGAGACGCCTATTCCCAGCAGTAAGTGATTTGGGTGAATGCCTGCAGGTAGAATATAATAGGTACTTGCAAGAAGGTCGGAAATCCGCCGACTTTGCCATTTAGTCAATGTACATACACAAACATAAGATACCGCATCCAATTACTCATCGCTCCATAACCAGCTAACGTGTTTGGTTTACGCGGCATGTTTCATTATTATTCAGTTCACAATCTGCGATGCAACGCTTAAGAGGAAACGCGAGTGGTCTTTTCTCCATACAAACGCTCTCGCCTGTTTTCTTTTTGGTTAATGACCCTAGAGCAATGGTTTTTTACAGAATAATAAATATTAACTATTTCTATGCCCCTATGTTTTCCTTTTTGGTGATAAATTATTTTTATAAGCACTAGAACCCTCAAAAAATGCTCAAAATTGCTTGTTTAGATCGCTGTTAACAGAGTCCTAGTGTACAAATTTGACAACTATTAACGAAAAAAGAAAAACATAGCGGCGTAGTATATAACCTCCTTATTCATTGTCTAAAATATCTTTTAAATTGGTTCAATATTGGAGGAGGAAATAGGCGAGAGCCAAACCTCGAATTCTAACTTTTTTCTATAGTTGTCCTTATCGCACGAATTTGAGGGCAGGAGGACGGAGAGAGACAGCGATAGTAGAAAGAGACAGCACTCGCGTTTCCTCTTAACTTGAGCGCTTTCCAACCCAAGGCTAGTGACGCTCCAATGTTGCTGAGGGTGCCCACAAGGCCTGGCTTTAATACTCTATGCCTGGCTTACACCAAAGTGGAGACAAGTTGAGCTGGTAGACAACATTTAGATCTAATACTCGGTCACATTAACTTGACGCTTGAGACGCTTGACACTGTACTAGACGCAGAGATGCGTCAAGTAAATGTGACCGCGCTTTAAATAGATTTCAACCAATGTCATCATTACATAACATTATGCTTGTAATTTCCGAAGGGTTAGGCATGTGACGGTGAGTAATGGGCTAGCTCACCGTCCGTCCGTCTTATGACGACGACAGGCCGTGTCGACGGCGCGTTCGTTATCCACGCGCGCCTGAAAGAGATGTCAGCAACATTGCAAGGGCCAACGCTAGTCGAGGCTGCGAGTTGTTTCAAAGGGATAACGCGGCCTCGACAAAAAGGGCTAAGAAGGAACATGGGTGGTTTTTAGTCAGCAGAAGTCTGACACTCCCTTTCGCTCTGCCTAAGGGCGGGAGGTGGAGGACCCTGGGGAAGGTGGCCAGCAAAAAAATATAAAAAAAGGACTGACTTATTAAATTGAGGCTGACATGGAATTCAACATTAACATCTCGTAAGTAAATTTTTTAGATGAATTGAAGTTTTCTTTTCTTTTAAGGTGTTTTACTCATATTATTAGTTCTAACTAAAAGGTAATAAATATTGAGAAATAATTAAACGAGCCTCAGTTTTTTTAATTGGCCACAGGATCAAACTTCTAATTTTATAACTAAGCCACGGGAAAATTATATAGCCTCTAATATACTAATTCGTCTTCTTTACAACGCCCACTAAATATTCTATAGAAAGCATCAAGTGACGATCAACATTTATATTAACTTGTCCTTGTTATTTATACATAGGCACCTAATTTACTAACTCAGCCACGGAATTTATATCTCACCACCATTTTACATTTTACAGCTTCAACACAAGGCCCTCAAAAAAATATAAATGAAGCGATCGTATTCAACATCATTTATTATAACTTCGCATGTAAAATAATACATCACATTCTTTTATCGTGAAAATAGCAACAGAAAGATTTGGCGCGAGCGCGCGAGACGACAGCGACCGGCCATTTGCACCAATCAGAGAGCGCCATGAAATGTCAACTTTTGATACACTTTAGATTATTATATTTACGTTAAAAATACCTATTAGTTACAGAAATGTTTTTACCATTGTCTAATTGACTAGTCACAGGCAGATTGTATGATTCGATTGTAAACTGAGGGAAATTGGTTAGGTTAGGTTAAAACTGTGACCAAACGCGCGCGAGCCGAGCGAGCGAAGCGAGCGGTGCCGCGGCAGCGGCCGGCGAGCGCTACTTCCGAGTTGCTTGCAGAAATGTTTTCACAATTTATTGTCTAGTTTTTTTGATAAAAATGAAGTTCTGAAGCGATTCTTTCGATAACTTTTGTAGCACAACATGTAAATAAAATTGATCTTTAGGACATTCGATACTCTGAACTTCAATATTTAAGAGTACTCTGAACTTCTATATTTAAGTCTATTCGATTTATTAAAAAAAAAAAAAGCCTATTCGATGACACGACAGGAGTTAGACATACTATTAGTGGCTTTATTATAATATTTGATGACAATTTTAATTAAATTTTGATGCTCAGTTAATGTGGCATGAGTTATAATTTAAACGTACTGAGTTAATAAATTAGAAGCTAATTGAATATTTTTTTGATGCCATATATTAATATTTTAGAAGTTTACTGTTTGAATTCATGTTCCAAATTTAGATGCTAAAAAATAATCACGATGCTGAGTTGTATTTAGAGTGGCTTTAAAAAAGATAACTTGTGGCTAAGATAGTATTATTTAGATGCTCGTTAATTGTGGCTGACTTAGTAATTTAGAAGGCAAGTTAGATTTTTAGATGCAAATAATGCTATTAAAAAGAAGCCGGTTTAATTAGCACCCATAAATATTTCATTTATGCGTTGCAATAACAGCTTTACGTTGCCAACCAAGTGAATTATCGGCCAACCAATTTTACATGACTTTAAATTTTCCAAAATTAAATATCAACAAAAGCAGTCAGAACCTGAAAACACAGCTAGATTCATACAATAATTCAACATTAATCCAACACGTACACACTAACAACCTAATAACGAATCGTATAATTTAAAACAAACCAGAAACTCGTTTCAAATAAACTGAAAGTGTTCGCATATAATTTGGAACACAAATAAATCTCTACAGGCGTGTCAAACGTGATAATGAAGATAATCATTGTGTACAGTCTACGACCAGTGTTACTTGACCCCTCGTTCATAAAAAAGAGGGTAAGTGGTGTAAGAAGAGGGGTCAGATAATGCTGGGCACTGTTTGTTTGTAGTTCCTTTCTCATTAAATAGCTAAGTTCTTATGTACATAAATGAAAGCGAAATTAAGTTAAATATAATAATAATATATTGTAGTCAGTGCTTATAAGAAATTTAAGGTCCCATTAAAATAGGTGGACAAATTTTAACACAGCGTTCAGTAGGTCTAACCAAACATATCTAAACAAAATAAAAACATTAAATAAACTGTTTTTTTTTACTTAAAATAATAAATTGCCGGCACTCTAGAACAAACTCATCCTTTATGAGTAGGTGAAACTTAAATGCGTTTTTCTTATATATTTTTTTACCATAGTCCTTATTTTGGTAGTCTGAATGATTTCTGAATATTAGGTATTATATAAGGTCACATTAAAATAGGTGGGCAAACCCACCTATTTTAATGTGACCTTATATAATAGACAAAGTTATATTCTACCAGTGATAACGACCTTGGAAAACTTAAATAGATTACCTCGCTGGTCGAGTACCGGTGGGTGCGACTGCTGAGCTGATGCTCAGGACCCCAGGACCTCATGGTTCTAGGCAGATTCCCGAATCGAGCAAGGTTTGTTGAGATTTTCCGTCAGGAATTTCTCAGTGGCAGCCACGGAGTCTGGATTTGTACCAAGTCGATGGCAAAAGACTTCCATGGGACAAACACACTGACATTACTGGCTCACCTACTGTTACATAAGTAAGTAGAAGCTAACTCGTAAGCTAACAAAGCAAAAATTATAAATTATGGAACCAAAGCAAGAACAAAAGCAAAAATTATAATTAATGAGCTTGCACTAGCAAGCTTGCACGGTGGTTCCCAAATGAAAAAAAAAACTTTTTAACGAAAAATAAAACCGACTTCAAAAAAAAAACACAAAAAATTAAAAATAAACTTTAGAAGAAACAGTTTCTGAAGTCGGTGACTTTTGTTTGTTTGATTTCATTTTTTTGCCCCCGACTTCAGAAACTGTTTCTTCTAAAGTTTATTTTTGACTTTTTTGTGGTTCACATCATTTCATCACGTTCATGGGTGGATAATGTGGACAATGTAGTTTTTTATGAGTTTTGTTGATTTTTCAAAAACCACTTGTCCGATTTCGATAAAAAAATATGGGACCATTTGAAAAGTAGGCGTATTTTCCAACAAAAAAAGAATTTTTCAAATCGGTTAGCAAGTGACGAAGTTATGCCCGAACAAACATAAAAAAAATAAACATCCGAATAGAGAACCTCCTTCTGTATTTTGAAGTCGGATAAAAAAGAAAAGTGTCGTGAATTGGTCCGTAGTCCGCAGTCGTGTAACAAAAAAACAATTGAAAGCTTGAAGACCAACAGAAAAGGCTTTAAAACTAAAAGTTATCCGTTTCATTGTCATCATAATTTCTGACTAAAAACGTCCACTACTGGACGTAGGCCGCCCCCAAGAGTCCCCACACATTGACCGGTCCCGTACGTCTCGCATACAGCGGATAATACCGAATAGAAAATTTACCCGTTTACTCGGTACATATTATTATGTAGGTTCTAAAACTGGTTATGGCAACTGACTGTGAGCTACAGATGTAAGCCGCCTCTTTGTTCTATCCTTGTGT
The DNA here is from genome assembly GCA_949316265.1 of Diarsia mendica. Lineage (NCBI taxonomy): Eukaryota > Metazoa > Arthropoda > Insecta > Lepidoptera > Noctuidae > Diarsia > Diarsia mendica. Next base: position 3,424,576 of record OX438888.1, on the reverse strand, counting down.
CACTAGTAAGAAGATTAAGGCTTCAACTACATTAGTGGGAGTAGCGATCTTTTATTACAGATAAAGAACTTTCGTATTAAAATCTTCTGTAGTTTATTTTTCACGTATCACGTAACTTTGTAAAGTACCACTTTTTTTTTTGGATAAACCTTTTTATTATTTCTAAAGGGCATCTAACTAATTCCAATTTAAATACGTAATAATTTAAGATATAAATATTTAAAAAAATCACATTAGAAATCGTACTACAACTTATTAGTTATCTTTATGACATGTTTCAGGGCAATTTATAGTATACCAAATCGGATCGTATTTACTCGTATATCCAAACAAGAAAATTTAAAAGATGCTGGAACATTTTACCTACATTGAAATGGAATGAGTATCCAGAGAGTGATCCACTAGTATGATCTTCAAAATAGTAATCAGTCGTAGTTGCATTAGAACAGTTAGTCAGTCATAGGTGCTCCATGTAAAATACTGGTATTCAGCTGCATCCAGTTAGACTGGAAGCCGACCCCAACATAGTTGGAAAAAGGCTACGCAGATGATGTAGTTACAACATCCAAATTACACCAAACCATCAAATAAAGACACCATTCACCACCTCCATCTAAAACCGCTCTCCAACAACTTACACTACTTACAGTTACACCCTTATAATATCATCATCCGTCTCACTCGCACACAAACCAACAGAACGGTCATTAATCACTCAGTTCAGGTGATACAAGATGCGGGTACCATCAGTCACCAACGATAAGGGATTACGCTCCACAATTATGTCATTGTTGATCTATACGGGTGCTGAGCTGCAACTATTTCTTAATGTTACCTTGAAGGGCTCTCGTTTGTTTTTTTTGAGGTCGGTTTTGTTCGAGTATGTTCGGAAAATGTCGTGAGATTTTGAGTATGAAGTAGAGGAAGACTAAAATAACGATGGATGAACTGTGTTGAGAATGATAATTATGACAAGAAAAGAAGTGTCTCATGAGATGTAGAGTAATAGACAAGTAAGGAAGAAGAAGACATGATGCGCTCACCCCAAATAAATTGGGATGAGGGCAAGATAATGGTGTTGGTATGGTTCCAGTATTTTCCTCTGAGTGAACGGTAGATTTGTGGTTTTGACACCACTGAAACTAAATTAGTTTTTGGGGAAAAGTTACAGAATCAGGCGTTACTTTGCAGAAATCCATGGCAGCGGGCGGAGTGGAGAAACATACTGTTAGGGAAGAAATTCGTACCACAAAATGTAATGCAAAATTTAATTATAGTTCTAATTCCGCGAAAAAGATCCAAGCCTGCGTCTTACATTGAATACCGTTATGAGGTTAAACCAATGATTTTTCAAACCAGTGGTCTAAACATTTAGATGTGCCCTTATAGTACAATCACTATCCTTAACACACCGGTTGCGCATAAAACTGTTGACCTATGGAAGTGAAGTGATGGATGTCTGTATGCATATAATTCCCATATGGAATGATGGTTACAACATTTCTAGTATGATTAAGTGTGTTTGACTTTTCAATTGTCACTCTCAACTGCTATATTGTGAACATTTTATTGACGATTCTATTGGTTTCAATCTTTGTATTCAACTTGTTATATTGAATGTCTGACAAATACAAATAGAAGAATACTTTTCTTTAATCAAGAAAGATCAAACAACTCTGTAATATAATTAATGTTTGTAATGACACGAGCTCATTGTATAAGTCAAGGAAAATAAATCCCTAATATCCCTAATCCCTAATATCCCTAATCCCTAATCCCTAATATCCCTAATATCCCTAATAATATTATAAATGCGAAAGTAACTCTGTCTGTCTGTCTGTCTGTTACTCTTTCCCGCCTAAACGGCTGAACGGATTTTGATGAAATTTGGTACAGACATAGTTTGGAACTTGAGAAAGGACATAGGATAGTTTTTTTTTTTTTTTTTTTCGCGAGATAAACCAAAAATCTGCTGGAAGTCACTATTCCACGCGAACGAAGTCGCGGGCAAAAGCTAGTAACTTTATATTATTTCTATTTAATTTTCCAGTTCCTTGTTTTTCTTGACAACAATATAATTATCCGCGTATTATCCGCGTGGTGGATCATATTGCCCATCCCTCTCCTAGAGAGGAGGCCTGAATCCCTGCAGTGGGAACATTATAGACTGATGATGAATATAATTATATCTGCATTGTATAACTAATGACTGTAATACGTACGTAGGCACCATCACCTATTCCAACTTATAAGCTTAAAAAAAATAGTGTGAATAGTAAAATCGTGTTCATGTCCATTATATTTATTTATATTATTCAGTAAACATTTGGAATTTTCCTAGACATTAACTTATCGAAAAAAATGCTGAAAGTTACTGGTATCAATATAAGAGAGTAATGGAATAATCAGTTCTTTTTTATTTTGAGCCTACAGTTTATAACTGCTATTTGCGTGCGTCATAAAACATTGCAAGTTATTTTGAATAGGGGCCAATGTTTCAACCGTAAGATAACTGTTATGTAAAGAATAATTATGGTGGTTTGGCACAATTATCACTTATCACACACATGCACTTGTTGCATGCATGTATTTACAAATGTAAATACATATTCTTCTAGTAAACATTGGTGTATACCAATAAAATATCTATACTTTCATCTATAGTCAAAAAAATAAATTAAATAGCACGATACTACGACTAAAGTATGAAGTCGATCGTATAAGCTCGATAACAATATTAAGCAACAGTTAAAGCAACGCAAGATAGCCACGATTTAAAAAATGATTGACTCTGTTGTTTGTTTGGTTGTCGGTTTAAAAACACGTGGCGTTTATTGATGGATTTCAATTGAAAATGTTATTGCCAAAAGAATTTGACATTGTCCGCCCTCTCATGAAATTCCACACGATCCCAGTTTATTTGACGCAAAAATGCTGTTAAAATATTTTTACAAAATTTGTTTTATTTTTTTATAGAAGCTACCTTATTGTAAGTGACCTAAAAACCTGTCGGGAACAATAAGCGAAACTTTTAATTTGAATGAGCGAATTTAAAACGAAGCTGATTGAAATTAAAAGGATCTATTAGATGAAGAATTTAAAATACGAATGGTTATCAAGAGGTCACAGTACGAAAAAAACCTTGGGCAGGCAGAAAACGTCATGTCTCAAAAGTCACAAGGAATTTATTTTAACAATCTTTCAATAACAATAGGGGATCGGACAAAAAAAACTAATTAGTCCGTCAGATAGATTTCCAAAAAATATTAACCACGTATTTTTTCTTGTAAACAAAAAATGAAGACGATACAGTGCTTCGAAAACTCGTGTGACGTCATTATGATAGTACATTTTGTACCTTCAATTGACGTTTCAAGCCCCACTCTATGATCTTTGACGCGCTTTATCTTCGTAAATTTTTATTGTTTTGATAAAACAAAAAACACGTATCCAATATTTTTCGATAATCTAACTGACGGACTAAACAGAATCATATTTTTTTGAGTCAGTCCGATCTACTATTATAGACATCCAGTAGAAGCACCAAAAACTATACTCCATTTAAGAACTGATAACTCCAGTCTGCAATCAACATTGCTAGAACCACAATATTATTGTTTAGAACTTCATGTGCATCCTATCTCCATCATAATCGGCATACGTAACAGTCGAAGCGATATTTAAAACAAACATGGTCGGAATACCGATGGCTCATTGACTCATTCTGTGTCGGTATCAGCGAGAGTACAGTCGTGCATATAAATATAAGTGTTATCATGTATAGCCACAAGTTTGTTATTGTCCTGTGTGTTCTAGGACTTCTATTAGTTGTTAACTGTGATATTAAGTATAAAATAAAGGCTAAATCAAATGCAAAGGCTAGTAATGATTGTGAGTATGAGTTTGTTTGTGTTCTTTGTGTTAGCTTTGTGGTAATCTTCGGAACTTTTGACCTTTATCTCCGAGTTTCTTAGGCTATATTTTAAACTGGATTAATTTCCATCCGTCACGGGAGCAAAGCCGCGAGCAAAAGCTTTAAATTAGTTATTATTTATTTGGGCATATTTGAAGTTCAAACGTAAAGCGTATGTTTTGTTTTGATACAAGTGTTTACAATCAAACAAGTAGTAGTTTGTTGTTGACTATTCCCAAATATTGTAAATTGGTGTTTTAAGCTGTTGCGTTAAATTACATTTAAAACCTACGTGTATAACTGACCTTTGATCAAGAATACTATACATTGTTTTCACTTCTTAAGAGAGAGAGATGAACATATATGATTATTTGACCTACATACATTATGAACAACTTATAATCAATGCTTAGTACCAATTCACATAGTACCACTCCGTCAATATTGCCATTAACACTATCAACACTAGCATTGACATGTCCCATATCAATTACATCTTATAGGTCAAACACCTAATCCTATAACTTGTATGTATCTAACTTAGAGATCTCTCCATATTCTATACAGCCATTGACTTCGAGATCAAACATCAAACTTATATCCCTTTTTTTTCTGGAGGGTGGGAAATCATCAAATGACTCCTCTCACTCTGAGCAGAGCGGTAGGGAGTGTTAGACTTCTACTGACTAAATACCACCCATGTCCTTCTGAGCCCTTTGCTCCGAGGCCGCGGTATCTCTTGCGAATAATCCGCAGCAAAATTATATGCCTCTATCATAATTCCTGTCCTTGTTCCATTCCATGTAACTTGGGGTTTTTTTCATCCATTCTCGTGTGTCAACCGTCATTTACTCCTGTTTCTTTCCTAACATTTCCGACATAATTCATTCATCGGTTCCTTGATCTGTCTCTTTCTTTCCATCCATTAACAACTTTTTTAGTTGTCACCTCATCACTCTTTTAATCAATTTGTCTCACTTCATCACACACATGTCAACACACTCGAATCCCTTTCAACTTTTCTGTTACTAGGCCAATTTTAAAACTTCCTCTATTATACTCATTTTTCATATTATTCATTCTTATCACACCATATTCCACCTCAACATTCTCATCTCCGCTACTTGCAATCTTTTTGGCATCCAAGTTTTAATATTTTTAACCTTATTCACTTTATAAACAACGCTTGTGTGGACAGCAAACACGATCAATGCTGCTCATTGAGTCAACATCGCCAATCATCTTGATCGAATACACATAGAATCTATTGATACTAGTCCGAGGATCATCCACAATCATTTCACAACAGTCTCCGATGGCCGCATTCAGTCATGACTCAACAATTTACATTTGCTGTTCGATTTCCCTTCACTCTTCGATTTTAAGCTCTCTTGCTTTGTGTTAAGGTTGTAGTAGGATTTTATCACAGGTTTTTTTGAATTGGTTTTTAAGTTACTTGATGTGCAATACTGTGTTGTGATTGGCATATTAAGATTTTAAAAAGACAAAACAAAGGGGGAGGTTGTCAATTTGACACGTATTTAATTATATTTTTTTGCAACTTGCATTTAGAAACATGCAAGTTGCAAAAAAATATAATTACCTGATAACATAGTTAGAAAACTATGTTATCAGGTCATGCTAGATGTAGCTTGTACATTTTAACCTCTATGAGTTTTATGTTATTATTTTATTAGAAATTATTTATATCTAAACTACAATAAACCATATTGTAGTTTATACATAAAATATTTCTATTAAGCTTAAGTCATAGGCCTATGTTCAGCAGTGGACGTCTTTTGGCTGAAATGAAGCTTAAGTCTGTGACTCCGTTAAATCCATTGAATACAGTTTTACGTTTTAACTACACTACCTTGATGATAGTCGTCGGTACACGACTTACTTTATTATAATATCTTCCTTCCCAAAAGTGATCGATATTGTAAAAGATTTAAAACTATGACGATTATGTCGATCCATATAATTCTTGTACTTCATATTTTTCAATTCTCACCAATCAACATAAAAAAACATTTTCAATACACTTCCTCGAAAACTAGCTCTTATTGCACTACGATTAGGTTCGACATGCATCATATTTCGCACGCGTGCGGTAATAAGAATACAGCGTGCTGTAATATTATTACCGCACGCTGTAATCATAGAGCAGCGGTAATTCGATTAAAACTTATGAAATTAAAAAAAAAACACCACTGACTATTATAGAGCAGGCGTGTTTTTTTTTTAATCTCGCCATTTTGATCTGCGTCTTTACAGCGTAAATATTTTTTGAATATTTAAATTGTGTTTGTAAAAAGAATACTACTAATAAACGTAAATATTTTAAACAATTATTTACTTTTATGAACAAGTAAGCATTTTTTTGTGTTCTTAATTAAAAAATATTTAAATTTTATATTTTTCCTGTGAGGCTGTTTGGCGGCTTTATACCTTTGCTTCTTTTTCAACCTGGCGAAATCAAACCGCGGAAAAAAAGTAAATTAAATCATAGTCTCATCAAATTTGTTGACAAAAACACATAACGTTTTTAGTTAATTTCTTCGAAAGTGTATTGAAAAACGTCGTTTGATACACGTGGGAATTTGTTATTGCATTTCTCGACCCCATGAACACCCTCGCCATACGGCTCGGGTGTTCAATCTGCCTCGAATGCAATAACAAACTTTCCGCACTTGTATCAAAATGTACTATTCTCTTTACAGTCAAAGTACTAGATTCCATCTACGATGAGCCTACGTGTACATCGCAAGGAGGCCTGTGCACGCTCGCAGTGGATTGCCCCACGGGACATCTGGTAGAAGAGAAGGGATTATGTCCTGCACAACGAAGCAAAGGAGTTGAATGCTGCTATGGGTGTAAGTGGAGACTTCACAAAACTATTTCATAAAATTTAATTATTATAGTATCTTTTTACATATCTTATCTTCAAGATTCAAGCTATGAAAAGAAATTCCCAAAACAAACTTCTGCCAATGATGTCATCGATCTTAAAATATGAATACCATGGATTGGCCTATTGTGCTAACATAGATCGCCAAGTTAAAGAAGAGAAAAAAAAAGTGCCTTTTGAAGATCCATCTAAAAGCTATTAGTGGTGATCCATTAGTAACATCCCCGAATTTTAGGTCAAGGTGTATTACCTCGTGGGTTCGAACTGACCAAGTACTTTACGATATTTTACCACTGGTCCCATAATAGGGATGATGACAGTAAACAAAAGTCACTAAAGTAATGCATCTATGTAATGAAATGTAAATTATGGATTGCAAAAAACATATTTATTTTTTAATTATGAGTGAGATTATTTAATATTTTAATAAAATAAAACCACAAAATTCGACAATCCGCCATGTTATGTTGAACGCCAATCAGAGCGAATTACGTCACGTTCGACTACAATGACAGCTCTTCTTAGTTTCCCTCTAGTAACGAGTGGATAATTTGGTTTGTTTTCATAAATATATTAAATAAAATAGAAAGTGAAAATACAAAAATGGAACCAGGATTTACAAAGGCAACCAGCACAAATTTGCCAAGAGTCTTGCCGAGCCTTGTTGATTCTAGGAGCGTTTCTAGGGTCAAATAAAGACTTTTGTTCGTCAGAATTTAGGAATGTAAAAACATCCATTTATGTACAAATCATACAGTGAAATCACATAAAAATGAATAAACATAATACAAAATGTTTCAAAATATTATGTATACTTTCTGTTTTTCAATATACCCTTCAATGAAACTTCTAATATTACGCTTGGAGGTTATATATATTGCAATTATTCTTTTAATATTTACCTACCAAATACATAGTTGTAATCTGAGTTGTAACATGGTTTTCTTTATTTGGAAACTATGTGGAATCTACAAATATGTAAATACTTACGTCAAAGTGATCTTCACAGAAATAAAGCTGAGTATTAGGCAATATTCCTTTTACGGTAAATCACGTCTTGCAAGTTTAAGCCACTTAGGTATTTCGTATTGTTTTATCATAGGGAACGAATATAAATAACTTGTCCGTGCTTTTTATAGTTCTATTAGTACACAGAGGCACTGCACAACACCTATATGGTCTCGAACTCATATTTTAGAACTTTTAAAACACAAACAATGCAAAATTAATACTTTAGCCGTACTAGCCGTCAATGTTTACGTCGAACGTGACGTCACAAGCGACGCCATGACAGATTGAAGCGTTTTGGCGGAAATGAAAAAAAATTAAAGTTAAATGTATTTTATTTCATATTGATTCCTCATTTTAAGCAGAAATTTGATATACATTTTAAATAATATTTATTTCTGAACCTGAAAAACCAGTTTTTCAAAATTTGTCATCATGCCTATTGGATCATAGCTCATTAGCCCTTTTTTTTTTTTTTTTTTTTTTTGGTGGGTGGAAAATCATCGAATAACCCCCCCCGCTCTTGGACAGAGCGAAGGGGAGTGTCAGACTTCTACTGACTAAAAACCAACCCATGTTCCCTCTTCTTCGCCCTTGTGTCGGAGCCGCGGTAACCTTTCGATATCCACAGCCCCGACGGGGGCTCATTAGCCCTCACAGAGGAGAGGCCTGTGTCCTAGCAGTAGAAATGTTATACGCTGATTTATAGGTAACCATGTAAAGAGCAAACAATTGGAAGTCATGGAAAGCCTTTGCCCATGCATTTTTACTATTATAAACAACTAGGACTATTCCAGTTGTTATGACAGATTAACATTGATTCAGAATTTCAATCCAGAGTCGGAATCTAGTTTTCCTAGATCGTTACTGAACCATTTTTTTTATATCAATCTAGCATTCAGTGTTCCTTATAGTAGTGTAGTGTCTTATAATTTCCAGTATCTGTGAAGGAGACAAGATGTGAGAAACGTGGTGGTATCTGCCAGCCTGGTCGGAATCCCTGCAACAAGATCCGCATATACCCGGAAGTTACCGATTGCAAGACGAACACCACTTGCTGTATTCTGGTTGCCTAGTACTGAATAGATTTTAGTAATTGTTTTTTAAGTTTTTTGTTATTATTTTGAAGTAATTTGTGACTGTTATTATAAGTCTTAGATAATGTCGTGAAATCACGTTCCAAAATTGTAAATTTTGACTCGATATTATTAAATCACTTGTTTTCTCGAGAAGCGTTATTGACAAACTTAAGCTGCTTTTCATTTTATATGTATAATTCCTATAGGAAACTGTCCCTTCTTGATAAAGCCAATGTCAACCATTTACCTATTTGTATAAAACCTAAACTCCATCATTTACTTCTAGACGACAAACAATATACTTCGCTAGGTCTAGAAACTTTTTTATCACGAAAGGAATCACTAAGATAAAATGATTTTTATACAAAGATCCTACGAAGGTACACTTGTTTGACCAAGCTAAGGATAAAACTTCATCGTTTTTGCCGATAGAATCAGATAACAATGCTTGGTCAAAGAACCTGTTCTGAAAATTTGCTTGAAAATGCCATGAGAGAGGATGACAAACAGTCAAATGATTACTAAAGACTTGACTTTTAAAAATTGATGATAGCCCATTCCAATCATGATCTTTACAAAGGTCTTAATAATCCTTTAACCACCGGCAATTTCTAAGTAAATTCTGGAGTCATAGAAAATTAAGCCAGTACTTTATTGACCCTCAAGTTTTATGGGATAATTAAGGGAAACGGGTTGGTTAATGGTGCTCGTAGTAGCAAGTAAATGGTTATTAATGGTGGATTTTACGCTTAGAACAACTTTTAAAATGTTTCATATTTCTTTGCGTTATTTTTAGCATTGTTTACATTTTTGCAAGTAGGTTAATTTTGTGTTAATTTTCATGTTCTATGGTTGTTCTTGGATAATTTGCCACCTGGACGTAAATTGAAGTGACCTATGTGGAAAGCAATTATCAACCTGCGTTGTGGATTACTTACTTCTCTTTTGTCTATGAAAAAGGAGGCCTGTGTCCTATTAGTGGATTGGCTTACCATAGCTAAATGGAAAACTGTTTTTCGTTTTTTGAATTTAGGAAGACCACTGCAAATGCATTTTGCGAAGACGGGGGATAATAATAGTCTCTTCTGACTCACAATATCTGTGCGGTGCTCAGCTGTCCGGAACATTATCCACTTTTTGATCTGCCTTAAGTGTCCTTATAACGGCACTTTTGAGAATCGAATTAGGTGAACGCTATTGATGCTGACCACCTACTGAGCTCAATTGACCTTTAAGAAATCTTGTATAGTTGCAATACTATAATTATAGTTGTAGTGTTTTAGAAGGGTTGGAGGAAGATGTTAAATATGTCCTAACGATAAAGTAGTTGCAACAAGGCTTTGTGCTGATGTTCAAGTTCGGTAGTTTTTAAGCGGTATGAAGGGTGTCGAAACTTTCTCATTCTCCATCGAAAAGAGAAAATCATATGACCATTCGAGAATTGGGTCTGGTGGTCCAAAATAGCTGTTGTCGGACTTGGTATAATCAACACTGTCACGACATTGATCTTCATTATAAACATAATAACACACAACACCTTGGTTTCCTGCTGTCAGTCACCGACTTTCTAATAAAGGAACGACTTCGTGCTTTACGACGTAGATACCACAGGGCTTTACTAATTGAAACATATTATTATTACTCTCTTTTATTCAAAACAATTAAAATCACAAAACACAGGAAAAGTCAAGCACAAAATCTTGTGAACTTTAGAACATAATATTAATTAACGTAATTTAATTAAAATTGAATATTTCGGTATTGAGAGGATATTTAATTAGGACGCTCGTTGTTGAAGCCTTAATCGGGATCTTATTCATCGCGTATCTCTTGCGGGACATCATTAGGACTATCAAAGGAGAAGTAATTATATTTAACTTCAATCTAAAATTGAGAATTTGGGTGAAATTATTTTGGTAACGAGTAGTTTTGTAATGTTACGGAAGAAGTCCAGGGTTTTTAGTTAGATTTCGGGTTTGATGAGTGAGTGTGTGATAAGATCTGATTTAATCTGAAAAAATAAAGAAAAGAATCATGAAAATCGGTTCACTCAGTCGCAAGTTATGAGGGTTACCTCAAACATAAAAAAGTCGAATTGATAACCTCCTCCTTTTTTTGAAGTCGGTTAAAAATATTTAATTATTATAAGCATTTATCTAACTTGCCGTGTTTGTTTGTTTGACTTATTTTTTCAATATAATCGAATCAATCGAAAAACGCAAGAAAATAATCTCAAAACAACACCAAAAGGTTTTAATTAACTGCAGTGAAAACCTAGTTCTAACCGATGATAAATAGGATACATCTAGGTTTAACCGCATGTGGTCGGCTACACCTAGTTCTAGCCGGCTAGACCTAGGTGTAGCCGCACTTCAGCTTTAGAGGAAGACCAAGAAAATTATGGATGGTCTGTGTTAAGAATGATATGGTAAGAAAGGAGGTGTCTCATGAGATGACGAGAAACGGAGAGGTGTGGACGAGGAAGACATGCTGCGCCGAACCCAAATGAATTGGGATAAGGGGAAGGGAATGATGACAAAAGGTTAAAACCTGCTCACAAGTGATTGGTATAGCTTAATGTAAATGAGGAGCAACCTACGTATCCTACTGTTTGCTCGTTAAAATAACTAATGGTCACTATGGAAGACACCAAAATTAAAGCCAAAAATATTAGTTACCAACGGCACAAGCATCTCAAAACGTTTAAAACGTTATATCTTGCACATTCTTTTTAAAAATTCAAAGCTACAACCTCTTGAATTACATCTCCACACCACGAAAAACAAAAGCTACTCAGTGTTTTTTCCCTCCCAACGTACCTACAATGCATTTAAAACTGTATTTTTAATGCATTAGCACTTAGTTTCCCTGCGGTAAATTAAGTAAATAAGTAAGTGATGCATAAACTATGTAGATGATCTAGATTTCATACAACAAGCTGACCTAGAAAACCGGTCTTGTAGTTACTAGGTTTTAGTTACAAGCCTTGGGGCTTGCTTGCATAAATAATACTCTTGGAATATAAAATTATACTAAGTCAAGTCTAATTAGCACTAAGTTAAATTACATGGAATTTAATGTGTAGTTTTATCTTGGAAACTTTGAGTATTTAAGTTACTCGGTATGAGTATACTCAAGCTTTTAATTAGTTGTTGCTAGAACTCGCTCATACATTCTCAGATTACACAAACACACACAACATCACGCCTGTAATCCCTGAAAGGCTAGGCAGTGGTGACCGAATAATACACCCATATTTTGCCAGTTATTTTTAAGTCCCATATGATAGGAGGCGGGCAGCTTATGGAATAGAGAATCCAGCTGGGCTGGGCAGCTTTTGGGAAGCTTCGTCGGGTCTTCTCGTCACGCATTCCACAGAGCCTAAAGACTAAGGTCTTCAACCAGTGCGTCCTGCCTGTTATGACATACGGAGCTGAAACGTGGACACTAACTATACGGTTGGTCCATAAATTTAAAGTCGCTCAGCGAGCTATGGAGCGAGCTATGCTAGGGGTCTCTCTCAGGGATCGCGCCCGGTGAGGTTATCCGACAGAGGACCAGAGTTGTCGACATAGCTCACAGAATAAGTAAGCTGATGTGGCAGTGGGCCGGCCATATTAGTCGCAGAACCGATGACCGTTGGAGTAGACGTGATCTTGAGTGGAGACCGCGAATCGGCAAGCGTAAGGTGGGACGCCCGCAGGCTCGGTGGAGCGATGATCTTCGCAGAGTGGCTGGTAACAACTGGATGGAGTTGCCAAAAATCGAGTTGAGTGGCGTAAGATCAAAGAGGCCTATATCCAGCAGTGGATTGCAATAGGCTGATGATGATGATGATGATGATGGGCAGCTTATAGTCATCAACCGGACACAAATTCATAATCCGTGGCTGCTACTTAGAAATTCTTTGAAAAGTAACTCAGGACCTCTTGTTCAACAGTCGCGTTTGCGACCACTTGACTAATAGAACAATTCAAGTTATATTGTATAGAAAATTGAATTTTAGGAAACATTTAAGGCCGGGTTGCAGTAATTTTAAGATTTTTGAACCTATAGAAATCGAACTAAATACGAGTTTTTTAATAAATAAAAATCATTACATACAAATTGAACATACTCTCTAGTAAATCGTAAAGATAGAAACGCGATTTAGAATGATCGGCTCGATACTTTTTTTTATCAAACATGACTCTAAATCACAATTTCAAACGTGTACTGCTAAGACATTTCATCATGAATTTATATGAAAGATATCGACGCTTTCCGCTACAAAGGGCGTAAAGACCATTTTGGCCAAATTGACTTTTTGATGCAGTCTTATTTAGTTTTTCACGCTCTTTCTATCTGTATATTCAAAATTGCGCTACGGTGAAAAAAATGGTTTTTACTACCCAATATTTTCTTAACGCTAAACATCTCTCTTTAAAAAAACCAAGTCGTAAAACACATTTCTTTTACGTTACGACATAAAACTTGGTGTATCTACAAACAAAAATATTTTCTTGAATGTAAAACGGGGTAAAACACAATAAAAAAACAAATTGTGACTTACGCCCTGCAAAAAAATATTCTGATAACTCTTGATGTCGGTAAAAAAGGATGTATCTCACAAAGGTTACAGTAGGTAACATTTACGTCTCTGTCGTAACGTTAATAAACGTTTAACGTAGAGCGTATAATACGGTGATAATCTGAATTGAATTATTTTTTTTGTTGGAAATAGGAAATAAGTTACATATTTGCAAGGTATGGGTGGTAAAACCACATTGGAAAGTCTGCACGGTCAAGTTCGTTGCGATATTTTAGTTGTATAATTGTAAGTTACTAAAAATAGTGTTGTATTATCAAAATATTGGTGTTACGACCTAAACACCAATATTTTTGATTTATACACCCTAAAATTCACTAAGAACACAATTAAAGTATGGTTTTTACACCCTACGTTTAAATGTCATGAAGACAAAATATTGTGTTTTACGACCTAAGTGAGGTAGGTATTTATTATAATTTAGTTTTAGAAGAAACGTAAACGGCTTTAGAATGGATGTTTGTTTGCGAAGGTGTTTATTTCTTTAATACGTTGTGTAAACGGCTTGATGGATAATGATATAGTTTTGAAAAGGTAGATTCATCTAATGTTAAAGTAACTTATGGTTATCTGTTGTTATTATTATGCAGTCGTTAAACTCCAAAAAACTTGGGCCTCAAACAAAAAAAAAACAATAAAATCTCTGTATTTCCAAACTAGTAGTTGAAGATTTAGCGAAAGACCCCAGAGCTAGACTGACCCGGCACTATACCGAAGACATCCCGGATGTGAGCCTGTACGAGATTAGGATGGCTCTGAAACAGCTTAAGAACAACAAGGCACCGGGTGATGACGGAATTACGGCCGAACTCCTGAAGGCTGTTCGATTCCGTCATTCTCGAGGGAAAAACGCCACAGGCATGGTGCAGAGGTGTGGTGGTACTCTTTTTCAAGAAGGGCGACAATGCCCGACTGAAGAATTATAGGCCCATCTCACTTCTGAGCCATGTCTATAAGTTGTTTTCAAGAGTCATTACGAATCGTCTCGCGCGCAGGTTCGATGACTTTCAGCCTCCCGAACAAGCCGGATCCCGAAAAGGCTTTAGCACCGTAGACCACATACATACGCTGCGGCAGGTTAAACAGAAGACCGAAGAGTATAATCTTCCTCTCTGTTTAGCGTTTGTGGACTACGAGAAAGTCTTCGATTCGATTGAAACTTGGGCTGTACTGCAGTGTTGAAGTGTTTATACAAAAATGCCACCATGTCAGTCCAGCTTCAAGACCAGACCACGGACGAAACCTATCCTTCTGCAGTGAGTTGTGAGACAGGAAGACGTCATATCTCCGAAGCTGTTCACCACTGTACTGGAGGATGTCGTCAAGGTTCTGGACTGGAGAGGACTAGGCTTCAACATCAAGGCGAGTACATGACTCACCTTTGATTTGCCGACAATATAGTGGTCATGGCTGAGACCATGGAGGACCTCAGTGCAATGCTCGATGACCTCAGTAGAGCCTCCGAAAGAGTGGGTCTTAAAATGAACATGGATAAAACCAAGGTCATGTTGAATGCCCATGTTACACGGACACCCACTCCTATAAAGACCGAAGACTCTACACTCGAAGTTGTAGACGATTATGTCTACCTGGGACAAACAGTCCAGTTAGGTAGGTGGACCTACCTAACTGGACTGTTTGTCCCAGGTTTCACTTTGAGAAAGAGGTCAATCGAATCGAATCCGACTCGGCTGGGCAGCGTTTGGGGAGCTGAGAAGTATCATCTCGTCCAAGTTACTGCAGTGTCTCAAGACGAAAGTCTATGACCAGTGTGTGTTGCCAGTGATTACATACGGGACCGAAACGTGGTCGCTCACAATGGGCCTCATCAGAAGGCTTAAAGTCACCCAAAGGGCAATGGAGAGGGCTATGCTCGGAGTTTCGTTGCGTGATCGAATCAGAAATGAGGACATCCGCATGAGAACCAAAGTTACCGACATAGCCCGAAGAATTGCCAAACTTAAGTGGCAGGGCACATTGCTCGCAGAACGGATGGCCGATGGGGCTGGAAAGTTCTGGAGTGGCGACCGCGAACCGGAAGACGTTGCGTTGGAAGGCCTTCCACTAGGTGGACCGATGACCTGGTGAAGGTTGCAGGGATCCTCTGGATGCGAGACGTACGGGACCGGTCAATGTGGCGACACTTAGGGAAGGCCTATGTCCAGCAGTGGACGTCTTTCGGCTGAAATGATGATGATGATGATGAAAAGCTTTTTATTTTATCCTTTTTATTGGGTACAGACAGGCGTGTTATTATGTTGTGTGATTGTAGATTGATTCACGGGACCTGTAACTTACCAGTTGTGATTCAATGAAGTGCTTAATGTTCCTATTACAAGTAATAATAAATGAATTGATTTTTAAAACCGTTAATTTCATTTTGACTCGACTAACTATGATTTATATTAAAAATACCTCCAATATATCCTTACTTATTTAATAATATTCATCCTTATGAATAAAACTGATCTTATATTCATTGCATTAGTATTAATAACAGGGTGTATCTACATATTTTGCAAAAAAAAATGGTCTTTACAACTACAAACATTACCCTTGCATGTGCTTAACTGGTTTTTACTGCAGACGTTTGTTCCCAGGCCATTTAATTATGGGTTGTATCTACATTTTTATTTTATTTTCAGGGGTGTAACTCCATGCTAACTTCGTCAATAACTATCGTAGACGATTGTAATTAAATGAGGCAAAGGACGGCCAAAATTTAAGAATTTTATTCCTAGAACTCAAATTTATAAGTATAAAAACAAAAGAGTTATTGAAGAAAGTTTTTTTTTTTTTTTGTTTTTTGCTCATTGCCAAAAGTATGAGATTTGGAGTTACGCCCTTTGTAGCGGAAAGCGTCGATATAACAGTAGATAGAACTTTTTATTCTGAAGTAAATGGTGAAAACAGATTGTATAATTTCTTTATAGTTTTTCTCCAAGAAGCAAAAAACAGTCAAAATTTAGGCATTATATCGCTCGCGCGGCAGGGCGGGGGGCGAGGTCGTGCATACATAAAAACAAAGTACTGCAACCTGGCCTTAACTTTCAATGATACCTAAAAATGGCCTTTAATTAACAAAAGAATTATTAAGTAGTTTCTCCGTAGTAGCCACGGAGTCTGAATTTGAGGCTGGTTGATGACAATAGGGTCACTCCCTATTACATAGAACTTAAAAAATCACAGGCGAAATGTGGGTATAAATTAGAACCTAATAGCGTGATATTATGTCATAATGTAGGTATCTTCAACTGTGTTTTCAAGAAAACAAGCTTCACACTCACGATAAAGGTGTATCCGAACAAAATATTTTCCGAACTTCGAAAAGCCGAATAAAATTGTACCAAAAAGATTGCGCACTATAACGCGTACAATGACAACGTGCACTTAAATGTCGGCAGGCACAATATCGCTTCGTGTTTCGGCAAAACTTTTGTTTTTCGGCGTTCGACGTCGATGTACGAAACGTTTCGAGGGACGTGTACGGTGTATACAGTATTTTTCGAGCTGATAAATGGGTCAACACTTCAATGTGTAACTTGGTAACAATACTCTATTGTATTTTGTAGTAGCTGCATATCAAATCAGATTCTTTTACATAGGCATGATAGGATCTTTGAAGGATTTCGCAAATATTTGAGTGTTGCAGCCTTGACCCACATGGCCAGTAATGATTTATGTTCCACGTAACTAAAGCTGGACAGCTGGGAAAATTACAAAGTTGTTGGAGATCAACAACTCAGTATGTTTTGCGACCTAGAAATCGAATCAAATACAATTTGTGAGCGTTGGACTATGATGTATTACTGTAAAAACGATTTTCTAATAAACTTATACCAAACGAAGTTTTTTTAGTTTCACTAAAATTCCTTCAGTTCTATAACATGGGAGAAGCGAAATATGGTGCTACACGGAGGATGTTAGGAGTATGTAAAGTTCCTTACTTTTTTAGGCTTGTCTAACCTATTTACTGATTTCGTAAAAAGTATGTAGGTAAGTACCAAAAACTCATACAACTTCTTGTCATTCTATCATTATCAAGAAAAACAAAATGGCTACAAAAATGTGCTTCCAAGAACTTTGTCTTCAAACAATACCAAAATATCTTCAGCGGATAACGCTTGCTAAAATTAATTTTAATCCCGGAAAATCGCGAGCGACAATCTTAAAGAAGGATTTAATTAAACAATTTTAACTTAAAAAGAATTTGAAGAGTTTAGATGATTATCTAATTAGTTAATTAAACTGATTTTTCCTCAATAGCATTTTCTTGTGTCTACTTTAAAATTCTTAAATACCGATACGGCCGAATTGCGGGCTGCGAATTTTGACAGATATTTTCATTACATTATTTGTCATACTCGTGTCTATGCTAATTAATTACACATGCAATAGACAAGAATTCAAACGAAGTAAGAACTGTCAAAGGAAGCAAAGATCTGAATGACAGTGACTTTTGACAGTTCTAACTTGTACCAAATACCAAACTATCGTACCCTGTGATTGTATAGCACTCGGCACGTAAGTTGAAACAAAATGGCGGTCGTTCGCGAAGCTACAATCATGAAAATAAGTCGACTGAGACCCAATAGTGTAGGTATTACAGATTGCATCCCGTAAGTTGAATTATGATCTTGAATGCTCAGTTGCACATTTACGTTCGAATCTCACTCTATTTTTGTCATTTTACCTATGCTATGCTATAACGTAAGTTGACTTACGTTCCAAATGCTATGTACCTATCTTAAATAAATTACTTTTACTCAAATTATCACTCGTACTACCTTAAAGGTACCGTACCTATAAAAAAGTACGAGTGATAACTAGAGTAAAGTGATAACTTCATAGTCCGCAGTCCGGTTCAAGTCTAGTCCGCTCGATTTATTAGCACCTTTACAAAGAACGCTATCAACATTGTAACCATATAATAATTTATACTATTTTATACATTGTAATATTTTTATCAGAAAATCTTGATTGGGTGTCCTACAGTAACAAGTTTTTGGTGATATATGGTTTCAGAATAATTGAGAAATTGAGGTGACTTTCACAAGTTTGTAATCTACTTTTAATTAGAAATTCGTTTGTTTTTAATTAAAAGATTTAGATTAAGTTACTTCGATAAATTAATAGCTTAAATATAGCTAGATATGTATAAAAATAAGTGGGTCCTAGACAAAGCAAAGTTTGGACTGTGACAATGAACAATTTATTTCATTTTAATCTAATTACAATCTTTGATCACATATAATTATCTCAGTTTATAATAATAGTCTTATAACAGTAACTTTCAATATTAGTTCAAGTACTTAACCTAGTGGTTAAGTACTTGAACTAATATTGAAAGTTACCCTTAGTAGCTACCCTTTGGTATAATATTTTTGCCATGGGATATCTCTCCCATCTATCTGTCTGTTTTCCACATCTTTTGTTTTAATAAAATTTGGGTGCCCCATTAAGTACACCTCTGTTACACCCATCTGGGATTAGAGGAGTGATCTAATGTTATTAAAACATAAACTAATTCATCATCGCATAAACTAATTCCAAGTTATTTGGAGTAGGACCGAAGCTTTTTATTATTTTTAACCGACTTCCCAAAAGGAGGAGGTTCTCAATTCGATTGGTATGTTTTTTTTTTCTGTAATGTACACCGATTACGCTGAGATTTATGATCCGATTTACGTGATTCTTTTTTAGTTGATGCGGAATAGTTGCCATTTGGTCCCATAAAAATTTAGTATAGTTTGGCCCAGTACTTTTCATTTTATGAAGATTTTTCTTAATTTATGAACATTTTTCGTTAATGTGTGTTCGCGAATAACTTCGTCGTATAAGAACCAATTTTGATGATTCTTTTTTATTGTGAAGGAGATATTTTAGGAGTGGTACTATGATATGGAAACCAGGACCTGGTGATGGAATCCCAGAGAACTCGAGGGCAACTCTCAAATTTCATAGGCGCGTAATAAGTGTTTCGTGTTTTGTTGTCGAATGTTAGGTTTCTTAGTCGAATGTTAAATGTATAATAAATATTTCTATAGGATATTAAAACTAAAAATGAAAAAATAAAAAACTTTTTTGCAAAAAAAACAACCGACTTCAAAAACACCAAAAAGTGAAAAATAAACTTCAAAAGAAAAATCTGCTTCTGAAGTCGGTGGCAAAAAAACGAAATGTAATAAACAAATGTCACCGACTATTATTTTATTTGGATTATTTGGAGTAGGACCGAAGCTTTTTATTATTTTTTGTATCAGTTTCCAACTCCGTCAGTCAGTCAGTTTCACACATTTTTTCTTTTACAGGAATATCAAATTATTCACTTTTAAGTACATCTGAATCCATTTCATATTTCACTCTTCGTAACATCATTGCTTTGTAAGATATTTAATTCTGCCGTTGAATCATACTGTAAACTATGCAAATCCATTTTATGATCTAGCAATGGAAGCAGAGAAATGTTAATATCATCGTAATTCTGTTTGAAGCCTTTAAAAAGTTTTTAAAGGGAGGGAGAGGACTATCCTGTTTTAGTAGGTATTTTCTTGCTAAGAATGTTGTAGAAACATTTTTCTACAACATACGTAGCGACTCAGAGATACTCAGAGATATTTAAAGATTACTTAAGTCGTATAATGATTCTGTTTCCGGTCTTTAAAGAGTAAACACCACTGTATTTCTATCCGTAATAAATCTCGATAAAAAAATAGTTAGAAGGCACTTTCAGTCATCAACACTATTATAAGTCACAATATAAGTGATACGGTGGACGCAGAAAGAATAATACTAACAGGATAATAACAGGATCTATCCAGAAAAGTGCAGAAGAAAATTCATAACAACATTTGAGGTTAGAACATTCAAGTACATAAAAGCTGTCAAATAGAATTACTGACTACTTTACCGACCTTTATGTCAGTTTATTAAGTTGGCACAAACTCCAGTGTTGCTATACGCGAAAAATATTATCTTCCATTCATATTACGTTCCATTTTACGTAATTTGCACAAAACTATGGAGGAACAATTTCAATTATTATTTGACAACATGAAGAAAGAAATGCAGAAACAAACAGCAGAACTAACTGAATCTCTTACAAAAAACTTGATGGCTAGGATGGATGAAAAATTAACCCCTATTATTGAAGAAAATGAAAAATTAAAACAAAAGGTTAGTGATAGAGAAAGAGATGGACTATTTGAAAAGAGAGAAGAAAAGTAATAACATAATTATTTTCGGGCTGGAAGAGGGGGAAAACTCAACATCGGAATTATTTCAAAGTGTCAAGGAGACCCTCAAAGAAGACCTCCAGATGAATATAGAGCAAAACGAAGTAAACAAATTATACCGCTTGGGAAAAAATAAAGTTCAGAATAAATCGAGGCCGGTGCTATGTTCTTTTATAAATGCATGGAAAAAAGATGAAATTATGAAGAACAAAAAGAGTTTTAAGAGCATTCATGTATCGGAGGACTACTCAAAGGAAGTTTTAGAGAAAAGGAAAGCGCTGCTGCCACAACTACAGGAAGAGAGGAAAAAGGGGAATACTGCTTTTCTGAACTACGACAAACTAGTAGTCAAAGAATCAAGCACTGAAAAAAGGAAAAGGGAACCAACAACCTCACCGTCACCCTCTAAAAGTCAACCCAGAAAACAGCAAATCCTGAGCTCTGCCAAACCTTACAGGATAAACGCTTTCGATGCAATGAGACCCAGATCTAACTCTCTGACCAACAACCCTACACCCAAAAAGCAATAGCAATTAACCGGCAAACGGAAAATCATAACAAACAATGAAAATAAACAAACAGAAGAAACACATCTTCCCCCAAGCCGACTGGTCCTCGTGGGGGACAAAGACCACAACCCTCCAACAATACAGATACAGAAGAATAACCACAAGGAAACAAAAATATACATTGCAGCTCTTAATGTACTCACGCTTAAAAATGAGGAAAATCTTATAGAGTTGACATATGCACTAGAACAAATTAAATGGGATATCGTCGGCCTCAGTGAAATAAGACGATTAGGAGAGAGAATTATTTCTCAACCAGACTTCCTACTGTACCATATAGGAACGACGCCAGGCCATCATGGTGTTGGTTTCATCGTCAAAAAGTACCTTGAAAAATCTATAGAAGGTTTTATTGGAATCTCGGAGCGCATAGCAATGATGAATCTGAAGTTACCGGGGTATGAAGATTCATGGTCTATTTTACAATTATATTCACCGACGGAACAATCGGACCTGGAAACAATAGATCAATTCTATCTTGACGTAAATAAAACTATACAAAAACACGCCCACAAAAATTTAATAGTCATGGGAGACTTCAATGGTCAAATTGGAGCTAAGCGCCCAGGAGAAGAGACAGCACTAGGATCATGCATCTATAGTAATAAAAATAGAAGTAGAAATGGAGAAAAACTTATAAACTTCACTTTAGAAAATAACCTAACCATTTTAAACTCAGTATACAAAAAAAACACTAAGAAAATGTGGACCTGGATCTCTCCAGATGGGAAAACAAAAAATGAAATCGATTTTATAATGACTAATAGAAATAAATGCTTCACAAATTTTGGCGTCATCAACAAATTTAACTTCAACACCAACCATAGACTGATCAGAGCTGAAATAACAACAGCACAACCAAAGAAACCCAGACCGAGACAGGGACTAGTAATTGCTAAGCTCAGCAAGCATCAAATGGGACAACTAGTAGTCAGCCTAAGAGATAAATTTGCAAACTTCAAAGAGATGACAAAGACCCTAGGAACTCAGGAAAAATACAACTGGATAGAGAATGCTATTGTAGCTAAATTCACGCTTACTGCTAAGATCAGATCTGAACCGAGTGAATCAAGAAAATGGCTAACAACCAACACTGTGAATTTGCTAGAACAAAGAAACCGCTTAATCAACACAAAAGATGTAAAAGACAGAAGAAGACATATAGCAAAAATCAGTAAAGACATCAAAGAAAGTATAAGAACGGACAGGAAAACCAGTAGAATGGAAATTATCGAAAAGTACGTAGTCAAAACGGGAGGTGCTAAAAAAGCTTACAAAGAATTAACAAATTCAAAGGACTGGATCGCAAAAATTAAAAACGACAGCGGAGAATGGAACCACCACAGAACGGATATATTAGGAATCGCCACATCTTATTATAAAAAAATATATGAACGCAACACCGTACAGGACATTGACGATTTAATAGAAACCTCAAACATACCTAACATCCTTCAGGCTGAAGTAGTAAATGCTATAAATAGTCAAAAGAGCGACAAAGCACCAGGACCTGATGGTATAAACAATGATATTTTAAAAGAAAGCAAAGAATTTATAACACCAGTCCTCACTGATATGTTTAACGAGATATTAAGCTCCGAAATTATCCCACAGCAATGGACAGAATCCAACATTATTCTTCTTTATAAAAAAGGAGATAAATACGACATCGGAAACTACCGCCCTATTAGTCTTATGTCCAACATATATAAGATATTTGCCAAAATAATACTAAATCGGATTGAAAAAATACTAGATGAACACCAACCCATTGAGCAGGCAGGTTTTCGTAAGAACTATTCAGTGATCGATCATATTCATGTAGTGCGCCAAGTTATGGAGAAGTACAAAGAATACCAGTGCACCTACTACATCGCATTTATCGATTATAGCAAAGCATTCGATTCTTTGTTCCATGAAAAGATATGGGAGGCATTAAAAGATCAAGGAATTGAACACAAATACATCCGCTTAATAAAAAACGTATACAGCCAGAGTACGGCAAGAATCCAATTGGAAAATAAAGGTGAACCTTTTAGAGTGGGCAAAGGCGTACGACAAGGAGATCCCCTGTCACCAAAACTATTCTCGGCGGTGCTAGAATCAATTTTCAGAGGTCTTAATTGGGAAAATCTCGGGATCAACGTGGACGGTGCCTCATTAACGCATTTGAGGTTCGCAGATGACCTTGTGCTATTTGCTAAAACCCCAGAGGACATAACAAAAATGATAAACGAACTGGCTACGGAAAGTGAGAAGGTAGGGTTAAAACTGAACCCGGAAAAAACAAGAATAATGACAAACGGAGAAAGAACCACTATAAATTTAGGAAACGACCAAATTGATTATACAGATGAATATATCTACCTGGGGCAGCTAATAACACCTGATAATCCGATGCGCAAAGAAGTAGAAAGAAGAATAACCAATGGCTGGAGGAGATACTGGGGTTTGAAAGAGATCATGAAAGATAAGAATCTTCATATGAATGTAAAAAGCAAACTATTTAACACCTGCATCCTACCAGTTCTCATGTACGGCAGTCAAACATGGACCTTATCACAATACACGACTTGTAAACTTGCAACCTGCCAATACGCAATGGAAAGGAGCATGATGAATGTTAAGAAGTCAGACCGTCTGAGAAACCGTGTGATAAGAAGCAAAACAAAGGTGACAGACATTACGTGCAAAATTAGAAGGCTTAAATGGCGATGGGCAGGGCACATGATGAGAGGAAAAGACAAATGGAGCAAAATTGTGACACGTTGGTATCCTAGAGAAGGTAAAAGGAAAAGAGGTAGACCAGAGAAAAGATGGGACGATGACATAAGACAAGTGGCAGGCGTTACATGGAACAGAGTGGCTCAAGAAAGATATGAGTGGAAAAGATTGGAGGAGGCCTTTGCCGACTGGCAAACAGATCTACAGAGAATCAGTAAAATTCAAATAAAAGAATAGATTAAGATTTAGATTTAAGTTTTTTTTCATGTATTTTCTTTTCATTGTTACGCTGATCTGAATAAAAGGCTATTATTATTATTATTATTATTATATAAGTCGTATAATATAATACGAGATCAACCAATTTTTGACGGCACGGTTGGCGCAGATATTTAATGATTACTTAGGCCGTATAATATAATACGAGATCAATAAATTTTTGACGGCACGGTTGGCGCAGTGGCTATGCGATTGGACTGCTGCGCTACGTGTCGCGGGTTCGATCCCCGCACGGAACAAATATTTGTATGACCTGCAGATAGTTGTTTCGGATCTATTTGTGTATGTGAGTTTATATGTTTGTGAACGCACCCACGATACAGGAGAAATTCCTAGTGTGGGGCAACGATAAAAAAAAAAAAATAACACGCTTGCAACCTAAACCTACGAGTCAATCAAAATCTGACAGAACGTTATATTTACCTCTAATTGATTCCAATAAAACATTGTACGCGATACCTAATACTCCGCTGCTATACACCCAACAAATTATGTTGCACAAGCCAAGACGTTGGTCATCGCAGTACATTCTTATTAGAGCAAGAATTTTCTTCGCAATAATTTCTGCTGCTGCCTATCCCCTTGACATAATCTCAAAGCCGACTTTTACGATAGTCACGAGAACAGCGGGGTGGCCTAAATTTATCCATGCCTGCAATCTCGCTTTTAATCCGATGGGAGAAGGAAAGTTATGCCACAGTATAATCTCCGACTCATCCTTGGGGGAATTAACTACGGATTTGTCTAACGTTTTGTGGTATGAAATAATTGTAATAGAAAAAAATCTATGAAACTGCAACTATCTTAGCACGACGAAAATACTTCAGTAATTACCTTTTATGTAAGGAAAAGTTTATAGTCTTCCAAACAACGGAGGAACACGCATAGATCACTTTGCATGCTCTCTTCAAATTAGCGGTTTATCTACTCAATTTATCTTTGCACTAAAACGCCATACAGCATCACACCAGCGGAATAAAAAGTATCTAGTATCGTGGGGGAAATCGAACTGGTTGCAGTGCCACATGTAAATGGTACTCCATACTTTTCTGTATTTTCCTTGAATAACGAGATTTCAGCAAGAAACTTCGTTAAACTCTGCTGTAATTTATTTTGAGAAATTAAATTTACATGTTTGTGTAAGCATAGCAAATTCAAAGACATTGATTGTGTGATCCATTACATAGCAAATTTCCTCGATGTCTTGGAAGGCAAATTAAGCGTTGGTCCCAGATATGAATTGTGAATCTTTGACAGTCGTAACAGATCTGACAATCAGTCCTACCAAAGGGTGTCGTATTACCCAGAACAATTCGGGCTGTAGAGGTCAGATAAGCGTCTGTCTAAGATAAATACTCCTCTTCAGCTGCATCTGGTAAGACTGAAAACCAACCCCCTTGGGAAAAGGTTAGGCAGATGATTATATCCAAATCTAGGCCTATTAATATTGCACCTGCGATTTACCTAAAAAACCAAACGAAACGACGAAAATGTAATATTTTATCAAATATGCTAATACAATCTTGCAATGTTGCGGTACCGAAATGTTAATATCCTCGTAATTCTGTTGGAACTATTAAAAACTTTATCCTGTTTCATTCTGTCGAGAATTTCAAGCTTGAAATTTAATTTCAAAGTTGCATTATGGTTTTGGCCGTTTGTGTTTTATAATTTATAAAATGTTGATATTGAGTCAACGTAGGACCTATTTGTTATTATGGTTTAGAAGTTTCATTGATGAGCAAGAACAGTTTGATAGGTTTTCTATGATTTTGAATAAAGGGACCGAATTTAAATACTTCCGGAACACGCCACTTACTACCAGCTGTAAAGATCTTCAAATTACCACCGGGCCAACAGCTTGACATGCTTTCAACTCGTCTGTAATGGAGGGTCACCCATCCACGGCACAACCAAAGACTGATATAATCAAGCCACAAGGTCGTCAAAAATAATAATAATATTTATTGACAAGTTGTTACTCACAAACATCAGTGTAGCCCTGGCTCTTGTACTAGAAGTTCCTGTATCACAAGAGCCAAAATATCTTCATGTATACTAAAAATACTTTCGTTACAAGCCATCTAGTCCGCAGTAAATTAAAAATTGTCGCATTGCAACAATACTTCAATATAAAAAGGATTCTTTATCAAATCTCTCTATTTTTACAGGCGGCGTTTTCCGGTAGATTAATTAAATTTCTACTGGAATACCTCCGTCACATTCAGTGGTTTTAAAACGGGGTAAAATTAGTTTGCGTATGGAAGAAAAATATGAAGGAGTGTTGTAGGTTTTTCTTGGCTGTATTTTTGGGTGCTACAGATGACGCGGGAACAGCTATATATTTTTGTTTCAAACAGGATTTAGAACACAAAAGAACTTTCAAAATAATCACAAGTTGGCTCTAAGAGCAGATTTTAATAGGGTCGGTAACGTTAGGAGTTAATAAACTATGCAAATAGGTTCGACTACATAATTCGTTAGTCAGATTGAGAAGTCCAAATATCTCACGAGTGTGGTCAATGTGGTCACACTAAGTACCAACCAGTGTAATAAGCAATACTCATATTTTTATTTTAAAGGTTTAGCAATATGACAGTTTATTACTAAATCGTACTAATTAAAACCCGCATCAAGTGAAATAAAATACCTCTTTCACGTCTGCTAAAGGACAAAAATTGTTAAACATTACCTACTCAGATTTGTTTGAAAAAGTTTCAATTATGATAGTTTTATTACAACATCGTACTAATTAAAACCCGCACGCATCACGTGAAATAAAAGACCTCTTAAACGTTTTGCCAAAAGACAAAACTAGTTGGCACAATAATCAAGGAAAATAAAGAGCAAAATTAAACATTGTTTCGCTTACTCTTGTTACCTTTAGTCTCATCTCAAACACTTAATGCAACTGCAATAAAATTACAGCGGTAACAAAGATGATTAAGCGTTAAAACTCAGGTTAAAATTCTTCTTGTTTTACTTTGAAAACGTTAACGATGGTCTTAACCGTAGTTAACAAGTCTCTGTCTAATTAAACAGATTTAAAAGTGTGATTTTCTACTGCTTTTAATTGTGAGATTTGCTGGTTTTTTTTTATTTTATTGTCTTTATAGTTTATGTTTGACGAAGGTAGTTCAACTGTTTCGGGTACATCGTTGTCAGAGTCCAAGTTCGGCATGGCGGAGGTACGAAATAATAGTCTCAACACTGATTACAACCGCCTATTTATTAACTTCCAATAACAAATTAACAAAATCTCAAATGATCAAGCCGATGGAAATGGATTAAAGTACGGAAACGCGGTAAGTTCGATACAGGCGGGCAGAACAACCGTTCGCGCTCGTGTCTCACCAAAAAGTAACGTCCCTCAAGTCAAATGCGTCTAATGTCAACCGACCACTGACCACAGACCCCTGACATCTGACAACTGACAGCTGTCAAACCAGACCTGCCACACTCTTTAGCGACCTCACCCAAGCTCACTGCTTGAGTTTTCCGAAAAACGATGATAGTTCCGAAAAACGATGATAGATGGCGTTATTCTAAATTGTCAACTCTAAAATAATATTGTGCCTCGGTGTTGAATCTGCGACATGTTTATTATTTAACGCTTTTTAATATATTATTCAAATACAACAATAGTGGGTTAGATCTAAAAGAGGCTTCCTTACGTTTTCAGGAGGGACATTATTGCTACCCACGTCCTGAAAAATAATTCCTTAGAAGCCTTTCAGACGATCATTGAACCACACTGACGACGTAATTTGTCTCTCATAATGGCAAACAATATCGTGCCGTTCAGTTAAAGAAGGTAGAAGTAGGTTTGTAACTATAGATAAAGAGAATTAGTAGGATAATGTCGCTATTGTTTAGCATACAATTTGAATGTAAAATAAAAGAAGCAAGAGTGCTGTCCTTTAATTGTTACGTATATATTTACCTCGGATTTTACAGAGACCATCATCGTCATTTTCACAATCTACAGTCATTTACTTAGACTTTTCCTGAATATTTCGTATATAAAATACTGGTATTCAACTGCGCTCAGATACACTGCAGGCATGCAGTTATCAGATTCCAATGTGTAGAGCAAGATGTGAAAGGAACAAAAAGGTTTTTTTAAACGTCTATGATCTAGATAAAACCACCACAGATTAGTGAACAACTACTTATTTATTTGCCATTTTATCAGCAGTAAGGATGATGTAATGGTGATTGCACTTGGGGGAGACCAGTTGTGGACGTTTTTCGGCTGAAATGATGATGAATGTGCACTTTTTACCAAGACCTCTCTCTGTCTCTATCGCGAAGTACTGAACACCGCGACTAGACAGGCTTTACTAAATACATTCTCGCATCCGATTCGGAAGATTTTGGCAAAGAGTAAACAGCCGGCACAATCGTCAAAAATGTAAATGATTAATTGCCCTAATCTGTCAAGAAGCTTCATAATTTTGTCAATCGTGTTGAAAGTCGTTATTATTAAAAAACTTCCGTAAAAATCAAAAGGCCAAAGCTGTAAGAGAAATTAAACATTGTTTGTAACATAAACAACAAATCTGAAAGCTAAAAAGAAGCATATAAATATCAAAAACGTTTAGCAAGGACAACAACATAAGAAACGAGTACAAAAACATTGTTACGTTTTTCCTTGCCAAGCTTTTTTTTTCTTTTGTTGAGTGGTGCAAGATATAGGAGGATGAAGGAAGGTAAATAATCATCATTATAACACCATACCTGTAATCTGCGCAAGTTGAAGCAGAGGCACACCCATATTTTACCAGTTTTGTTGAACTCCGTAACTGCTAGTAAGAATTTTTGACAACAAAACCCTGATCGGGCTCTTTGGTAATACAAAATATAATTTAGTCCTTAACTAAGACCATACTCATTAATTCATTGGATGTGTTTTCAGTACCATCGACCAGTATCTAACATTGTTTTTAATAGTTAAGAATGCCTTAACGTCTAAAATCTTAACTTGAGTACTTTACTGTAAGTGCTCAAAAAAGTAACTAGACCCAAAATAACAAATTCAAAATCTTTTCTAACGTATTACATAATAACCACCTAATTTTGACTTCTCTAGCAACATCCACACCACTCATTAAACCCGAATCAACTGAAAACCCGCTACAGCTTGTTTGAGTGTCAAGCTCCAGTTGTGATGCTGGTGGTCTCGACTAAATAAAACTGCTGCTTTTTCGATATGAAGACTGTATAATAATTTTGCGTGGATTACAATATAATAAATAGCCGATGTATGCGCACGGTAAGAGACGGCGAGCGAGTGTGTGCCCACATATGGTCAACGACTTAGCGGTAGGTGGGGCGCTGCGGTGACGTAGGATCATGTGTCGCGATCCTACTGGCCGGCGCGATGTGACGATCCGGAACATATTCCCCGGGTTGAAGTATGTGAAGGCTTCAAGATGATGCTGCTGAGACGGGAAGAGGGCAAATGTTGTTGTATGCACGTGTGATGGTGCCCTTCTTCGTCAAGATCTCGGCGACTCTGTTCTGCCCATCTGACCCTGGTTTCACGGCGACGATTCTGCCCAGCAGCCACAGAAGAGGAGGGAGATTGGCGTCTCTGACTAAGACCATGGTGCCAGTCTTCAGGTCATGCCCGGTCTGCCATTTGGTTTTCTGTTGTAGGAGAGATATGTACTCATTAGTAAACCGTTGCCAGAAATGTTGACGTAGCTTCTCAATTCGCTGGAAGCGATGAAGCCGCTGGATGTTGCAGTCGGTCATTTGAGGACCAGGAACTGACGTGAGTGGTCGTCCGATCAGGAAATGTGAAGGGGAAAGGTAAGAGAGATCAGAAGGATCTGTGGATAAAGGAGTTAAGGGTCTGGAGTTTAAAATGGCCTCAATCTGAATGAGACATGTTGAGAGCTCTTCATATGTCAAGTGAGTTAGGCTCATGACTCGACGTAACAAATGTTTGGTGGATTTTACTGCTGCCTCCCATATACCACCAAAGTGTGGGGAGTAGGCAGGAATGAATTTAAATTCAATGCCTTTGTTTGCAATTTCCGACGCTATGTGACTGGATGAAGCTTTTAAGAAGCGTGAAAGCTCATTGAAAGCTCCCACGAATGTAGTGCCGTTGTCGGAGTACACGCGCTGAGGTTGGCCCCGACGACTAATAAATCGGCTGAAGGCCGCAAGGAAGGCTTCCTTGGTGAGGTCGGTGACCAGCTCCAGGTGCACAGCTCTGACTGCAAAGCAGACAAAAACACAAATATAAGATTTGGAAAGCTTACATCCTCTACCACTACGATTGGCTATCAGCACTGGCCCGGCGTAGTCAAGCCCTGTATTCAAAAAAGGGTACTCGAGATTCGTCCTATCAGTTGGTAGGTTGCCCATGACGACCTGAACAGGTTGGGCTTTAAAACGAGTGCAACGAACACAGGTACGCACTGTCTGCTTAGCTAAGTTTCTGCCGGCTAATGGCCAATAGGTGAGTCTAATGTGTGCTAGAAGTAGTTGAGGTCCTGCATGAAGAAGTGTTTTGTGTTCTTTTTCGAATATGATTTTTGTTAAGACATGTTTACTACACAATAAAATGGGGTGTTTTATATCGTAACTATAATTAGAGTTATTAAGACGCCCACCAACGCGTATTAAGTTGTCTGAACCGATGAAAGGAGAAAGACTAATCAATCGGTTCTTTTTATGTAAGGTCTGATTAGATTTAAGACATTTGTATTCCTCAGGGAACATTTCCTGCTGAGAAATCTGTAATATAAGATTCTGTGATGTCTGTAATTCTGAATATGTTAAGTTAGATGTGTTTTTATGATTCTGTGTTTTACAATTATTAATAAATCTTTGTACATAGGCTATGATTCTGATTAATGATGTGAATGATGATTTGTTATGTATTAAATTAGAGATTAAATTACTGTTACATGATTTATTTTGGTTAGCAACTGTATGTAATGATATTTCAGGTAATGGATGTATTTGTGTATTGGGTGAAGTGGGAAATTGTATTTCCTTCTGATTTAAGAAATCAGGACCCGACCACCAAAGACTGGACGAGCTGATGCAATCAGCCTTCACCCCCCGAGATGCAAGGTCAGCGGGGTTCCTCTTTGAAGGCACATAGTTCCACGTCTGGCCGGCCGTAGCTTCTTGTATCTCACTCACTCTGTTACGGACAAATTGATCGAGTCGACTGGGCAATGTAGACAGCCAACCTAACACGATCGTTGAGTCACACCAAAAGAAACATTGATTAAACTCAAGAGTGAGCGATTTACGTACCTTCAGAAAAAGTCGTGTTCCCAGTAGCGTACCACTCAACTCCAAACGTGGAATGGTTGTGGGCTTGATGGGAGCAACCTTGTTTTTGGAAGCTAAAAGGCGAACGCAAACTGTTCCGTCGTGTCCGACCGTCCTCACATACGTACACGCGCCATAGGCACGTTCCGAAGCGTCTGTGAAGGTGTGTAGTTCAATACAAGTGTAATGTTTATAAGATACCCAACGTGGAATTTGAAATGAATTAAGAGCTGTAAGTGATTGAATGAACTCAAGAAACTGTGTTTTTATTTCTGTTGGTACTTCATCATCCCAATTGCATTTTAATAACCACAGTTGCTGTAAAATAAGTTTGGCCTGAACTATGCATGGCCCAACGAGGCCGAGAGGATCAAACAAAGCGTAACATCTTATCTTTAGTAAGTCAGGTAGACTTACTAAAGATAAGATGTTACGCTTTGTTATTTTAGAAACCGGTTTTAACACCATTGAAAAGAAAAGTATGTCTGATTTACAATCCCAGTATAACCCAAGTGTTTTACTAGGACCGTCGTTTAAATTTAATGTTTTGTTTTCATTGTCTGCATTAAGGTTTGTGACTGAATTTAATATTTGTGGACAATTTGACTGCCACTTACGAAGATGAAACTTTGCTGACTGAAGAGTGTTTACTACACCTTGGCAAAGTTTAATGACTGACTCAATTGAGTCACCACCACTCAAATAGTCGTCTACATAAAAGTCACGTCTGATAGACTGACTAACCTCTGGGTCTGAACATTGATCTGCAAGTGACACCAAGCACTTGGTGGCTAGATATGGAGCTGAAGACGTGCCGTATGTCACTGTATTTAAAGTATACTTTTTTAAAGGGTCTGAAGAATTAAATCTGAAAAGAATTTGTTGTAAGGGACGTTGAGATGGCTCGACTAAGATTGCTCTGTACATCTTTTCGATGTCACCTGTTACAACAAATCTATGTTGCCTGAACCGTAAGAGTATGGATAGTAAATCTTCCTGTACGGTTGGACCTACGATCTGGATGTCATTGAAGGACTTTCCCGAGGTGCTGGCGGCCGAAGCGTCGAAAACTACGCGAAGTTTCGTAGTCGTACTCGACTCGCGGACAACACCATGATGAGGTAAATAATAGTTTGAATCTGAATTATTGTTTGTTTTGGGATGTTCTGTCATGTGATTAAGGTCAATGTACTCTTGCATGAATTGTAAATATCTTGTTTTGTACGTGGAGTCCCGTTCAAACCTACGCTCGAGGGAGAGAAATCGACGTTTGGCCAGCCCATAAGAGTCACCCAAGCACTCAGGCGAGTCCTTCAATGGTATGGTGACCACGAACTGTCCATTTGTATCACGACGTGTGGTTTCTTTAAAAAGTTTTTCACAAACCTGTTCATCTGTTGATAAACAGCTACCATTTGACACAGTATCGAGTTCCCAGAAGCGAGTCAGCTGATCAGACTCCTCATGTGTAAGAAAATGACAATAAGAAGGTTGTGTGTGACGCGGAGACTGTGTAACACAGCCTGAAATAAGCCATCCTAATTTTGATGACTGTAATCTCGGTTGATGTTTACCTAAATTAATTGTATCGGAACCTAAGATGTCCCAAAACACTTCAGCGCCTACAAGAATATTAATAGCCGAAGGTACATTGAATGAAGGATCTGCTAATTGAATACCTGGCGGAATGGTTATATATTTTTTATCCACATAAGAGCCAGGCATCGTCTGTGTGATATTTGGTAAAACGAAACAGTTTATCGTCGCCTTATAGCTACCATAACATGATTGTAAATGAAGACGACAACTTTCTGAGGTACTAGAAACTTGTCCGTTAATACCTGTGACGGTGGACCTAGTGCTGTGAGTCACTAGACCAAGCTTCCCGCAGAGCTCTCGGGTGACAAAGTTGGAGGTGCTGCCATTATCCAAGAGGAGCCTGGCAGTATGAAGTTCTCCATTGACGTCTGCCACCTTAGCCAAGGCTGTGGAAAGTAAAATTTGTTTCTGATTATTTGTTTCTAAAGAGGGTAGAACGACGTCAGCTGATAAAGCTACATTGTCCCCTGACTTATTTTCTGTTGATGACTCCCTATGTAAGAGGGTATTATGTTTATTTTTGCAATATTTACAATGAGATAGATTGCAACGCTTGGCTGTATGGCCAGCTCGAAGGCAATTCATACAAACATTGCTTTCTGATGCTTTTTTAATACGAGCTTCAATGTTAAGGTCTCTGAAAGGTTGACAACTGTATAAAAAGTGATTCTGGGAGCACATAGGACACTTAATGTTCTCAGATTTGTAATTAGGTTTAGATTTAGTAGTTGTAAGGTAGGTTTTAGATTTATTATTTTCATTAGTGTTTTTTGTAGATGTATTGTTTGTTTGTATTGTGTTGTTGTTGTGATTTAATGATTCCAGTAAGTCTGCTCTGTTAGATATAAATTTTAAGAAATCTTTCAAATGTGGGAATTTGTTTAAATTGTTTTTGAATTCTTCCCATTCTCGGTTAGTCACAGAATCTAATTTCTTTGACATAATGTAAATAACAAATAAGTCACAATGTTGTGTTGGATGGCCAAGTGTTTCAAGAGCTCGTAAGTTTTTATTTGTGACGTCAATCATGTTGCGTAATGCACTAGATGATTCCTGTTGAATGGATTCAAGATTAAATAATGCCTGCAAATCTGGGGGCACGGCAGTGCCCCCGCCGAGTCGAGCGCGAAGCAAACACTGCCGTACCATCCTTTACTGGAACCATTTCGCCGCATTTTCAGACCCCTATTTGAGAACCTCTAGATAAGACCAGAACGCTGAAATTTTCGTCATCCAGTAAGCTTTACAATCACACTTAAAATAAAAAGTTTCAAGTCTGTAGGTCATTTAGTTCCGAAGTTAAGCGAAAGCAAAGTTTCGCATTTATGAAACTCACTCACTCACTCACTCATGATCATCAAAATAGAACTAGTACTTCCCATAAATTTAGAGAGCTGAAATTTGGTACAGAGTTAGGGTTTAATGGCCACATAAAGGGAAAACTATAAAAAGTAGGAAAATCGAAAAAAAAAACTACAAAAAAAAATTGTAAGAAAATCGAATAAAATAAATCAATATGCCCACGTTTCTACAAAAAGAAGTGAAATCCCAACAAAAACATTCTGTAAAAAACTAGCCAAGTCTCGATGGAGCTGCTGGTTTATCTCTAAAAAGTAATGAAATCTAGACAAAGTCGTGCCAAGTCTAAGGTTCGTTATTGCGATTTCTTTATTATTATAGTTAATGTTGTGTGACTTGGCCGTTGTTCGTTTCGTTTAGTTCGTTCATTTTTCTTCTTGGCGTCCAATTACCAATACCAGTATGGGTTATTATCTCGCTTAACAATCATAGGTAGTTACAACAGATATAATATTACGTATAAACGAAATTGACTTGTACCCACTAACGTATAAAGAATGTTCAACGGCGAAGACACACAACATTAAGTATAATAATAAAGAAATCGCAATAACGAACCTTAGACTTGGCACGACTTTGTCTAGATTTCATTACTTTTTAGAGATAAACCAGCAGCTCCATCGAGACTTGGCTAGTTTTTTACAGAATGTTTTTGTTGGGATGATTATTTACGAGAAGGTTCTCATTATCGTACCTTTCGGTTAAAATTTGCCAAGCAATAGCGTAATTATCAGCTTTAAAGTCGATACTTTTTATCACTAAAGATGCACTTTCGATTAACGCTGCGCGAAGGTAATGAAACTTGTTTATGTCCTGTATACTATTGTTATTATGAATAAGGGAAAGATACGTATCTCGGAATTCAAGCTAGTGCTGATAGTCCCCGTTGAAGTGAGGCAAGTCTATCTTGGGCAGCCGAACGAAGTCATGCTTGCAGCCAGAGCCGTGCCGCGCGAGATCATCGGTAGAAGAAGCAGACACGAGCGCGGGCGAAGAGGGGCGCGCGGGGGCGAGGATTGCCCTCGCGCGCGCCAGCGACGCATGGTACTGCGTCTCAAACTGCTCCCTCTCGCCATACATGTCGTCAACATTCTCCGACAGCAGCTCCAACTCGGTCTGTAACACGTCGAATTCCTTATATAGCGTTTCCATTAAAGCCAAACGACCTTGTAATTCGACCTCTTGGAAACTATCTAAGTCTGAGTTACCAGGCAGTAACCTTAAAAAGTTATTGAAATGCGTAAGCTTAGCTTTGAAACTTCCACGCTTCTTTATAAGTTCCTTTAGTTTTGCATCAGCCATAATAAATAATGGTAGGTGGGTAGGCAGTGACAAAGCAAAGGGTCAAAGTGCAAAAGAGACAAAGAACAAAGAAAAAACGAAGATAGTTAAAGCAAAGTATTTAAAACGAATGAATCTGTAACGACAACTAACGGTAAATCAGCTGTTATGACGCGCTAGCGAGCCAGGTGTGCAAACCGGTTTGGCTAGCAAAAAAGTTAAAACACATTAATGAGTTTGTTTACGTTAAAACGTATTCAATGGTATGAAGTATCATTCATCGGTGCGATAAGCGAGCAATGAAGCTCAGTATGAGAAATAAGCGTATTATGTAACGTTTACTTGATGAATGATTGCAAAGGAGTATGAATAAGCTATAGAATATGAAGAGATCAATTATGTCTGATCCGTACTATGGCACTATTTTAAATTCCTGGAAAAGGGAAAGTAAGAAGGCAGGAATTAAGGAGATCGGAACGGACTCACTCAGAATGATGTTCCTCCCTGGGTGGACTGTCTTCGACGTGTTCTCTACGACGTGTATGCGATCGCACGAGGTGGGCAGTCCAAAGTCCACAGGCGGCTTAGAATGTTGTTGTTCCCGGGGTAGACTGTCTTCGACGTGTCTTCTACGACGTGTAGGCGATTGCACGACGTTGGCAGTCCAAAGTCCACAGGCGGCTTAGAATGTTGTTCCTCCCGGGGTAGACTGCCTTCGATGTGTCTTCTTCGACGTGTAGGCGATTGCACGACGTTGGCAGTCCAAAGTCCACGGGCGGCGTGACGCGACAAAAGA
The DNA here is from genome assembly GCA_949316265.1 of Diarsia mendica. Lineage (NCBI taxonomy): Eukaryota > Metazoa > Arthropoda > Insecta > Lepidoptera > Noctuidae > Diarsia > Diarsia mendica. The sequence goes on along the minus strand of OX438888.1, from coordinate 3,387,933 downwards.
CGGCTAATTTCTTCTCTGTAGAACCACGTAGCTTGGCTTGAGGCTTCGAAGGACCACTGTTTGAGTGTCAAGCTCCAGTTGTGATGCTGGTGGTCTCGACTAAATAAAACTGCTGCTTTTTCGATATGAAGACTGTATAATAATTTTGCGTGGATTACAATATAATAAATAGCCGATGTATGCGCACGGTAAGAGACGGCGAGCGAGTGTGTGCCCACATATGGTCAACGACTTAGCGGTAGGTGGGGCGCTGCGGTGACGTAGGATCATGTGTCGCGATCCTACTGGCCGGCGCGATGTGACGATCCGGAACACAGCTCCTAACTTAAGCCCACCAGTAAATCGTGATCAAGCTGAACGCGATAAATCCGTGCTTATGTGATAGTATAATAGATATTCGTGCATCACTTTGGTCGCTAAAATTCTTATTTATGTGGCCGAGATAAGGGACTTTTCGTTTCCATATGCTTCCGACTTCCGGATTTTGGTTTGTACGCCTAGCCTATGGTAGCAAATTTATCGGTGGTTGCATTATGTGAGGAGATCGGTAATTATGATTTGGGTGCAATTGAAACATTTGTATTCATTCATATAAGGTATACAGGTAGGTATTTCTCCATGGGGGAAGGGCCCTTAGATTTTTATTTTTATTTTTTTTATTATAAATGGGCTTGCTCTTGACTTCAATCTTGCCCTAAGGGCAGAGATGATGTCGACGATGGAACGAGCTTACCCAGTAGAAGCCTGTTTACTCGCGACTTAAACAGATTAGGGTTATATGAACTCGGAAAAACCGACGCAGGCAGGGAATTCCACTCCTTGGCTGTGCGCATAATAAAGGACCCAGCAAAGCGCTTCGTCCGAATGTGTGGAATGTCGACTAGGTATCGGTGATACCCTGCAGTACGTCTAGTCTCCCGATGGAAGAAGGTAGATGGTGGGATCGGTTCTCTATTGTGTCACCTAACTTTTTTATCCATAATTTAAAATGCCATAACTTTTTTTGTCCTAATCATCATTTGTCCGAATGATAACTTACCCGAACTAAATATCACATAATATCACATGCTATAAAATTTAAATCCCTAAATATAATATGTCCTAAATCCATTTGTCATAAATATTACAATCAATAATATACGAAAGACATAAAATCGTTTTCCATAAAAGTTTTAAGTCCTAAATTAAAATAACATAATGTTTATTTATCATAATAATATTATTAGAACAAAGTATAACAAAGCTTTTGGTCACGTCACTCATACATGCAACGCATGTTGTACTCCATGACGCGCGCTCGCTTCGCTCGCATATTACATAACACTATTGTCTTCTGTCCCCGAAGTGCCGGGCCTCCGCCGGCCTCCTTCGTCGGCCTACGGCCCGGTGCCCATGCCGCCCATGAAGGATACTGTCGCGAGACGGTGATTCATCCACTTAGCGGACGACTAGCAACAGCCTGTAATTTTGGTTATTCATCCGGCTAATCGGACGACTAATTAATTTTATTCATCCGCTAATCGGACGACTAGACACTTCGATTTTTTTTAGGACTATAAAATTTATTATAAACGAACATTCGGAATAATACACATTAGGTAAAGCAATAGTTAGGACATATTAATTTAGGTCATGTAAAATTAGGAGATTCAATTATTATAGTAATCGATATTATGACAGAATACTTTTAGAACTAAAGATAATTATGTTAAACAAAATTTCGGCAATTTGAACATTATGGTTAATGAAGTTTATGGCAAACGTGTTATGGATAATGATTTTCGGACAAACAATTTTAGGAGAAGTAAGGGAGTACCGGTGGGATCAGCTCGTGGAGCTCTTGCGCACACTCTCCGAAGTACAGTCTGTAGAAGACCGACAGACATGCGACTTTGCGACGGTGGGCCAGGCTATGTAGCTTGATAACCAGCTTATCGTCACCAATTAGCCTCCTGGCTCTGCGCTCTACAGAGTCAAGTGTGGCAAGCTGGTATTTGGCTGAGCCATCCCAAAGGTGACAGCAATACTTCATGCCAGACCGGACTTGAGCTTTATATAATACTGAAAGCTGTCCAGGCTTGAAGTACCGCTTAACCTTGTTTAGGATGCCCAGCTTTTTCGCCGCAGTTTGAGCCTTCGACTCGATGTAGGCGCGGAAGTTCAGATTCGCGCTCAACTTCGTGCCAAGAAGCTCGAGACTGTCAGTAACTTGTACAGACGCACTCCGGAAAGTAGGGGCAAGATTAAACGGACTCCTTAGATACTCCTCTTACCTAATCTGCATTCACACATCGGGTCATACACGCACGCCGATTATGAGTACTGTGCACCTATCCTATAAATATTTTTAGGATGTCCCCCTCCCATGGTATGTCATTCAAATTAGTCCCGTAATAATAATTAGGTTGATTCAAATCAACAAAATCTCGTAATTTTCCATCAAAATATTGAATAAGAAACTTCTAGCGTGAATGATGCACATACTATAAAACTAGTCATTGTCAAGAGTAGACTACAAAATACAGATCAAACTCCCACCAAAACCTAGATAACACAGAACAAATTTCGAAACTCGCATCAGTTTATCTTTTCAATCTTAAACTCATCGGATCATCGCATCCATCAAAATTCGCTCTCAAACTATTTCGCACTTCGCCCGAAGTGTTGAACAAGTATCAGGAGTTCAGAACTTGTAGGATCCACAACAAAAGTCTAAGTTTAAATAGCATTGCAAGGCGTCGATTGCATCTGTACAAGTTTGTCGTTCATCCGTTCATTCATTCTTGCACGCGTTTCAATAACTTCGGTATTGTCAGCTTTGATATTTGCTTCGGTTGTCTCGGTCTTGGATTCTTTGAATACTGTGATAGTTTTGTTGAGTTCTACTGTGAGGTTGGAAGGAGCTGGGGTGTCTGTGTTATGAATGTTTGATGTAAAATATTTCGCATTACTGAACGGTTTTCGGTGCCATTTGCTTTATTTGCATCTTAGTCTCAATTGATGATGATTGTTGATCACGTGCCATTTTAAAAACATATGAGTAGTGCGTATAAAGTTAATTTTATGAAATATAATTCATTAAAATTTCTCCCATTTCCGTATAAGTCCAAATTTCGTGCCTGCTACCGAGAAATTCCGTTCCCGACCCGGGAATAAAACCCAAGACTTCATGCACAGCAGTCGCGCTTACAACCACTACACTAACGAGGAATGTTAATAATAGATTTTGGGTTCATTAAAGCAGAACCACTCTAAATATTCTTCTGATCAAGTAGATTGTCACGGTTTAGAAAGATGAACACACAGATTGCCACAAAAACGTTCAGATAGTACTCGATAAATGATCCTCATTTTACGGTATCTATATATTTTTCTCAAACAAACACGGAAACTCCAATAAAAATATCTGTTACAATCTCCCCACAATTTCTCACAACACTTGCTACAGTAATCTGCTGTCAACTTGAATGAAAACCAAAGAGGAGACACGGACAAGAAATAAACAGCCCGGAGAAATAAAAGAAATAATTTTTAATCTGCACCCAGCTTCAATACATCTTGTTGCTAAGAAATGCACTCGGAGAAGTGTTGGAGTCTGATTCTGATGAGATTGCGTTTTGTAAGACTTGAAACAAATAATTATGATAGCAGTGTAGGAAAATAATATTCTATTAGGAAGACGTACAATGTACAGAAATCAAGATTGTAAGCGTTTAAGGACGCATTCCCGATTGATAAGTCAAATCATTACTTTTTTAAACAAAAGTATGTTTATTAAATACAATGCTTTGTATTTTTAAAATGTTTTTGCTGCTTATTGTAGATAGATGTGCAAGGTACAATTCTTAACTATAAATATAATTTTAGATATGTCCAGTTTCTCAATAAATGTACCGAAGTAAATTTTTTTCACTTCGGTACATTTATTGAGAAACTGGACGGTACATTTATTAAAAACATTTTAAAAATACAAAGCATTGTATTTAATAAACATACTTTTGTTTAAAAAAGTAATGATTTGACTTATCAATCGGGAATGCGTCCTTAAAAGATAGTTATCAAGTCTATAGACATAAACCAGGGTTGTCCTAAAGCTCATTGGTTTGACAATATCGTCAAAGTCGCGGGAACGCTATGATAAGGGAAGCACAGGACCTATAAATGTGGCAGAAAAAAAGGGAGGGCCTATATATGATTCCGAACTGATAATTATGATGATGATGATGATGAACCATGCTTTAAAATAAAAGTAAGTACTCTGAGATTTAATTATTTATACATAACAGGAATTATTATTAGGGTGAAACACGAGTATTTTCATTGTAATAGATGAAATTACATTTTTGTACCGATAACGAGGTAGGTACTCGTTCAAGCTACCCTAAAATCTCATTTTCATCACGTTAATATACTACACATTTTTTTAATGAAGAGCATTGTAAAAGTCCTCTTTCATGTTCAAAGTAATAATTATGGTGGAATAAAGAAACTCACAGACAAACATACATACATACATGAACGCTAAAAACATAACACTCTTTTTTTTGGGGCAGTCCTGTAAAAAATAGGAGCAAAGTTCAAATTGAACACGCACAGGTTTTTTTTTCCTTTTATTCTAAAATCTCAAATCAAATAAACCTGACTCTAAACTCAAACTCGAACCATTTATTTCAATTAGACCATCACACTTTTGAATGTTGGAAAAACAAAAAAAAGCTAAACTAAAGTCACAGTCAAAAGACATAATTTGTACAAGTACTGTAGTAAACAAAACGTAGATCTCAATGGAGAAAGATGGGCAAGAAACCCCATGGATACTCCTTTTATTAATAATTCTAATGTCATTACATTTACTGCCAGTTACAAACCAATATATTTACTAAAGAACCCTCTCCACATAATCAAGACTGTAAGGCTATTACTATCATTACAGAATCGGCTCACAGTTCCACCGTCCGAACTCATCGATCAATTACGGCGTCTGTCCGCTTCGCTTCCAATACTTCTTGTGTAGACCCACGGAGATTTAGAAGTCTTACTGCCGTACTCAGATATTTAATGTTTACTTAATAATACTAACCATCACTTAGTAAAGGTTTGACAAATACAAAACCCTCACTAAAGTGTCAAAATCTTTACTAAATGATGGCTTAAGTAATCATTAAACTAAGTGCGGTAGTTTAATTTTAAACAATAATTATTATTTCAAGTAATAGACCGGATACAGGCAGTCAAAGAAAGAATAAATCAAATCATTATCAGCCAGCAGTCCACTGGTAAGTTTTCCAATCTCGCGCATTATAATTCTCTTCTTGGCTTTTTACGAGTGTTCTCATCAAAATACTGATTCATGTTATTCAATTACTACCAGAAATAAAAGCAGGACCAATTCATGTCTGCTACACTAAGCCTTAACTTAATTAATATTTTTAATAAATAGTAGAAGTTTTTCTTTGAATGTTTATAAAGAAAGAAAGAGGAAGGAAAGAAAGAACATAACAATAACATCACGTCTTGTAATTGCGAAAACGTCGTATGTCGCTAAATAACCATACATAAATTAAACTATTAAGATGCAATACAAAACTCTAAATGAATAGAACTTCATCAAAAATATCCTGTTCTATCCTAATTTTTTTTTTTTTTTATGAACGAATGTTCTGTCTACTCGACAAATCTGTTCATAACTCTATATCTCAGTTAGCACCTCGAGCGAGCAACAAATTATTTCCTATATTTTTATTATAAACTTTGATTCCGTCGCGGTAGTAATTACTTTCTGTTCAGAGGCAACTGATTTCATTGACACAGCAAAGTTTGTTCCTGTTGATCTCTTTGATATCAAAAGCTTCTTATTTTATTTCTCTTTTCAGATGTTCTTAATCTTTTGGAAGAAAATTACGGTTCTGTGGTTGATTTAGTAAATGTTTTATTAATATTCTTGCTTTTAGAAGTGTCGATATTGACGCGACTTTTGATGGTTTCGGTCCTGGTTTCGATCTTTAGGTTGTATAATGTGAAGGTAGCATAATTAGCCAATAATGTTCCCACTGCTGGGACGGTGTTCTTTTCTCTATAAAACGGTCGAGTAGGTCGAACCAAAGTCCATCAAGCGGGCCCTGTGCAGGTTGATTGATGTCACAAATGTCTGACTTTCAATTCTAAGACATACTGGTTCGTACTATTAATATCAGTATAGTACCAGGTGTCAGTATTAGTAGTGTCAGTGACCATGTCAGTTTAAAAACTTATATATACTGGTTCGTCTCATGATAATAATATATCACTTAGCCTGCTTTGATTGCAGTGGTAATGAAGTAAATCGCGGAGGGTATAATTTCCTTCATTAATATTTTAACCAGGAGCGTCTTAGCAGCCTGGTCTCCCCCATCAAACCGGGGAATGGAGGGATTCAGATGGTCTTAGAAACTACTGATATTAGAGAAAATATAGAAGTTACTACTAAAACTATGTCGATCTACTTTCGTCGATGCTGTTCAGTATTCTATCCACCTTTCAATGCAAACTGAGCGTAAATAATATTAAGTAAAGCTTTTGCGTTTGTACAACAGAGATTACTTATAATGTATGTAGATACGTGTTGACGACGCGATTAAGTATATTTAAGGACTATAATGGCATGCACAAAGTTAGTGTGTGGTGCGATACAAAAGATTTTTATCGTTGATGGGATTTTTTAGGTTATGTGTTTTAGATTACTCTATTTTCTAAACTTCATTATTAGCATTTGTGACAGCACGGTTGGCGTACTTTCTGATTGGCTGCTCCTCTGGGTGTCTGGTGTCGTGCATGGCACAAATATTTGGATGGCTACGTAGTTCCGGGTGCGATACTGAGGAAATATCTAGAGTAGGGCCACGTTTAAAAAAAAATATATGTTCTGTATAATTGATTTTTTTTTCATTAATACCTATCAAGACCGCAAAATTATACACCTCAATAAATTGCCCGCTACCTTTCCTAACTTAAACTCGAAGTATTGTTTTAAGAGGATTAAATCATTAATTAATTTGCAGTACGTACGTACGTATTGCCACAGATTACGCTGAGTACTGATGGAGGCAAGCAAGAAGGTTGTGACTACGATGCAAAATAAGAAAGTTTAAGTTTTTAAGGGTCATGCAGGCTTTCGGGCTAGTGTTCATACGCACAGTGTTCTGCTGACTCTTTCTTTGTATTTCCTGCTTGCACACGCGATAACTGTGCTATGTTGCATATTTCTACGGCCTTTTGCAATGTCAATTTGGGTTCTCGAAGTGATCCATCCATAATTCCACAAAGTAATCGGTCTCGTACCAAATCATCACATAATCCCTCGAATTTGCATTTTACCGCCAATAGGGGATCGGACTGGGTCAAAATAATATGATTCTGTTTAGGCCGTAAGTTAGATTATCGAAAAATATTGAATACGTGTTTTTTGTTTTATCAAATCAATAAAAAATTACGAAGATAAAACGCGTCAAAGATCTTGGAGTGGGGCTTGAAACGTCACTTGTGTCGTCAAAATGTACTATCATATGACGTCACACGAGTTTTCGAAGCACTGTATCGTCTTAATTTTAAGTTTACGTGAAAAATGAAAAAATACGTGTCCAATAATTTTTGGCAATCTATCAGACGGACCAATTAGTTTTTTTTTGTCCGATCCCCTATTTCTTCACTGATTCACTATCATTTTGCTCTCGTATGAAAAATGTGTTTCTTTGTACAGTTGTTTTTTCTATGTAGAAAAACTCCATCAAACCTCTCTAATAAACTCTTCCCGCCTTATTACAAAAGGTAGTTAAACCTGGTTTAAATTAGACCTGGTTTATCTCGTACGCTGTCACTTTCTTTTGAATATTATTGAAGTGAGACGTCATGCGAGATAAACCAAGTCTAAGTTAAACCAGGTTTAACTACGTTTTGTAATAAGGCGGCTCAAGTCGACAAATTGCTCCGCGAACTGCTCAAAAACTTCTCGGCACTGTTCTCCCACAACATGTAAAAATATATTGATTTGTACCTTGTGGATCTTCTTGTTGAGCTCACAGGCTTCAAAATATATAAGGAATACCGTCTTCCATTTCTCCCATTCCTTCGAGATGTTTCCTGACGTTGAGTTTTCGACGTTATTGTTGAAACAAAATGGAGTCGGTGGCGGTAGTAGGTACCGTTTCCATTGTAAAGGTAAGTACTCCTCCCGAAGATCGACTTAAAATAATAATTATGTTCGTTGGTTTATCACCACTTTTAAATTTTATTTTCGAATCGACGAATTTTATCTAGGTACTTCAATCGTATTAAATGAAGGATCCTACCGGCTGCGCCATGTAAAACTTATATGTCAATGAAACACCAGCTCAGGTTAACGACTGAATCCTTTATTCACTTCCTTCATCTTGTTACCTCCCGGGATACCCTCAGTTACATTTATAATTTCTTATTTCATAATACCGACAACTACTTGTTAAGACTATCAAAAAACTTAAAATGGCAATCGGGCCCAATGGCTTAACATGCTTTACAACGAGAAAACTCGATATGTCACAATATTTTTTTTTTTAAATTTGGGAATCTTCAAAAAATTACTCCTTCCGCTCTGGGCTGAGCGGAGGGAGTGTCATACTTCTACTGACTAAAAACCACCCATGTTCCTTCATAGCCCTTTGTGTCCGAGGCCACGGTATTTCTTTCGAACAACCCGCAGCATGTCAGCATAAACAGTAGTCACCCATCAACTTTGTCTTGGCAAGCTATATTTATAGTTTCTTAGATATTTCAAAGGCTATCAGATCAACGACATGAAACGAATACGGATCTGTATTTGAAAGATAAAACCACTATTATCTTCTTGAAACGTTATTGATATTCTCGTAGTATTCGTATCTACGGAACGGATATTGCTTTGGCCTTAAAGACCTTATTTTTTTTAATAGTTTTGCTAATAAATCAAATGACTCTTTCCGCGCTCTGGGCGGTTGCGGTAGGAGGTGCAAGAATAAAAACTACCCGCGAGGCCTTAAGGCGGGGTTACCCCGATAAACGTCGTCAACAATAGCGTTTTACTCGTACATGGAACGGATTTAAATTTTGAAAAAAATGTATTACATAGTTAACTCTTTGATCATGATAAAATATGTCGGGCATGCGATACACGATTACTTACACTTCACTGCATCCAATTAAATCGCAAAGACATGTCCAAATGATGGGTAATTAATCGTTTTACTTGAGTTATATTAGGCTTTGAAAAATGAAACTTATATCATAATAAAGGTCGTAAAAAATGTGTATTATCTCGGGTCACATAATGTATAATTTCTTTATCATTTTTCTCCAAGAAGAAAAAACAGTCAAAATTTCGGCATTATATCGCTCGCGCGGCAGGGCGGGGGACGAGGTCGTGCGTACATAAAAACAAAGTAGGGAAACCTCGCCTTATATACCTTGAATGGCCAATGTTTTATAGAACTTTATGCTGTTAATGACAATAATTAATGTATTTATAGTCACCTCACACATCACATCACATCGAGAAAATCTATAGACATCTTTACAGAGCGGTTGAAAGTTATGCATTACAATATTTGTGACGACTGATGGATACAAAAAATCAGATATGAATGAAAAAAAGTATCCTGTATCGTGCACCTATCCTGCTTATATTTTCATTAGCGAGTTCTTTTAAAAAAATTGTTGGTGCCGACACGGTCCAGCACCTAAAACCATTTAATTTTAACCCAACGTTTCTTTGGCATTACCTTTAAACTATTTGAAGACACACAAAAACGTTCCTAATAATTATGAATATTTAAACTCAGTAGTAATGTTAAAACATTCTGCCACTTCAGCGGGTTTATCTCTGAATCCTATTTATAGAACGTTCCAGCTAATCCGATGTAAATTGGTGTTTACAGGATGAGTGTCAACCGGCTGTAATCTCGTGAGGTGCGGCGCTCCAAGTAAATGGATTATTTTCAACGGTTTGAACTCCTTGTGTTTTTAATCAAAGCTATGCGTGGGGTGATTTTGAACTGAAGATTAGCAAAATAATGATAAATCGATTATTTTAGAAGAGAAAGAAAGGAGGTATCTGATGAGGTAACGAGTACCAGAGAAGTATGGAAGAAGGCATGCTGCGCCGACGTCAAATTAATTAGATAAAGGCTTAAGAATGATTATGATGTTATTTTTTTTTAATTCGGTATCTGGTAGTGACCCAACAGCCACTTTTTTAAGATTCCGTACCTTTTTTTTTTTTTTGGTGGGTGGAAAATCATCGAATAACCTCCCCCGCTCTTGGGTAGAGCGACGGGGAGTGTCAGACTTCTACTGACTAAAAACCGAACCCATGTTCCTTCTTCGCCCTTGTGTCGGAGCCGCGTTATCCTTTCGATAATCCACAGCCCCGACGGGGAGATTCCGTACCTCAAAAGGAAAAAAATGGAACCCTTATAGGATCACTCGTGTGTCTGTCTGTCCGACCATTGCACCCCCTTATCTCCGAAACAAATAAGCCTAAAATTCTGAAAAATATAGAGAAATTAGTTCGACGTGTATAGATTACAAGAAAACCTATAAGATGTCATGAATCAGTCCGACTTGCACTTGGCCAGTTTTTACTGCAGAAAGATCCCTAGCTCCGAAACCAGGTTTGCACCTGTGACTACTTATTTTTGAATATTATGAACAAAAGTTAATCATCCGTTTTTCAGTAACTGCAAGTTCATTATACTCTTCTAAAACCTCAAAAACTATACAAATCTATCAGATCCCTTTCAAACACTACCCAAACATCTTCACAGCACACTCAAAATAATTTCCGCAACCAAAATAGTTATACAGCGAGCGATATCATTTCTCAAAGCATTAAAAGTTTCTCCTAGCATCTTGTAGTTGCTGCTTACCCAAGTTCCAAGTAACGAGCGTTAATGCTCCGGAGACAGTTTCTGAGTAGGCTAGGCATAAGTGGGTATTAGATGGTATTAAGTGTTTTAGTGCCATCTAATGTGGTGAGCTTGAACGAAGTGTTTGTGTACTTTGTGTGTTAGAGCGTGGTAGGTTTTGAGGTTATGTTTTTGTTTGTTTATTCTGGTGATGTTTTAGAAAGTAGATGTGTTTTGAATGAAATGAAAATTCTTATTCTAACAATTAAGAATTTGGCGAAACATTTGATCGTATAAGTTATGGAATTTGGCAGTAATTTGGATGGATCTGTTACAGAAAAGTGTTATGCAATTACATTTTGTTTTAATTTCTTACCATGTTCTTCTGCCTTGGCTTTTCTCAACTTTGTTTAAATCGACATCGTCGAACTGATTGTTGTGAAAGTAACAACTGGAAATAAACAGCTGACAATCAAAATAAATTTCTATAAACCAAACACAACTCAATTCTTGAGTAACACAATACTCTTTGGAAAGACAGATTTCCGTAATAATGTGTAGTACCCACATGCACGATATCTCCTCGACAAACAAACAAACAAATAATAAAATCATGATGACTCAACTCTCTATCTCTCTTTTTGCTGATGAAGATCAAGGTTAACTGCACAAAACTTATTAAACTTAGTTTAAACTTTCAAATCTTTAAAAATCCTCTTCCATTTTTATCTAAACGTCCCTGAAAGAGCAATGTCGTACAAAATATGTGCATTCATCCATGCCATCATCCCTTATCTACAAAGGACGCATTATTTTTAGGAAGTAATAGAACCAAAGGCGCCAGATATGAGCGAATTTTCAAGAAACCTTCTGTTTATTCAAATATAGATCGTTTACCCACTTATTTATGACTCGAAACTGAACTAGTTACTTCAGTTAAAGAACAAAGCTGTTTAAAGTTATTTTCTGGTGTATTTAAAAAGCAATTAATCAAGAACGTATTTCCTGGCTGCAAATACGCTTAATCGACTCACTATTGTAGCTATAGTTTCAAAGTAGTTACTGCTTTTTGTTTGCCCTGTTTCGCTTTAAAGTCGTGAGTTTGGATGTAGGATACTTATGAGATACGTGCTGTGAAAAATAATGAAAGTCATAGATAGAATATTTTTTTATCCTGCACTGTCCCACTGCTGGACAAAGACCTACCCCAATTTTTCCATAAATAATCAAATCACCTCTATAATATGGTTGAATTTCCACGAACACGATTATAGCGCTATGCTTCCACCTTTATTGCGCACTCCACCAGCTGTCTGTGGAATTGACTGCTGGCTCTTTTGTTTCCTGACCATTATAATTAAGAATTATTTAACTTCAAGTTGAACAGTTTCCTCTAGGTAGTCGTAGGTAATCCACCGCGGTAGGCCGCATCATCGCTTCACATCAGACAAACATAACCCTATTTAGCGTATTAAGTATAAAAATTTGTGATAGCTCTGTTAAAATATTTCACAAGATGAGAGACACATCGTAAAAAAAAAAAAACTAAAAACGAAAGTATAAGTACTAAAGCCAGACTCAAAAAATTATACACATTTCCAATACACTGGAACCACACCCCAAATATCTTTTACAATTCAAGGCCACACCCAAATCCCTTAACAAAACCTAGTCCATCAAAAAATCTTTCAGAAAATTCACAATTATTCCCTCGAAGCGGTATAAAGCGTTGTGTTGGTACATCGAAACTCACTTTGGTTAACGAGTAAAACGGTCGCGCACGTCCTTACCACTCAATTTGTACGTCGCACTATGATTTTGGTGTTGAAACTTGGAAACTTATATCGGGTTACTCTTTGACTAGTTTTACTTTGAAAGCTTCTTGAGAATTTCTCAGGACGTTGTTTAGAGGGGGGTAGATAATTTAATGTGTTCAGGTTTTTTTGGGACAGTGGATTATAATTATTAAGATAAGTCGTAGTTAAATAACATGCTTTGGACGTAGAGTTGTGGTCACCAACCCGTTAAATACAATACCATAGGCCATAGTACTAAATTAGATCCTACTTTATTTTGAGCTATGTTAGGACTGCCTCGTTGGGTTGTTGGGTTACTGGTCGCGAACGCGACTGCTGAACATGAGGTCCTGGCTTCGTTTCTTGGGTTGGGATTTCTCAGTAACAGCAATAGAGATTGTATTTGCGCCTGGAAATTCGCCGAAGAACCAGGGTCACCGACATAGCTCGCAGAATATGCAAGTTGAAGTGGCAATGGGCAGGCCACATCGCTCGAAGAACAGACAACCGATGGGGAAGAAAGGTTCTCGAGTGGCGACCACGAACCGGAAGACGCAGCGTTGGCAGGCCTCCCACCAGGTGGACCGACGACATCGTGAGAGTCGCGGGCAACTGGTGGATGCAAACGGCATGCTCTCGTTCTTTATAGCGTTCTATGGGGGAGGCCTTTGTCCAGCAGTGGACGTCTAATGGCTGATGATGATGATGGCAATAGTCTCGGCCTTATTACATGGGACTTAAAAGTGGCGAAATGTGGGTGTACGATGAGGCTGCCCAACCACTCGGTGATTACAGAAAAATGATGTTATGTTAAATTAGTTCCTTTTTTTTGTCTGGCTGCAGACTAAGCATGATTAATTACGTTCTTACGAAGTATTTATCTAATTCTAAAGGAAGACACGCTCAAAATATTACAGTCGACAGGTACTGAAAAAAAAAAGTTTCATGCTGTAATTTAAGTCATAGATTTACTTTGACGATGCGTTATTCCTACCGTAGTACTTTCAAACTGTAAGTACTAAGTAACGTTAATACATCTCGGTCTTAAACTTCATTACACTGCTCTTAATTAACTCCACTGCGCTGCGCTTCACCCAAAAACAGCATTTTCATTTTCTTTTTCAGACAGCTAATAACATTAAGACAAAGAGTACAAAGACGAACCCTCTCAGAGTGCAACGTCCTGGGACGCATTTGTGGAGGGATAGCGAACAAGTCACTCAATTTGTAAGTAATTTACTACCTCAAGAGAACTCTTAAAGATGCGGGAACTTATTAAAAGAATGGCTGTCTTTGATTAGAATTGTTTTGGTTAATCTTTGTGGGGAGGATGGTGAAATGTAATTAGGCACATCGCACTTTTTTGTTTTGAAATGCAATGCGCTATGGTTCAATGCGGCTGTTAAATGAAAAATAAAAAATATATGTTATTGAACTGTTCCATTGGTCCCGTTGCCGCAAGCGTGGCTGCTGAGTGTGGGTGTCTTGGGATAGTGCTAGTAGGTTTTCCTTGCTCTCAAAAATGGTGAAGGAATACAACGTGAGGAAACCGGTATGTCTTAGAACCATTAAAATCGAAGATTCTCTCCTGAGTCCATGCAGTGGAAACATTATAGGCTGATGATGATGATTAGAAATTTCTCAGTAGCAGCTCGGAGTTTGGAAGTTGGCGGAATGATACCCTCATGCCTCGGAAAACATGTTAAGCCGTTGGTTCTGTGCCTGATTTCTCTCCAGACGTGTCGAATAAACTGCCGTCCCATTAGACTATGAGAGAAAAGGAACAGAGAGTGCACCTATGTCTGCGCACACACTTGTTTCTTAAATATCTCCCGCACCGATGGCTTATTTAAAAGAGTGTTCATGGAGTTTCTTGCCATACTTCTCATGAGACCAACGCATTGGAATGGGCAACTACAGTACACTCACGAGTTATTATGCCTTGTGACTGGGACTGTAGCTTAGTTTATTTAGCTTCATTAGTCTGTTTAGTAGTTTACTGCCGCACTCGGAGAGCTTCAGTGGTTGCTTGGGCCGTCGTCGCTTGGTAAGGGTTTTAGCCGTTTAGTCATACAAAAGTATGTCAGGCCTTTGCTGGGTGGCGGCTTGAGTGATCGTTGGATATCTCTGAGTGCCGCAGTTAGTTTTTGTTCGACTATTCAAAAGTGCCTGTAACTGGCCTACTTAAAATAAATGTTTTGATTTTGATTTTATCTCTACTATGATTGGCCGACGTGAGCCAAAAGAGCCGGTCAGCAAGACTATTGTTATTCAACGTAGGAACAGTTGTTTCCAAGTTGGCATGTTATACCAACTAATTACAAGGAAACTTCGAACATTAACTTATTAATGATTCCGCAAGAAGCCACAGAGCTTGCAATTATGTACCTACTGGCAACAACAAATGAGTCGAAATTCAGTTCCCAGTAATTATGAACCAAATCAACATCACATTCCTGCCCTTCTGCCATTCGACTTCGACATAGGGTCGATGCAACACGTTGTTAATTTTGAACAAAATACGTTTATTTTTATAGTAGTTGTTCTGCGAAAATAAACTATTTCCCTTCACTTTTTGAACACAATCATTATTACGATGTCGAAGATTACTGAAATTCTTCGATGATTTTGTCATTGACCGATCTAGGATAGCTGACAAAGTGATATTTTTATCAACGTTATGCAAGCAACCCAAAAACCAAACTTTTGAAATCGAACCTGTGTTTCCAAAACCATAATGTCTCATCATCTGCCTAGACTTTAACTAAATATATTGTGGTCAGTTTCCAGTCTGACCAGATACAGCTGAATAGCAGTATTTTTACATAAACCGATTGCGTGCCTGACCTCCAGAACCCAGTTAGTACTGGGTTATACGATACCCCTTGGTACGACTGGTAGTTAGACTTTCAGGTCACAATCTGTTGATTGGACTACCAGATTAAGTCCTAATACTATCAATAGTCAACTGATTAACCACCTATTTTCCCTGTAAACCTAATATTCATCACAATTTACCAGCCCAAAACTCAAAGCCATATGTGGCTAAATATTCCCTTTACCGCCAAACAAATAGTAGCATTATAACGAATTAGGAACACGTCTACATTCCAGCGCCATGTTTAAACGTGATTGTTTGACGTTCTTCCCAGCTGATTCTCCTTATTAATAACATTATCATTACTGGGAACAATTATTGTAACTGGTACACACACCTGATGTTTAGAGATAGGAATTTCGGAGTCATAAAGTGGCAGGTATTTTGGCTAATATTTTAGATGTAGAAAGCGTGTGGTGCTGATGATAGAACTATTTGAACGATAATGGTGGTACTGGGTTAGGTAGATATCAAGCAAGATTCAACAGCATACGAGTTAGATAAAAGATTTTTAACGGCTAAATAAATAACTAATCGACCAATTTAGAGCCAATATATATCCTAAGCCAACCAATTTAGCCTAGAGGGCACGGTTAGCGCAGTGGCTCAAGCAATGGACTGCCGCGCTGCGTGTCGCGGGTTCGATCCCCGCACGGAACAAATATTTGTAAGACCTGCAGATAGTTGTTCCGGGTCTGGGTATTTGTGTATGTGAGTTTAAATGTTTGTGAACGCACCCACGATACTGGAGAAATTATTAGTGTGGGGCAACGTTATATAAAAAAAAAAAAAAATTAGGTTCAACCGCGCTTGCTTGTGTTGATCCGTGAGCCCACCTCTTAGATACCGAGTTTCCGCCGTGCCTCGGAAATCACGATCCCGGTTGTCATTTGTAGACTTTTGACAGTCTATACAGGTAGTCAGTGACCAAAGTCAGCCAGATAGGCAGTTGCTCTAAGTAAAATACAGGTATTCAGCTAGCACAGTATGAGGCACTTGATATCGTGTCCTGCTTATCCTTTTACTTACACATCACAGGAGCTGATGAAGGCTACTGAAAGATCCAAGCTCGTTGCCGAATTTTGGGTCGACTCAATTTAAATTGTCATATACACGATAAGAAGAAGTATTCAGCTACATCCGACCCAGTTAGATTGAAAGTCAACTCCTACATAGTTGGAAAAGGGCTAGGCATATTTTGTGCGGCGGCGATGGCGAAGATCTTTCACCTAAACTGGAAGTGACGATAAGTCACCCCAAACGAGCCTTTTTACAAGCTAATGAGAAAACAGCTGTTCCTAAATAACAATTACTAATTTAGTATGCTTTTATATTCTACCAAAACGTTTCGTACAATACATTTGCGAACTAATTGGACACGATTTGTATCTGTTCCGCGCCACAAGTTACGTGTGTTTCAGCTACCTCCACACTTTACTAAATTGGCTATCATTTAATTTATTTGTGTTGAAATTGATAAGTTACATCATCATTTGCCTAGCTTTTCCCAACTATATTGGGGTTGGCTTCCAGCCTAACCGGATGCAGCTGAATACCAGTATTTTACACGAATACAACACGTACGTACGTTACACGTACGTAGTTGTTACAGGAATTATTTTAAATTGGAAAGACTTTTCAGAATATCAACTTGACTGATGCACGTTTCCACTTACACTATTGGACCTCAAAGAATGATTACTACTAACTAATACTAATTAAATGATAAAGTAAGTTTGTTTGTTACCATTTCTCACCTAAACTATTAAGTAAGTCAATCATCTTGAAATTTTGCACATATATTGTCAGTGGAGTATTGAAACAGACATTAATATATGGGTCTGGGTGGGTACCTTTCATCCCGAAAACAAGTACTATTCCCGAGAAAAATAACAGTAACGTTATTATGAAAATAAATGGCGTCACGTGTCTTCAAATCTGACCCGAAACTTTTCAAATTCTAAATTAACGCAAGGGAAGCGGTGGACAAAAGCTAGTGAGCTAATAAAGGCACGTGCACTTTGAATACTCTGGCATTTCTTGAATCATCTTCACTTATTGGAAGAGTAAAGTTAATTTTAACATAAGTCAGGTAATAAACACCCGTTCACTCATTCAATAAGAACGACAAAAACTTTTCTACAGCAAACACACTAGTTTAAACCCACGACCGTTCCATTTGATTCCACCATACATACACACGTATTTGGACTTTTATTTACCCTTTTCAAGCTGCCTCTAGATCCAGCTCTAGCTTCCCAATAAAGCTTGAAACGGGCAAGTCATTAGTTTCAGTGGTTAGGGTGACCCGTATTTTTCGATAGCAACAAGTGTTCATTTCAAAATGGTGGAGGAAAGTCGGTTGCTCAGAGGAATTTTGTGTTTGTTTCCTGTTTATTTTGTTAGACTTATCCCAGAATCATCTCCTATCCAATAAATTATGATATTATTCTAGGATAACTCTGGGAGGAGCGGAATAGAGTGTCAGATTTCTAATGACTAAAAACCACCCATGTTCCGACTTAACCGTTTCTGAGCAGTCGCCGCGGTATCTCTTTCGAACAATTTGCAGCTCTGGCGTGGAAGATAACCCTGGTATAGTTAGAAAAAGGGAAGGTAAAGGATAAGAAAATGATGTATATTTTGAACATACCTTTACCTTGAGAATTTTAACTCTAACCTTTAATCGAATGCAGTTGAATACAAGTAGGTATATTAATACACTAGCGGACGTCCCGCGGTTTCACCCGCGTAGATCCCGTTCCCGTGGGAATACAGGGATAAAAAGTAGCCTATCAATGACACTCAGCAATAATGTGGCTTTCTATTGGTGAAAGAATTTTTAAAATCGGGTCAGTAGATCCCGAGATTACCCCTTACAATTTAACAAATATACAAACACACAAACTTTACTTCTTAATAATATTATATTAGTATAGAAGTATAGATATAGATGGAACTACTGCATTTTTTGACTTCCAAAGCACAGTAGCTAAAAATAAAATCTTATGTAAGACAGGTTATTAGACTATTGGCCTACAACTTGTACCAGTTACCACTGAAAAAAGAAGAAAGATAAATAATAACCAATACAAAGCCACCTCGGACTAACCGCGGCAACCAAACCTTAAAATTGCAAACTTTTTCAACTTCCGCTTCAGTAAATTCACCACTGAACCAAATGAAGCTTCAACAAAAGTCCTAAATACATTTTATTAGCAACTTTTTATCATTCGTTCTCATTCAGTTGTAAGGAATCCGTATGCGCTGAGGCACTCTATTCCATTACGAAGCAAGTAGAAGTTTAGTAGGATAGGAATTGTGTTTGCAACGCGAAGTCACGTACGCACAACGAGAAAACCAGTTGAAGAGGATCTGCCGTTGTGCGGGAAATGTATGAAACGCGAGGCCATGTTAGACTGAAAATGTATAGCTTGGTGTGTTGTAGTGTGTACTAAAGAAACATGTGCCTTGGCATAGTGCATAAGTAGGAATTTTTGTTGACTTGCTCCTGTATGAGGTTTTTTGTGGGTTGAAAAGATGAGCTGAAGAATCTCAATTTTGGTTGTACCCATCTATTATTGTAATCATCTGTAAGTATATTGATTAGCGACTTTTAAAAACATTTATTTTTCAATCATGAACACACATAAAATAATATTTCTAAATAAAAAAATATGGAAACAAAATTGAAACAAGTTTCACAAGCAAAACACAGGGAACACAAAAGCTAACATTGTTCTTAATTGTTGATTAGGATTAGTTAAAAAAATAAGGAAAACACAAACACACCAAAAGTACGCGTAAACTAATAAAATAGTTTCGTACACACGGACACACATCAAGCTACATTTTCCAGTGAAACAAGGCCTTGCTTTGTACGGATTTCCTGTACAATCAGAGATCTGCATAAACTGGTTTTTATAGTCATGCATACATCGGCCATAATAGTAGTTTATGCGACTGTGCATAATGAAGGGCATTACAACACAAGTGTGGGTTTAAGAAACGAGCCGAAGGCGAGTTTCTTAATAGCATCACACGAGTGTTGTAATGCCTAATTATGTATAGTTGCATACACTAATTTATCTACCCGAGTATCATAAGGGCTCTATGATGGGTTCAGGAACCATAGGGAAATGACCAGCATTGTTACCAGTGTAATGCAATAAAAAATAAACAGGTTATTATTTGCATTCGTCGCTGCATTTACGATATCTGGCGGAGTGTTCATGTTAATTTCTGAGTCACTATCACTCATTTTCGACAGAAATAAAGAATTAACAGAAAATTTGTCTACTCAATGAAAGGGAATAAAAAGCTAACGAACAAATGACAGCTCGAAATTGCGGCGTTTCGGATATCTGTATTTTTTTTTAAATCATAGGCAAACGACCAAAGTCACTATTCTTGTGTCATTTGAGATCAAAATGTCGTGCGATTTATAATTAAAATCATACTGAATTGGGGTTTCGTATCGATAGGTATCTGTTTTAATGTAGATACGTGCGCGCGGAACTAGTTGGCCGCGCCTTAGGGCGCGTACACATATAGGTCCGTTTTTACTGGATCCGTTTTAACGGATCAGAATTGGACCGGAGCGACATGATTACTGAATCCGGAATACTGTTTTGTGTGTGAACTCGCTCATGCAACTCCATACGCCATCAAATAACGGACCTGTAAAACGGATCGCTATGTGTACGAGCCCTTAGGCATGTTTTTGTTTTTTATTTGTATTCTTTTCAATAAATTGAACAAATTATTGTTCACGATATCTCGAGATTGGTCATCACTGTCTAATTATAGTCTCCTGTGCATTGCGAGCTGTAGGCAACCCGCCCCCTCACCCCTGTCGCCACCTAAGGCGCGGCCAACTAGTTCCGCGCGCACTATAGAATAGCACACTCACTTGAATTTGACACCTGTTCCAAATTTAAAACTCATAACCTACTGTTTTCAGTAGGTTATGAGCTCATTACAGTTCTGTTAATTTCTGCTGGTTGGTAATGCTGGTCATTGCCTATGGTTTTTGAACGCATTAGAGAGGGTTTATGATATTTGGGTAGATAAAAAAGTTTTGATACACTAATCCGGAACACGTGTTTCTAGTACGGTAAGGTAACCTATCAGTGGTAACAAAACCAATATAAGCTGGCCTCTTATTCTACTGAAACTCCATACTAAGCTAGGCCAGTATAAGTCAAAGAATTATCGGTACATCCCTAATTCTTTTTTGTTTATCTGGGTCCGTGATTAGAGGAATACAGGTATTTAAAGTGGCTTACAATGTAATGTAGTATATGTGCGCAAGGAACGTTTTTATTGGACTAATGAGAGAGGATGGGCGAATAAAATGTTGTATGTAAGTATTTGTTAATTTCGGGGGTAGTGGATATTTCAATCTAGAACTATACAAACAGTGGTTGTAAGTGGTGATGGGATGGCGTATACAACAATTTTGGACGGATAATCACTTGAACTACAGGAAGATGGTCTCCTATAATTGGAAGCGCACACTGTATTTGTCACTCTTATATGTATACTTGCATGTGATTGTGTAGTTTCTGTTGGAGATCCAATAAATAAATAAATAAATAAGATGTAGTGGCTAAACAATACAGCCGCTCAAATAAATCAATCTTCAGGTGAAGACACGCTTACCTAGTTTTGTCTGTGGATGCCACAGAGTTTACCTATGCAGCCATCCATACAGTTCTTTTCATCCAAAAATTAGGTAAACCTAGGCTCTGCCTAAACTATCAGGGATTATAGGCATGATTTTACGTTATAGATTTAAGACTCTGCTTAGTCTATCTGTCATCACGTCACTCTTATCAGAGTGTTCGTGGTTGCTCAGACAGGTTATACGGAGATATTACTTATACTTGTTGACTTCTCCGAGAATTGCTCTTCCAGCAATGTGCTTCTATTTCTGCCGGTTGGAGACATTGGAGTTCAAACTGGGCTTGTGTATTTAGCTGACAACTGATTGACGTACAGGTAACAACCATTCCTGTAAGATGTTTGTAGACACTCTCAAGGATATCACTGAAGGCCACACGTGTGGAAGAAAACTACAAAACACCAAAATACCCCATAGCTTGAAAACATTACAAAAATCCAATTCTATTCTATTCAAGTGGGTTTTCAGCAACAACGGCAGGCTGATGACGTAAAAGCCGGATAATTCTCAGAACATCCATTCAAGTCCCGTCGGGCAGCGGGTTGTTGGAAACATATACCGCGGCCTCGACATAAAGGGATAAGAAGGAACATGGGTGGTTTTAGTCCGCAGAAGTCTGGCACTCCCTCTGACGCTTTTCCCAGAGCGGGAGTAATTTTTTATGATTTCCAACAATCCAAAAAAAAAAACAAAAAAAAAGATTCCTTCCAGTACCACGGCAACCATCATTGATCATACACAGTTCGTGTATATGAAGGACTTATGAAGTCAAACGGATCAACGCTATAGAATATTCTATTCTATAACAAGTTTAAAAACTAACTAACTGACCCGACTACAAACCGCGGTCTTAAAAGTTGAAAACGTTTTGACCGCATTCTTATTTTTACCGCATTCTAAAAGTATATGTATAAGTATATAAGAAATGTGCTTGCCAAGACCTTTCATTTGATACCAAACATGATATGATTATCTCAATTTTTTCTTCGATGCTAGTATCTGACATTTAAATTCCGTCTTAACAAAAATTTATAAAATGTATATAGCCTATGTTACCCGGGCTATTCTTACAAATCTATTGACACCTCATTTTTTAAAATCTGTTCGGTAGTTTAGGCGCTACGGTGGAACATACATACATACTTATACTGCCAAAATCATTACCCTTCCTTTTGGCTTCGCTGTAGTCTGGTAAAAATACATTTACAGTGTATTTAACCAGGAAAACCCGAATTTCCGCATCATTTTACCGAGCTAACTGACAAATACCATCTCTGCATACATTAAATTCAGAACGGCGTGCAAAAGAGGAAGCGGAAAAAGAAGGAAAAAATCATGGACAGCACGTGTTGCTTAAAAGTTAGTATAGTTTAACAGTTTTTTTGAATAATTTACAGGGTCCGCGTTATGTTAAAATCTGAGTCTTGTTTATGTTTAATTTATGAAGGATGCTTTTATGCAAGTGGCTTCTGAATTGTTTATTTTTTTTAGACTGGAAAGTATAAGTATACTTCTTCTTTAATAGTTAGTTTACTTACGGGGTATCTTCCGTGATTTTCAATAAAAGGCGTTTGCAACAGTGTTGAAATATCGGGAGCTCATCAAGTAAAGTGTTCTGTATAGTGTATGGGACAGTATAAGTCCAATGTCAGCCAGATAGGCAGTTGCTCTAAGTAAAATACAGGTATTCAGCTAGAGCAGCGGTGGCCCAGTGGTGTCGGCCCCGACTTACGAACAGTAGGTCGTGGGTTCGAACCCAGGCAGGCGCATTACTTTGTGTAATTAATTTCATCACCGCTGCTCTCAAAACGGTGAAGGAAAACATCGTGAGGAAACCGGCATGTCTTAGAACCAAAAAATTCGAAGACATGTGACATCTGCCAATCCGCACTGGGCCCGCGTGGTAGATTATAGCCCATCCCTCTCCTAGAGAGGAGGCCTGAGTCCCTGCAGTGGGAACTTTATAGGCTGATGATGATGATTCAGCTAGCACAGTATGGGGCACTTGATATCGTGTCCTGCCTGTTCTTTTACTTACACATCACAGGAGCTGATGGAGGCTACTGAAAGTTCCAAGCTCGTCGCTGAAATTTGGGTCGACTCAATTTAAATTGTCATATACACGCTAAGAAGAAGTATTCAGCTACACCCGACCCAGTTAGATTGAAAGTCAACTCCTACATAGTTGGAAAAAGGCTAGGCATATTTTGAGCGGAGGCGATGGCGAAGATCTTTCACCTAAAATGGAAGTGACGATAAGTCACCCCAAACGAGCCTTTTTACAAGCTTAATGAGAAAACAGCTGTTCCTAAATTACAATTACTAATTTAGTATGCTTTTATATTCTACCAAAACATTTCGTACAATACATTTGTGAACTAATTGGACACGATTTGTATCTGTTCCGTGCCACAAGTTACGTGTGTTTGAGCTACCTCCAAATTTGACTAAATTGGCTATCATTTAATTATTTTAACAGTGTATCGTTGTTGAAATTGATAAGTTTCATGAATTATTTATCAATTTGACTGATGCACGTTTCTACTTACACTATTGACCTTAAACACTAGCCTTAATCCTAACTAATATTTTAAACTCGAAAGTAAGTTTGTTTGTTACTATTTCTTGCCTAAGCTACACACCTCTCATCACATCATCATCATCTCATCTTGTTTACACATAAGTTGTAAGTGTGTACTGAAACAGACATTAATATGGTAAATACCTTTCATCCTGAAAAAACTGTTCTCGAGGAAAATAACAATATATTATATACATTCGTATGAAAACAGATGGCGCCACGTGTCTTTCAAATCTAACTAGAAACCTTTCAAATTCTAAATTAACGCAAGCGAAGCGGTGGACAGAAGCTAGTGAGCTAATAAAGACACGTGCACTATGAATACTCTGGCATTTCTTGAATCATCTTCACTTATTGGAAGAGTAAAGTTAATTTTAACATAAGTCAGGTAATAAACACCCGTTCACTCATTCAATAAGAACGACAAAAACTTTTCTACAGCAAACACACTAGTTTAAACCCATGACCGTTCCATTTGATTCCACCATACATACACACGCGTATTTAGACTTTTATTTACCCTTTACAAGCTGACTCTAGATCCAGCTACTAGCCTCCCAATATAGCTTAAAACGGGCAGCTCATTAGTTTCTGTGGTTAGGGCGACCCGTATTTTTCGATAGCAACAAGTGTTCATGTCAAAATGGTGGAGGAAAGTGGGTTGCTCAGAGGAATTTTGTGTTTGTTTCCTGTTTATTTTGTTAGACTTATCCCAGAATCATCTCATAACCAATAAATTATGATATTATTCTAGGATAACTCTGGGAGGAGCGGAATAGAGTGTCAGATTTCTAATGACTAAAAACCACCCATGTTCCGACTTAACCCTTTCTGAGCAGTCGCCGCGGTATCTCTTTCGAACAATTTGCAGCTCTGGCGTGGAAGATAACCCTGGTATAGTTAGAAAAAGGGAAGGTAAAGGATAAGAAAATGATGTATATTTTGAACATACCTTTACCTTGAGAATTTTAACTCTAACCTTTAATCGAATGCAGTTGAATACAAGTAGGTATATTAATACACTAGCGGACGTCCCGCGGTTTCACCCGCGTAGATCCCGTTCCCGTGGGAATACAGGGATAAAAAGTAGCCTATCAATGACACTCAGCAATAATGTGGCTTTCTATTGGTGAAAGAATTTTTAAAATCGGGTCAGTAGATCCCGAGATTACCCCTTACAATTTAACAAATATACAAACACACAAACTTTACTTCTTAATAATATTATATTAGTATAGAAGTATAGATATAGATGGAACTACTGCATTTTTTGACTTCCAAAGCACAGTAGCTAAAAATAAAATCTTATGTAAGACAGGTTATTAGACTATTGGCCTACAACTTGTACCAGTTACCACTGAAAAAAGAAGAAAGATAAATAATAACCAATACAAAGCCACCTCGGACTAACCGCGGCAACCAAACCTTAAAATTGCAAACTTTTTCAACTTCCGCTTCAGTAAATTCACCACTGAACCAAATGAAGCTTCAACAAAAGTCCTAAATACATTTTATTAGCAACTTTTTATCATTCGTTCTCATTCAGTTGTAAGGAATCCGTATGCGCTGAGGCACTCTATTCCATTACGAAGCAAGTAGAAGTTTAGTAGGATAGGAATTGTGTTTGCAACGCGAAGTCACGTACGCACAACGAGAAAACCAGTTGAAGCGGATCTGCCGTTGTGCGGGAAATGTATGAAACGCGAGGCCATGTTAGACTGAAAATGTATAGCTTGGTGTGTTGTAGTGTGTACTAAAGAAACATGTGCCTTGGCATAGTGCATAAGTAGGAATTTTTGTTGACTTGCTCCTGTATGAGGTTTTTTGTGGGTTGAAAAGATGAGCTGAAGAATCTCAATTTTGGTTGTACCCATCTATTATTGTAATCATCTGTAAGTATATTGATTAGCGACTTTTAAAAACATTTATTTTTCAATCATGAACGCACATAAAATAATATTTCTAAATAAAAAAATATGGAAACAAAATTGAAACAAGTTTCACAAGCAAAACACAGGGAACACAAAAGCTAACATTGTTCTTAATTGTTGATTAGGATTAGTTAAAAAAATAAGGAAAACACAAACACACCAAAAGTACGCGTAAACTAATAAAATAGTTTCGTACACACGGACACACATCAAGCTACATTTTCCAGTGAAACAAGGCCTTGCTTTGCACGGATTTCCTGTACAATCAGAGATCTGCATAAACTGGTTTTTATAGTCATGCATACATCGGCCATAAAAAAGTTTTGATACACTAATCCGGAACACGTGTTTCTAGTACGGTAAGGTAACCTATCAGTGGTAACAAAACCAATATAAGCTGGCCTCTTATTCTACTGAAACTCCATACTAAGCTAGGCCAGTATAAGTCAAAGAATTATCGGTACATCCCTAATTCTTTTTTGTTTATCTGGGTCCGTGATTAGAGGAATACAGGTATTTAAAGTGGCTTACAATGTAATGTAGTATATGTGCGCAAGGAACGTTTTTATTGGACTAATGAGAGAGGATGGGCGAATAAAATGTTGTATGTAAGTATTTGTTAATTTCGGGGGTAGTGGATATTTCAATCTAGAACTATACAAACAGTGGTTGTAAGTGGTGATGGGATGGCGTATACAACAATTTTGGACGGATAATCACTTGAACTACAGGAAGATGGTCTCCTATAATTGGAAGCGCACACTGTATTTGTCACTCTTATATGTATACTTGCATGTGATTGTGTAGTTTCTGTTGGAGATCCAATAAATAAATAAATAAATAAGATGTAGTGGCTAAACAATACAGCCGCTCAAATCAATCTTCAGGTGAAGACACGCTTACCTAGTTTTGTCTGTGGATGCCACAGAGTTTACCTATGCAGCCATCCATAGAGTTCTTTTCATCCAAAAATTAGGTAAACCTAGGCTCTGCCTAAACTATCAGGGATTATAGGCATGATTTTACGTTATAGATTTAAGACTCTGCTTAGTCTATCTGTCATCACGTCACTCTTATCAGAGTGGTCGTGGTTGCTCAGACAGGTTATACGGAGATATTACTTATACTTGTTGACTTCTCCGAGAATTGCTCTTCCAGCAATGTGCTTCTATTTCTGCCGGTTGGAGACATTGGAGTTCAAACTGGGCTTGTGTATTTAGCTGACAACTGATTGACGTACAGGTAACAACCATTCCTGTAAGATGTTTGTAGACACTCTCAAGGATATCACTGAAGGCCACACGTGTGGAAGAAAACTACAAAACACCAAAATACCCCATAGCTTGAAAACATTACAAAAATCCAATTCTATTCTATTCAAGTGGGTTTTCAGCAACAACGGCAGGCTGATGACGTAAAAGCCGGATAATTCTCAGAACATCCATTCAAGTCCCGTCGGGCAGCGGGTTGTTGGAAACATATACCGCTTCCTCGACATAAAGGGATAAGAAGGAACATGGGTGGTTTTAGTCCGCAGAAGTCTGGCACTCCCTCTGACGCTTTTCCCAGAGCGGGAGTAATTTTTTATGATTTCCAACAATCCAAAAAAAAAAACAAAAAAAAAAATTCCTTCCAGTACCACGGCAACCATCATTGATCATACACAGTTCGTGTATATGAAGGACTTATGAAGTCAAACGGATCAACGCTATAGAATATTCTATTCTATAACAAGTTTAAAAACTAACTAACTGACCCGACTACAAACCGCGGTCTTAAAATTTGAAAACGTTTTGACCGCATTCTTATTTTTACCGCATTCTAAAAGTATATGTATAAGTATATAAGAAATGTGCTTGCCAAGACCTTTCATTTGATACCAAACATGATATGATTATCTCAATTTTTTCTTCGATGCTAGTATCTGACATTTAAATTCCGTCTTAACAAAAATTTATAAAATGTATATAGCCTATGTTACCCGGGCTATTCTTACAAATCTATTGACACCTCATTTTTTAAAATCTGTTCGGTAGTTTAGGCGCTACGGTGGAACATACATACATACTTATACTGCCAAAATCATTACCCTTCCTTTTGGCTTCGCTGTAGTCTGGTAAAAATACATTTACAGTGTATTTAACCAGGAAAACCCGAATTTCCGCATCATTTTACCGAGCTAACTGACAAATACCATCTCTGCATACATTAAATTCAGAACGGCGTGCAAAAGAGGAAGCGGAAAAAGAAGGAAAAAATCATGGACAGCACGTGTTGCTTAAAAGTTATTAGTTTAACAGTTTTTTTGAATAATTTACAGGGTCCGCGTTATGTTAAAATCTGAGTCTTGTTTATGTTTAATTTATGAAGGATGCTTTTATGCAAGTGGCTTCTGAATTGTTTATTTTTTTTAGACTGGAAAGTATAAGTATACTTCTTCTTTAATAGTTAGTTTACTTAGGGGTATCTTCCGTGATTTTCATTAAAAGGCGCTTGCAACAGTGTTGAAATATCGGGAGCTCATCAAGGAAAGTATTCTATATGGTATGGGACAGTATAAGTCCAATGGTGTAGTTAAAATTTTCATTAAAATCGGGGCTCGATCAATGTGTGAGTATTTTTAAAAGTTCCTTACCATAGTTTTGGATCATCCATGTATCTATCTACTACCAATGAAAATCAACTCGGTATATTTGTGTATGTAAAATTAACAATTTCGTTTACAAAGAGTTGGACTCTTGGCCGCAAATATTTTACCTACATGTAGCCACATGAGATAAACTATCAGATAGGTTTTCAAGCACGTTCGTCACGTCCGATGCAAATGGATGCATACGTCGCCCCTTACCTTGTGCTCTTTTTGTATGGGCAAACTGTTGATCAACGTCGATTAGTGTGCAAGGACACTAACAACGGTTTTTTTTATTTTTAACCGACTTCCCAAAAAGGAGGAGGTTCTCAATTCGATTGGTATGTTTTTTTTTAAACTTTATTGTCCATTTCTTGGGCAAAAGCTTCTACCATAGCCTTCCAGCCTTCTCTCAGTCCGGCTAATCTCTCACAAAGAACTCTTAGTCGTCACGCGAGCGCCTAGTTCTACCTCGGTGAACGATGCGATTATAATAATTTTAATTTCTTCTCACCGGAGATCAAAAACAGCTGTGACATCCTGAATAGGGATGTTATCTAACTAAAAAAAAATATGATTCTAATAAGTCCGTCTGTTAGATTATCGAAAAATATTGGACTCGTATTTTTATTTTATCAAATCAATAAAAATTGACGAAGATAAAACGCGTCAAAGATTTGAGTAGGAGGTGGTGACGTCACTGCTCGCTAAGAAATGTCATACTAATGTCTTAGAATATGACGTCACACGAGTTTTCAAAGGACTGTATCGTCTTCATTGTTTGTTTACGTGAAAAAAGAAAAAAACATGACTATGTGTCCAATATTTTTTGAAAATCTATCTGACGGACTAATTAGTTTTTCTTTTGTTATCATCCCTATTATGACTGTTAGTTAGTCTGTGTCATGCCACTACTAGGCAAAGTCTTCCCCCATGATGTCCATTTTTTTTAATCCAGGGTCAATATGGTCGATGGTTCCGTCCAGCTCGTCGCGCCATCTTCGGCGAGGTTTTTCTTCCTTCTGGCTGTGTCACGCCGCCACAACGTGGTTATCTCAATTGCATTAACTGAAAAAAATGATTTAGTAAGACGAAAAGTCACGCCAGCAAAAAAACAACCATCTCCAAAAACCGGAACGGGTTGCAGCATCACTAACAAGCTTCTCACTCGTGGCGGCCATTTTTCACACGTCCCTAAAATCACGACACACGGAGAACAAGAAACACATCAATAACACGTTGACGTCACCAAATTGTGACTTGTTGTAACGGCTTTTTTTTAAACACAACCTAGAGGGCGTTCTTTTTTAGGGTTCCGTATTCGAAGGGTGACTATAGGACCATATTACTAAGACACTGCTGTCTGTGTGTATGTCAGTATAATAGCACAGAGCTTACAGTTTTAACCATAATAATGTAGAAACCTAAAATTACAGAGTGTGCAGTGGTTGCAAGAGTGACTGCTCTCCATGAGATCCTGGGATCGATTCGCCTGTCGAACAAAGTTTTTTTATTGGATTTTGCCGTCTAGAATGTCTCAGTAGCTAGCCACAGAGTCTGGATTTGTGCCGGATGTTGGCTATTCCTCTATAGGCTAGCACTCTATTACGTGATCCTTAAGGCGAGGTTGCAGTACTTTGTTTTTATGTACGCACGACCTCGCCCCCTAGTCTAGTCAACAAGTGCTTTTTTGATCAACTTTTTTCAGCAGTCTCCGAAAATTATGATTGAGGTGTCATTCGATTCGGAATGGCATCCAATGGGAAATTGAAGTTCCGCTTGCAAAAATTGCAAAAGTTATTAACAATTAACTAAAAATTTTAAAATGGTTTTAGTTTTTTGCAAATATCTCAAAACCTAATTAAAATTTTTCAAATTTGAAATAAGATTCAAAAAGGGGAGGAAATTTCCTAAAGAATGTTCTAACTTTCGGAATTGTAGGACCAATATTAATAACTTTCCGATCGGGTTGAAAATACGCCCGAAACTGGTACTCCGTCTTGCGCAAGCTACGCTCCATTCAGACCTTTAATGAATAAATGTTATTTAAACTTATTAAATATGAAAATTCAAAATTGAAAAAATTCAGGCGCCTGCAAGATAGATCAATACACAATAATCTGTGATCTAAAAATTTTTATCGCGAATTTTCAATAAGTTATCCATTAATTAATTAACAATTTTTTGTAGCACGAACACTGACATTGCAAGTGCGATAATTATAACACTATTCATCTGAGATTTTTTTCCTTTCGTGGAGCTATTTTTCAAGGGTCTTAGAATAGGCTCTCGTTGGAAAAATTTCAAAAAATGTTAATTTTCGTTTTTTTATTAACAATTTACTGAAATGAAAAATTTCAAACCTTCATTAGACATTAAAAAAATCTTTTTTTTTATTATATTATTATTGAACCGTTTTTGTATGATCAGAAGCTACTTAAAAATGATTTTTTATATTTTTTATATTCGGTTTTTTAAAATATTTTTATAAACAAATGCGTTGTTTATGAGATAATTTAATGTTTTTTTTAAATATCGTAATCTTTGATAATAATCATGATTTTTTTTTAAAAACCGTTTCTTAAAAAAAATGTTTTATTGCTTAAAAACGCATTTGTTGATTAACAATTATTTTCTCCCACTTCTAATTAATATTAAGGTATCATTTTTTTTTAAATCACCATCATTTGTTTTTTCTTTTTGATATATAATAAAAAAATATTGTTTTATTAAAACTTTCATTGTTTATGTAATAAACAACTTGTTAAAAACAAATAAATTTTTACTTTATATTTTTTTTCTGGTTTTACTTATTGTCACAAAAACAGATATGATTTTTTTTTTCAAATTAAAAAAAAGTTGAAAAAAAAATTAAATGAAAAAAAAAAACAAAATCATATCTGTTTTTGTGACAGTAAGTAAATATTGTCACAAAAACAGATATGATTTTGTTTTTTTCAAATTAAAAAAAAAAAACTGTAAAAAAAAATTAAATGAAAAAAAAGGATCATTCTGTTTTTGTGACAATAAGTAAAACAAGAAAAAAAATATAAAGTAAAAATTTATTTGTTTTTTACAAATTGTTTATTACATAAACAATGAAAGTTTTAATAAAACAATATTTTTTTTTTATATATCGAAAAGAAAAAACAAATAATGGTGATTTAAAAAAAATATACCTTAATATTAATTAGAAGTGGGAGAAAATAATTGTTAATCAACAAATGCGTTTTTAAGCAATAAAACATTTTTTTTAAGAAACGGTTTTTAAAAAAAAAAAACATGATTATTATCAAAGATTACGATATTAAAAAAAAAACATTAAATTATCTCATAAACAACGCATTTGTTTATAAAAATATTTTAAAAAACCGGATATAAAAATATATAAAAAATCATTTTTAAGTAGCTTCTGATCATACAAAAATGGTTCAATAAAAAAGATTTTTTTAATGTCTAATGAAGGTTTGAAATTTTTCATTTCAGTAAATTGTTAATAAAAAAACGAAAATTAACATTTTTTTAATTTTTCCGACGAGAGCCTATTCTAAGACCTTTGAAAAATAGCTCCACGAAAGGAAAAAAATCTCAGATGAATAGTGTTATTTATCGCACTTGCAATGTCAGTGTTCCTGCTACAAAAAATTGTTAATTAATTAATGGATAACTTATTGAAAATTCGCGATAAAAATTTTTAGATCACAGATTATTGTGTATTGATCTATCCTGCAGGCGCCTGAATTTTTTCAATTTTGAATTTTCATATTTAATAAGTTTAAATAACATTTATTCATTAAAGGTCCGAATGGAGCGTAGCTTGCGCAAGACGGAGTACCAGTTTTCGGGCGTATTTTCAACCCGATCGGAAAGTTATTAATATTGGTCCTACAATTCCGAAAGTTAGAACATTCTTTAGGAAATTTCCTCCCTTTTTTGAATCTTATTTCAAATTTGAAAAATTTTAATTAGGTTTTGAGATATTTGCAAAAAACTAAACCCATTTTAAATTTTTTAGTTAATTATTAATAACTTTTGCAATTTTTGCAAGCGGAACTTCAATTTTTTCAAAAATCATCGGGATGCCATTCCGAATCGAATGACACCTCAATCATAATTTTCGGAGACTGCTGAAAAAAGTTCATCAAAAAGGCACTTGTTGCCTAGACTACCCCGCCCTGCCGCGCGAGCGATATAATGCCTAAATTTTGACTGTTTTTTGCTTCTTGGAGAAAAACTATAAATAAATTATACAATAATTATGTTTTCAACATTTACTTCAAAATAAAAAGTTCTATCTATTGATATAACTTTTATATAAATTCATGATGAAATGTCTTAGCAGTACACGTTTGAAATTGTGATTTAGAGTCAGGGTGACAAATCAACATCGAGCTATGCTGCGCTGTACTGCGCTGTGCTATGTTTGGTCAACTCGCTCGTCTAATATTTTAATGAGGATACAAACAAACCATGCTGTGCTGCGCTGTGTGAGGCTACGCTCTGTTTAAAAACGCAGCAGTCTCGAGCGAGGCGCGCTACCCACCGTGCTGAGCCGAACTGTGCTATGTTTTTTATGGAGCTCTGCCATGCTGCGCTGTGTCGAGACTCGAGCTATGCTAGATTTGGAGCACGCTGCGCACTTTGCTCACTTTCATCTTCATCGGATTCAACTATGTCGTAATGTTTACGTTTTTTTTTTTTAAATAGGGTCATATTTGACGAGATAAACGACTACACGAGCTGCTGATTACTTTATATACTGAGCTAGATTGTTAAAAAACGTAGCTTAAGAAACACAGCACAGCACAGCGCAGTACAGCGCAGCATCGTTTAATTTTAAAAAAAACGTAGCTTAAGAAACACAGCGCAGTACAGCGCAGCATCGTTTAATTTTTAAAAAAACGTAGCTTAAGAAACACAGCACAGCCCAGCGCAGTACAGCGCAGCATAGCTCGATGTTGATTTGTCACCCTCATGTTTGATAAAAAAAAGTATCGAGCCGATCATTCTAAATCGCGTTTCTATCTTTACGATTTACTAGAGAGTATGTTAAATTTTTATGTAATGATTTTTATTAATTAAAAAACTCGTATTTAGTTCGATTTTTATAGGTTCAAAAATCTTAAAATTACTGCCACCCGGCCGTACGTGTGTCTTTAAGTACACGTTTGCCAAATCGTGGATCATGTTACATATATGTGACTATGGCCCCTACAATAGCAAATAATAAAGCTAAAAATTAAAGCAAGTCCGATCCTCATACGCCAAACATGTTTTTATCGCCGTTTTTTCACAGAACCGTTCTTGTACGAGTCCGACTCGCACTTAGTCGGTTTTTTTTATCTCCAGCCAACTACCATTAATCAGGCCGGTCTCTCTCGCGTGAAACTCGTTGGAAACAAGAAAAGTTTTCTTTCACTTGAATTAAAATCTTCAACGGAATGACTAGACGGTTTTTTAGTTCGTTTTTTTTTTTATTCTGAGGACAGTTTGATAAACTGTAGTTTGTTTCAATTTGACGATTGCACTAATTGGATTGGTGATTTGTGAGCGGGGGTAGTTATTGGAAACTTTTCTCTGAGGGATGGAACGATAATGGGTTTCTGGTTTTTGTTAAAAGCTTTGAAAATTGTTAAGTGGAAATAGGACCTGTTAGTTTATCTGCATGATCTGTATGAAAGTCGTTTATTGCTAGATTGTAATGCTTTGAGAATATTCAATCCTTTTCAGATATTTCAATAATGGTATCGGCAATTGACATGTGAGCCTTGTCTTCTATTCTATCTCTTGAGCTTAATAGAAAGACGCACGTAAACATTATTTTAAACTGCACACACACAACCACCCAGGCCCGAATCAAGTATCTGTAGGCCATACAAATATTTGTTCTGTGCGGGGATCAAACTCGCGACACGCAGCGCAGCAGTCAATCACTCAGGCACTGCGACAACCGTGCCGTCTGGTCATACTTGTAAGGTATACTACCTCTACCAAACCCTTCGGGTATTACATGGCGTGATGGGTACTCCCTTACTTCTCCTAAAATTGTTTGTCCGAAAATCATTATCCATAACACGTTTGCCATAAACTTCATTAACCATAATGTTCAAATTGCCGAAATTTTGTTTACCATAATTATCTTTAGTTCTAAAAGTATTCTGTCATAATATCGATTACTATAATAATTGAATCTCCTAATTTTACATGACCTAAATTAATATGTCCTAACTATTGCTTTACTTAATGTGTATTATTCCGAATGTTCGTTTATAATAAATTTTATAGTCCTAAAAAAAATTCGAAGTGTCTAGTCGTCCGATTAGCGGATGAATAAAATTAATTAGTCGTCCGATTAGCCGGATGAATAACTAAAATTATAGGCTGTTGCTAGTCGTCCGCTAAGTGGATGAATCACCGTCTCGCGACAGTATCCTTTATGGGCGGCATGGGCACCGGGCCGTAGGCCGACGAAGGAGGCCGGCGGAGGCCCGGCACTTCGGGGACAGAAGACAATAGTGTTAAGTAATATGCGAGCGAAGCGAGCGCGCGTCATGGAGTACAACATGCGTTGCATGTATGAGTGACGTGACCAAAAGCTTTGTTATACTTTGTTCTAATAATATTATTATGATAAATAAACATTATGTTATTTTAATTTAGGACTTAAAACTTTTATGGAAAACGATTTTATGTCTATCGTATATTATTGATTGTAATATTTATGACAAATGGATTTAGGGCATATCTGGGGGCACGGCAGTGCCCCCGCCGAGTCGAGCGCGAAGCAAACACTGCCGTACCATCCTTTACTGGAACCATTTCGCCGCATTTTCAGGCCCCTATTTGAGAACCTCTGGATAAGATCAGAACGCTGACATTTTCGTCATCCAGTAAGCTAGACAATCTCACTTAAAATAAAAAGTTTCAAGTCTGTAGGTCATTTAGTTCCGAAGTTAAGCGAAAGTAAAGTTTCGCATTTATGAAACTCACTCACTCACTCACTCATGATCATCAAAATAGAACTAGTACTTCCCATGAACTCAGAGAGCTGAAATTTGGTACAGAGTTAGGGTTTAATGACCACATAAAGGGAAAACTATAAAAAGTAGGAAAATCGAAAAAAAAAAAAACTACAAAAAAAAAATTGTTTTAAATAAGAAAATCTAATAAAATAAATCAATATTCTACGTTTCTACAAAAAGAAGTGAAATCCCATCAAAAACATTCTGTAAAAAGCTAGCCAAGTCTCGATGGAGCTGCTTGTTTATCTCTAAAAAGTAATGAAATCTAGACAAAGTCGTGCCAAGTCTAAGGTTCCCTAATGCGATTTCTTTATTATTATAGTTAATGTTGTGTGACTTGGCCGTTGTTCGTTTCGTTTAGTTCTGCTACTTTTTCTACTCCACTAACGTATAACGTATAAAGAATGTTCAACGGCCAAGACACACAACAATAACTATAATAATAAAGAAATCGCATTAGGGAACCTTAGACTTGGCACGACTTTGTCTAGATTTCATTACTTTTTAGAGATAAACAAGCAGCTCCATCGAGACTTGGCTAGCTTTTTACAGAATGTTTTTGATGGGATTATATTTAGGGATT
The DNA here is from genome assembly GCA_949316265.1 of Diarsia mendica. Lineage (NCBI taxonomy): Eukaryota > Metazoa > Arthropoda > Insecta > Lepidoptera > Noctuidae > Diarsia > Diarsia mendica. The sequence goes on along the minus strand of OX438888.1, from coordinate 3,351,935 downwards.
TCAATTTTATAGCATGTGATATTATGTGATATTTAGTTCGGGTAAGTTATCATTCGGACAAATGATGATTAGGACAAAAAAAGTTATGGCATTTTAAATTATGGATAAAAAAGTTAGGTGACACAATAGAGAACCGGCGTGATGTTATATAACCAAAACTTACGTTACTTATTAAACAGGAACTTCCAAAATAACATGTGGTGTACTAAAATACGGCCTAAAGTTGACTCTTTAGTGTGCAGTCACGTCACAAAATATGGACGTAAGCAGTTTGCCGAAAATATGCAAACGGGCGCTTGGCTAAACCACGTTTAACATTTAACGTTGTACATCAACTGCGTAGTTATTATTTAGTGAGTTGCGAAAATTTTGTTGAAATATTCTGTATAATGTTATGACAAAATGGGTGCCGCTTTTAATAAGTCTTATGGTTGCAATTAGGACTACTGAGTATGCGCTCTTGCGACTTCCAGGCCAGTTAAAATGTAGCAAAGGGATTTTTTTTTTTGCGTGCTTCGGGTTGTTCGCTAGAGATACCGCGGCCTCGACATAGAGGACTAAGAAGGAACATGGGTGGTTTTTAGTCAGTACAAGTCTGATACTCCCTTTCGCTCTGCCTAATAAGAGCGGGAGGGGTTATTTGATGATTTTCCACCCACAAAAAAAAAGTTTTTTTTGCATCAAGGAATTGTCTTATCTGTAATACAGATTCAGATCAGATATAGCACCAAGACTAGTGGAAAGAAATGGGAAAGCCCTGGGCCACCTACCGATTCTGGATTTGTGCTCGGTTGATAGCAATAGACTCACGCCCTGTCACATAGGACAAACATATCTGGCAAAATGTGGGTGTGTCTACTACTAGCTTTTGCCAACGGCTTCGCCCGCGTGAAAATGACGATTTTCCAAACAATTTTTCATCCCCTATTTAACTCCCTTAGGGGTTGAATTTCGGAAAATCCTTCCTTATTCCATGTCTACGTTATAAAGGGAACCTCTGTGCAAAATTTCAGCTTTCTAGGTCCAAGGGTTTGGGCTGGGCGTTGATGACTCAGTCAGTCAGTCAGTCAGGACTTCTCTTTATAATTATATAGATAGATTAGGAGTACCTCTGCATATCCCTTTGGGGGTTACAGGCGTGATGTATGCTTAAAAACAATTGCAGTTTTAAATCCTTGATAGATTTTACTCATGCTTTACTTTAGCTTTAGCTTGGTACCGTTGTAAAAACATTAATGCCAGTAAGCTTGATTAGTAACACAACTGACAGAGAATGTACTCAGGATGCGCCGGACGTACGTTAGTATCGTATCAGCTGTGGGGGCTAATTGAGTGCTGTTTAATTAACTAAAGATGTTGATACGGGTGTGTGGTTAATTAGCTATAACACAACAAGTGGAATGTTTACGAGGTTAAGCGTAAGGGCGTTGTTGTTCAAAATTGTAGAAGGAAAAATAAAGCTATTTTTATTTATTTAATTAAGGGCGTTGTTGTTTAGCACGCAGTTTAACTCAACATTAAACCTTAGTGCAACTGTCAAACTCCGAAGGCGCGTGCTTAGAATATAACAGCACGCCTATAACTACCAAAAGGTTTGGCAGAGGTGTACCTATCCCGTCGGGGCCGCGGGTCCCCGCCGGGGCCGCGGATTGCTCTGCCCAAGAGCGGGGGTCATTTGATGATTATCCACCCACCAAAAAAAAAAAGGGGCAAAGAAGGAACATGGGTTCGGTTTTTAGTCATTAGAAGTCTGACACTCCCCTTCGCTCTGCCCAAGAACGGGGGGGGGGGGGGGGGGGTCATTTGATGATTTTCCACCCACCAAAAAAAAAAAAAGAGGTGTACCTATTAGTACACCCATATTTTGCCAGCTATGTTTAAGACCCATGTATTAGGAGGAAAGCCTTGTGTCAACTGAACACAAATCTAGACTCCGTGGCTGATACTGAGAAAATCTTGATAGACAAATTTAAAATAGTTTTACTTAACTAATTAACTTGAAAAGCACAATTTGAAAATGAAGCCATATCATTAGAACAAATTAGATTAATTCAAATACATACCAAAACAATAAGAACATTAAACCAACTATAATCCGTCACACATGCTTACAATGTATAAATGACGTGTACAATGTATAAATGCCGTGTATTATAATGTATAAATGCCGTGTATAATGTATATTTAGACTTCCCTACAAAAGGGTGGCTGCATCTATTGTTTTTGAGTACACGTATGGCCGTTGGAAATAGGACACAGTTTTGTGTAGCATTTGTGTAGATGATGTTTTGTTTTCGCATTTGGTATGAATTTGTGTTTTAATCTGTATTTTGCCTTCGTGGTTTTATTATGAAAGAAAGAAGTTACATTAAATTTGCACTGAACACCAAAAAATAAAGTACACAAAGAAATGATTGGGGGAATGTTATAGTTTTTATTTTATACTTTGTATATACTGCTGTTGGTGTACCAAATAAACAAATACGAAAATGCATCTTTCATCTTAAATGATTTAAAGGTCAGTTCACAGAAATAATAAATAAGTAAATTATTTAAATGAAGAACAAAGTAAAAATATTGCAATACAAAGCACGAAGCTCCAGCTAAGTTTAATTAAAATAAAACACGTCTGAATCCTTATTAATTTCCATCATTAAAATTGTAATACAAGCATCGTTGTTTTATTTTAATAATATTTTTAGAACTGATGACGTCACTAAGAATTATTTTTGAAATATGAGCTGAGTAGATACCTACATCATTTTAATAAAGTTGAGAAAAAAAATACAATTAATTACTTACCAAGTCCAAATTAAAAAAGTACGTAATTGATGCAATTTCTCATAACTTCATTAAAATCATTTTTACCTAAAAATTTGAAGAAATCCTGCAAAGTTCTAAACAAGGAAAATTAATTAATGTAATATAAATATACCTTTTATCGTAGAAAATATTATGCAAGATGTCATCTGACTTTAATTAATTTCATTCAAGGTAATTTTTCTTTGTGTAATTCTTTTATTTAATTTTATGAAGCAACTTTGATGGACAGCATTTACTTTACTGCTGGTACCTAATTATGTTTATTAACCCTCCTCCAAATGAAACTAGATGAATTCATACCTAGAGGCCGATATGCTGTATTAGCGAAACGCCTAAATTGTTGTGTCTAATTAAAATCAAAAACTTCAACAGTATAAGATCAATATTATTAAGCAGTAGTTAACACGTTTAGGTTTTCATCAGTTTCTGTTGTTTAGTAATTTTACATTGAATCATCATCATCATCAGTTTTTCAAGTTACCAGAGTGTACCGATATTCCTTGCTAAATCACTGATAACTGAATCATCAGTTTACACCGGGATCAAATCAAAATTGAGTCGCTTTTCGTCATTAAGTTTGATTAATTGCGACTAATTCTTGCAAATGCTAGCTGTGTAACGAATTCTGATGCCGTTTTCAGTAACATTTAAAAAATGTATTAGATAGAACTCTTGGTGTTCTTTTGAAGTTTTAAAAAACGTGCAAAGCAGGGGCAGTTCACTAGCTAATTTTCTGTCCCGAAGTGTAATGTTATACGAATAGCGTATGCTTCGTCACTGCGTTCACAATGCCTTGCCCAGTGTTAACCTACATTAAAATTGTATGTGTTATGGGTTGTAATAAAATTGATAACATAGACAAAAACATCTGGGATTTTATTGATAGACAACACTTACTGCATCGTTGGTCCAGTCGTCGTTATCGCGACTGTCCTGAGCTTGATGTCTCGGGATCGATTACCGAGTCGGGCGCAGTGTTATTGGGGTTGCCATCAGTACAGTAGCAGCCACGGAGTCTGGATATGAACCCAGTTGATGGCTTGCTCCCTAATACTCCCTATTATCGCCACTCTTCTCACAGTGCGGTTTTCTTTGCCTCTCACACAAAATCTTCTAAGTCGTCACTCCAACGTTTTTCTGGTCTCATTATTGTTATTTCTATTTAAATATCTTCATGTTAAATATATACTTACCTACACAATATTACACCGTATTATTTTATACCATGTTACAGTCGCAACGTAAACGGCATGTTCCTGAGAAAGCGTTGTCGTCGACATAATGTACCATCGGTGGCCAAATTAATAGGGACAGTAATACGATTTTTGAATTTTCGAGTTTAAGTTGATTTGTGTAATAAATAATTGGTTGTAGGTCTCTTATATATTTTTTATTAGTATCTATGTTCTATTGGGATCACAAAAAACCCAAAATGTATACAAAACTGTTCATTATTAATCAGGTAAAAAAAATATATATTTGGTGAAGCTCTTATTTCAGCAAAGGGTGGTATCACCCTTTGCTGAAATAAGAGCTTCTATGTGCCGGGGGCATGCTCTAAATAGAATGTTTTGCATTTTCCTCTAATTTGGCATTTTGATGCCATTCTCTAGTGAGGGTTTCTATAAGTTGCCTTTCGGTGGTAGACACTTCTTTGGCAATGGCCCCTTTGGTGAGTTCCCACATTGTCTCAATGGGATTCATGTCAGTTGAATTCTCTGGCCAAGGCAAAACAGTGTCATTCTTTCAGCCAAAAATGCAGTAACGCTTCTGGCTTTGTGGCAGCGTACTGAGTCATGCATAAAAATGTATTCGACATCCTCGGGGAATCATTCATTGACCTGCGGCAATACCTGGGTTTCTAATACTCGCTTGTATTGGTCTTGTTTCATCGTTCCTCTTACGGTGTGTATGCGCCCCATGCCTTTGGCTGAGATAACAGACCAAACCGTATCACTAACCGGATGTTTAACCCTCTCTACGATGCAATCGGTGAGTAATCGTTGACCAGGGCGTCGTCATACAAAATAACTTTTGTCGACCAAAATCTGGAAAGTTGATTCGTCAGAAAGGCACACCTGTAAATTAACAGAATGAATAGTAGAAAATAGTAGAAAAGTTATTGACTAATTGCATTATTAAAACAAGTTATTTTTCTTCGACTCCAACCTGCGACAGTCATATTTCGATGTAATCTGGCCCATTGGAGTCGTTTCTTTTTCATACTGTCGTCGGTTAGGCGTTGTTTTTTTGAAGGCCGCCGTCCCATCAAGTTCTATTCGACCAACCACCTACGCATTGTTCTTTCCGAAATCTTTACACCCTCGTCGTTCATCATCGTGGTCAAATGAGCAACACTCTTTTTATGAGTTTCAAGGCAGATGCTCCTAACTCTTCGATCGGTACGAAGTGTGGTGATCCTTTTTCTGAAACATTTGCAACCCGAATTGCCTCAAGAGGCTTTTTATTGTCAATTTTATTTTTTATTCGATTTACGAAAGAGTTCGAAACCTCAGCCATAGCAGCTATGACTCTCTGGGAATGAGTGGAGTGCAGTAACAATGTTATTATCTCTCTACATTTTCTTGGAGAGGTGTCCAAAGCCTTGTCTATCCTAAAAAAAAGAAAATTTGAGGATATTGCGTCTAACTATTAATAAAATGTAAATTCATAGACAAAACATAGCAAAACTATTTTACTACGGGGCATTACTTACCTTTTGATTATTTTAGACAAAAAAAGTCGGTTAAATAAAATGAAAAAACAGTTTCAGAAAATTCAAAAATATATACTGCGAACCGCGCTTTTTAACAGACAATGACCGAATTAGAAGAAACGTCCCAAAATTGACAAATGATGCACGGATTCACTGTGTTGCCACTTGGCAAAAACAATAATAGTAGCAGTAGCTATATCAGATAAAATAACCCTCTAAATTCAACATATTTTTTCAAATATACATAATAAACTATAAACTCCATAAAATCAAGCACTGTCCCTATTAATTTGGCCACCTACTGTATTTTACTCGGTTTCGGTTAGTCATAATTATGACGCATTGTATTGTATGTATTTAATGTTTGTATGTATTTCTAACCTGGAATTGTTATGCTAAAATTGTGTGCCTATCATTCGCAACGTAGATTAAAATTATATACACGAAATTAGGTAGTATAGGTAGGTATATTTGCCCGTTTTCTTTTTTTTTGGTGGGTGGAAAATCATCGAATGACCCCCCCCCCCCCTCTTGGGCAGAGCGAAGGGGAGTGTCAGACTTCTACTGACTAAAAACCGAACCCATGTTTCTTCCTTGCCCTTGCGCCGAAGCCACGTCATCTAGTATTTGCCCTAATAACATAATTACCACACTATAAACAAGTTTGTAATAGTAAAGATAAGTATGTACCTATATTACATATTTATAAGCAGGTAAAAAAAATTCACTGTCAACGGGATTAGTGCCTAGATGGCTGGCAACATTACAAGCAAAAGCAAGACCTGTCTCAGGAAGAATCGACCAACTACTAGGAAATGCTGGATGTCTCGAAAAGCTAGATGGACAATAGGACCTCATGGTATTTGTGTTTCAATCTGAAACGGGTCAAACATAATAGGTAATTAGCATTTTTTTTTGGAGGCTGGGAAATTATCAAATGACTGCTCCCGCTCCCCATCCATGCTCCTTCTCAGCCCTTTGTGTCGAGGCCGACCTTAGCGATAGAACGTACTGGGAATTGTTCCTAAAAGAGGCAAAGTAATACTAAGTCGACTACTTTTACGTGCTAGAAGTAGATGCAAATGCAAAAACATTTTAAAGTTCCAAACATCCCCAGAATTGAGAAGACGATTTATATGAAAAAAATAATAATATAAGGAAGAGAGAGTACTAAGGTAATCTTCAGCTAAATATTCCTAGTCTATTATTAATCTATTGCATAGATTCTATCGCGGGCCTTGTTGAGTTGAGCGTGGAGAGCGAATCCAGAGATTTCCTAACAAAAATATTCAGTTCAAGATTCAACCAGGTTGCTATGGTTACGGAAAATAACAAGGTTGTCAACTGAGGTTGTCAAATTTATTTATTTATTTATTTATTTACACATACATTTGTTGTGACAGGTAAGACCCAATTAAATAATTGTTTGTCTCTCTGCTTTCTCGTTCTAAAATATTCTTACTCGTATAATTTGTGTACAAAGTGTTTTAAATATGAATAAACAAAGTGCATTTATTAATGAAGAAAGTCACGAAAAAATAGTGAAAGAAAATTAGTGAGGAGTGAGTAATAATAATAATATAATAATATTCCACAACTATCACACAACGCCATCTAGTCCCAAGCTAAGCAGAGCTTGTGTTTTGGGTACTAGACAACTGATAAACATACTTATATATTTCTAAATACATACATATTATAGATAAATTACACCCAGACACAGAACAAATGATCGTGCTCATCACACAAACATTTGTCCTGGGTGGGAATCGAACCCACGACCTCCGGCATAGCAGTTAGGGTCACTAACCACTAGACCAACAGGCCAGTCTCTATAAACATTCATTTTATTATTAGTACGCATCTATCATAAGTTTTATTGGTTTTTGCATTACTATTCTGCGAATCGGTCTAAAACGATTCGTTTTCTTATAAAATATCTAAAATAAAATAAATAATTTTCATATTTTTGTCAGGCTGTCAATACTTTTTATTCTTTTAAATTTTCTGTCATAGAGTTTCTTACTAGCTTACTTAGTCTATGAAGGTTAGTTTTGATTTATATAATGTACATCGCGCGAAATTCGAAGATCAAACTCTTAATATCGTTATTTTTGTTCAAATTTTTTGAATGAATAATCATTTTATTGTGTAATTACACTATTAATACCTAATTATTTATATCTATTATTGCATAAGTTGATAAAAAATGCTATGCAATAGATTTACCGCGGCAGTCTCCGAGTGCCACACGTTTTTTTTTTTATAATCATGTATTGTATTTTAAATCATGTCTCCGTAAGCATGCCATTATTCCAACATGCAAATTTAACAAATTTTTACCCGACTGCGGCAAAGCCCAAAAGGAGGGTTATATAGATTGTATTCACAAAACAAAATTACACAATAATAAATAATTTATTTGACGTAAACACAACATGTTTGGCCTCCAGTGCAGTCAGTAGCCTGCCCAGTATGTAAATGACGAGGACATTTAAAATTGTTTGGCGACAGACACTCGCCACCCTTTGAGCTGCATGTTACTTGTTTCCCTGAAACAAATTAATTTAGTTACACTGGTCACTTAAAATCGCCATTGGGGTAGACGTTCTTGAGTGGGAACGCGAATCGACAAGCGAAAGGTGGGACCTTTTTTTTCGGGTGGGTGGAAAATCATCAAATTCCCCCGCTCTTGGGCAGAGCAGAAGGGAGTGTCAGACTTCTACTGACTAAAAACCACGCATGTTCCTTCTTCGCCCTTGTGCCGAGGCCACGGTATCTCTTTCGACAACCGTCCCGACGGGCGTCGGCCATTGCGGACCCTCCTTGCAAGGTGGGACGCCCTCAGGTTCGGTGGAGTGACGATCTGGCTGGTAGCAACTGGTTGAGAGTTGCCGAGAATCGAGTTGAGTGGCATGTGATTTTCCCTTTTACCATTATGAAGAAAAATAAATTAATGATAGCGTGACGACTGACACAGATAAATGGTAGAAAAATCTATGGACATTACCTAGTCTGAAATAAATACATTATATTTTTTATTTTATTTATTTATAATATACATATAATAAAATCGTAGGAAAGTCAAAACTGTACATTGAATATTTTTTTAAAAGAATACTTGGGGTGTGATCTACAATCGATACCGAAGCCAAAAATATAGTTTTTTGAATTTTTGTCTGTTTGTCAGTTTGTCTGTTTGTCTGTATGTATGTCCGGGATAAACTCAAAAAGTACTGAATGGACTTACTTCATATTTGGCACGAATATTACTTAGAAGTCGGGTCTACATATAGGCTACATATTATCACGCTATCACCTACGGGGAACGAGCAGTGAACCTTTATTTCTTCAACGCATTCTGTAACAACGTGTAATCTAACGACGCATAATTGAATGTTGGTATTATGTTAACCATGCTATAAGCTAGCTTCACACTATAAAAAACACGCAATAAAAGTAACTTAGGCCGATAAACATAATTAAATAATTTAAGTAGTATCAAGGAAATTTTAAAGCAGCGCCATCTATGAGATTTCAAAAACATCAAGTCGAATTAAATGTGTAAGTCCTTTTTGGAAATAAATAATTTTTTGATCATGCTGGCGAGGTTAATAGTTGTTAATAAAAGTCATAGATGGAGTTGTGCATTTTCTTAGACGTCCACCTAGAAAACGGACAGGGCATATATTTAGTTAGATCCCGACAACGTTGCTGAGCGCTTTGAAATCTGCGCCAAACCACTCTTTTGGCATTTTTCAGGCTCTGTGAAGTCGACCAGTTTGCGAGGTCCCTTACGTATGACGAGGTCACGTCAAGCAAAAGGGTGTATTTAACCGACGTCGACGAGGAGGTGCTGTGGAAGGTTTTCCGGGAATTTTCAAGGACACTGACACTGCATTGTGTAGAGTTTATAACGTGCTTCCTAACAATGGCGTATGCTATTTTCTGCGGTCGTTACTTCACACGGTCTGAGGCCCAACGTCTTTCGCCTTTCTGAGGACATTTGATGCCGTGGCATATCCCACTTAACGAGCAACCTGCGTAACACGTCCGCTTCTCGACGGTGACCAAAACTGGGATGACACCCTCGCGGAGGCGAGCGTCAGTGACAGTCCCAGCCGCATGCGTCATCTGTTTGTGGGAGAAGTATCGCCATCATCTGTCTGAAGATTTTCTACGAGCTTTGAGGCGTGCTACTGGAGACGAAGTCGAAGTAACTGATGAACGCGTGCTGAACACCTGTCTCAGTTCACTTCAAGACGTGGTCATTTCTATCGGCGGCAATCACTGGTCGAATATGGGTTACCAGCTCCCCAATCATCACCGCATCAAGACCGTGAAAATCGGGAGTATAAGGCTGAGACAATTTATGATCCGGGTGAAATGACCACCATACAAAATGGCCATGTCGCTTTGTTCTCTTCAGAAATGTATGACACCGTCCTTGAAAGCGTTGGGCAAAACCAGAGTAAAATGTTTTTCTTCGATGCTCCTGGTGGAACAGGAAAAACATTTGTTACCACTGGCATACTTGCAGAGGTCAGGAGGCAAGGCAAAATTGCCATTGCTATAGCGTCGTCGGGATTCGCTGCCTCACTACTTCCGGGTGGCAAAACATCACATGCCATGTTCAAAATTCCCATCGATTTAGAGAGCGCCGAAACGCCTGTTTGTGGTGTGTCACGTAACAGTGATAAGGGACACGTGCTCAAGGATTGCTCTCTGATCGTATGGGATGAGTGTACGATGGCCAATAGGAAGGCAGTTGAGGCCGTGTACAGAACCCTGCAGGACATCCGCAGAAACAAACATTTGATGGGTGGTGTCACAGTTCTGCGATTTCCGACAAACGCTTCCCGTGGTGACGCGGGCATCGAGGGCTGACGAGGTGAATGCTTTGTTGGAATGATCTTCGTTGTGGTCACGAGTTCGTACGCTGCTATTGACCATTAATATGAGAGCTCGGCTCGGCGGCAATGCACGTGCTCAAGAATTCTCCGACGTCCTTCTAAGTCTTGGCGAAGGCACTCTACCAGAGGAGAGAGGTGGACAGGTGGTGCTTCCAGAGTCTCTCGGTAGAGTTGTATCCAGCTTAGAAGAACTCATTCGCTGTGTGTACGGGGGCATCAGTCGTATCACGCCCGTATTCGCACTAGCAGAATTCTCGGGTGTGTGAGCGGGCCATTTTGAGGCCCAAAAATGATCAGGCTGCAGCAATAAACGAACGCATTCTCTCGGAAATTGAGAGGAATGAAGTGGTCTACACCTCTAGGTATTAACACTGTCGTCGAGCAAGATGACGCCACACATTACCCGTGGAATTTCTGAACTCCCTGTCAGCAAGCGGACTTCCAGCGCATACCATCAAGCTGAAGGTCGGTGTCCCGCGCGATTATACTTCTTCGGAACCTATCTCCTCGAAGTTGTGTAACGGGACCCGCCTTAAATTCATCTCGCTCCAAAGCCAAACCACTAATTTTGTTTATCGAGAAGTCCTATAAGTATGTATTTTTACCCTATTCTGTATTCCTTATTCATTATTTTCTTCATCTGCTTCAGTCACAATTTATGACTTAATTCAGTAGAATCACCATTAAGTCAATTATTAAAAGCAGGCTGAAATTTAGCACTTTTTGAAGGTCAGTTTTACAAAAGACAGTCTCCCTCTGTTACTGCACTTTCCCTAGATATGAAATGTAAAGAAGAAAGGGGTAAATGAATGTTATTTTTTAAAAGGTATTTAATAATCGTAGGTATTTTTGGTGATGTATATCGTTCACGCAGACGAAGTCGCGGGCAGCAGCTAGTTTATAATAAAAAATACATCTTACTTAATAATATCCACGCCTTTCCCCCATGGGTGTTTTACTGCGTTTTTGGATGTGGAGTTATACCTGTTGAGATATTCAAATATAAGAGGCCGATCGTTAACAGAACCAGAGATTTATTAAAATTCGATATTATTTTTAATGGCATCTTCTTAAGAGCGTATGCTACCTCAGATTAGCAACCCTATTTGAGGTGGTTCAAACTTCGCTTGAAATACTGTTAGAATAAAATTCTAATCAGCTTGCACTACAAAGCGGTTGAACTACGTCTTTCGCTGCGGCCGAATTGTGCGAGTGGTATTTTGCGATTTACAAAAAAACAACTATTTATTGGACTAAAAAAGTAAAACACTATGATTTTAGTAGGTTGCTTGTAGAATTATTTGGCAACAAATCAGAACGATGACATGTATTTTAGTATGGTTTTACTCGTTAAAAGAATTTTTTTGAGGTATCTTCGCGATTTTTTTCTATCGAGCAAAGTTAGTTGTATTATGTTTTCAGAACACTATGTCACTAGCCCTCCTGAAGAAAATCATATATTTTTCTGATTTTGATTACTGCAGTGAATCATATAATTTTACGCATTATAAAACTCGCGTTTGAGGTAGTATAAGCTCTTAACCTGAGCTTCTGCTCAACCGGACTATCTTTTTGGTCAAAGCATTTATGTCAATTAGGGCAAGATTGAGGTCAAGAGTAAGCCCTTATAAAATAAAATAAAAAAAATTAGACCAGTACAGGCATTTTTAAATTTCAGAAAAACAAATATAACGAAGCTACAGTCACAAAGCTCAGTAACTTGTGAGAGTACTGTAGTTGCCCATTCCAAAGCGTAGATCTTTATGGAGAAGAATGGGCAAGAAGTTCCATGGACACTCTTTTAAATCATTAGATTGTTAAAAAATCTTGGTTACATCATTAGTAATCCATCTGGGGCTATAATTAGTATTACTTTTTATGACTTAGGTATTGGTAGAGAATGCCCACGGCACATTTTTTTTTTGTATATTGGAAATCATCAAATGTGAGGAGCTCGTGGCTTAATAAGAACTGCCACTCAGGTCGATCTTTAGGTAAAGCTGTGCTTGCCTAGGTCGGTCTGTAGATGGGTGACCGCCCGACATACCGAGCTTCCTCCGTGCCTCGGAAAGCACGTTAAGCTGTTGGTCCCTGCTGCCATAATATAGATCTTTGGCAGTCGTTACAAGTAGTCAGTGAATGAAATTCTGACATCCAGTCTTACCAAAGGGTATCGTATTACCTAGTAATAACTGGGTTGTGGGGGTCAGATAGGAAGTCGCTCCATGTAAAATACTTGTATTCAGCTGCATCCGGTTAGACTGGAAGCTGACCCCAATATAGTTGGGAAAAGGCTAGGCAGATGATGACTTCTTATGACTTAGGTATTGGTAGAGAATGCCCACGGCACATTTTTTTTTTGTATATTGGAAATCATCAAAAATGTCTCCTCTGGGCAGAACGGGAGGGAGCGTCGCACTTCTACTTACTAAAGACCACCCATGTTCTTTGTTAACCCTTTGTGTCATGGCCGCGGTATCTCTTTCGAACATCCCGCAGCCATGCCCAAGACTTTAAGTTTGCCTTTGTACCGTTTTTTGATGGGAAAAATTTTTTTTACTCACTTGCTCTACAACACTCCATGCCAAGATCTTGCTGAACTGGGCATAAGCCTGTATTCTGGACTTCTGTGCCTTTTGGACAGGCTACTGATCTTGCGCAGACACCGCCGACTACCATACAGGGGAGCTCGAAGAAGGGTGCGTTACCCGCTAAAAACAATGTTTTAATTTAAATTAATTAAGTGATTCGTTGGTGTACTGGATGATTTCAAGCTGAGCGACTTATTTTGCTCAAAGTTTTATTCACCACCGCCTTGTTTTCAGGATTTTAGTTTAACATTGCGAAAAGCTATGCTTCGCAAACCCGTATTACTCAAACCGAGGTCAGCTTAAACTAGACTAGCTGATGCCCGCGGCTGCGCCTGCGTGGATGTATAGGTACTCATGCTAACAACGTACTACACCTTCCTCGAGAACTACGCTCTCTATATGTAGTGATCTAAATAACTTGCTGTGTCGCCATGTGTAAACCTCTGTATAACCCATATGAGATTAGAGACGTACAGTCAACAGCAAAAGTAGATGATCAAAATCAGATATTCAATACTAATGAACGGAGTTCGCGTCAGAACTATGTGGCGTCGAAGTGATTCAAAAGTATGTGATTGTAAATTATACCAAACATTTACTACTAGTACAACTGCCATATATTTGTGATCAGTTTTGACTCCAAAAGTTAATAAACTCAATTCGCTCCAGAACTAAGAAGTGAAAAAAAAAGATAATTCAATAGATATTATTAATTTTGCATATTTGTGAACTTATGTCAATGTTCAAAAGTAGCTGATGTGATACAAAATCATAATTCAATAAATATTACTATCTTTGCATGTTTGTGAATTTATGTCAATGTTCAAAAGTAGCTGATGTGATACAAAATCATAATTCAATAAATATAACTATCTTTGCATGTTTGTAAATTTATGTCAATGTTCAAAAGTAGCTAATGTGATACAAAATCGTAATTCAATAAATAATAATAACTAAATAATAATAAATATAATATCTTTGCATGTTTGTGAATTTATGTCAATGTTCAAAAGTATCTGATGCGATACAAAATCATAACTCAATAATTGCTTTCGCCCAGTCAGCTACAATATATTAAAACCGGAAGGTAGATTGATATTTTTGTTAAAGATAAAAATATCAATCTACCTTCCTTTTTTTTTTTACTTCGTAGTTCTGGAGCGAACTGAGTTTATAACTTTTGGAGTCAAAAGTGATCACGAATATATGGCAGTTGTACTAGTAGTAAATGTTTGGTATAATTTACAATCACATACTTTTGAATCACTTCGACGCCACACAGTTCTGACGCGAACTCCGTTCATTAGTATTGAATTTCTGATTTTGATCATCTACTTTTGCTGTTGACTGTACATATTTATTAAATTTGCCACCCAAAAATATTACAATCTTATATTAAGAAAATATTATCAACAAAAAGGCACAGTACTCCTAAGGTTCCTACCACTAGCCCTTGATAAAATATAATTAATCTTACAACGCATTATAAAACGATTTTCTGTTTGACTGACCTAGAAATCAGTAGTTTATAACTTCGACGTTTGTTTACGAAGGAAGATAAAACTCTTAGCACATTTTGTAATAAGAGATAACATAACATCACGCCTGTTATCCCCGAATGGTTAGGCACAGCTGTACCCATTAGTAGGTACATTCCCAAAAAACTTAAAGTGTGTATAGAACGCGGCATATCCGTAGAAGATAAATTATTACGGTTGTCAAGTGGTAAAATTCGAATTCCTTGATGTATGATGGGGATTGCTATTGAATAAGCAGAAACATAATTTGCCTAAGATCTCACAAGACACAGACCTCCTCCTCTCTTTAAATAGTACGCGTAATTTACAATCTACTCTAGATTTTAATTACGCGCAATATTTCAACAGAGCCTAAAACATTAATGATAGAAAAAAAAAGAACTATAAAAAACTAAAATACAAAAAGAAACTCACTTCGAGGTTCTACATAAAAATCTTCCGCTAAAGACGCTGAACTAAACGCAGCACTCAAAACGACCGACATTAATAAAATTCTAAAAAACATTTTCAATGCACAACCACTTCTGTCTAAATATGCATGAAGACTGACAAAGGCAAATCGTTAAAGGTGTCTTCAAGATTTCTAGTGACATCACACTAATATTATAAAGGCGAAAGTTTGAGTGTTTGAGTGTGTAATGTGTATTACTTCTTCACGCAAAAACTACTGAACGGATTTGGATACAATTTGGTACACAGATAGTTTTTAACCTGGATTAACACATAGGATAGTTTTTATCCCGATTTTATCTTCCCGTGGGATAATTTTCGTGTTGTAGCAGGTCAAGCCACGGGCAACAGCTGCTAGTACTTCATAATTATTCAAGTGCGATAATGGTGACATTACATCCTGTATAAACAGGATTGTAACAGGTTATCAATTCGTACAGGATGTTTGATTAAATTCTAAATATTGTATGTAGGTCAGACAATGGTTGTGAAATTAGTAGGTATTAGAACGGGATATTTACAATTTAATGATACAATTGCAGACTTGTATATTTAATTTTTTTGTACTGTATTGTTTTGTTTATTCAATAATTTAATGATCTATATACTCACATATATACAAAGACCAAATAAGACACTTAGGCGCCCCAGTACTCCTGCGCATCGCCGACGACCGGGAAAGTGCCCAGAAGACTGGCAGCATTGCCACGTTGAATGGCAATGCTAATCCTTTGACCAAATAATGAATGAATTGAAATTGAATGTAATTGATAATCTGAAACTCAGGAACACTTTGACGTTGCAATAATTATCATTCTGCGTAAAGCCATTTTTTGAGTTGTCTCATTCGCTTCTGAACATGAGAAGAGTCTTTTGAGTTTCATCTGACTGTAAAATTTACTTATAGACTAATGACATTACTTAACCTGCAACGTTTTAAATAGAAAAAGGTGTAATTATTCCATGAATTACTAATGTTATTAGGATCCTCTAGAGTTAGTAGAATTACAAGCTTATGTACCTGCTACTATCAACAGACGTCAGGTGGTTTTAATTCACAGCGAACTGTCCCCAGATCGTTAAGGACCATCAGGAAATTTACTCAAAGCTTGTAGGACTTCAGGCTACATTTTTATTGTCATTGCTATTTCTTATAACACGGCTTTGCTCCCGTGTTGATTGGACCCCGTGAGATTTTATAGCTCAACCTGTTGTCAGAGTTTTTATCAATCAATCAATTTATTTTCAGGCTTCTGAGGCTCATAGATAAAATACATACAATTAACTTATACAATAATAAACTAGTCATATTAACAATTATTCATAAACTACTTAAAACTATTCACGTAACGATGCCGGCGGCGTCGTGTTTCTCAGCGTGGTGTCGCGTAGCCGACCTCTGAAACGAAATAGGACACCTGTCGGCCAAAAGTCCTCTTTTAAGAAGGTCTGAAGATGGTGAGTTGGAACACGTATCACAAATGGCGTAAAGTTGGTGTTGTGACGCGACTCCAACCTTTCGACCCTCAGAGTCCAGTTGGTCTTAATTTTCAGGTACTGCACAACTTCCTCAATTTTTGTGGAGTGATGCAGACGTGAAATATACAGCTGCGTCGAAGGCACAGCAGGGCGCAGCAGCATGTTAGGTCCGGTCGGTGCAGTACCGCACAGGTTCCGAGAACAGGGCTTCTTCTTCTTCTTTTCTACTTTAATGAAGCCCTCTTCATCAACTTGGCCCGTACTTGGCATGGAGTTACGAACCTCAGTCAGGGCGCCTACGGACTTCAGACTTGGTTTTACATGCCGTCGAGAATTATTCTTCGGCATTCTGATTTGCTTTTTTTACAATCTTTTTATTCACCGAAGCTACCTTCATGGTATATAAATTATACTATTGCACATAAATTTTATTTTAAAATTCAGAGATGCGAGTCTTGAGTTCGAACTCGAGACCCAGTACCTACCCACGCACTGGGCCCGAGTGGTAGATTATCCTGTTATTTTGCATTGCCAAATAAGCTACCCAACCAGCAATTTTGCGCTATAACCAAACCTTATATCTCAAAACAGCTGGGTGAACGATGTATAAAGGTTTTGGCGGTGACTGATTGTTGTGTAAAAGCGTTTGACAATACAATTTGGCTCTATAAGTTTATACAGCAAAAAGGACCTATTAGGAATTGATGTAAAGGTTTACTTCGTGACTTTGTATAGCTGTTATAGTCAGGCGTTATAGCAACCTCCAATGTGACTAGTACACAACGATAGAACTTTATAACAGTGTTTACTGTCGCCCCAATGCGCCTGATTTACGCAATAAAAGTTCTGAACGAACTATAATGACTCTTTCGTTAAAGTGGAGATGAAAACTCAAGAATAGGGCGATATTGTGATATTGTGGATTTTTAGATCGTCGTTACAGTGCATAGTACTATAGTGGGTACAAAAAGTCTACAACAGAGTGATTTGGTGATATAGCTGAGTTTCGAATTACATATTTTATAGAACTTAAATTGTCATATAAAGGTTTTTTAACGCTCGTTATAGTCGTAGTGATAAACTTATCACAAAGACACTTTTTTAAATCAGAATTGTTTTTTTATAACTGTTATAGTCCCTCTATTACAATAGTACTATATCGGAGATTATTTCTCTTTTAAAACATAATAACTGTGTATAACGGTAGGTTAGTAATGCTTTTAAATGTTAATTCAGTTTTGTAAAGGCATTTCTATCGCTCTTTTACAACAATATTATTTAGGGAACCCTAATTGCATGTAATGGTGGTTGTAATCTGTCATAACGAATGCTATAGTAGTGTTCAGGAAGCTGGAAGTATGTTTATGACTTAAAATTCGTAATAAGTTTTAGTAAAAGCTCAATAATTCGAAGGGGGCATTCAAATATAGTCGGTAACCAGTACATATTATATCAGTAAAATTATAGTCGCACGTCATTTTCCCCGTAAGGGACGAATAATTTAATTACAAAATAATATATAATTCACCACAATATGGCTCCTCGTATTCTTTTATTATCCAATTCTCTTCAAAAACACTGCACGTGAACGAATGTAAAATGAATGAACGATGAATATTATAGTGAAGTAATGGAATCATGAACTGTTTTACAGTACATATAAGAACTTTAGTAGCGTTGCGGTGGCTTGTATGTCATCAAATAGAGATTGCGTAACTGTTACATCAACTGTAATAGGCCAAAATTGTCATGCTTGACACCGCTACAGTTGTACTTTAACACTGAATGGAGATATAATTGCGCCACTTTCTTTGTAGGTGCACCTTCTTTGGCCTTTTATGTGACCATCGATTAGTTTTTACAAAACGTTCTATGGACTTCTATACAACTAACTTTTGCTAGTTGGGTAGTCACCTTGAAACACCTTATGAAATTCCCAGAGCTTGTAGAAAGCGATGACGAAGTAGATAATTATGTAACAGAGCTGCTGACTAATCCTGACCCACATTCATCCAGTGGCCTTAACATCTGAGATTTGAGAGTTGTCCTTAACCCTAGAGAGATTAGCATATTTGTTAGGTTTTTCTTGCGATTCACAGGTCAGTGTCCGACTGTATTTTGAACGCATATAATGATTTACGTATTCTTTCAAAATTGGTGGCGATACCTACGAAGTCCATCATCGTCCTCCTGCCTTAGTCTCTTGTTATTTGGGGTCGGCGTAACTCGCTTTTTCCTTCCATTCTTCTGTGCCAATCGCGACCCTATCCCGTGATAGTACGAAGTCGTTTTTTATTAGCCTATCCTATCCCATTGCAGGACAAAGGTCTCCCCCATTCCTTTTCAACTCTCCCGGTGTTTTGCTTTTCCAGGTCACGACAGGAGGGCCAGAAAACTTTTTTGCAAAAAAAACAACCGACTTCAAAAACACCAAAAAGAGAAAAATAAACTTCAGATGAAAAATCAGCTTCTGAAGTCGGTGACATTTATTTGTTTTTATTTTATTTTTTTTCCACCGACTTCAGAAGCTGATTTTTCATCTGAAGTTTATTTTTCTCTTTTTGGTGTTTTTGAAGTCGGTTGTTTTTTTTTTGCAAAAAGTTTTTTTTTATTTTTTCATTTTTAGTTGTAATAGGTACCTATATTATATCCTATACAAATATTTACTATGCATTTAACATTCAACTAAGAAACCTAACCCTTAACCTTCAAAATTCCCCTATTTTTGCTTTCAACTCTTAACCGTTGAGTAGTATAATACCTTCCATTATCAGCTCATCAACATGAATAAAAGTGATGACTGCTAGATGCGAATACTTGAATAGCGCCAGAAAAAGCACGAAAATGTAATACGTGTCTATGAAATTCATATAACAACTAAAAAAATGTGTATTGTACACATCTGCATACCCCCTCAGAGCATACAGGCGTGATGTTACGTCATGATAATGGTATATTCAATAAACATCCAAGCGACTCCAGCAATTACGACTTTGCCGTCTATTTTTGAAGAGTTCCATTGTATATGATCGCGCCAGGACTCAGCCGAACCTTATCTCGGGCCCATGGGAGACAGGTCTCAGAACAGCTGCCGTCCTAACGGGATCAAATAGACGCGATACGCGCCTCCGAACAATATTACAATTTCTGAACTTAAAGCTACCCTTACCTCATTTCTTCGAGCCGGTCTCACTTCCTTGACCCCTCGCAAGTTGTGTAACTGTGTATGTGTATAATGAGTGTATATGACCTTGCGATGGTTTGCTGGTAGTTCCGGACGATTCTTCCACGTCGCTGCAAGCCACGCCGTTAACGCGAGCCACCACACTCACTCCGTATTAGTCTAACCACAAAAGCCTCGGTGCTTTTCCAATAGCACTCCCGTGACAAGGCAAACCAATGATATTATCAATAACCCGTTCGACATTCACAGCGTCGCTAACCGTACTGCTTAACTAGTATAATTGGGTGCCGCGAAATGACTCCACAAGTCGATTTAATCAATGCGCGTGCGCTTTCACCCGTTCTATGGCTACTATAATAATCGTTCGACGCCCAGCGCGACTCAATACGAACTACTTCACGCCGAGCCCAGCGCTCGACCTCTCTCCCTCCGCCCCTCTCGCCCCGAGGCGGAGAAAATCAAAAATCTGAAGGTAGATTATAAACAATCACCCCCCCCGGACCGACCCGTTGTCGGTCCGCTCAAACTCCCGGGAGTCGAGATAAAGTTGAAACTGCCCGTCTAAGGATCGAGTCCCTCACCTGGACGTCTGCGATCCTTGGAAACCCATCCTTGCCCGTAATCAGGTTAACAATGCGCCCCCGTCGCCAACACAACGGTGATAGGTTAGCATCCTTAACCAGAACGAGGTCTCCAACGCAGGGTGGGGTCGTCCTGTCCGTCCACTTAACGCGTTGCTGTAGAATATGCAAATACTCCAGCGACCATCGCTTCCAAAAATTTTGGCTCATTTGCCGTAACATCTGATACCGCGACAACCGGTACAACTTGACATCAGCATATGGATATTCCGGCAAGGCGCTAAGTGGTTGGCCAATCAAAAAATGACCTGGGGTAATGGCCTCAAGGTCATTCGGGTCAGCGCTCAACGGGCACAAAGGTCGCGAGTTTAAGACCGCCTCAATTCTGCAAAACACCGTTGACAACTCCTCAAAGGTGAGAATCGTTGAGCCGATGACCCGATACAAGTGAGTCTTAGAAGACTTAACTACTGCCTCGAAAATTCCACCCCAGTGGGGGCATCCAGGTGGACTAAAGTACCACGAAATGCCCCGACTGGCGAGGCCTGAGCCAATCCCTCGCTCATTCTGACTTAAAAACAATACAATTTCCTTTAAGCACCGGTCGGCGCCCTTGAAGTTGGTACCACAGTCCGACCGAATCAGTGACGGTACTCCCCGTCTAGAAACAAATCGATCTAACGCCGCCAGAAAGGCCTCCGTAGAGAGATCGGCCACCAATTCCAAATGAACTGCCTTGGTCGCCAGACACACGAAGACACACAGATATGCCTTAACCGACTTCGCGTTGCGAAGGTGCGATGTCTTGACCATGAAAGGCCCCGCGAAATCTGTCCCTACGCCAGCAAATGGCCGAGCCTCCGTGACTCGATCGGCCGGGAGGTCTCCCATTTGTGGCTGCATTGTGGCTGCCTTGAGTCGGTAACAAGGCAAGCAACGAAACACAACGCTCCGTATGATTCTGCGGGCCGATAAAATCCAAAATTCACGCTGCAAAATGCCCAGAAGGGTGTTACAGCCTGCGTGTGAATTCTTGGTGTGACGGTCCCTAACCAACAACTCCACCAAAGCTCCTGAATGAAGCACTTTCCCATGAACGTGACCGGCGCGATCCAACCGGTTGGATCGAACGTTCGTGCGATAGTCGAAAGGACCGATCGCGTGGTCCAGGTCTTCGACAGCAACTCGGCCTCACAACTGTATGTGAAGGCATCCTGACTCGGTCGATACTGGACCCCTAAAATGGCCAACGCATGAAGATTCTCCGAATCCTCAAACAAATGCGGGTCTTGTTGATACTCAGTTGGCAGTCCTGCCAGTACCTCTGGGCAGTTCGACAGCCATTTCCTGAGTTCATAGCCACCGGAGGCCATGAGCGCCACCAATTCATCCCTTAAGATGAGCGCCTGCTCAATACTGTCTGAGCCCGTACAAATGTCGTCTACATAGACGTCCCTATCAATGACAGCAGCCGCGCGGGGAAAGCGGAGCCGTTCTTGATCAGCCAGTTCTCGTAGCGTACGCATGGCTACATATGGGCTGGGCTTTAATCCGTACGTGTTTGTGTTGAGCTCGTACGTGACCATCGGTTCTTCTGGGCTCTCTCGCCACAATATCAGCTGGAACCGACGGTCGTCTGGATGAATCTCAGTTTGACGAAACATCATCCGTACGTCCGTAACGAAGACAACCTGGTGTCTCCTGAAGTCCGTGAGAATGTCTGCAATGTCTCTGGTCAGCTTAGGACCAGCATGGAGACATTGATTCAGGGACACCCCGCTAGACGTCTCCGCGCTCCCGTCGAACACGACCCTAATCTTTGAGTCAGGTGTCTTCAAAACAGCATGATGAGGCAACACATAATGCTCCTCATGACGATAGTCAACCCTGGACACCGACATGTGACCCAACGTCAGGTATTCGCGCATGAACTCCACATACTTCTGTCGGAAGTTGGAGTCCCGCTTCATGCGCCTTTCCATTGCCACTAACCGCTTTTCTGCCAGACTCCATGAGCTCCCCAGCGGAGGTCGAATTGACAGAAATGGCAACCTTGTCATAAATCTACCCGATGGGAGGCGCACCGTGTTAAATCGATAGAATGTTTCGCACTCCTCATCACGTGGGTTATTTCTAAGAGCGGTGGGTGGCTCTTCCGTTGCCCAGAACCGTTGCAGGACGTCGGATAACACGCTGCCATAATATATGGAGCTATAATCCGTTGAGTGCTGTGGTTCCCGTACTGGGCCCAATAACGCGTAACCACCTGCGGTACGCATGGCCACAACCCCGTTTGGTTGCAGCTCCCGTTTGCCGCTTCGGAGCAGCTTCCCGAGGACGTCAGACCCAAGCAAGACGTCCACCCGTCCGGGGATCGCGAAGTGGGGATCGGCTAACTCCAATCCATTGGTCAACCCTTTTACCGCAGACGGTAACCGAGTCTGAGGGAGGACCCCAACCACTTCGTCCAAAACGATCGCCGTGGCATTCACCCGCGTGACCGATGCCGTGTCACCCATCTCGAACAGGAATGTCGTCTGACCCCTGAGGTGAGGCACCCGATTGCCACCTATACCTACGGCGCCATCCCGTGATGGCTCTAATGTAAGGCCCAGCTTTTTCACTAAACAGCTGGACACAATACAACCTTGTGCCCCTGAATCTAACAGTGCTCGCACGTGCACCGGCTGTCCGTCAGTACCCCTGACAGTAATCCTAGCCGTCGGTAATAATACCGTTACTGTCGGGGTGGGCACCACTGACGAACAGGCTGCTAGTTGCTAATAGGAGGCACCTCCCTCCTCCCCTGCCGGAGGGGGAGTAAATACTGTCCCAGTATACGGGTCCCAACCCGGGTAGTAACCCTCCCGACCCATCGGTGACATCCGTGCCGGTCGGAAGTAGCCTACTGGCATCCTTCCGAACGGTGGCGGGCGCGCCGTCAGCCGAGGGCGTTCTGCGAGAGGCGGGGAGAAGCGACTACTCGGGGGTGGCAACATGCCCCCCAACGCATTCGAGTACGCCGCGTAACCCGTCTGTACTACCTCCGGGCCCCTGCCCGAGTCTCGGTGCCTATCCCCCCCCCGCGGGGAAGACGACGGTATCGGGTTGTGCTCTGGATCAGCCCTTGGCCCACCCCCCCGAGGGGGCGGCGACCGCTGATTCCTGGCCGACCCACCCCCCCTAGGGGGGGGTGACCGACCACCCGAATCTGGCTTAGGAGAGGGGGGGTGACCTCCCGGCGAGGCTCCGTGCACCTCCCTACTCTCCGCCAGGCATAGCAACTCGTGATGGGCTCCTCCGCAGGTTCCACAGTTAGTGGTCCTGTGGCACTCACGTACAAAGTGAGTCCCCAAGCAGCGGAAGCACAAATAGCGCTGCTTGACCACCCCTCTTCGTCTATGCACCCGCTGCGCCTTAAAGTCCGCGCATGCGGCGAGACCGTGCCCTTCCTTCCGACAGAAGGCGCACACTTCCGATTGGAGGGCGTGGTATTTCTTCCCCCCCCGACGGGGCTCAACCGGCTTGGGCCCGCTCGTACGTCGGGTTGACGGAGGAGGGTGCGACGTGGATGCCCCTTGGCAATCCGCCCGCCGGCACTCGCCTCCTAAAAACACCCTCAAGTCATCGTAACTTGGGAGGTGGTCCGTCGATTCGCCACCATGTGACTGCTCAAAGCGCGCCACCACGTCGATCGGCAACTTCCGTAAAACCCTATTGACGATGATATATTTATTGTCCCCTAACGACAACTTAAGTCGATCTAACGTGTTCACCGCAACCGTGACCGGATTAAGGATTTTCGACCTTATTTCGTACACGTTAGACACCTTCGGGATTTCAAAAATCTTATCAATGAGGCCATCAACTATTAATCGCCGATTATCATATCGGTCGATTAATAGGCCCCATGCCGTCTCATAACTGGCGTCCGTAATCTCCAGGTGGGTCAAGATGTCGTGCGGCTCACCGTTAAGCCTACCCATTAATTGAGCCATCTTGTAGGCGGGCGAGAGATCCGTACGCGAATGCACGACACTATTAAAAATATCGCGGAATCGCGGCCAATCGGCATACTCGCCGCTAAACTCGGGTACATGTACTGGTGGCAACGGCGCCTGAATTCCTACGCCTGCTGGCCGACATGATTCCCTGACGTCACCCATGCGCGATCGCTCAATGTCGGCCGCCGCCTGGATTATGCTCATGGACATTTCCCCACACTGGTCCACATTGCCCCGTACCACCTGAGCATCCTTGTCCACCGACGACAGATCCGTCGATTCGAGACATGCTAAATACTCAGCGTGACACTTTAACACGGCGTCATATCGTTCGTCAACTTGCCGAGCGCGTGACAATAACGCATCTTCACGATCGGTGCGACCTACCAACGTAACAACCGATGAAAACCATCTCAATTCAGCTTCGATTCTGGCTGCGATAGTTTTCGTTACTGACGGAGCCATAGTACCAACTTCAATACGCGATTATGCAATAATAAATAACAATAACCAAAAAAAATAACAATTATTGTATCCGGAACTAACAATAATAATATATTCGTTGAGTGAATAAATCTACGACGCTATGCCAACTCTTGAACTTATTCCTCTACGTGCTCTAGAGGTTATTCCTCTATGTCTCAAATGTTG
This sequence comes from Diarsia mendica, assembly GCA_949316265.1. Taxonomy (NCBI): domain Eukaryota; kingdom Metazoa; phylum Arthropoda; class Insecta; order Lepidoptera; family Noctuidae; genus Diarsia; species Diarsia mendica. Next base: position 3,327,005 of record OX438888.1, on the reverse strand, counting down.
ACAATCATAACACGATTTGTGATGAGGTTATATTTGTGCGTAACCGAACGTAAATAACAAATTATTTTATCAACGAACATTCACATTCCATTTATGTACTTATTATTAATAATTCCAAACTCAACTTGAGGTGTACACTGGTATGTAGGTCAATGTACTACTACCTACAAGTTGAATTTGTACATGAACACAATTTTTACAAAGTAAATTGGTACCAAGTACCTACTAATTTTTACAAAGTGGGTTTAAATAAACCAAGCTCTGCTACCAGATTTTGATCGCGCCAGGACTCAGCCGAACCTTATCTCGGGCCCATGGGAGACAGGTCTCAGAACAGCCGCCGTCCTAACGTGATCAAATAGACGCGATACGCGCCTCCGAACAATATTACAATTTCTGAACTTAAAGCTACCCTTACCTCATTTCTTCGAGCCGGTCTCACTTCCTTGACCCCTCGCAAGTTGTGTAACTGTGTATGTGTATAATGAGTGTATATGACCTTGCGATGGTTTGCTGGTAGTTCCGGACGATTCTTCCACGTCGCTGCAAGCCACGCCGTTAACGCGAGCCACCACACTCACTCCGTATTAGTCTAACCACAAAAGCCTCGGTGCTTTTCCAATAGCACTCCCGTGACAAGGCAAACCAATGATATTATCAATAACCCGTTCGACATTCACAGCGTCGCTAACCGTACTGCTTAACTAGTATAATTGGGTGCCGCGAAATGACTCCACAAGTCGATTTAATCAATGCGCGTGCGCTTTCACCCGTTCTATGGCTACTATAATAATCGTTCGACGCCCAGCGCGACTCAATACGAACTACTTCACGCCGAGCCCAGCGCTCGACCTCTCTCCCTCCGCCCCTCTCGCCCCGAGGCGGAGAAAATCAAAAATCTGAAGGTAGATTATAAACAGTATATCTCCGAAGATCAGCACCAGATCTTCACCAAAAAAAAATGGGACCACCTCAGGAGTATACTCTTTCAAATAAAAAAAGAATTTTGAGAATCGGTTCACAAACGGGGGAGAAATCAGGTAACATACATAAAAAAAAAAATAAAAAAAAATACATACACACGAACATAAATAGTAACCTCCTTTTTTGAAGTCGGTTAAAAACAATCATTGTCTCACGAATCTGGCACCATTTAATAAAACGAATTTATTCTTATAATTATTTTAGGACTAACTAAATGACGTAAGAACCAGGTAGTTGTCTCCTTTCTAAAACCTCTTAACACTCTTATTTTAACAATAAAAAGAAAACATTTTATTTTTTGAAAACCATTTATTCGACATGATTAATTCTTAACCCTTTACCAAAAATCATAAGAAAACACTGGTAGCTATTATTTATTCCTTAAGTTTTTCCTGACCAGGTTCAAGGCAGCATATTTCTGTCAGCAAACAATCTTCTATGCCAATTGTTATATTGTTCTGACAAGCGTATGTGCTTGGCATACAGGTACCGTACCTCGCACTGCATTTCTTCTCTATTTGGTCTGTAACAACACATAACATCAGGCATATCATCCCCGAAGACTTAAGCAGAGGTGTTCCCAATGCAGCCCCCATTTTGCCAGTTATTTTGAAGTCCTATCCAATGGAGGCAAACCTATTGCCATTAAGCGCGGACAAGTCTAGACTCCTCATGCTCAGTAGTCGCGGTTGTGAGTACTAGACCAATGAGGCTACTTGGGGTCGGCGACACATGTTTACTTCTTCCACTCTCTCCCAACAGACATCACGGCATCATTTACTGCTTTCTCTTTCATATCATGGTTTGGCGCTCTGCTTCTCCGCTGTGATGCTTGCCCAGTATGGAACCGTTCTGCCCATGCCAACCTAGTGGATACAGCTCATAGTGAGACGTGCCGGATTATTAGTGGTTGCCTGAAACCGACCCCGGTACGAATGCTGTATCCATTAACTGGGATTATGGTTCGGAGGGCCATAGCCAGCTGCACTGAGAGGTTGAAGCTACACGCTGACCCACGCCATCCAATGCACAATCACATTTCAGTGCCCCAGAGGCTGAAAAGTCGTAAAAGATTTTTTGGGTGTGTTAACAATACTAGTCCAGCTATTAGCAATGCCGCCACAGCAAGACGAGAGCTCTGGCGGGACCTGCTTAAGCCCCCTGACGACTTCATCGAGCCGTCTGAAAGCCTTCCACCCGGACATGATTTGCCGTGGCCGACTTGGAAATCTCTGAATAGACTCCGAACCCAAGTCGGCCATAGCAAAGACAATCTCTTCAGATGAGGATTCATAGACGGTTCTGATCTCAAGTGTGTATGCTGCGTATCTCCACAGTCAATGGCCCACCTTCCATCTTGCGAGGCATGCCCTGACACCTGCACACTTGTCGATCTAATGACTGCATCAACGAGCGGAGTTCGCTTATCTGAATATTGGGCCAAATTTATATAATTTATTTAGTGACGATTTGCCATCGACACGCTAAGAAGAAGACTACCGTACCCAATGTAATGTACTCAAATCATAGAACCGCACCCATGGAGGTATTTTTCAACGTGTGAAAAAGTTAGAATTGTGGCCATCAATATCTCCAATACAAACAAAAAGGAACATGTGCGGATTTCAGTCAGTACTAGTCTGAAACTCCCTTCTGCTCCGCCCAGAGCCGGAGGGGTCATTTTATAGTTTCCCATACGTAAAATAAATTACAAACCAGAAACAAAGTTGGAGGTCAATCACTAGGTTCGAAATAAAAAAGAAACCTTATTTTGTTTCAAAAATTGTGCTTTTAATTCCAACAAACAACGCTTACCCGTGAACATTTATAGACTTTAAAAAATAAATATTATGAATTCTCTGCGTATTATATGCATGAAAATCTGTCCCGTTCTTTAGAAAACTTACAGGGTTTGCAGCACTCCATGCCCAGAAGATGCTGCTGCCGGGAGCAAAGGCCTATTTCATGAACCTTAGTTCCTGGAGGGCATGCGAAACCGTGAGAGCAGATCCCGGTAACACGCATACATGGAAGTTCAAAGAATGGAGCTCGAAGTTTGGCAGCTTCTGAAAAAGGGAGTAATAAAAATCTTAAACCTTTGATTTAAAGGAATTGGTCAAAGATCTGATGGTAGACGTACGCGGCTGGACATAAGCCTCGCTTCATCGATCTGTCCTGTGTTATGATAATCAGACTTTTAAAAATGTTACTAGGCGTTTAGGATGCAGCACCAGTAGAATTATTCACGTGCAAAGAGTGTGAAAGCTTGCTACATGAATCTGAATACGTCTGGCATAAATGTGGCATGCTTTTCACTTCTCCACAAGTTATATTCAGGAGATGTTGTAAAATTTTAGCATGCAATAATTATGCACTCAAATCTATACTCGACGCACACGTTCTAGGTGTTGTTTTAATTTGGTGTTTCCCATCGCAACATGCCACTTAAAATAATTTTACCCGGCAAAACTACAAACATCTGCCATCTCAATCAAACTGTGATCTGCAGTGGAAAAACGAAAACATTGCACCAAGCGTGTCTTTTGCATAAAAACAAGTAAAGTCAAACGAGTTATTCGGTAACAGGCTTATCTATGTATCTTTTGAATGATTTGTGTTTTATTGTAAGCTTAATAAGTTTTTAGTTTAAAGCACATTTAAGAGGCTAATGTAAAACAATATCACGCTTTCAAAATCTTTCAAAAACGCTTATTCGACTGTACACATAAAATTAGTAAATATATAAAAGGTTTACTCTCCACATCTTGAAATATATATTGTGTCTTCACCGTTGCTGCTGTTGAAAATACAAAACACAGATAGTGTAAAATCAATATTACGTAAAATAAAATCAATTGAAAGTACATTGTACAGAAGAGATAATTAATGTAACACGACTTGTCGACCACTCGTAAAATAGATTGAAAATACAATGAAATAGTGGGATCTATTTCATTCAAATAATGCAAATATTTAGATAATTAATTTATACATCTTAGTATCGTGATCTCAACCGGATTTTGTGAATATAAACCTTTGTGGGTGCTACTATTAGTATGCAATTCTTATATGGGACTAGGCAGGCAGGGCATGTCTGTCGCATGCCGAACGAGCTGTGGGCAGTGTGGGCCCGTAAAGCTCCGGATTGGTGTAATAAAACAGTGACACGGGGTCGCGGCAGACCAAGAAGGAGATGGCGGGACGAACTGGATGTCGTGATCGTTGGAAGGAATGAAAGGAGGCCTTTGCCCTGCAGTGGGGCAGTATGGGCTAGCTATAAAAAATATAAAAAAAAACTATTAGTAGGTACTAGAGATTTGCTGGTAAGAAACGTCATCACAATGCAAAGGGTTATGGCCGGGCTCCACGAGCAAATACACGCGGAGATGAGGGGGCTAGGGTGTATCCACCGAAGCTAGGCAGAGATATGCAAAGCGGAGATGAGAGGAGTACACGCACGTCACACCGCTCATCACACGCCACCCACTTCTCCTCGTCTATCGTCAATTACGAGACATCTCTTTTTCTCTCCGTTCAACCGTTTCCACTAAAGCTTAGCGGAGACGAGAGTCTTAATAACGGAATTCTATATTGGTGGTTTACAAAACATCTCACCCCCCGTCTTGTGTTCATTTTACGTGGCCTTAGCCATTTACCAACTATATTGGAACCGGCTCCTCATCATCTACCAACTATGTTTGGCTCGGCTTCCAGCCTTACCTAATGCAGCTTAATACTTGTTTACTTGCTAGTTGCTTGTCATGGATAGGTTTTAGTATGGTTTAAGGCTGGCCTTGCACAGGCTGATCTTGGCAAACATTGCTAACGATGGCTTGGGTGCTATGTCAGTCACGGGCCCCTTGTAAATGTGTTGAATAAGGTCAGTTTTCAAAGTAATGGATGTTTGGGTAGTATGGTACCACAAAGTACCCTCACATTATTTACGCTGATTATGTTTAAATCCTGGTGTGTTGTTCCTTGAAATACTGAATAAGTGAAAACCTTTTTTTGGGACAAGCGCACTGCACTATTTCCAAACCACTACAACTCTTGAATCAACAGCGGTAACCACCAGAAAAGTCCCGAGACAATGAAGCTCGATGAAGTCCCAGAAAAACAATTTAACTGTCTTGGCTCCCGCAACGAAATATATCAGAAGAAAATAGCGTGTCAATGTCCCTTCCACCCCGTATAATATTCTAGTTGCTCAGCAGTAAGATTCCTTCCTAAGAGAAGGCATGAACCATGGGGCCAGTGCGCGTTAGTAAGTGCGGGTTTCCCACAACTTCTATAGGAGGTAATATCATATTATTAGGAATCAGAAGTGAAATACGTGAACAAAATAAACAATGTTTAATATCTTTTGAATTACACTTTTACAAAAATATCAAGACAAACATTTTAAACAATAATCAAATAGAAATAGCACTAGCAAATGGAATAATCAGTACACGAGCAAAAACATAAACCAAAATTAGCGAAGCACACGATAATAGTCGGGTAGCAAGTCCTTTCCGAGCGCCGTCCAAGCAAAAAGTGACCGTTGCACCGCCGCTCGCCTTGTTTTATGAACTTCTGTCGGTTGCCGCACGACGACCGGATGCTAACCGCACGGCTACTGGCTGATGGCGTGACTTTGAGCCAACAATATCATATCATTTTATTTCATAAACAATTTTTACATTGTATCGAAAATTATTATAACTAACACAACACAGCTCTTAAGTTTTACAATTTAAAATAAAATAAAATTCAATCAGACAATTAAAATTCGTTACATAAGCAATAAAGAAATGAAAAACATAAAACAACAAAAACGATATAGATAGTATTGTAGGGTCTTGGGAGAAGGGGGGTAACTTACATGTAATGTATGTTAAGTCTCATATAATTATCAAAGTTGGCCTTTTGCCACCTAGAAGGCGCAATCTTGGCTACTACTGATAAATTCCGATCGCACTTCGCCCGATCTGAGAATCGAACCCAGGGCCTTATAATCAGACTCAGTACTGGAGCTTGTGATACATAACCAACGAAGCAGTATCATAAAATTTTATTTTTACGTTTGACATGAATACAAATAATACTACAGTGTCGTCATCTGCGTAGCCTTTCCTAACCATGGTACTGAATGAAGCTGAATACCTATTAACACTACAGTACACGCGCCCCCTTTTTTTACTTGAGTACACGCGTGGCCTACTATGGTAGGCCATTTTTGTTGGAAGGTCGTGATGCTGTCCATGTTTCTCTATGACATTTATTTTGAATTTGTAAATAGAGTTTTCTTAAAGTGATTGATGTACGGTGTCAGTTAAGATTTATTCTGTTTTTTTTCTCTTACACAAATACAATGTTATATATTCACGTATTAATTTATTTCAAGCCGCCAATTCCACCCTATCAGTGGTAGCAGAGCGTTTGGATAATTAGTGGCAAATGGAATTAAACCACAAATCGTGAGTAAATGAGAAAATAAATTTTAAAAATGAGCTCAAGTCGAAGCATAGAACCGCTGACAAAATCAAATTATGACACCTGGTGCTTACAAGCACAGGCGATCCTTATAAGATATGATCTATGGGAGTACGCTAATGGTGAAAAAACGTTAGCGGCAACTGCGACTGCCGAAGAAAAGAGTGCATTCCTAAAGGAAGACTTAAAGGCAAGGTCAGAGCTACTTCTACTTATATCTCCACCAGAACTTAAACAAATTAAAGGATGTAACACGTCCAAGGAGGTATGGGATAAACTAAAATCTGTACATCAGAGTTCAGGACCCGCGAGAAAGGCTACGCTATTAAAGCAACTAGTATTGAAAAAAATGACTTCACAAGAAGATATAAGAGACCATCTCAGTAATTTTATGGACGTAGTGGGTAAATTAGAAGATATGGATGTCAAAATTCATCCAGAATTATTAAGCATTATGATGTTATACAGTTTACCTACAAATTTTGATAGCTTCAGAACGGCAATTGAGTCGAGAGATGTTCTACCAAGTCCTGACACTTTAAAAGTTAAAATCATAGAAGAATACGAAGCAAGAAGGCAAAGCGAAACAAGCGAACCACAGACTTCAGAAGCATTCTATGCCAAGACAAAGAAAAGGGTACTATATTGTAAAAATTGTAAGAAGAAAGGCCATTCCACAGAATCTTGTTGGTCAAAGAAGAGACCAAATAACTCTAATAAAACTAAAGGTCAAGAAGAGACGCATAATATCTGTTTAACAACAGAAACGTCACAAACTAAAAGCAATTTATGGTGTCTAGATAGTGGTTGTACATCACATATGACGGGTGACAAAAGTATACTCTGTAACTTAATCCCTGCATCTGACACTCTAAGACTAGCTTCAGAAAAACATACGACCGAAGTTAAAGGGAAAGGAAACGCAGAACTCTATATAAAAGATAGGAAACATACTATTATTGACACATTATATGTGCCTGATTTGTCAAACAACTTGATGTCAGTAAGTAAAATTACAGATCATGGCTATAAAGTTTTGTTTGAAAAGGAACAAGCTAGTATAATAAAAGACGGAACAGTTTACTTAAAAGCTAGAAGAAGAAATGGACTATACTTCATTGAATTCGATGAGCCGGAAGAGACAGCAAATTTCACGCCCAGTGCTGAAAGCGAAATTATGAAATGGCACAAGAAATTAGGTCATGTCAATGAAAGAGACCTAAAGGAAATGGTTAAAAATAAAATGATGCGAGGACTCGACTTTAAAGAAAAAACTTTGGGTACCTGTGAGACTTGTATCAAGGGTAAATTTACTACTCTACCATTTCAAAGCCATGAACATATAATCTCTACCAAAGTGCTGCAGATAATTCACAGTGACGTATGTGGCCCTTTTGAGCATAAATCAATGGTTGGATCAAAGTATTTCGTTACATTTATTGACGACTATACAAGATACTGCTGTGTTTACTTCTTAAAAGAAAAGAGCGAAGTTATTGAAAAATTCAAGGAGTATAAAAACTATGTTGAACTGTTTCATAAGAAGAAAATTGAAAACCTTCAGTCTGACAATGGAGGCGAATATAGGTCGAAAGCGTTTGACAAATTCCTGAAAGATAACGGCATAAGCCGAAGACTATCTGCACCCTATACACCGCAGCAAAATGGCATGAGTGAAAGGAAAAATCGGTCGCTGATGGATAAAGCAAGATGTCTGATGATAGATTCTAACATTCCTGAAAATCTATGGGCAGAAGCAGTGAACACTGCAAACTATTTGATAAATAGAAGCCCAGCAAAAGCTCTCAAAGGAAACTCCCCATATGAGAAGTGGGTAGGAAGAACCCCATCGGGAAATCACCTACACGTGTTTGGAAACAGAGCCTTTGTAATGAACAAGAACCGAAAAGGAAAATTCTCTGCCAAAGCGACAGAAGGAGTATTTTTGGGATATGCAAATAAAGCCAAAGGTTTTAGAATCTACATACCGGAAAAGAATGACGTCGTTATCAGCAGAGACGTAAAAGTAATCGAAAAGATGCATTATGGCGATACTCCTGCTGAAAAAAACGAAGACTTTACTCTAGAACCAGAAACAGAATTGATTGAGATTGAAATACCTGAAATTAAAAATAAAATGAATGATAACATATTTTTTCAGGAACCTACTAATCTTCCTTCTTCCAGCTCCAGTCAAGATCCAGTTGACCCACCTTTTTCAAGTGAAAGACCACAAAGAGAAGTGAGACCACCAGCATGGACCAAAGATTACGAGTTAAGTCGTTGCGTGACTATGTTTACATCAGATAGTAATGATGACTATGACTGTTCATTTCTTACATATCAAGATGCAGTGACGGGCACCGACAGACAAAATTGGGAGAAGGCGATACAGTCTGAAATGGATTCACTACAGAAAAATAACACCTGGGTATTAGTTGACAGGTCAGAAGCCAAAGGACACAAAATTTTGTCGAACAAATGGGTATTTCGGATTAAAGATGACGGTACATACAAGGCCAGATTAGTCGTACGTGGCTGCGAGCAGAAAGGAAACCTGGATTTTGAAGACGTATATAGCCCAGTTGTAAGTCAATCTGCCTTAAAAACTTTATTAGCCGTTGCCGCATCCAAATCTTACTACTTCATGACATTTGACGTCAAGACAGCATTCTTGTACGGAGAGTTGACAGATGAAGTTTATATGAAACTACCTGTTGGCTATAAAACTGACTGCAATACTACTGAAGTAGTTTGCCGGCTGAAAAAGTCGTTGTATGGCTTAAAGCAAGCTCCATTCACATGGAATAAAACTTTTACCCAAGCCATGTTTGATTTGGGGTTCAAGACGATAAAAACCGATCGATGCGTTTTCATAAACGAAGATAAGTCTATAATATTCGGATTATTTGTCGATGACGGTCTTGTCATAGGAAAAGACAAGAAAAAGATCGAAGTTATTTTGAAGAAACTTGAAACCAAATTTGAAATGAAAAAGAATCAAAATCCAAGTACCTATCTGGGTATGGAAATAAGAAACTCAAAAGATGGAATAATTCTTACTCAGAGATCTTATATAAATGACGTACTGGAAAAATATAATATGAAAAATGCCAAATCTTGTGACACGCCCGCAAGTAGCGATTCCAAGTCGATACAGGAAACTGCCCAGGAGAAGGAATATCCCTATAGGGAGGCAGTGGGAAGTTTACTGTATCTGTCTACCAGAACTAGACCAGACATCGCACAAGCGGTCAATCAAGTTAGCAGGAAGGTCGAAAATCCCACTAGAGAAGATGTCACAAAACTTAAGAAAATATTCAAATATTTGGTGGGAACCAAAGATAAAGGCATTTTGTTCAAACGAAACACACCGATAGAGAATATCGATGCTTATAGCGACTCGGACTATGCTGGAGATCCATTGACACGAAGAAGCACTTCTGGCTCCGTGCTTATGATAGCTGATGGACCAATCGCATGGGCGTCTAAGAGACAGCCTATAGTGGCATTATCATCGACTGAAGCCGAGTACATAGCTGCAGCAGACTGTTGCAAAGAGGCATTGCATCTGAAATCTCTGTTGAAGGAAATAACCGATGTGGATATAAAAATAAATTTGCACGTTGATAACCAAAGTTCGATTCAACTCGTAAAATCGGGATCCTTCAACAAAAGGTCGAAGCACATAGATGTGCGATACCATTTTATACACGAACACTTCGTGAACGGACTGATCAATATCAGCTACTGTCCAACAGAGATACAGTTGGCTGACGTAATGACAAAACCACTGTCAAAAGTAAAGTTCGAAAGACACTGTGCAAGATTAATGCATATATAGAGACGTGTCTCAGCAACATGAACGAACATCAGGAGAAGGTGTTGGAAGGTCGTGATGCTGTCCATGTTTCTCTATGACATTTATTTTGAATTTGTAAATAGAGTTTTCTTAAAGTGATTGATGTACGGTGTCAGTTAAGATTTATTCTGTTTTTTTTCTCTTACACAAATACAATGTTATATATTCACGTATTAATTTATTTCAAGCCGCCAATTCCACCCTATCAATTTTAAAATATCAATAACATGTATATTCCTAATTATCTGAATAAAACAACAAATGAAATTAAAAGGTGTCTATTTAACTTAGTCTTAGAACCTTACTTTTTACAAAAATCATTTAGAAAGTATTAATAATCAACAATTTAGTAAATATATAAGAAAAATTAACAAAAATGGTACTTCTGAGATCAACGTAACTTTTTCTTATCTTATAACTAAACTGTATTTATATTTTCTTTGTTTTCATAGTATTCAGGACACACTACTGCTTGGTGATCGGGACAAATCCATTTATTGCAAATTTTAATATATTACATACAATAATACATCAAAAGTTACATATCTCAATTTGGTACACCAATACACGCGCGGACTACTTTAGTAGGCCCACGGTTTTGGCGCCAAATTGCTTGCGCGTGCGTCGCGTACGGGGTTGCGAGGGGTACCGAGGTTGTGACAAATATACCAGACGAGGCTTACCTGCCCGGCGAGCACGGCCTACAGTGACATGGCATGAGTCACACATTTTATCACAGTTTGGGTGATAAAACCGTTTTGTCTTAAATGCTAGCACGGCGGCGTAAGATAATTTCTTGATATGTGATACAACTTCTTGACGTCTAGTTGGGACTCCTATGTCTTATTTGCTAATATGGGCGCACCCATTTTGTAACAAATGTCACATTTTGACAGATGAATATGCTCGTTTATATCACGTTCGTTCGGAGGTGGTGATAAAAGTAAATTAAAAATATAAGTATATTTTTCTGCTTACTACTGCATCAAATGGCAGTAAATTATTATAATTATGTTCTTGCCCGAAGGCAAGAGGTCCAAAGTAGGAAAATATTCCGAAGAAACATTTGGGACTCCTCTAATCCGTTCGAGTTATTTCACTTCAAAAATTTCACAATATATTTCAAAACAAATCACATCAAACTTTTAAAGGAAAAACAGAACTTTTAGTTAGTAGCAAGTTATCAAATAATAAATAAAAAAAGAAAATGAAAGACGTGCCGCGTTACGTACGTGTCATGTCAAAAATGAATTAGTACCCAAGAAAATTAAAAAGTTGTTTAACTGTATGAACTGTGCTCTTATACACGTACTTTTTTATTTGGTCGCCTATTCAGATGGTCATAGACATTTTTATTTTTTTAATATACTAGGTCACACTATGAAGTCAGCAACAAGAAAGACAAGTCGCGTCTTAAATTATATCACATGTGGTACCCGTGCTAGCATTTAAGACAAATTCTAAGACATGACATAATTTATAACGTCTTGTCACCAACGTCTTGGGTACGCCCGTGCTCGCCCCGCTGGAATCACTAGTTTCTAGCGCGCGATACTAAAAAGTTATTGGAAAAAGAGTTACCCTGGTCTACTATAGTAGGCCGCGCGTGTACTGTAGTGTTAATATTTTACATGGAGCGACTGACCTTCTGACCCAAAAAATTAAACTAAAATGTAAACAACAAAATTTATTGTAACAACAAAAAACATACTTAAAATAAATAAAAGCTTATGGAACTATAAACTACGAATTTTAAAACTGTCTATTTTTAATCGTATTTGTATTTGTAAGTTTCTTTTCATATAACAAAATATGTTGAATAATATAATATTGTGAACATTCAAATGTATTCGGCACACAATCACTTCTTCTTAGGCAGCAGTTGATTGTTCTTGAATCTGAAAACAAAACAAACATTTTAAAGCCCAATAACAATTTGCCCGATCCCAGAATGAAATCATGGACAGCAGTAGCGATTGCGCCCACGAGACCAAGGAGACAATACAACTCAGCTAGTACTGGGCAATATGATACCCCTTGGTAAGACTTGTGAAGGAAAACATCGTGAGGAAACCGGCATACATGTCTTAGAACCAAAAATTTCGAAGGCTTGTGACATCTTCTAATCCACACTGGGCCTGGGCTGAGCAGGGATGGGCTATTATCCTCCACGCGGTGGATTATAGCCCATCCCTCTCCTAGAGAGGAGGCCTGAGTCCCTGCAGTGGGAACATTATAGGCTGATGATGATGATGGTAAGACTGGTTGTCAGACTTTCGGCAAAAGACTTCCTGTAATAACTGTCAAAGAATCTACAAACGACAGCTGAAACCATCAGCCTAACGTCCTTTCTAATGCACGGACACAACTCGGTACCAAACGTATTGGGTGGTCGATATTATAATGGATAGGTTTTTTAACAAAAATAATAATTTATCTACCCAAATATCATAAACCCTCTCTAATGCGTTCAAAAACCATAGGCAATGACCAGCATTACCAACCAGCAGAAATTAACAGAACTGTAATGAGCTCATAACCTACTGAAAACCGTAGGTTATGAGTTTAAATTTGGAACAGGTGTCAAATTCAAGTGAGTGTGCTATTCTAGTATCTACATTAAAACAAATACCTATCGATACGAAACCCCAATTCAGTATGATTTTCATTAGTTTACTTTAGTTTAGTTTATAAATCGCACGACATTTTGATCTCGAGTGACACAAGAATAGTGACTTTTTTTTTTCCTGTGATTTAAAAAAAAAATTAAGTTCAAAAATCTAAAACCCGACTACTAACAAAATCGCGGTCTTAAAAGTAGAAAACAAGAAAATAATTCTTGTCTGCTATTCTTCGTAGTCGCATGCCACTGATACTGATGCTCCTTCATGGCGTTCTCATTGATACAGAAGTCAGCTGCTAATTGCTGCATTAGCAAGGTGGCATGCGACTACGAAGAATATCAGACAAGAATTATTTTCTTGTTTTCTACTTTTAAGACCGCGATTTTGTTAGTAGTCGGGTTTTAGATTTTTGAACTTAATTTTTTATTTGAATTTTATTTTTGTGTGTACTTAAACTATAATATAATACATATTTGTAATGTGCTTGCCAAGACCTTTCATTTGATACCAAACTTGCGATGATTATCTCAATTTAATATTTTTTGAGGTAAGTTTTTGACATTTAAATTCCGTCATAAAAAGTATTTATAAAATTTATTTAGCCTATGTCACCCGGGCTATTTTTACGAATCTATTGACACCTAATTTATTAAAATCCGTTCAGTAGTTTAGGCGCTACGGTGGAACATACATACATACATATATACATACATACATACATAGACTGCCAAAATCATTACCCTTCCTTTTGGCTTCGCCGTAGTCGGGTAACTACTTTTAAGACCGCGATTTTGTTAGTAGTCGGGTTTTAGATTTTTGAACTTAATTTTTTATTTGAATTTTATTTTTGTGTGTACTTAAACTATAATATAATACATATTTGTAATGTGCTCGCTAAGACCTTTCATTTGATACCAAACTTGCGATGATTATCTCAATTTAATATTTTTTGAGGTAAGTTTTTGACATTTAAATTCCGTCATAAAAAGAATTTATAAAATTTATATAGCCTATGTCACCCGGGCTATTTTTACGAATCTATTGACACCTAATTTATTAAAATCCGTTCAGTAGTTTAGGCGCTACGGTGGAACATACGTACATACATACATACATACATAGACTGCCAAAATCATTACCCTTCCTTTTGGCTTCGCCGTAGTCGGGTAAGAATCTATTGACACCTAATTTATTAAAATCCGTTCAGTAGTTTAGGCGCTACGGTGGAACATACATACATACATATATACATACACACATACATAGACTGCCAAAATCATTACCCTTCCTTTTGGCTTCGCCGTAGTCGGGTAACTACTTTTAAGACCGCGATTTTGTTAGTAGTCGGGTTTTAGATTTTTGAACTTAATTTTTTATTTGAATTTTATTTTTGTGTGTACTTAAACTATAATATAATACATATTTGTAATGTGCTCGCTAAGACCTTTCATTTGATACCAAACTTGCGATGATTATCTCAATTTAATATTTTTTGAGGTAAGTTTTTGACATTTAAATTCCGTCATAAAAAGAATTTATAAAATGTATATAGCCTATGTCACCCGGGCTATTTTTACGAATCTATTGACACCTAATTTATTAAAATCCGTTCAGTAGTTTAGGCGCTACGGTGGAACATACATACATACATACATATATACATACATACATACATAGACTGCCAAAATCATTACCCTTCCTTTTGGCTTCGCCGTAGTCGGGTAAAAATGACAGAACGCCGCCATTTCGAGCTGTCATTTGTTCGTTAGCTTTTTATTTGGGACTGGCCTGTTGGTCTAGTGGTTAGTGACCCTAATAACTGCTATGCCGGAGGTCGTGGGTTCGATTCCCACCCAGGACAAATGTTTGTGTGATGAGCACGATCATTTGTTCTGTGTCTGGGTGTAATTTATCTATAATATGTATGTATTTAGAAATATATAAGTATGTTTATCAGTTGTCTAGTACCCATAACTAGTGTCCGACCGAAACACGATTTTCAGCCGAAACCGAAACCGTAACCGAACCTTCGGCCTTGGTCCCAGTTTCGGCCGAAACCGAAACCGAAACCGAAACTTAATAAATATTTATGGAATGTAAAATCTATTGTATTTTTACGCATATATACACAGTTAACACGTGGAAAAAAATGCAACAATTAAAGTAGGTAACAAAAATAGCTCTTTATTTGTAAAATTAATAATGTGAATTTTAAAAAAAAATGCTATCTACATATTTGTCAAACTTTAAAAAAAATAAGCACTACATTTTTTACATTACTATATTTGTTAGTTATTTAAAAAAAAACAAATCTAAGATCCTCGCATACTAAAGGGAAAAACGTGACATGACTAATAGTACTGAAGGCCATTCACGCTAATAGAAAATATATGAAACGTTACAGTAAAAAAAATCTTATTGGCCGATATAACTTTTTTTCTAATTATTTACCAAATAGAGTACATCATATTATTTTCAAAGATGATATTTTAAGAAATAATTTTCATTACGAACTTTTTAAATTATATTAATTAGTTAAGGTTTTAGGCGCTTTGCACATGGAGCAACTATTGCAGCAACTGGCAACTAGCTGTTTACATATTATAATTCAATTGGATTGCGCACACATAGCAACTCGTGTTTCGAGTTCCGGCAATCGTCAGCAGTTTTCAGTTGCTGCAATCGATGACTGAGTTAGTTGCCAATTGCCGCAACTAGCAACTGTTAAATATTATACCGATTTTTAAAGTTAACGTAGACGGCGACGACGTAATATTGATTAACTTAAGATTAAGATTGAGCAACTCGGTTATGAAAGTTGCTCACAAATTGCCATAAAATTGCTGCAACCGTAAACGTTGTAGCAACTATCAACTAGTTACAGGAAACTTTTAAAGTTGCTTAAGTTGCCTCAACTTAAGTTATCCATGTGTAAAGTGCCTAAATCACCGGAGATAGTTGTATATCGGAACTACGGGGCGGTTCGATACGCGTAAGTACAAAATTTAATCCATCAACAATTACAAACAAATATAGTAATGTTTGAATCAAACATCACAGGTATCTTCACACATCTTTTAAGTGTTAAATTAATTTCTACATAAATTCATATTTTATAAGTTCTAGGGAATAACTGATTCTGAATAACCCAACAGAACCAAGTAAAATATGTATTGAATTCTTTTCGATACACACCTACTTACAACCTATTTATTTTACACTGTAGCACAAGACCCTAATGAATGCCATAAAAATACATCATCATTAATTATAAGTAAAAACAAATACCCAATTTTTGCGCGAGAAAAATCACACAACCTTAAATCATCACGTTCGCGCCGGCTAGCGAACTCAACTGGCACTCGAAGTTAACTGAATGATGCGCGACAATTCACGTATATCTTGTTTCGGCGGGCCGAAAGGTTCGGCCAATTATTGGCCGAAACCGAAACTATGGCCGAAACCAGAATTTTTGGCCGAAACTAGCCGAAACCGAAACCGAAACCGAACCTTCGGTCGGTCCTTACCCATAACACAAGCTCTGCTTAGCTTGGGACTAGATGGCGTTGTGTGATAGTTGTGGAATATTATTATTATTATTATTATTATTATTTCCAGTTACGAGTAGACAAATTTTCTGTTAAGTTCTTTATTTCTGTCGAAAATGAGTGATAGTGACTCAGAAATTGACATGAACACTCCGCCAGATATCGTAAATGCAGCGACGAATGCAACTAATAACATATTGCCACAAAAATCAAGGGCCAAGTACGAAAAGGCGTACAAGGACTTTTTAGATTGGAGAATGGAAAAAGCTACGACTTCCATGTCCGAGAACGTGTTATTAGCGTATTTTGAACAATTATCCAAGAAATTCAGTTCTGCTAGCCTGTGGACTACCTACTCAATGGTCAAAAGCACACTCAATATCAAGCACCAAGTGGATATTTCCAAATATTTCAAATTGACAACTTTTCTTAAGCGAAAATCGGAGGGTTATAAAGCGAAAAAATCCAAAACGTTTTCTCCCGAAGAAGTTAATATGTTCCTAAATGAGGCACCAGATCCATTATATCTGCAGACAAAGGTAACTTACTTAATTACTGAATTAATTTTAATGCATGGATTGTAATCGACTTATATTTCATTGGAACATTGAAATGATTGCGATCTAATGACATGTTGATATTGTTTCAGGTGGCATTAATATTTGGAGTCATGGGTGCTTGCCGCCGACAAGAACTATATAATCTACAGTTTAGTGATGTTCAAATCTTTGAAAAAACCATTTTAGTAACAGTCCGCAACACTAAAACTAAAAAAAAACGTACTTTCACTGTAACTGGAAGTTACTGTGAGCTGTGTAAAAAGTACATGCTACTGAGGCCGGAAACTTGTCAGCTATCCAATTTTTTTATTAAATACTTAGCTGGCAAATGCACCAACCAAAAGATTGGCGTAAATAAATTTGGTGAGTTGGGAAAAACCATTGCTAATAATTATTTAAATCTCCCGGATCCTGAACTGTACACCGGCCAATGCTTTCGCAGGACATCTGCCACTTTGCTGGTAGATGCAGGCGGCGACATTACAGCTCTAAAACGGCACGGGGGCTGGAGATCTACAACAGTTGCCGAAGGATACATTGACGAATCTATGCAAAATAAAATACGTGTCTCAAATCAAATAATGAACTCAATTCAAAATAGAGACATAATAAATATAAATATGCCATCACCACCATCAAGCTCTGTAGCTCCAAAACAAGACCTCATGTCAAATGCAATTCAACCAGGACCGTTAAATATATCTCATTGCACAACTGTCAACGTTAACTACCATTACTATAATAAATAATTTGCTTCTGTATGTGTTCAATTTATTTTTTATTGCATTACACTGGTAACAATGCTGGTCATTTCCCTATGGTTCCTGAACCCATCATAGAGCCCTTATGATATTTGGGTAGATAAATTAGTGTATGCAACTATACATAATTAGGCATTACAACACTCGTGTGATGCTATTAAGAAACTCGCCTTCGGCTCGTTTCTTAAACCCACACTTGTGTTGTAATGCCCTTCATTATGCACAGTTGCATAAACTACTATAATGGTGGCCCAGCGGTAGTGGCCGCGACTTACGAATCGAGTCGTAGGTTTGTAACCAGGCAGGCGCTTTGTGTAATCTATTTCGTCGCCACTGCTCTCAAAACGGTGAAGGAAAACATCGTGAGGAAACTGGCATGTCTTAGAACCAAAAAAATTAAGACATTGTGACATCTACCAACCCGCACTGGGCCCGCGTGTTGGATAATAGCCCATCCCTCTCCTCTCTTTCTAGAGAGAAGGCCTAAGTCCCCGCAGTGGGAACATTTTAGGCTGATGATGATGATGAATTAATACTGAAGAACTTACAAGACACGCAGCATTCCACCCCATATATTTGTTGGTCCGGACATAAGCCCGCTTGTACGACTCTCGTGTTTCGTGGACAAGAGTCTGCACAGAATCCACCTTCACGCATACATGGTTGTTCGAAGAAGATGCTCTCCAAACCTAGAAAAAATATAAAGGGTTGGGTTAGAGATCTGCTTTACCTACACGAAATTTCATATTATATACTAAATATCTCTCTCCTATAGAGGAGGCTTGAGTTACTGTAGTGGGTGTATTATAGGCTGATGATGATGATTACAGTTATTGGTCAAGTGTTTGCAAGTACTTATGAGTGTGCTGTCCTAGTTTCAATTTATTAGTTAGACAAAGTGTTATTGAATTGTCAATAAGGTATATTATTATCTCAGTAACCCCAGATTTGGTGAACGTCAGAATGGCCGGTCAACAGACGTTTTTAGCTTTGAAATTATGCCTAAACATTACTTATCAATTGCTTATATTTGCTTATCATGACGAGAGAATTGCTTATTTCATAAGTTAAAAGATATAAAACATATAAGGTTGACCGGCCATTCTGATATCAGGATGGCCGGTCAACCTCTGTAGAGCAGTAACTATGTGGAATCACTGAAATTTTCATGGCTCAAAAATTGCTTATCAATTGCTTATTTCACAATTTATAAGAATTAACTTGCTTATTCCTTTTAAGCTAGCCACGAGAGAATCGTCGGTCAAGAGTCGTTTTACGCTTTGAAATGCCTAAACATTACTTATCAATTGCTTATATTTGCTTACTATGATAAGGGAATTGATTATATCATAAATTAAAAGAATCAGAACATTTTTAAGGTTGACCGTCCATTCTGGCCGCGCCTGTTAAAATAACGGGAACAAAGTGACACATGTTCATACTTGTTGCTATATTTTCTGTTATAACTAAACTATGTTTAATCATGGCTGTATTTTAACCGACTTCCAAAAAGGAGGAGGTTTTCAATTCGTATGTATGTTTGTTTTTGTATGTATGATGTATAGGCATAATTTGACGACGTATAGGCATAATGATGACGTATAGGCATAATTTCAAAGCTAAAAACGTCTGTTGACCGGCCATTCTGACATTCGCCAGATTTGTGTCTAGTTAGTTGCTATAAGCTCAAATTAATGTTACAAAAATTACAGAAAAATTACATCACTCGAAAAGTACTACCTATATTGCACCAGTTAAGTTTTATTACCCGAATACGGCAAAGCCAAAAGAAAGGGTAATGATTTTGGTAGTCTATGTATGTATGTATGTATTGTTCCACCGTAGCGCCTAAATCGTTAGTACTGAAGTACTACCGATTTCAACGACGGTCTGCCTCTGTTATTTTACTCTGAAGAGTAAAATAAGGATTTTTGTGCATAATAAAACTTAATATGTCAAAGGAACAAATTCAATAAAAACATGTAAATATGTCAAAGTAAAATAGTTTATTTCACAATTCAATAAGTACATTTAATAAACGATTATTAATAACAATTAAAAAACTTTTTTACAAAAAATAAAACCGACTTCGACAAAAATAAAACACAAAAAAGTGAAAAATAAAAAATCAGCTTCTGAAGTCGGTGACTTTTGTTTGTTTGATTTCATGTTTTTGCCACCGACTTCTGAAGCTGATTTTTTATTTTTCACTTTTTTGTGTTTTATTTTTGTCGAAGTCGGTTTTATTTTTTGTAAAAAAGTTTTTATTTTTCACTTTTTAGTGGTTCACATGTGCTTAGGTGCTTACCCCTTCACAACGTACCGGCGTGATGTTATGTTATGAACTGGTGTAAACAATAGACAGTCATGAGATTTCAGCAATCCGAGTCCATTTGCTATCATTAATTGAGGAGTTCCGTTGCCTATCTCCGAAGTTCTTCATCACCTTTGTAGTGAGTACAGGCGTGATATTATGTTGTGTGATGGCGTAAACAATGCTTAGATATGCTATAGCAACAATCGCGGTTAATCTGCTGTTATTTATTGAAGAGTTCCCCCGATTTCTACAAGATCCCATCATCAGATATTGAAATGGTGACAATGGGACCACACGGGAAGCACCAGCTTTCAAATGAAAAAGGAATCAAGAAAATCAGTTCACCCAGTCGCAAGTTATGCGCGAACAAACATAAAAAAAAAAAAATACAGTCGAATTGATAACCTCCTCCTTTTTTTGAAGTCGGTTAAAAACATGATTGTTGATGAGATCTATCAAAATCATGCATTTATTTATTTACTAATGAAATATTCACAAAAATCATTTTAAAATTTATATTTTTAGCCCTCTCATTGTCTCTCTTTGTTTCTTAAAAAAAAATATTTCAACGGATATCAGCTTCCCACTGCCCAGCAGTATTTCTATTTAACTATGTCAGTCACGAGTTAAGAGGAATCTTTTAGAATAGCTCATTCCATCATCAACCTCATCTATTTCCTCATGACAATATTGAGGTCAAGAGAAGGCCCATTTAATATTCAAAATAACATATTAAGTACATAATATAACAAATAAAACCCTAATGACGTATTATTCTTATTGTTCACCAATCCTGCAACAAAATTCTGATGGACGACAACCAGTACCGTCTGGAACTTTCAAATAACGTGAGCATTTGTACGACTTCTGAACGCATGTTCCGTGGTTCATTCGACATTCCGTTGACCCCTTTACTGAAACAAAGGTGTTTGTGAGAAAAAATATTTTTAAGGATCAACTTACGAAAATAGTTGAAAAAAGAAATATATAAACATCCGTCAAGTCAAAGTCAAAAATATTTATTTCAAGTAGGCCAGTAACAGGCACTTTTGAATAGTCGAATTAAACTAACTGCGGCACTCAGAGATATCCAACGATTGCTCAAGCCGCCACCCAGCAAAGGCCAGACATAGTTTTGTATGACAAAACTGCCAAAAAACCCTTACCAAGCGACGGCCCAAGCAACCACTGAAGCTCTCCGAGTGCGGCAGTAAACTACTGAACTACTGAAGCTAAATAAACTAAGCTACAGTCCCAGTCACAAGGCATAATAACGAATTCGAATTGAGAACCTCCTTCTTTTTTTAGAAGTCGGATAAAAAATGGTCACTGCTCGCTGCGGGTTGTTCGAAAGAGATACCGCGGCCTCGATACAAAGGGCTAAAAAGAAACATTGGTAGTTTTAGTCAGTACAAGTCTGACACTCCCTACCGATCGGCCCAGAGCAGGAGGAGTCATTTGATGAATTACCAACCCCCCCCCAAAAAAAAAAAACGGGTTTCATACCTCTTCACAGTATGTTTTCAGAGCATTCAATAAAACGTGCTGCCATACACTTTACTTTAAAATATACCTGCTTTAAAGATTTTATTAAGTACTAGCTTTTACCAGCGGCTTCGCCCGCGTGAAAATGACGATTTTCCAAACAAACTTTCATCCCCTATTTGACTCCCTTAGGGGTTGAATTTCGAAAAATCCTTCCTTATTCCTTGTCTACGTTATAAAGGGAACCTCTGTGCAAAATTTCAGCTTTCTAGGTCCAAGGGTTTGGGCTGGGCGTTGATGAGTCAGTCAGTCAGTCAGTCAGGACTTCTCTCTTTATTTATTAGATAGAAGATGCAGTTAGTTGACGGGGTTTAGTTGTCACTTATCCAATTTATTTTCCACAGTTCTTCGCTACGCTTCTTGATGTCTTCATATTTCCAAACAAAAAAAAAACAAATATTTTTATTTCCTGTAAGTACCTACATAGGTTAACAAAAGTACAGATTTCATGTTAATAAAAATTATCACTATGTCTTGCCATCAATGCAATCAATATTATTCAGTAAATCCTATTTTATTTAATAACTAGCTTTTGCCCGCGACTTCGTTCGCGTGGAATAGTGACTTCTGGCAGATTTTTGGTTTATCTCGAGAAAAAAAAAAAAAAAACTATCCTATGGCCTTTCTCAAGTTCCAAACTATGTCTGTACCAAATTTCACACAAATCAGTTCAGTAGTTTAGGCGTGAAGCAAGGACAGACAGACAGAGTTACTTTCGCATTTATAATATTAGATAGGACGTAACATACAAACTGACACTGCCCGGAAAATTCTAATTTCGCGGGCTACCCTGAAGCTTTCACCTTAACTTACCTCTTTTTGCTTGCATCACACATCCTTGCCTACCCTTTTGAGAATTATAGGCGTAATTTTATGTTTGTTAAATAACTAAATCAGTATTTTTTTCATAACAACCAATATGTTATTTAAATAACTGCGAAACAATACAACAAACTACTTATTGTTACAAACCCTTTTATTTATTTTTAAACAACTGCTTTACAGTTAACATTTCTAGTAACGTAATATTTAAACACTCACTCACTTTTTACCTCGTCGCCAAAGTAGAATAATTATGCACATTTATCGTTACTAATAGTTGACTCGCCAACGCACTACCGCACAGGCTGACAGCGCGACATCGACTGACACCCCACCACTTAGAGTGTGCGACGAACACGCCCGAGGCAACGTCATACTGTTAGCAGTTTGTAGTGTAATATTGATACCTAATTTTTTTTTCATTAGCTTACGCTAAGTAACTGCTGGGTAAAGGGATAGGTATATTATACACATACTACAGTTTACATAGAAATGCTAAAACTTACGAGGTCTGCAGCACTCCATGCCAAACTGCTGCTGTTCTGGGCACAGGCCCAGTTGCGCCACTCTCATCCCAGGAGGACAACGATTGGTCTTCGCACAGGTTCCACCAGCACGCATGCATGGCAGCTCAAAGAATGGAGCCTTTCCAGCTGAAATAAGCAATTAAGTAACTTTGAAATACGTACTTTCTTTTCCCGCGGTTTGACCGGTAAACCAGGTAACACCTATTTTAACGGGAATGGCGTAAAGTATATCTCACTGTCAACAAAAGGGCCTAGCGATTCATTTTACGCATTATGAAATGATTCAGACGCAACGTCAAAAACGTTACAATGTAGTTTAATGGACGTTTCATTTGACGTTTAGTTAGTGATTTACCAATATTTTTTTTAAATCTGTTTAACTACCGTACTTCGGTGCTGCTCCGGCTGCTAAAATTGCATGGAGGCACTTCAGATAAGTCCCCTTGACCCCCCCACAGTGACAGACTCCTCAAATTCAGGGAACTGATTTCTAAACTCAACCCTCAGTCAAAGCAAAATAATCCTAGTTGTACTCAATTCGTCTTAACACGATACATTGATTACCAATCCCAAATAATTGAAATAACGGTAAAAAATAATGATGATACGATAAATTATTTACCAACAAAATCTTCACGTTCGTGCATATTGTCCCATGCCTCACTTGATAGGCCAGGTACAACAAAAACCAAACCGAAAATTAATACCATCATAGTTCAACACTACCACTCTATTCTAAGATAAAAATATTACTGAATTTCTTGTTTTAAACAATGTCTTGTGTTTATTCTAGTAGACTATAGACGGATGTACCTGTGAGAAGATTTAAGTAGCAACACTGAGAAGGTTTTTCTGTGTCACGATAGAGGAAGTCCTCTGTGTAAATAGTAGGTAAAGATATAGGATGTATCATTATGGAACTGATCAGAATATGTCGACAAAATTCAATAATTATGCTCTTGTACAACAAAAGACTTAAATTAAAAGTCATCCTTAACTAAATTATTCGAAACGGACGTTTCATATAGCTAAACTTTACGTCCTCATCATTTTAGCTGAAAGTCATCTATGCTGGACATAGGCATCCCCCAATTGTCCCTTTTCATCATTCCCCTGCCCTTAACCTCATAATCATTGTATTTGGGGTCTACGCAGCAATAAATAATTATTTCATACACTATACTATTATCACTCGTCATCTCAGCAGTCGTGGCTTAATTAGAACTGCCACTCGGGTCGATCTTTAGGTAAAGCTGTGCTTGCCTAGGTCGGTCTGTGGATGGGTGACCGCCCGCCATACCGAGTTTCCTCCGTGCCTCGAAAAGCACGTTAAGCTGTTGGTCCCGGCTGCTATATATATAGATCTTTGGCAGTCGTTACAGGTAGTCAGTGACCTGAAATTCTGACATCCAGTCTTACCAAAGGGTATCGTATTACCTAGCATTAACTGGGTTGTGGGGGTCAGATAGGCAGTCGCGCCATGTAAAATACTGATATTCAGCTGCATTCGGTTAGACTGGAAGCCGACCCCAATATAGTTGGGAAAAGGCTAGGCAGATGATGATGATGATCTCAGCCGTCACCTCCCTTCTAGTCATATCCTTCGCAAAGTACATCCATCATTTCTTTGGTCTTCCTCTACTCAAAACTTTTACTATTAGAAAAATCAAACATCATCATAATCTGCCCACCCTTGTCCCTCGTAATTTCGGGTCGGAAAAACGCGTATTTCTTCTATTCCTCCATACAGCCATCACAGTAAAATTAACTCAGAGTACCTTGTAAGGTACAGCGGTGGCCCAGTGGGAGCAGCGGTGGCCCAGCATAGTGTCGACCCCGACTTACGAACAGTAGGTCGTGGGTTCGAACCCAGGCAGGCGCATTACTTTGTGTAATTTATTTCATCACCGCTGCTCTCAAAACGGTGAAGGAAAACATCGTGAGGAAACCGGCATGTCTTAGAACCAAAAAATTCGAAGACATATTGTGACATCTGCCAATCCGCACTGGGCCCGCGTGGTGGATTATAATAGCCCATCCCTCTCCTAGAGAGGATGCCTGAGTCCCTGCAGTGGGAACATTATAGGCTGATGATGATGATGATGACCTTGTAAGGTAATCTTTAAATACATCACATTCCTGCCCTTATCCCATGTCATTTAGGATCGGCGCATTTTTTCCTCCCATTCTGCCCTGTCAGTCGTCACGCTATAATTTATCCATTTTTCCTTCATATCACTCAGCTCACACATCCATCCATCTTTTCTTTGGTCTTCCTCTCCCTCTCTATCAATCCACATTTTATTAATCTTAATATTTAAATAAGACAAAAT
Source organism: Diarsia mendica (assembly GCA_949316265.1). NCBI lineage: Eukaryota > Metazoa > Arthropoda > Insecta > Lepidoptera > Noctuidae > Diarsia > Diarsia mendica. The sequence continues at coordinate 3,301,647 of OX438888.1, read as the reverse complement.
CAAACATCATGTAGATACATCACTAGCCTACTAACCCTTGCAAAAATTACTAGCGCCTTTCGAAAGGTTTTCACACGACAACTCTTACAATTGTGTAGATCATTCAAATCTAATATTTTCATTTCTTTCGTCATTCATGTATCAACCTTTCAATCAAGAGGTTGTACCTAACACAAAATGTTCTTCAAGATTTTTTACTTGATTTTGCTCGCAAATAACATTATCTGGTGCAGTGCGCTTGTTAGTGGTGATCTAAACGGGAATGGTAATATATTGTGCTTTGTGGGAGATTAGTCGTGTATGGTCAAAGATTCTCTTCATGTCCTCGTAATTTTGGAGTCCCTTCTTCTCTGTTTCATCCTTCTCTGCCAAACAATCATAAACTTACAATCCATTCGACTTTCAACTCAATAGACCAACTACTGGGTCGCAAGTTCAACTGCTGTGTATGAGGTCTGTCAGTGGTTTGATTCACTAATCTAGCATGAGTGTCATTGAATTTCACCAGCAGTGATTTCTCGGCTGCTACCACGGAATATAGATTCGTGCCTAGTTGATGAAAATAGGCAAACTTGCAAAATGGGTGTACTAATGGGTATACCTCTGCCCAACGCTTCGAGGAGTACAGGCGTGATATTATGCCAAAACGGAGATTTTTTCGTATCCTTGTCCCCTATTACTTTAGAGTCGCTTCAAAATGGTTCTTTCTTTCATCGTCCACTGTCAAACCATCGTACACTTACCTTTCATTAACAATTTTGTTAAAGTCCATTTCACGAAAGAAGTCCCGCGGACAATATTGTGGAACTAAATTTGACAGATGGGGAGATATGGAGAATTGGAGAGAGAGAGAGAAATAGCAACATTATGTCGCGCGAATACAGCGCTGCGTCTGCGGGACTTCTATCGTGAAATGGACTTTACGTTTCTCTTGTATTCCATAGGTACAACTTTCATTTGATTTTCACATCTACCAATAGCAACAAATGGGGTTTTTCCTCGTTCATCGACAGTAGTTAGAATTGGGAATGTTTTTACCCCGTTCGGTGCTAATGACAACGATGGTGAACTTTTATCCCGCTTGTTCGTCGCAACTCAACTTCTGGACTGATACATTTTCCTTGTGTGCCGTCTCCACGGTCAAGAGAAAAATCACCGTAACAGGACTTGAAGGAAAGAAGTGAATTTAACGCAATTTGCATCAACTGATGCCATGAACCAGGCCGTCGACGACACTCTACTCGATCCAGTGGAAATGATGATTTCCCTACTCCTCCGCTACTCTTTTCAGATTAATTTCGTTGAGGGATCCAAGACAGTTACATTGTTTCTCTGGGACTTCGTTGGGCTTCATTGTCTCGGCGCTTTTATTGTTATAGCAACTGTTGATTCTGGCTTACAGCAGGAGTTACAGTGGTTTGGGAATAGTGTGGCAGGCTTGTCTACTCGATCCAACTGCTACCAGTACATATTTAACAGCTGTTCTAAGCGTTAGTTTTCATTTTCAGATGGAAAGGCTCCATTCTTCGAACTACAATGTTTGCGCATTGGCGGCACCTGCGCCAGAGGATTTGCTTGTCCACCTGGAACTAGAGTTGGAGAGAAAGGCTTGTGTCCAAAGCAGCAACATAATGGAATGGAGTGCTGTAAACCTCGTAAGTACACAAAATTCTTCCCGTCGGGACTGCAAGTTGTTCGAAAGAGATACTGCGGCCTCGACGCAAAGGGCTACGAAGGAACATGGGTGGTTTTTAGTCAGTAGGAGTCTGACGTTCCCCACAGCTCTGCCTCGAGTGGAAGGAGTCATTTAATGATTTCCCACACTCCAAAAAAGAAAATGTAGGTACACAGAATTCTTTTGTTATTTCTAGTGATGTTTGCAGTCTCATAATTAAAGCAGTATCTATTTAAAAGAGCTGGATGTGTCCAACAGCAAGTAAAAATTCTTCTTTAAATTAATTCATCACCTTTAACTAAGGGCCGGTTTTTCAATCGCCAGTTAACTTTTACCTGAGGAATAAATTTGATGTGTTGACAGATTGTCTATGCAAAAACTGTCAAAATGACAAACGTATTCGTCGGATAAAAGTTAACTGGCGATTGAAAAACCGGCCCTAAGTGACAAAGCTGCGCTTCGTATCGTGGGTTCGATTCCCGCACAGAACAATTCTTACAACAGCGGCTACAGTAATTGCTTATTTTTGGAGTTGGGAAATCATCAAATAACTCCTCCCGCTCTGGGCAGAGCGGTAGAGAGTGTCAGACTTCTACTGACTAAAATACACCCATGTTCCTTCTTAGCCCTTTGTGTCGAGGCCGCGGTACCTTTTTCGAACAACCAGCAGCCCCAATACATTGATCCTTATTTTGAAAATACGTCTGTTGCAGTCATGAACAAAAACATCTTCCACAACGTTGTAATCAAACCACCACCTTTAAGAAAGCCAATACATTTGACTTGGAAGCAGATAAAACATTTTTTATAATTTTAAATATTTCTTAATTACGTAATAAACAGACCCAATAGGTCTACGTTTGCTTTTTTGATACTTACCACTTGTTAATAAATTATTATTTCATTACAACATGATTGTGTGAAGGAAAATATACAGGTTAACAGTATTCTAAAGAGGATGATCATATTATTTTACCCACGTTACCTTGAGCTGGTTTTATTTCTGTTTTTTTTTTTTCATCTACATCGCCTGCTAATACTACCCACTAGTTTATCAGCTTTTAAATATGATGAAGATAGTGAATGTAGAACTATTTCATGGTGGTCTTCCAGGTCTTAACCCGGATCTCCACAGACACCCACAGAACAGAATACAGTGTAAAGAAAGCTGGTGTTTCTATAGGGTCCATATTGGCTCACCTAAAGTTTTTTACCCGAAATTGTTCTTCCTAACGATTTGTAATCCGAATGATCACTCCTCCTAAAATTTTTCATCCTAAAGTTTGAATTCCTACTATTTGTAATGCTACTGGCGATGTTCCTAACACTCATGTTTCCGAAAATTTTAATTCATAATATCGTTATTGTAAACATATTTCAACTCCTACTGTTTTTTATCCTAACGTTTTTATCCCTAAACATAATTACCATAATATTTTCACTCATACAACTGTTTAGAATGATTAAAGGTCGTTTCACTGATTTTTGTCTTGAAATGATATAAATGAATGAAATTCAGGTCCGAGTGTCGTCTTGGGGGCACTATGAAAAAAATACTTAGAAAAATTTCGCGACCAATTTCCAGGTAGCGCTCGCCGGCCGCTGCCGCGGCACCGCTCGCTTCGCTCGCTCGGCTCGCGCGTAGTTGGTCACAGTTCTAACCTAACCTAACCTATGGATATCTTTGCATAGTATATAAGGTCCCATTAAAATAGGTGGATAAATTTTAACACAGCGTTTAGTAAGCCTAACTAAAGACACCTAAACAAAAAAAAATAACACTATTTAAAGTGATTTTATTTTGACTTAAAATAATATATTGCCGTCACTCTAGAACAAACTCATCCTATAAAAGTAGGTATTTTAATGTCTTTTTCTTATATATTTTTTTACTATTGTCCTTATTTTAGCGGTCTAAATGATTTCTACAATTTTGTCCACCTATTTTAATGGGACCTTTTATAATACTGATTATTATGAATAAAAAGTAATATAAACAAAAAACATGACTTTGAATAATAGTGTAAAAGATGGTTATGTTGAGAAAATATAGGAAAACAAATAATAGTGTAATAGATGTTTATTGCTACTGACATTATGAAGTTGAATGCTTCGGAATTAAAACATTAGAGACAGAGACTTTAGGAATTGCGATCGTTAGGATGAAAAATGTTAGGAAGAACATTTTCGGATTTCCAATTATCGGAGTTGAAATTTTAGGTGAACTTTGGCGCACCCGTTTCTATATGTAGGGGTCCATTAGTTTTCTACGATAATAATAATATGATGAAAACCAATGTCTCCTGATATAGAGAGCTTCGTCATTAATAAAATTAATGACTTTGTCAATACAATGATAATTTTATATTAAAAATAAAAAAAATAAAAACTCGTAATCATGCAGCGGATTCTTTGATAATTATGGTCTCATTCATACCCTAGAGTAAAAATTAATATAGTAAAAACACCTTGTATTATTATTAAATTTTAAAACATTTCTTATCATTATTATATTTCTTCCCTAGTCCCAAGCTACTTGGGGTTGGCATATCATGTGTGTGTGTGTGTGTGTGATGTTCTGTAATTTTGTTGATATTCAGCTGCACCCGGTAAAACCGAAATTTCACCCTAACGTTAGAAGATAATTATTAATTTTTAAAGTAGTTTTTCATAAACTAAAGCCCTTCAGATTTTAACCTACGGTTCCATAGTTTCAGAGGCATATTGGCAGCTCGTACAGAAGTCTCGTGGCCGGTTAATTTCGTAAAAAGCCTAAACCCTGAAAATCTGAAGGACTTGTTCGTAGTCAAAAATTTTTACTTATGCTAGTGTATTTTACTATTGTAATTAAGTTTTTATAATTTTATTTTTTACACTATTATTAAGATTTTTTATGTTAATGAATAAAATAATGTTTTTCCAATTGTTTTTTTTTCATACAATTTTTTTTTCTAGCCTATATTGTCCCACAGCTAGGCAAACGCCTTCCCCATAGCCTTCCACTCATCCCTCTGTGCGATTTTCTCTATCCAATTCTTGTGAATTCACACAAACTTCTGCCAAACTGCAGAACAGTTTGTTGGCAATATTCTCGTGGACACACTTTTTTTCCAGAATACATTTAATTTTTAACATTCGACTCTTTAATAAAGAAAGTAAGACTCAGAATGTTTGACAAGTTTTTATTGATACCAAAAATGTGTTTGGTTTTGATACCAAATCCTTAGAGTGACACGTTCTTCTTCTTCTTCTTATCCTGTGGGCAGTAAGGTCTAACGACCCCACACACCCTAGTGTCAGAGTTTTTAAACCGCCGCAAGGGCCTCTGACATGGTTTGACGACAAATCATAACAGGAACATTTAACCTGTTAAATTGCCACAAGAGTCCATTCTGTAAAACAAAGAATTTCTCAGTTTGTACAAAACAGAATATTACACAAATTCCCTTAAATTGCACACAAAACTCCAAAATATTTCAATTTGCAGTTAGGAAAATGATATTCCTCTCGTACCAACATTACAGAACCATTAGAGTCTGGACAGAAATAGCATTCATTTAGAAATTCAGATAATAGTTATTCTAATCTAGATTTAGCGCAGTTACGTGGGGAATCTAAGCTCTAGAGATTTCAGTTGAAAATGTTAATAGGTTTGCGTAGTCCTGTTTCACAGTTGCCTTTTTCCAAAACAAAGCATAGTATTTAAACCACTACTTTGCATACGTTTCGATTTAGGGAGGTGGAAAGTAGAGTAAAAGAGTCTTTAAAGTACTATTTAGATTTTAACGCTATTAATAAAATTCTCTGTCTCGTTGGTCTAGGGGTTATTCAAGAGCGACTGCTGTGCATGATGACTTAAGTTCAATTCCAAGCTCGGGCAGTGTTGAAAGTGATTTTTGTCATCACGAATGTCTCAGTAGCAACCATGGGTATGTACCCATCATTCATCATCATCATTTCAGCCGAAAGACGTCCACTGCTGGACATAGGTCTCCCTTCATACATAGGCAACCTTCACCAGGTCATCGGTCCACCTAGTAGGCCTTCCAACGCAAAGTCTTCCGGTTCGCGGTCGCCACTCCAGAACTTTCCGGCCCCATCGGCCATCCGGTCTTCGAGCAATGTGCTCTGCCCACTGCCACTTAAGCTTGGCAATTCTTCGGTATGTACCCGGTAAATGGCAATAGGCTTGGCCAACTACTTGGGACTTAAACATCACTTGTTTCTGGGGAACTTGCTGTTGCTGAGGAGTTTGTTCCGCCACTTCTTCTTCCCAGCTAAAACTCTAGGAAGTGTCGAAGGGTGCGCGTTTTGGGGGACTGTCTCTTGTAAATAAATTTTGACAAGTGCTGAATCAGCCTATTTTGAAAAAAATGTTTTTTTTTTTAATTATGATTTTATCTGGCAAAATGTGGATGCACAACTGTATCTTACAATCAGCGGTTCCCCGAAACCTTCACCAGGTCATCAGTCTTCTATGCTTCTCCATTACTCGGCATCTCAGCTTAAGTGGTTGTACAATATAAAGGCTCTTATATAGAGGTTCACTACTAGAATAGTTTTCCTTATATTGTTTGTATCAGGTCAAGGCAAGAAGCTAAAAAACAAACAATTCTCGTTTTATTACTTCTATAATACGCAACGGTCAGCCTTATTGAACCTTTGTTTTTATGAAACCTAATCGTAATAGGGTTTCTGAGATTATTTCTTATAAGGGCGGACATATTGTTTCTTTGTGCTAGTATTGTTACGTAGCGAGTCTAGATTTAAGTAATTGTTTTCTTCTGGACCTACTTCTTGTATAGACACCATGTTTGTTGTAAGTAAGGGATGGGGATTGGACAATGTTACTTCATCAATGAAGGTACCGAGACCAAGGACTGCCTTGTTGAGTTTCTAGCTCTTTATAAACGAACACCTTGGGATTGCTGCGACCGGTACCAGCTTCCCGCCACTGCAATCCCAAGGTGTTCGTTTATAAAGAGCTAGAAACTTGCGATCACGTTTTCCTCCGTGAAGACACATTGCGGGGTGCTCTCCAGCCTGCTTATTCTGGGCCATACAAAGTCATCACGTCGGAGTCACCAGTTTGGAGGGTATGAGGAACAGGGTGTAAAGTTCCTCATCCCCCATATAGAAAAAGGAGGATGCTCCGACCGGACGGGCAGTTAGCCCACCGGACACAACACCCGTCCGGTCGGAGGATCCTCCCTTTTCTATATGGGGTATGAGGAACTTTACACCCTGTTCCTCATACCCCCCAAAAATGAAAAGTGTTATTTGGTTTTTCTATCAGGAATCTATCGGAAAGTTCCCGATTGATGGCAATAGATTCGCGTCCCATTAATGGACTTGAACATGAGTAGCGAAACGTGGGAGAACCATTTAATGGGTAAACCTCTGCCTTTTTTTTTTGGTGGGTGGAAAATCATCGAATGACCCCCCCCCCCCCCCCCCCCCGCTCTTGGGCAGAGCGAAGGGGAGTGTCAGACTTCTACTGACTAAAAACCGAACCCATGTTCCTTCTTTGCCCTTGCGCCGAGGCCACGTCATCTAGTACAAAAATCCGCGGCCGTAAACCTCTGCCTAACGTCTCTTCGGCGTTTACAGTGTGCTCTCATTTATTCTTAGTAAGGTACTAAAGGCGATGGTTTAAAAACTATTAATATCGCCTTTAAATAGGTGCACATAGCAAAATAGCTAGTGGAAAGTGACATAACCTATAACATTAACCCAGTGACAACGCTGAAATGACTGACATCCTTAATGATTTCTACAACCAAAGCATGTCAAGCCAGAACAGTACAGTCCCTTGACGACAGAAATCACAACACCTTGAACCACAAAACTGAATCGAGCAGCGCAACCCCACTCAAAAATCCCATAGCACAAAACTCTTCATGATCATCTGAAAAATATAAACAAGTTAACTCCAGCGAAATTCAAAACGTACACTCGCAGAATTCAAAAGTCAGAAGCAAAAACTTCAAGGCGGCTGTAAATTGTAGTAAATAATGGTAACACTCGAGAGAATTTATATGACAACTTGCTCACTCTTAGGAGCGGGAATGAGCTAAATAATTCATCTTCTATACGTTTGTTTTCTAGAGTTAAAAGTACAATCGTAAATATGATTTTTAATTTTCCGTTTCGTCCCTGAGAGTAAATATTTTAAGACTCTTGTTGTGATTGCGGGCGGTGGGGCCATGATTGAATTCTGTATATAACAAGGACTTTGTTGGGAAGCGGAAATGTTTTTTTTTTGTTGTTTTTGCTTCTCAATTTATTGGCAAAATGTCTTGGTGACTTTCTTACTGATGTAATTGGTGGCTTTCAATTGTTATTTTATTCCTTTACTCTGTTCTTTATAGTAGCAATAGTTTAGGCTTTCATATAACATAAGATAACGCCTGAAATCCCCGAAGGGTTAGTCAAAGTTTTAACTAATAGTATATCCACATTTCGCCATTATGTTTTACGTTCATGTAATAGGGGGCGAGCCTAGCCGGACAAAATCCAAACTCTGTGTACTGAGTTGATTAAAATTGGTTTAAAAAGTACTGAAACCTATCTTAATTAGATACTTTGTGATTTTAAATCATGGTTTAAATGTTTGTAAACGCACCCTCGAAACAGGAAAAATTCTCAGTGTGTGTTTAAGTAAATTTTTAAACCAATTTTAGACCTATTGAGAGGATAGTTCCTCTCAATAGGTCCTCAATAATGTAACATGACCTCTTTCCCAATAGGTCAAGAACAAGAACAATATAGCTGGTAAGTAAACAACACTACGTACCCGCATCTGTGCACATTAAAGGCTAAGATAAACTGAAACCCTTTCTTCCCGTGCCCGCCTCTAATTTAGTGAAAAGATAACGATCGCTGCCTTCTTGGTATAAGGCATAGGTGACAAGCGAATGGTATAAGTGAAAAATTTTATTTTAGTATTTTTTCTTTAATTTTTTTAAATAATATTGAAACAAGGACAACTTCGTTCTTCAGTCTACGATCTTAAAAAAGGTGGCTGGATGCGGAAAATGGAAAGCTTTGGATTTGCCTATATCGAGTTGTAAATGAATGCTGTATATGCCAAGGTTATACTTGTTTGCATAAGGTTATGATTTCCGGGAATAACAAAAATATCTTGTTGTAAATATTAAATAGGGCGGTCATCAACTGAAAGATTGGTGCTGCTGGGTTATGCAAAGCTGTTGAAACTCGACAACATACCTCACGTCACGTACCCCAGCTATGAGGAACCGTAGTAAGAGAAAGAGAGCAGTATGAGAACTTGTTGAATACCCATCATCTTCTTTCCCTTGTTTTGAAGCGAACTTACCTTAGTTTTCGTAATGATCTTGGAGAATTATTTCAAAATGAAAGTACTAGAAATCTCTAGAAGTCTCATTACGAATTTTGGTGACCCTCTTTATTTCTATCACTTGAGCCACGAACTTTTCGTAGTATAAGCGACGCGGTTGCGACCAGGAATTACGTAATTACAGCAAGAAAGCCACAATAAATACAAAAATAACACAAATCTGTGACACAAATGTGAGAAAAAAACATTTTTCATTTACACTGGGGAAGTGAAAAGCTACATTTAAGAGTTATTCACTGGAAACTTTTAGCTATCAGTAGTAGTAACACGCAGTTTAGTATATCACGATAGACTCTCCCTTTATCATTGAACTTAGACATATCTGGTGAAATTAGTGTGCTTACTTTACATAATAGGGGATCGGACAAAATAAAACTAATAAGTCCGTCAGATAGATTTCCAAAAAATATTGACCACATATTTTTTTCTTTTTTCACGTAAACAAAAAATGAAGACGATACAGTGCTTCGAAAACTCGTGTGACGTCATATAATAGTACATTTTGTACCTTCAAGTGACGTTTCAAGCCCCACTCCATGATCATTGACGCGCTTAAGCTTCGTTAATTTTTATTGATTTGATAAAACAAAAAACACGTATCCAATATTTTTCGATAATCTAAGTGACGGACTAAACAGAATCATATTTTTTTGAGTCAGTCCGATCCCCTATTTAATTGTCACCTACATATTTTCATAACTCATTAAGGCATAAATATTATATACCACAGTTCCATTAATTAAAATATAGTTCAGCCTTTCATATATTTTTCACTACAAATCGAAACTCAATGCATCTGATTAATTAATGCAAATAGGTGGCCGGCCTGCAACTTTGCGATACACAATAAAAACTAATCTATGTGCAAAATGAGTTTTTGCTAACATTCACCTATAAATTCGCTCTTATCCCAATAGTATAATTCTTCTCCTTTTAGCCACTTACATTACTTCGTAGATAATTACAGAGATTCACAAAACATCACAAATCTTGCCTTTAGGTAGTTTAGTAACGTTTTTATTGCGAAATCAGGGTTTTACTGTTGATGTTACGCCATTTGGAATGCGATGTGTACGCCCATAGACAATTGTATGGGCGTTTAAAAACGCTTTTAGAGGATAATCTATGTGGGTACGTTAGTAGCGTTTAGTTCTGCCTTAGTATGGTAATAAAGGATTGGGACTTTCTTTTACATTTTAGGAATTAAATTTTCTATTTACATTTTTGTTAATATTAATTTGAGCTTGGCAATAGAAATAAAAATTCTGTGGAAACATCAACCGTCAATCTATAAATAATGGATAATGAGATACAGCGCGCTGACAGACAGACGGACAGTGGGGGCTTGGTAATAGGGTCCCGTTGGTTACTCTTCGGGTACGGAACCCGAAAAAGCAAATAGAAATACTACCCGTCTAGACGTGACATTTTACAATTACAGTACGTTCATACGTTTCTTACATACCTACTTACTACCCCATCGAGCGAAGAAATTTTTCACCAAAACATAAATTAATAAAAGTACTAGGCTATCATAGCTTATAGGAGCACTTGTAAACACTTCTACATTTCCACTCTAGGAAAGTTCCGACGCCGTTCAACGCGTTCTAAAAGCTAAAATATCTACTTTATCTCACCCGGCAGTCGGCAAAAAAGAGGCATTAGATGAGCTCAATCCATTTAAACGACGTCAGCTATTCTCCCAGGTGTACAACATGCAGAAATGCATTAAATCTAAGTTGGAAACCTTAAATGACAATGCCTGGAACAATAAGTTGGCGAAAGTTACCAATCCCACTACGGATTTATGGAGAGTAGTCAAATCACTGAACCATCAACCAATCACAATTCCTCCACTAAAATTGTCAAATAACACCACTACCTCTTCTGTACTTGAGCAATGTGAGACACTTGCTAATACCTTCCTTGAGAACATGCACCTAACCAAACATTGGGTCAGTGATCCTGATGTTGAGGAGGCGGTCACGGAATCGATCAAGCTGCTCGACTGTTACCAGATGACTGACTACCCATCACTTGTTAGGCCTAATGAAATCCGAAAACTTCTAGGAAAACTTAAATCAAACAAAGCGCCTGGTTTTGATGGCCTGGGAAATGGCTTATTGAAAAACCTCCCTCAAAAAGCTATTGTCTATTTGACCAAAGTATTCAATGGTTGTTTACGTATTGGTCATTTTCCAAGTACATTAAAGCACGCTAAAATCATTGCTATTAAAAAACCAGGGAAAGATCAGTTGATCCCATCTAGCTATCGACCAATTAGTTTGTTGCCAAGCATAGGAAAACTCCTAGAAGCCATTATCTTATCCCGCCTCACTAAAGTAACTGCGCATAATTTGATCCCCGAACAGTTCGGTTTTCGAAGCTCACACTCAACTACACAACAGCTAGCCAGAGTAACTGAGCACATCGCGCATGGGCTAAACGGCGGTCTCTCCACAGGCATGATTTTATTAGACATAGAAAAAGCTTTTGATACTGTTTGGCATGATGGCCTGTTACACAAATTAGTCAAGCTCAAAGTTCCTCTCTGTCTAGTAAAACTCATCCAGAACTACCTGCGAGACCGATCGTTCTCCGTATATATAGGTCAAGACCATTCTCATCCTAAGGCCATCTCAGCCGGTGTGCCTCAAGGCTCACTCCTTGGTCCTTACGGCTTCATACTGTACCTGAATGATATTCCCAAACAGGCACACACACAACTCGCCATCTACGCTGACGATACGGCAACATTCACGACACATAAAGACGTTGATGTAGTAACTGGGCGACTACAATATTCACTGGAACTACTCAGTAAATTCTTTAAAAACTGGAAACTTAAAGTAAACTCAACAAAAACCGAAGGCATTCTGTTTACCAGGAAACGGGCACTTCCCACCAGGGTTGTAAAAATTGACGACTTCCAGATTACATGGCGTGCTTCGGTTAAATATTTAGGTATTATATTAGACAAGACGCTTAATTGGAACAAGAACACTGAGCTCATTATAAGCAAAGGTGCAAAAGCCCTAAATTCATTGAAACCAATTTTAAACCGCAAGTCTGTTCTTAGTTCCTCAACCAAATTGCGTATTTATTGTACACTTGTCAGACCCTGCCTAACTTACGCGGCACCTGTGTGGTCTAGTATAACGGAGACAAGATATAACAAACTCCAAATTATACAAAATAAAGCCCTTAAAATATCATATAACACACCATTTCGCACTAACCTTAGAACATTACACAAACGTTTAAAATTTCCATTCATAAAAGATTTCATTTTAAAAACTTCCCGTAAATTTTATTTGTATAAAAACCCAGTTCACCGTAATCCCCTAATATCGTCAATTGGTAAAAGTAGACTCAGCACATTACCGTACGCCCGAACTTACTGTCGATACCGACTGCCCCATCACTATTTCCTTCGTGACGTAAATCATGACGACAGCTCGCTTACTAGCCGACGCCGCTCGTACGGCCGGAGAATGCCTGATCTTTTTGCGTACTACCCGCCACTTACCTTATATTTTTGTTTAACAAAAAATAAAAGCGTACATTTTGTACAATTAAATAGTTTAAACTTATGTGGGTCCATACTGACTTGCACATACCCTGTATTTGAACATTTAGTAATAAGTAAGTTAAATGATTGTAAGAATAATATTAAGTAATAACATGTTTTAATGTTTTTAAAGGCGATAGCAGCCTGGGTAACAACATAACTCGTGATTAGTGTACAAATAGAATAAGATCGTTTGTAAACTGTATTGTAAACTATATGTATTAATAAAGACCTTGAAAATTGAAATTGAATTGAGTCGGCAATTAAGTTGCTAAATGAGTTTTACAATAACAGTAAACGTTTACAGGTTGCTGTGTATCTAATTACTGTGTTTTTATATCCATTTATGTGCAAGGTGAATGATATTTTACTATCATCGTGCACCTTGAAAAGAGTGCGCTAGTTATGCAGCCATAATTTGCGTAGTTTTTTCCCACTTATGTTGGAATCGGCTTCCATTGTGAGTGATTGGTTGTCAGACTTTAGCTCTTACTATTCAGAATGACGGTATAATAATATAGAAAATTTAATTGATTGATCTTTGTTGTTTTTGAGGTTACAAGCACTACTGCAAAACAGAACGTTCGCCACGACGCGTCGTGAGGTACTATCTTAGGGTAGCCAGGGTCAATAGACTTTTCTGGGAATTTACAAGCAGTCTCTGGTATGGGCTTTTTCTTTTTCTAACTGAACGAGAGATAAACATGAGTCATGATTGAGTGAAAATTGTGAGGGTTTAGAAAACACCTCTGCGTGACACTGTTTTTTTTAACGTTTGGAAGTCTGACTCTTACTGCCTCGTTTCAGGGCCGCGGTAACAGTTTCGAACAAATTCATTAAAAAAATTAACTGTCTAGCTAACGCGGTTCTTGAGATACAGTAAGGTAACAGACAGACGGACGGACAAACAGCGAAGTCTTAGTAGTAGGGTCCCGTTTTTACCTTTTGGGTACGGAACCCTAGAAACAAAAATATCAAAACATGACGCATGGAATCTCTGACGGGTTTGGCAGAGGTGTATTACAAAATAAAATAAATTGATGTTTTCTCTAAATATTATCACTAGTTTCTCTTCAGTTACGATTCGCTTCAACCATACCAATTAAACAGCATATAATAATTCACCCTTATCTCTCCGAACAGTAACAGACACAACACAATCCAACACTGCCCAAACACCAAAGTAATTTAGTATTTAATTTGCAATGAACAAAACGGATTTAATGAACATTGGTGCCAATGCGATTGTAGTAACCGAATTGAATTTATTTGCATTTGACACGATGGAGTGGGGGCCCTGTTAAATATTTATGTTCGTCGAGTGATCCGCCTGTGAAAATTCTGTATGTATAAATATGAATTAGGCGGAGTGCGATGATTGAATTGCTTTAATTTTTTTCGTTTTGGGGTCAGAAATTGGTAATAAATCCGAGGTCTCTTTCTGAAGAATAGTTTTTTACTGAGATTTTTTGCCATTTGTCATTATGCTGGTATAGTAGTATAATAATACAAGAGTAAAATATAAGCAAGCATAATGATAAAACAGAATTTTCGATCAACTTGTTTTCTTAATATCCTGTGGTGACTTCTCAATGTAAAGTATTATATATTTTTATTGAAAAGCAAACCGTATTCGTTCTGTGTCTGGGTGTAATTTATCTATAATATGTATGTATTTAGAAATATATAAGTATGTTTATCAGTTGTCTAGTACCCATAACACAAGCTCTGCTTAGCTTGGGACTAGATGGCGTTGTGTGATAGTTGTGGAATATTATTATTATTATTATTTATCAACTTTATTCCACGAAAAAAAAAGGTATCTTAAATAGAATAAAACAATAAATCGTGCCAAAATTAAGTCGTTTTTAAATTTTATTACTTAAGGGCGTTCTGAAACGAATAGATATCACATTGCTTAAAGATGGAATCAATCATTTTACGAGTTATAGTAATTTATGTTCTTACGGATCGCTGAGTTCGAAGACGGTTTGTAATTTAATAGTTCTATGCGTACATTTAGCTCGTTTGTCTAAGTTTAAAATAATTTATTTAAATATTTTACTATCGTTATCGAGCTGAGCCATAAACTTTTTGATAATGAAGTAGCGAGTTTCAAATAAAAGCATAATACCTACTTCGTTTTATCGCATGGTTAAAATAATAAAAACATAAAATAAAAATAACATAACTTACTTTACTTAAGTTTCAACACAAAAAAATTATACACAAGTCTAATACAGAGTGAATTTTTCAAAGTAGGCGTGAATGGTCATCTCCGTATGTTGAATAGCGAAAAATGCTCAAAGGAGTTTCGGGCCCGTTTTTGATGAAAATCAATTGAATTATTGAATTTTAAAAAAATCTAAATTCCCAACAAAGAATCCACCCGCTGATTTTGGAAAAAAACGCACTCTGTATTATTACACCATTAAAATTTGATAGTATCGCTAATAAGTACAACATTCTAGGTAGAATTAAGAAAAAAAAAACATCCTCTTCGGAACAACTAACTAAGGCACATAAATAAATCATACTTTTAAGTTGCACTTGATATTAAGCGTGTGTTTTTTCATTATTATACACACAGCGACACACACATAAACATTTTTATAACACATTTGCTCGTAAAGGGCCTCTTATTTCACCAATTTCAATATCGTAATGTATGTCATTACGTACTTGTGCGTAATCGTAAAGTAAAACGCACGAGTTTCTTTCTAATAAGGTAACACGTACGGTTTATCATGCTCCGTCTAAAACCAACGGTACTTTTTTAAATCTTAAGAAAAAAAAAAGCAAAGAAAGCAATTCAAAAAGTTTTTATGTCAGAAAAGTGGTCAATATTTTATGAATAAAATTAACTTTGGGAGATAAAATATAAAAAATAAACATTTAATTCTTTAATTTAATTCATTTTGACAGTAAATTACATCTGTAACAGAAACAAAAAAATATTAATTTACTTTATTAGTAATACTGGCTGTTTTTGTACCGTTGCCTTAAAAAAAAAAGCACTGATGCCCGCGCATCGCTAATTTGTGAACAAATAAAAGATTTATTCGTGTGAAAGTCCGAGTTTTATTTATTTCCTCGCAAATGTGTTATAAAACGTCGTATGACATACGTGCGCTTTGATAATTACAGCCTCTGCTCTCTTGTAGCCCTTGCCTACGGCTCGGGCTAGCAATATCGCCTCGGCTGTAATGGGGTTGTTTCCTGGAAACTTCGCCGCAAGATGGCGCTGGTGTTTGGCCATACATGTCAATTTTTTTGAAATAAACGTTTGCATTGTGTGGACGATTTTTTAAGTATTTGCGCGGGTTTTTTAACTCAATTTGTCGCTGCACAATGTATGCTACCTGGCGTATCACCCAGTTGAAGGAGGAATTGAAAAAACGAGGAGCAACGCAACAAGTAAAGAAAGCGGAGCTTGTCGAAAGTTACAATAGATTTAACATTTCATCGACTTTTAGCTGTTTTCTGGGCAATATTATGGTTCTACAAGTTGTAAAATAAACTTCACTCACTAACTTTTTGCTTTTTAATGATCTAATAATAAACAAACTAAGGTAATACATCATTTGTTAAAATGTTACAAAATGTATAGTTATTTGAAAAGAACCAATTCTTCTATGTTCATGTCTGGAATAAGATCAAAGCTGGTAGATGGCAGTGGTTCGTTTGATATTATAGGGCTTGTTAATAAGCAACGCCTTGCATTTCTCTGTTGCAATCGCTCAGTTCGAGCTGAGGTGACACTCTGTGATTCATTCCAACAAAATATAGAGGGCACAGCCAGATTTCTTCAAAATTTTGCGTTGGAGTGGAAAGCCTGAAACAATATTGGGTAATGTTAATACTTGGCATATATCAGTGCGGGTTAAATCCCCCATGAGCGAACGTTGACTTGAAGTGGGAGAAACCAAGTCAACGTTCGACCCTTGTTTCTCCCACACATTCAAATTATTAATAAAAGTCAGAATTAATAATAGGTATCGTACTAACCTGTCTCCTGAAGTGGTCTCGTAGTTTGTTTCGTTGAAATGTTTCCCACATAACCTCGAAAAATTACTTGTTTTGAATTTTTTTAGTTTCAGTGCCTTTTCCCACTTTCTGTTCATGCGCAAATTTCTTGGAAATCTGACAACGCCTATTTCTTTGCATCCAAAGGCTACACAACGACCCATAATATTGAAAAAAGTCACAAAATATTAAGCTATTGTTCAATTTCTATGGAGTTAGACAGTTTGTTTGTAGCCAACGTACAGCGCCCTCTACGTGGAACTATTTGACAGTTTTCTTCCCCATTTTCAACTTACCGCACTTATATCATAATGTACTATTATTCAGATCCATTATAACCCGACCCCACTTCCTGTAGTTTTCTGAATAATATGAGATCAGTTTGTACTAGTTTTGTATAACTTGATTGGTTGTCGGGCATTTCACGATTTCTTTTCTTTTTTCTCATCAGGAACTTCGCCGAAGCCGACTGTCTTGATGACCGTACCTTTTTTCTGATATTCGTATCCAACATCAACCTTATACACTTTGGTTTCTTTCTTAGATAAAAGATAGCGGCTGAGAAGTCTTGGTGCTTCGGAATCAATGTACTGAAATAAAAAATTGTTTTTACGAAACATGATTCTATAAACAACATTATCTACCTAAATAGAGGGCTCCGGACACTTTTAAGAGGAAATGGTGCCTCCTCCCTTGTGCCGCTGGTGACCACCGGTCGCCTTTTGAAGGTTGCCCCCCGAGAACAAAAAAAAGGAATAATCAAGAAAAAGTTGACCGTTATTTGCATTAATTAAGTTGATTCATAGTTTCAGAATAAAGAGTATCTCGAAAACTGAAGGCAAAGCAATTTAATCATTATCCGATATATCGTCATCATCAGCCTATAATATTCCCACTGCATGGACTCAGGCCTCCTTTCTAGGACAATAAGGATCTTTAGATTACTTACATATCTTGAATCAAATTGCTTTCTCAACTGTCGTATCAAAAAATCGCGAGGTCCCCATTTTTGTTTAGGACGTGTCATGAAGCTCCAGGGCTGAAATCAATAAACATACCTACTTTAAGAACATTATAATAGGATACTGATATTGTCCACCTGGGAATCAATCCCAGGAATCCATGCTCAGCAGTCGCACTTCCAACCACTAGACCAACGAGGCGGTTCAGTTATTATAATTCTATCTCTAAAATTGTTATGACATCATTGGAGCTACTGAAGGTATCTGAAAGTTTTCGTAGAGCTATCAGGATGAAATTTGGTGTTGATAGAATTGATGCGATCATGCGATAGGATATCCTAGAATCTGTGGGAATCAAGTTCTCAGATTTCATAACAGCATACACCTCAAAAAATTTATAAGCAAGGTTTGTAAAATTAATAAACGAAATATCTATTAATTCTTGAAGAAGACGAATTAAAATATTCACACTTACAGCGTTATATTTCAAAAGATACTTGACCATAATAAACATTGCTCCTCCAATGATAGGCAACAACAGCAGCGACCAGGACCAAACATAATGACTGTGGACTCCAACAGATTCTGTCCTCATTACCTTACAGAGAGAGTTTACCATCAAGTAAATCTTGAACTGAAAAAATAAAAAGAAAGAAAAGAAGAAAAAGAAGATATCCCGTAAGTGACATTTTAAATATAGTTATGAACCGTGAAAGCTTAAAACAGTGTTTAAAAGAAAGAAAGTTAGAAAAGAAAGAAAAAAAATGAAAAAAAAGAAAGTAAAATATTCGTTTATCGCAGAACAAAACGAGCACGAACTAACGAAAACTACAGGCCTGGCCAAGGAGTATCCTATTACCCAGCACTAACTGGGTTGTGGAGGTCAGACAGGCAGTCACTCCATGTAAAATACAGGTACTCGTATTTAGCTACACCTGGGAAGATTTGAAGCCGACCACAACATAGTTCGGAAAAGGCTAAGCAGTTGATGATATCAACAACTGGCTACGAATTCTAACTCCAGATTGTAATAGAAAAACACTGGAATGAAAAGCTCAATCAATCAAAAATGAGAGCATTTATTTCAAGAAGGCCAGTTATTTATTAGGCACTTTTGAATAGTCAAACAAGTACAAAATAAAATAAACTACAGTACCAGTCACAAGGCATAATAACTGTCCCGTCGGGGCTGCGGATTATCGAAAGAGATGACGTGGCCTCGGCACAAGGGCGAAGAAGGAACGTGGATTGGTTTTTAGTCAGTAGAAGTCTGAGACTCCCCTTCGCTCTGCCCATTTGATGATTTTCCACCCACCAAAAAAAAAATGGCATAATATCTAAGTGTACTTTTTTTTTTCCGCGGTCCCGTCTTAAGTGTACTGTAGTTGCCCATTCCCTAGCGTAGATCTCTATGGACAAGAACGAGCAAGAAACTCCATGGACACTCTTTTATATTATACTGTTTGCCCAACATTCATTTTAACTTACCGTATAATAAATAGGAACAAATTGTATGCTCAAAATCTTTAGTCGAGTTGGTGGTAAGCCATAATGGAACGTATAGTCATCCACGAGTCTTCCCAATGGATACCATAGATATAGGAATATAACCTCTGCTAGTGTCGCTATGCCTTTACCGTATATCCATAGAATAGCTCGAGTCTGCAAAAAATTTAACCAATCAATATTCGAAGGGAATACTAGAGGGGCTGCGGGTTGTTCGAAAGAGATACCGCAGCCTAAGCACAATGGCTAAGAAAGCACATGGGTGGTTTTTAGTCAGTAGAAGTCTGACAGTCCTAACTGCTCTGCCCAGAGCTCAAAAAAAGGGAATATAGATCATTAGGATCAGTTTGTTTTATCATCATCTGCCTAACCTTTTCCCAACTATATTGGGGTCGGCTTCCAGTCTAACCGGATGCAGCTGAATACCAGTATTTTACATGGAGCGACTGCCTATCTGACCTCCACAACCCAGTTAATACTAGGTAATACGATACCCTTTGGTAAGACTGGATGTCAGAATTTCAGGTCACTGACTACCTGTAACGACTGCCAAAGATCTATATAATTATATGGCAGCCGGAACCAACAGCTTAACGTGTTTTCTGAGGCACGGAGGAAACTCGGTATGTCGGGCGGTCACCCATCCACAGACCGACCTAGGCAAGCACAGCTTTACCTTAAGATTTACCCGAGTGGCAGTTCTTATTAAGCCACGAGCTCCTCACAAGCTGATCAGTTTGTTTTATCACATACAAATATCTGTAGTGTGGTAATAAAGTCCATTCACTGATGGCATCTTCAGTATTTGTATTAATGATAGTTTTCGATTCAAAACGGTGAAGGAATACATCGTGAGAAAACCACAGCATGTTTGAGAACCAAAAAAATCGAAGATATGTGACGTCTACCAACCCGCACTGGGCGAGGTGGATTATATAGCCCATCCCTCTCCTATAGAGGAGGCCTGAGTCCCTGCAGTGGGAACATTATAGGCTGATGATCTCGAAAACGTGACACTTTAGAACATTTTGTCTCGTACAAAACTTGTTTGTATTGAAACCAGCTATCGATTAATATAGGGTTTATGCAAGGTCGCAACTTTGAAAAAAAAATGGCAGAAGTAAGGCAGGTCATTTAATTCAAACCTGTGTATGTAGCATTAAATATCGTATACCTAATAAGATCTTACTAATTGAATAAGAGTACATAAAATAAATAGTTCCATACTTACATGACAAGTAGTAAAAATTTGAACTAATATACCGACAACGGTCGACGTGGCCATGACATGCCAGCGCTTCACTTTAGGCCACTCATAAACCACTGTTTCAGTTATACATAGATTTGTTACCACCTATAACAGATTAAACCAAACTTAAACCTGATTCTGTTTTATAACAATACTGGGAATTAAAAGGAGACATACTGGACTACTAACAAGTATCATCGCTTCACAAAGCATATTAAATGTGGTATAAAGTATGCTGTATATATCACCGAGGAAGAAACTCTGCCAAAACATGGGCCATAAGTAGAACCAGGTTTTTTCGTCTGAAACCAAAATATCACTTGAATGTTTTATGAAAATAACTATAACCTACAATTCTCCTTAGAAAGAGACATCTGCTTATTATTTATTATCGTCGACCTCATAGGATCTGGTATGGCACAGTAATATACCATCATCATCATCAGCCTATAATGTCCCACTGCAGGGACTCAGGCCTCCTCTCTAGGAGAGCGATGATGGGCTATAATCTAATACGCGTGCCCAGTGCGGATTGGTAGATGTCACAATGACTTCGAATTTTTTGATTCTAAGACATGCCGGTTTTCTCACGATGTTTTTCTTCACCGTTTTTGAAAGCAGTGGTGGCGAAATAAAATTACACAAAGTAATGCGCCTGCCTGGGTTCGAACGCACGACTTACTACTCGTAAGTTCGGGCCACCACCACTGGACTACCGCTGCTTTTTAGCTTGTATAAGTGTGAGAACTTACTAAATTGCGTAGCAGGCATCTCTGTATGGACCAGTGCTTCGCAAAAAACTTTGACCTTTACAGTCAGCAATCCTCTGAATATGTATATCAATGCATTCGATATTACCATTGTTGTACTGTCTGTTGTCGGATCAATCTGTAAATACAACCCAATATATTTATGCCCAGCTTTCTATATGTCTTCAAACACTTGCTTTGATAAAGTGGTTTATTGTTTCAAGCTTAGGTGGTTTGATCTTGTGGAGAGGATGAGGGAAAACCGACTAACGAAAGGGCAACGCAGGGAGGGGACGCCCTAGAAAGACATACACTGGACTTATTGGTGATGTTTTTCAGAAAGAACAGGTGCGTAGTACTCGCAACCGCCGTGCGTGTATGACCAGAGGTATGAGTGTGGACGAGGCAAAAGGCGTATGTAAGGTTCGTTGCTGGTGGCGCATGGTGTTCTGTGGTTTCTTTCTAACTCCATAGGAAAAGGGTGTGAGTTTATGTATTATGTGTAGAATTCTACCAAAATGTAAGTTTTAGTCTTGTGTATAAAAATATTTTTAACAAAAAAAATACGTTTCACTAGAAATGTCAGGTGTACTCAAGCTACGTTAGGCAACAGTTGCGTCACTTGACATGTATGATAAATAATCACTACAAACAAAAAAGCAAAAAGCATTAGTCCCTTAGAAAATGCGAGGATCAAAAACAGCTTAGTACCTCTTGATTGCTTCTAGATGTCAGGACATGGACTACCGGTGGTGCTGTAACTGATTCTGCAAGCATTGCGACATCTTCTGCCTGTGAAAAGAAAATAAACTAATGAGGGTCGGTGTACCTATATTACGCGACCGACGTTTCTATGGTCAGACTGTCAGCTGGCCTGACATAGTTGCTTCCATAATAATAGCTTGTGTGCCCACGGGTACTACTTGCCCCGTAATTTTTGTGCTTTGATAATAATTGCTCCTGGGACCGTGATTTTTGTGCCTCAAAGTGACGCTTAATTCCATACTGAAATCCTTTTCCATTTATCCCAGATGCACAAAACAACACAGGTGTAGAATTAGAAAGAAAATTGTGTTTATTTATCATTGGGTTACATAGTCAGTCTTATAAATATTTAACTTTTACACATTTGTTTAAACCATAATAAGGTCAATCAACCTGTTATGCAATGTTCCAGCTAGTACACAGAGTTCCTCTCTGCGAGAGGGATTGGACCGTTATTTTCCACAGAGGGGAAGTCGCGTAGATGTGTGTTCGTTTTTTTGGTTCGAAGATAATTATGCCAGTTCTCTCATGATGTTATCCTGCTCCGTTTTTAGGTTTCTTGAAATTGAATGTACGGATTCTTGTAGTTATCGTAATAATCAGTTTTATTAATCTCCTAAACTCGTAATAATTTATTTAATTCCACATCAGAAAGGGTTTGTTTTGCCCAACTTACTTAACTTTGCCAACTTACCCAAAAATCAGATTCTTCTCCAATGTTCCATTCTGGTGATGATGTTGTCTTTTTTGTTGTTTTGATTTGTGGTATGGGCTCAAAATTGGCCATCACCAAATATGCTAAAGTGCAAAGATCTACGAAATTAATGCCCCATTGACTGAAGTGAAGGGCCTGCAAACATAAAAAAGTTATTGTAATATCACTACGTCATTTTATAAAACAAAGTCCTCCACCGCGTCTGTCTGCTTGTTCGCGATTAACTCAAAACCTCTTGCACCGATTTTCATGTTGTTTTCACCAATGAATAGAGTGGTTCTCGTTTAATGGAAGGTCAAATTATATCTTCATTATAATATAATTCTACTGGATCTGTGCCTGTCGGGGCGGCGGGTTATTCGAAAGAGATACCGCAGTCTCAACACAAAGGGCTAAGAAGGAACATGGGTGGTTTTTAGACAGTAGAAGTCTGACAGTCTGTCCCTACCGCCCCTGTACCTTCCAAAAAAAAGGACTTCATTTGCAGCCGTCGCGCTTGTGACGACTAGACCAACGAAGCGGTCAGCTCGTACCCATTTCTTTACATTAATTCATAAATGGGGAATTGACACTTAAATCTACGTTAAATAAGGGTGTGTTTTACTAAACCTTCCAAAAATATCTCTTCCTAGCGTACACTTGCAGGAATTGAATAAAATTAAGCCCCATATCAGGAGGAAATTGCCAAAATTTTTACCACCCCAACTTTCAGTGAAATATTTGTGTATCCTGTAACAAAAAAAAAAAAACCAGTCAAGTGCATATCGGAACACGCACAATGTAGGGTTCTATAATTGCCCATCAAAATACGTGAACTTACAAAACTGATTAACCACCCTACCTATCGGTCTCCGAACGATGTTTTTTATTGTAAAATAATAATAATATAATATTCCACAACTATCACACAACGCCATCTAGTCCCAAGCTAAGCAGAGCTTGTGTTATGGGTACTAGACAACTGATAAACATACTTATATATTTCTAAATACATACATATTATAGATAAATTACACCCAGACACAGAACAAATGATCGTGCTCATCACACAAACATTTGTCCTGGGTGAGAATCGAACCCACGACCTCCGGCATAGCAGTTAGGGTCACTAACCACTAGACCAACAGGCCAGTCACAATACAAACCTACATTTCATTCAATTCATTCTGCTTAGCTTGGGACTAGATGGCGTTGTGTGATAGTTGTGGAATATTATTATTATTTGCAGTTTTATGACCTGGTACTCCCATACAAAATATTGTATACAAGAACAACATAAATAAGTTGGTCGACTATTACTCGTAAGCTTGTAAAGCCTACTTGGCTGTCATAGTTTTCCTTTTAATTTCGTTGTTATATACTACTACCATGTTTTTTTCATACGCCCAAGCACAACCCGTTTGGGTGATTTAGGTCTAAGCTAAATTTGGGCTTAGCTTAATATTTCATATTTGACGTCACGTTTTCATTTGCTTATTAATATTTATCAATATTTTCGTTAGGTTAGGTTAATATTACCTGCCTGGCTAATATTACCACTGCAATCTAGAGATTATAAGAAAGAAATCAATAAAATGCCCTGAACTGTTTCGAGAAAAGGATGATACGGCCGTGCCACTTTATTGCTCGACTTGGTGGAGGCACTGCCATGCCTTAAGATACGTTTCGTTACTCGACGCTAAAATTATGTAGCAGGACAGAAAAAAAATGTCTCCTATGTATTATTTCTTTTATTTATTCTTCTTCTTATTTAGAAAATCGGCCTGTAGATGCTGATGATGATGATGAAGTAACAAACAAAAAAATAAATACCTGTAGAAAGCTATTTGAGATACCTGAAAATATTCGCCAGTCTCATTGTGAACGTGATAAGGTCCAACAAGCGAATGTGACTTGTTTACGAACATTTTGGCAAATTCCTGTATCTCATAGCAAACGATTGTTTTATTATATTTCTCGTCAATATAGGTTAAGTTTGAACATCTGTAACATTTAACCATGATGTCTGTGTTAAATCTCTTCTTATTCTGTAAAATGATATTTAACAGGGTGTAGGGACAGCCATGCAGCCGCAAAATAACAGGATGCTCCTTTCCTATAATCATATTCAACAGCAAAAACAAAATTAAAAAATCTAACGAACAACGCGTGATATTATCACCTGTTCATTTCCTACCTAGATCGTCGTACTTGGCATTTATATCGTGGGTTTCACTACGTTAACGATACATTGCTTAAGAGTAAAAGTAAGTAAAACAAATTCAATAATAACTGTCCTGAAATAAATTTTTGTACCTGTCATTCGAATAATATGATAAACTGAATTCGCCCTATCAGTCTGCGGAAGGCTGTCTTTCACACCCTGTATAACATGGAGTGGATTTACCTGTTCCATGGGCTCTGTGTTGTTATTCCTTCTAATGTGTATTGGAACATTACAAGTATCAAATCCACACATGAAATCATTTCGAGAAATCCTACCATAATGAATAAATATTTTATACCTGAAAATAAAGAATAACTTTATTACAAGAAATCCTGGCACAATGATACGATATCACACACTCAAACTATGCTCTACAAGTCTCATAACAGCTATTTCAAATAAACAGGATACTGATAGTATTGAATAGATTCAAAAAGATAGAGTTACATTTCCCTTACAGCCAATCCACTCTCGAAAGCAGCCTCCCAACTCAAGCACAGTATCCGGAAAATTTGAGAGACGAAAATATGACGGAGGCGAAAAATTTGAGATAATTATTGTAACTGTGATAAAACTATAGTTGCCCATTTCAAAGCTTGGATCGCTATGAATAAGGATGAGCAGTTGAACCGGTGGACAGTTTTTAACATAAAATATTATCATCATCCACAGCTTGAATTGACCCACTGCTGGATATAGACGACCTCTTTTCACTTGTGGCATTCTCCACGGTCGTGTGCCAGCCTCTTCCAAAATTTTCCCCCAATGGCAACTATGTCGTCTGCCCATCTCGCCGCCGAACGACCCACTTCTTTTTCCAGGTCTTGGAAGCCATCCAGTGACACCACCGGTAGTCCATCTGTCATCACTTTACCTTGCTAGATATCCTGCCCAACTCCATTTGTGTTTTGTAACGCAATTTCCAATATCGAACCAATAAGTCCTCGATCTATAAGTTTTATGCCAAACATGGAGCGTTCCATGATTACTAAAATAAAACACCAATACCGTAAGCGCACCATAAGATAATGGCACCATTTTAGTTACAAACATATGTTCCTCGGGTGCGTAAGCAGCGAGGAAATAGTGAACGAACCCATGCGGCAAGCTCTTGAAGAATACGTTTAAAGTATAGTACCAGAGGAAACTGAAAAAGAAAACAACAATGATTATCAAGGATTGATAAGTATCTCAGGAACCGTGTTAACTAAAGACTGTTCACATAATTATAACCACAAATACTAAAATCAGAGTAATATAAATAGTTAAGGGGACTCGCATACAAAATACGTGTTTATTTTGTTCAAATACATAAATTTAAGAGGAAAATAAGAGCAGAGGAAGGTCAAAGAAACGATGGATAGACTGTGTAAAGAATAAGGCTAGAAAGGAGGTGTCTGATAAGATGTCGAGTAAACGAAGAAGAAGACATGCTGAGCCTACCCCTAATGAGTTGGGATAAGGGCAAGCGAATGATGATGCCGATGTTCTAAGAAAATATTTCTAGTCAAAATGTCGCGTCGGATCGCGTCTAAGAAGCGTAGGATGTAGCAACAATTGAAGAATGTACTGTAGTTGAATGTAGGTGCGTTGATGATGCCAAATTCTATTATCAAGTAGCTGCCTCTAACGCATAAGACGCTTGACTTTTGTTCTGGCTAGCAACATAGCTTAGTTCATTGTTTGCCGTTTCGTTTGCAAAAGGAAAACAGCGCTTTATCACGTAAGCAAATTATTATTCCGCCGCAAGGGCCTCTGACATGGTTTGACGACCGCTATTTGGCGGCCGGGACCACCGGCTTATACGTGCCTTCCGAAGCACGGAACCATCTTTTTATGAGACAATCAGGTGATTCAAGCCTGCAATGTCCTAACCAAACTGGAAACAACTTCACAAAGTATGCTTCCCGTGGGAATCAAACCCACGACCACCGGGTCATAAGGAAACGCCAAAACCACTCGACCACGGAGGCAGTTAAGAAGGTACTAATACTTCTTCGGAAAAGCAAAGAGCTCTGCAAACTACTAATTATTATTAAAGAATGAACCTGTTAATATTTTGTTGTTGTGCTACAATTATCTCCGTTTTGGCTTGAGATGACGTGAACGCTCTGTAGTACGCCAGTCTCTCACACTTAGTTGATGGAATCACAGGACGCTCAGATGGCAATTCTTTCTGGAAATCACAAAAACATTGACATCAGTTTCATCGGTTTAGGAAGTAGATAAAGTATAAGTAACAGTTCTTTGCTCTGTAAAATTGAGGGTGCCATGGGTGGGCCGCGGGTTGTTCGAAAGAGATACCACGGCCTCAACACAAAGGGCTAAGAAGGAACATGGGTGGTTTTTAGTCAGTAGAAGTCTGACAGTCCCTACCACTCTGGCCAGAGCGGGAGGAGTCATTTGATGATTTCCCAAAAAGGGTGCCGTGGGTTTTCTTAAGATGAGTGATCCTTCACAATTTCCAAAGCAACCCAATCAGACAAGTACCACCAAAAATAAGTTGGAGGCTTTCTGGTTGATGAATTGATTAGATCATCATCAGCCCTAATCCCATGTCATTTGGGGTTGGCGTAACACGTTTTTGGCTTCCATTCTGCCCTGTCAGTCGGCACGGAATCATTTATTCCTTTTTCCTTCATATCACTTCTCACACACTCCATTCATTTTTTGGTCTTCCTCTCCCTCTAGATGTTGGCCAGGAAAGGAGATAGGATATATCCAGTAAAGGTCCCCACATACTCTGAAGTTTAACCCATTATACTAGATTTTCTACAGCGGCCAAGATCGGCCTGCAATTGGTTAAGTTTTTCAGTTTATTTACTTTCTGCACCAAATTCAATTGAATTCTTGGGTCCTCGTATTTCACTGTAGTATGCACAGACTTGAGACTGGCAGCGCTAAAAATATAAGCGGCATGAGATACGTTATGAGTCATTGTTTTTTTTATATTTTAATTTAAAACAACCACACACAAAAACATTTATTCAACGTTGACATTTTTATGACACAGTCGAAAACATAGATCAAAGAGTACAGTACAACAAACTTATCTATGCCGGCGGGAAAACATAGAACTAAAATGAATGTAGCAAGTTTGACATATTTATGCTAATTTTCTTGACAAGCAACGCCACTTCGAAGGGCACATTTAAAGTGGTTATTGTTTCCGAATTAATTATAACTTCAAGTGTTGTAGTATCCAAACGTATTTATGGGACTTGGAGGTCTGTGATTATCTGTGGTAGTCGGCAGTGATGGCTAGAGATATTACTAAAAACAAATTACTTGTACTTAGAATATTAATAAACCAGTTTCAACACTCATAATAAGTGGTTTTCATACATGGTGTCAGAAGATGGCGGAAGAGTCATTCCAGTATGTCTAAGAGAGAAGCTACGTGAGGAACTTGACACTTTGGAACGGGATGGAATTGTTGCCAAAGAGATACAGCACACAGAATGGGTAAATAATATTTTGATAGTCAGCCGTGATCATAAATTTAGAATATGTCTAGATCCCATTCCCTTGAACAAAGCCCTTAAAAGACCAAATTTTCAGTTCACTACGCTCGATGAAATGTTACCTGAGCTAAGTAAAGCCAAAGTATTTAGTACCGTAGATGCAAAGAAAGGGTTCTGGCAATGTCGCCTTTCTGAAAAGAGCAGTAGGCTTACTACATTTTGGACACCTTTTGGTCGTTACAGATGGCTGCGTCTCCCGTTCGGGCTGAGTTCCTCTCCAGAGATTTTTCAACAAAGACTCACCAGTCTCATTAAGGACTTAAAAGGAATAGAAGTCATAGCTGATGACATTTTAGTATATGGTGTTGGTGATACTATGGAAGAGGCTGTTACAGATCATAATATTAAATTTGAAAAACTTCTTCTAAGGCTCAGAGAAGTTAATTGTAAGTTGAATAAAGATAAAGTTAATCTGCTACAAACTTCAGCAAAGTTTTATGGCCATATCCTAACCAATGAAGGTTTAAAAGTAGATCAATCGAAAGTTGAGGCTATAAAAAATATGCCCACTCCAACTTGTGGCAAAGAAGTGCTTAGATTTTTAGGCATGATTGGGTATCTGAGTAAATTTATTGATAATCTTAGTGTCAAAGCAGCCAATCTTAGACTACTAACAAGAAAAGATGTAGAATTTATCTGGACCAAGAGAGTTGAAGAAGAGTTTCAGCATTTAAAAGATGTCATAAGCTATCTACCAACACTGAAGTATTTTGATGTCAACAAAGAAGTAGTTATTGAATGTGATGCAAGTGAATTTGGTCTGGGAGCAGCCCTTTATCAGGACAATAATGTCATAAGTTTTGCATCAAGATGTTTGTCTGCAACAGAAAAGAAATATGCCCAGATTGAAAAAGAAATGCTTGCTGTAGTATTTGCATGTAAAAGATTTAATCAGTATATTGCTGGAAGTTGCAAGACTATTGTCAAAACTGATCATAGACCACTCATCAACATTGTGAATAAACCACTTGTAGAGGCACCTAAAAGATTGCAAATGATGTTATTGACAATTCAAAAGTATAACATTCAGCTAGATTTCATACAGGGTAAAAGTAACAATGTGGCAGACACTTTATCAAGAGCTCCTGTCACTGAGGGGGCAGAAAATTATGATTTGGAAAGCAAACTATCAGAGAAGAAAGTTTACAAGCTAATAAGCAAAGTTTCTTCAGTGAGGTATTTAAAAATTTCAGATAAACTTATTGAAAGAATAAAAAAAGCCACAAATGAAGACACAAACTTACAAAAATTAATTATGTATATCATAAAAGGATTTCCCAGGTACATATCAGACTTACCTCAAGATCTTAGAGTATTTCACAAATTCAGTCATGAATTATCCACATCAGAAGGATTAGTATGCAGAAATAATCAGGTACTGATCCCAGAAAGTTTAAGGAGTGAGATGCTACAAAAAGTACATGTTAGTCACAACGGGTTTGCTAGCACATTACGACTGGCTAGAGAAAATATGTTTTGGCCCGGTATGTCTAAGGATCTAAAAAGCTACTTGGAAAAATGTTTATTTTGTGCAGTTCATGCTCCATCACAGCAAAGTTTGCCACTTATCAGTCATGAAGTTCCTAAATATCCTTTTCAGTATATCTCAATGGATGTTTTCTCAGTGGGAGATTTAAAATTTCTTGTTACAGTAGATCATTACTCAGACTATTTTGAGTTGGATCGCCTCTCGACCCTTACAGCAAGTGAACTAATCCTGATTTGTAAGAAGAATTTTGCTAGACATGGAATACCTCAGAAAGTCTGTACTGACAATGCTACTAATTTTGTAAATGAGCATTTCAAGTCATTTTCAGATAAGTGGAACTTTGAGCATGTTACTTCATCTCCTCACCATCCAGCTTCAAATGGGAAAGCTGAGGCAGGTGTCAAAATAGCTAAGAAATTAGTTATACAGAGCCTAGAAACTAAACAGGATCTATGGTTATGTTTACTTCATCAACGCAATATTCCAATTCAGATGGATTATACAAGTCCTGTCCAGAAATTGTACTCTAGGCGTACTAGGACTGGGTTACCTTGCCTATTGAATCATCTCAAGCCGGCTATCGTTCCTAATGTTTCAGTGAAAATCAAAGAAAGGAAGGAGAATGTTAAGGAACGTTTTGATAGAGGTACTGCGGAGAAGGCCTTATTGTCTGTTGGCCAGAACGTGATGGTCCAGCTACAGCCTGAGATAAGTAATAAATGGACTTATGGTAAGGTCACTAAATCCATAAATGATAGGTCATTTGTCGTCAAGGTTGGAGATAAATTATATAGAAGAAATAGAGTTCACATCAGGCCTTTCACTGGGATGTCTTCAGATGCTGAACATAGGCTGGAGGTGACTGCAAAGTTTACAGGCTCGGCTGCGCCTCCGTTGGAGTATCCTCAACCTTGCTATACTGAGTCAGCAGGTTTCACAATTGAACAATCCACAGAGTCGGCATCAAATGCAGCATCAGAACCAGCAAGAGGTATCAACTATGAAGACGTGCGAAGCTCTGTAGAGTCTAATCAAGGTCCACGACGTGGCGAGCGCGTAAGGGCAACGCCCCGCTATTTGAGGGACTATGTAGCTTGATTGAAAAGGGGATGTTTCCGAATTAATTATAACTTCAAGTGTTGTAGTATCCAAACGTATTTATGGGACTTGGAGGTCTGTGATTATCTGTGGTAGTCGGCAGTGATGGCTAGAGATATTACTAAAAACAAATTACTTGTACTTAGAATATTAATAAACCAGTTTCAACACTCATAATAAGTGGTTTTCATACAGTTATATCATGAAATACTTTTATCAATGAAGCAGAAGCTATAATCTATGGAAAAACAAGTCTCTATCATCCAAAGAGATTTACAGTAAAATTTGAAAATAGGTTGAAGCCATAGTGCAAGCCTTCGTACAAGCCTTGTACAACCGTGCCTGCCTCTGCAAGGGATACAAGCGTGAAGATGCGATAAGCTATCGAAATATAGTATATTTCATTATAAGTGCGGAAAGCCTGTCATTGCAACGAGTTCCGACAAATGTCTAGCCGAGCCGAGGCACAGCCGACGGCGAGGGTAGACAGTCGGAACAAGTTGCAATGACGGTTCCGCACGTGTACTGAACAACTATTTTTAATACAATAATAATAATTGAAGCAATTTAATAAAATAATAAAACCGTAATTTAAACTCGCAAAGAACATTTTTGAAAATGGCGCATAACGTAAAAGAATCGCAGAGATTTTTTTTTCTTTACCTATTCTGGGTAGGCAAAGGGAACTATGCCCATACAGCCAAGTTTTCAGTAGATTTTTTTTATTGATATGAAATAAAAATGAAAACCTTTAACTCATTGAATCAAATAATTAAATCTGATATTGAAACAAATTAGTAGCTTCTTTAGAAATATTTGCATGAATCATAAAAACTTCTATGATTTTATTTAGTAAATACTTCGTGGTTGTTTTTTTTTTAGTGGACATTATTTTGACAGTTGGGAAAGAGAACGCACGAGTTCGGGAAAGGTAAAGAAAAAGCACGAGTACGTAATAGCCCACATCCCGAACGCTATACGTCCCTGCAATACGTCACTTTTTGAGCAACTGTATTAAAAAATACATTTATGTAATTCACCCGCATAACTGACGATGGGAATGACCTCATCTGTTATGATAAAAAAAACCGGCCAAGAGCGTGTCGGGCCACGCTCAGTGTAGGGTTCCGTAGTAATAATTCTTTATTTGTTTGAAATACGGGCCAATGAAACTTGACCTCTGGATTGTATAGGCGCTCATACGATTCAGGGACCAAATTATATTGGTTAACTGCAGTTTCCATCTGTTGTTTCCATCCAAGTTCAAAATAATTTTCCTAGAAAGTCCTTATAAAGTTCTACTTTTCAGATTTTTTTCGTATTTTCTAAACTTATGGTTCAAAAGTTAGAGGGGGGGGGGACGCTTTGTTTTTTACTTTTGGAGCGATTATTTCCGAAATTATTGACATTATCAAAAAATGATTTTAGTAAACCCCTATTCATTTTTAAATACCTTTCCAACAATATATCACACGTTAGGTTTAAAATTAAAAAAAAAATACTTCCCACTTTACATATAGGGGGACTACCCTAATAAAACATTTTTTTCCAATTTTTATTTTAGCACTTTGTCGGCGTGATTGATACACATATTGGTACCAAATTTCAGCTTTCTAGTGCTAACGGTCACAGAGATTAAGCGAGGACGGACAGACGGACAGACAGACAGACAGACAGACAGACAGACATGGCGAAACTATAAGGGTTCCTAGTTGACTACGGAACCCTAAAAATGGCGATGGCGTTCAACAGTGATTGCGTTAACGAAAATTGCCAATGATTGCCTAATGAAATTGTGTAATATTTGTCCGTTTGCCTTTACATTGCGGTGTTATTGTATGATGGTTTTGGACGATTAAAGTATTGAAATCTCTGGATACGGGTTGATTTAAAATTATGGGTAAGTGTTTGTCGCTTCTGCTGTAACAGAGATAATTATGCCCGATTGATGGCAATAGGCTCGCCCCCTATATTGCAAGGGATTTAAACATACCTGATGCCATGCGCAAGTACTAATGAGTACGCCTCTGCCGAGCCCTTCGAGGTTACACGGGTGATGTTATGTTATGTAGACAAATAATGCAAGGATGGGCAATGACTACCAAAAAATATACAAAAGTTGAACCGGGATCATTTAGGCGAGTTGCCAAAACTGGAACTTTCATCCCCATCATGTTTTCCATTACATTTCACAAAACATAGCTTGAATGTCTGTAATAAATGGACACCAACTTACCTACCAGTCTTTTGATCCACAGAAGATTCTTGTAGGTCACCACTAACCTTTTTACAAAGAAAAAAAAACATTTAAAATAAAAGAAAGAACTTCATTACAACCAGAAACGAATTAGCGAAACAATAAGAAATGTCGTTTCACTTCGAATTACCACAGAATTATTCCTAATTAAACTTTTCTAATGGGCTAAACGCTATGCTAGCTTCTTTCTCTTAGAACTTTTTAATGTAAAACGGTTTTGCCTTATAAATTCGTTTTACGGTATTCCAAGCTTCGGTTATAAGAAAATTGTGTAACAGTGAGTGATGTCAGCGGTCGGAGACATTCTTGTGAGATTCAGTGAGATTGCATTCTGAAACTCTAGAGTTATTGTTCCAGTGGTTGGTATTTAAAACTTTTGTATATTATTCTTAGTAAGACGGAGTTGGAAATATTTAAGGTCGCCGTGATATTAAGTTTCGTGGACGTAATAAGGGGCGAGCCTATGGCCTAAATCCAGTCTCCGTGACCGCCAATGAGAAATTCTTAATTTGAAAACCATAGACCACAACACTGACATGGGAATCAAATACAGGACCTCACACTGCACAGCAATCGCTCCTGACACAAATAGACCAACGAAGCAGGTTTTTAGTTTTTTCTAAAACCACCTTTTTTACATTGACTTAATAATTTCGACTCCAACTACCTTAAAATCTCTACCAACAGAAAATACTTTCATAAAACCGGAGAGAACCCATTCCATCCATCAAAATTAACAACATTTCAAGCAGAGCTTCGTTTGTATTTGCACTGCACAAACATGCAGGAAAAGCAAAACTTTGTGTGCTAGGCACACTGAAAAAACAAGCAGGAGAGCTAACTTCCAACGGGTAACCCTGTAACTCACGGCAGTTGGACCTTAAAAATTCAAACGTAGGAAAAACCAAGATGCCATTTCGTCTTCACCCCATCTTCCGCACTACATACACTTGCTTGCAAAAGTATCGCCCCAGGCGCAATTTCAGCAATTTTGGCGCACTATGTTTACACAACGCTGATATTAGTTCTGGGCCGAGATACAACCCGGCGAGCTTATTTATTTAGGCTTATGCAGCAACGCTACAGTTGCAAAAATGAAATTTTGCCTGAAATTGAAGACAAAATATTTAGATGTAGGTGGATTTTGTTGGATAAACATCAGATTTAATTTAAGTTAATCGAAAATAAATAATCTTGCGAAGTAGTGTCCGACCGAAACACGATTTTCAGCCGAAACCGAAACCGTAACCGAACCTTCGGCCTTGGTCCCAGTTTCGGCCGAAACCGAAACCGAAACCGAAACTTAATAAATATTTATGGAATGTAAAATCTATTGTATTTTTACGCATATATACACAGTTAACACGTGGAAAAAAATGCAACAATTAAAGTAGGTAACAAAAATAGCTCTTTATTTGTAAAATTAATAATGTGAATTTTAAAAAAAAATGCTATCTACATATTTGTCAAACTTTAAAAAAAATAAGCACTACATTTTTTACATTACTATATTTGTTAGTTATTTAAAAAAAAACAAATCTAAGATCCTCGCATACTAAAGGGAAAAACGTGACATGACTAATAGTACTGAAGGCCATTCACGCTAATAGAAAATATATGAAACGTTACAGTAAAAAAAATCTTATTGGCCGATATAACTTTTTTTCTAATTATTTACCAAATAGAGTACATCATATTATTTTCAAAGATGATATTTTAAGAAATAATTTTCATTACGAACTTTTTAAATTATATTAATTAGTTAAGGTTTTAGGCGCTTTGCACATGGAGCAACTATTGCAGCAACTGGCAACTAGCTGTTTACATATTATAATTCAATTGGATTGCGCACACATAGCAACTCGTGTTTCGAGTTCCGGCAATCGTCAGCAGTTTTCAGTTGCTGCAATCGATGACTGAGTTAGTTGCCAATTGCCGCAACTAGCAACTGTTAAATATTATACCGATTTTTAAAGTTAACGTAGACGGCGACGACGTAATATTGATTAACTTAAGATTAAGATTGAGCAACTCGGTTATGAAAGTTGCTCACAAATTGCCATAAAATTGCTGCAACCGTAAACGTTGTAGCAACTATCAACTAGTTACAGGAAACTTTTAAAGTTGCTTAAGTTGCCTCAACTTAAGTTATCCATGTGTAAAGTGCCTAAATCACCGGAGATAGTTGTATATCGGAACTACGGGGCGGTTCGATACGCGTAAGTACAAAATTTAATCCATCAACAATTACAAACAAATATAGTAATGTTTGAATCAAACATCACAGGTATCTTCACACATCTTTTAAGTGTTAAATTAATTTCTACATAAATTCATATTTTATAAGTTCTAGGGAATAACTGATTCTGAATAACCCAACAGAACCAAGTAAAATATGTATTGAATTCTTTTCGATACACACCTACTTACAACCTATTTATTTTACACTGTAGCACAAGACCCTAATGAATGCCATAAAAATACATCATCATTAATTATAAGTAAAAACAAATACCCAATTTTTGCGCGAGAAAAATCACACAACCTTAAATCATCACGTTCGCGCCGGCTAGCGAACTCAACTGGCACTCGAAGTTAACTGAATGATGCGCGACAATTCACGTATATCTTGTTTCGGCGGGCCGAAAGGTTCGGCCAATTATTGGCCGAAACCGAAACTATGGCCGAAACCAGAATTTTTGGCCGAAACTAGCCGAAACCGAAACCGAAACCGAACCTTCGGTCGGTCCTTATTGCGAAGATGTTGATTTTAGCATTCTTTAGGATTGATTCACTGTACCTTTACGACTGAATAAAAGTGACAAACCTGAAGATGATCCTAAAGTTGATTCTCCTTATTTTTTTCTGCAACATCCAAAACTTTTTATTAATTTTTTTTACACTTCTTCTTAACAAAACAATTATTATTATTTTTTAAATAGGTTTTGCGGCCCATTTTAATTAACAATGAAAAACATTAATGAAAAACTAAAAATTAAACAAACTAAACACTTTTTCAAGCGTCCTCCAGACCTTAACTATGCTAACATAATATTAATAAAGTCCCACTTAAACTAATAGAACGAAAACGTTATTAAAAATTCACATTCCACATTTTCTCGGCCCGCACTGTACAGTACAAGCAAAGAAATATACTTTCATTTGTGTAATGCGGTTGCAAGTCTTGCAGGTGGCTATTTACATTGCCGGCCGAACGAACGGCATTGTAATTTACTTAAACTAATATACTTTTACGTTGTTTTTCTTACATTACATGGAGTTTACTCGGCTTAGATTGGGTTAGACATCGTTACGTAGGTAAGTGCTTGGCCGCGACACGTTCAAGCGATGCGCGTGTTGGGACAACTACTGCAGAAAAAGTCAATGAAAGAAGTTGAACAGCAAGCCACGAGGGATCGTAATGCAGTGGTACTCGCTGACGTGCGCGCGTGTCTCTTGATAAAAGTGAGTGGTATTGCCCGAGGTCGTGAACGACGCGTTACATTGTTTTATACGTCGTTACATTACACGCTTACGTAAGAATGAAAGAAAATTGTAGTCTAAATGCTTCCAAGGGTTTTATCTTGACTATAAACCTTGTTAAGTAGTGTTAGAAGGTCGAGGTAGGAAGGCGTATCTTTGTTTTATTAGTTACAGGTGACTGGAGCTTTATATAGAAGGGAATTACATTACATAACATTTACGCCTGCTCTTTTAGCAGTAGGCAGGGAGAGGTATGTTTAGAACACCTGTAAGATAAAAGAACACTACTGCAGGAGTTAGTGTACTTTGGGCTTGAATCTACCAGCCCTTGCACAGTTGTTGCGCTTTTCATCCTTTTCATCACAGCACCAACAACGGGATGGTCAGAATTCTTTCTTCATCGGGTGGTTAGTGCTTTTTTTTGAGGGTGGAAAATCATCAAATAAACCCCCCCCCCCCCCGCTCTTGGGCAGGGCGGAAGGGAGTGTCAAACTTCTACTGACTACAAACCACCCATGTTCCATCTTCGCCCTTGTGCCGAGGCCGTGTCATCTCTTTCGATAATCCGCAGCCGACGGAAGGGTGGTTAGTGCCTTACTTTTTTTTCTTCGGTTGGGATACACTTTAGGTATGATAATTACGAGGTAACAAAGTTGTCCTGCCTATCCTGGTGTGAGTTTTGGTGCACATCAAAAGGGCTCTAACTTGGTTTTACATGCTTTCGAGAAATATCTCTAAGCATGCTGGTTTCCTCACAAAGATTTCGTTCATCGGAGTAAGTGGTAATTATGCAATACGCGAAGGAATCCGAAAAATCGGAGGTCTTTTTTTTTTGGTGGGTGGAAAATCATCAAATGACCCCCCCCCCCCGCTCTTGGGCAGAGCGAAGGCGAGTGTCAGACTTCTACTGACTAAAAACCAACCCATGTTTCTTCTTTGCCCATGTGCCGAGACCACGTCATCTCTTTCGATAATTTCCGCAGCTTGGATTCGAACTTGGATATGACGACTTGGCGGTCTACCAGTCACACCACTCGACTTTCACAGCTTCTCGGTCAGAATTGAGACGAGTATTATTGTACCTTAAATAAATTACATAGGTACACAGGTCAATAATATATTCATTAGCTTTGTGTGTATTGATATTGATAGGGGCAATGGCGTCATGGCTGTAATTGATAGTGTTCTGTTTGTTTATAGGATTTAGAGGTCGTGGGGATAGCCAATATTTGGTTTAGAGAGTATTTGATTGGTTAAGCTGAATTCGGACTAAATAATTATAATGTTTCTACCCAAATAGGACATTAATCTTCGTAATTATACAGAATGGAAACTATGTGGCACGTATATCACCAAGGTTTCCAATAATTCTCATGGTTTTGGTGTTATATACTATGTTAATTCATACAAATATTATAATTAGGTATATTCTCACATATTCACTTCAAATTTCTAAAAGTAAACGACGTCCCGGAAAATACCTAGTATTTTTTTACTAGTAGCACCTATTAGACACACCCAGTTAATATTCACAAACATGAAATTCCAATCCATAAAAAAAACATACAAAAACTGGCCAAGTGCAAGTCGGACTCGCACATGAAGGGTTCCGTACCAAAACGGTATACTATAATTTATACAATTTCTTCTACGGGCCAATGAAACTTGACCTCTGGATTGTATAGGCGCTCATACGATTCAGGGACCAAATTATATTGGTTAACTGCTGTTTCCATCTGTTGTTTCCATCCAAGTTCAAAATAATTTTCCTACCAGAAAGTCCTTATAAAGTTCTACTTTTCAGATTTTTTTCATATTTTCTAAACTTATGGTTCAAAAGTTAGAGGGGGGGGGACGCATTGTTTTTTACTTTTGGAGCGATTATTTCCGAAATTTTTGACATTATCAAAAAATGATTTTAGTAAACCCCTATTCATTTTTAAATACCTTTCCAACAATATATCACACGTTAGGGTTGAAATTAAAAAAAAAATCACTTCCCACTTTACATATAGGGGGGCTACCCTAATAAAACACTTTTTTCCAATTTTTATTTCACCACTTTGTCGGCGTGATTGATACACATATTGGTACCAAATTTCAGTTTTCTAGTGCTAACGGTCACAGAGATTAAGCGATGACGGACGGACGGACGGACGGACGGACGGACAGACATGGCGAAACTATAAGGGTTCCTAGTTGACTACGGAACCCTAAAAAAGCGATAAAAACGTTACACCAAATTTCATAAAGGCAAAGCCTTTAAACTTCCGTAGCAAATAAATACACATGCGTTCAAAAATACTTTACAGTATTTCATAGCGTGTTCAGTGACCCGAGCGATAGTACAATTGGGTACACCTGCGGTACCGTGCTGTGAATTTTAAAACGGCGAAACGGCGGTACATCTCACACAAACTCCGCTCTGAATAGTAATAGTATAGGAGTTTCGCGTTCCCTGTTTTATTGCACCAAAGTGTACGATTGCGTTTCGTACTGATTTCTGAATTATTTGCGAGGATTTCGTAGGAGGAAGTTTTAGTACGTGTAACATAACAAATATATTCATAAATACTAACCTTTCTTTTTGAAAGACAAAGATAATATTACTATGATTATCATTCCAAAAGCTGAAAGTCGAAACATCTTTCTGAAATGTGTCAGCCCACTCACAGGCGAGTAGTCTATAATAATAATAATAATAATATTCCACAACTATCACACAACGCCATCTAGTCCCAAGCTAAGCAGAGCTTGTGTTATGGGTACTAGACAACTGATAAACATACTTGTATATTTCTAAATACATACATATTATAGATAAATTACACCCAGACACAGAACAATGATCTATGAGTCTATGGAAAGACTAAATCTGTGGCGAGGCAGTGCGTCTTTACCAAACCTATTCGTTTCATCTGCTAAAAATCTTCAACTTGGACAGGAGTCTGGACTTGAACCACGACCTGTAGGGCTATTGCGTATCTTTTTAATGTCAGTGGCTATCATATTAGTGTCCATAAATTAACTGTCAATTGGTTATGGTTTGGTACATTAAAAAAAAACTAACCATTTGACAGTTTTTGATGGACACTAAATTATTATATGATAGCCACTGACATTAAAACATACGCAATAGCCCTG
Source organism: Diarsia mendica (assembly GCA_949316265.1). Taxonomy (NCBI): domain Eukaryota; kingdom Metazoa; phylum Arthropoda; class Insecta; order Lepidoptera; family Noctuidae; genus Diarsia; species Diarsia mendica. The sequence continues at coordinate 3,261,847 of OX438888.1, read as the reverse complement.
CTGGACACCCTTAAATAAATTCCGGACCCAGATTTATCAAAGCAAACTCAGAGGTGGTCAGCAGTGGTGGAGGTGGTGGTCTTTTTAGGGTTCCGTAGTCAACTAGGAACCCTTATAGTTTCGCCATGTCTGTCTGTCCGTCTGTCCGTCTGTCCGTCCTAGCTTAATCTCTGTGACCGTTAGCACTAGAAAGCTGAAATTTGGTACCAATATGTGTATCAATCACGCCGACAAAGTGGTAAAATAAAAAATGTTTTATTAGGGTAGCCCCCCTTTATGTAAAGTGGGAAGTGATTTTTTCTTTAATTTCAACCCTAACGTGTGATATATTGTTGGAAAGGTATTAAAAAATGAATAGGGGTTTACTAAAATCATTTTTTGATAATGTCAATAATTTCGGAACTAATCGCTCCAAAAGTAAAAAACAATGTGTCCCCCCCCTCTAACTTTTGAACCATAAGTTTAGAAAATAAGAAAAAAATCTGAAAAGTAGAACTTTATAAGGACTTTCTAGGAAAATCATTTTGAACTTCAATGGAAACAACAGATGGAAACAGCAAATAACCGATATAATTTGGTCCCTGAATCATATGAGCGCCTATACAATCCAGAGGTCAAGTTTCATTGGCCGTAGAAGAAAATGTATAAATTATAGCATACCGTTTTGGTACGGAACCCTTCATGTGCGAGTCCGACTTGCAATTGGCCAGTTTTTTTTTTTTTGAAGTGAAGTCATACGAGGATCATGCAGATTAGTGTCAGAGATAGATTGTTAAAGGCTAAGCTATACTATAATGTGTTTTCGCTCAAGCGACAAGGAAAAACAATGAGACAACTTTTACAAATCTACTTCGATTAATCGTCTATCGCAGACAAAAATCTCCTCGAAAAAAATGTGCCATTATTTTCCCCCACGATCTAATATTGATTTAATCCCGGCTCCGACGTCTAAAAATTTCCTTCAAAAAGCTGTATTAAATCCTGCAACATAAATTGCCCGTAATTTTATCATTGGATTCTTAGCTGCATTTCACGAAATGGGAACCGACCGGAGGTCAGTATCCGGCTGAGTCCGTCGCCCCGGATCCGAACAAATCATGTAATAACTGGACGACTAGACGAAAATTGGCTGAAAGCGAACTTAAAATACACACTGGTTTTTAGCAATAAGTGCATGTGATATAAAATATCCGTGCGATTATTATGAATGGTCTGTCTTGTGATTGGTCATCATTCAACATTATCGTCTGCTTTGGTATTTCCCAAATATAGTTGGGTCGACCCGTCGACGTCCAATCTACCCGAACGCCAGCATCGAGTGAGTCCCTGTCTGGTCTATACATCTCAGTGCCTAATAATCTAATAGTTTAAGATTATATTATTGTTATTAAAATATAATTAGATTGTATATCAAATAAAATTAAAACACCGCAAAAGCACTCCTCCCTGAACAGCCGCGTAGTTATAAAACTAGCTTGATTTGCTAGGAAATTTTATGCGTAATAAAATAATATAATAATGTTGAACTGACAAATGAATCCTCAACGAACTTTAATTACTGATGCAGGGTTCCAGATGTACTCCGATGACGACCGTCTCAAATAATGAGGTATTGTCGAACATGTATAATTCATTATTATAACAATAAACTAGTAGGTAATCTCCAAAGGGGAAATTGTTGCTGCTGCAAAACGTTTAGAAACAATTTTCGCCTACTATTTACCACTTAAGTAAGTTACCTATATTTCGAAACTAATATTTTGGAACCCATATTAATTTAAAGTAGATCATAATTATATATATTATCTCATTATGATTAGATAAATAAAAAAATCCGTGCTTGAACTGGTCCAAGTGTGTACCTGTAGGTATATAATATTGCTCTTGACTGTTTTACACCTACATTGCTACTGATCTGCTACTAAGAAACCTTGCAAAATATATATATATATACTTCCGACCACCATCGCAAGCATTTAGATTACTTTTATATTTTATTTATTTATTCAATCTCTCTATCTTCAGAGCAAATTTATACCTCAAAATCCTCACATCTCAATGCATACACCATAAACATCGAACAAATGGTAACAAAGCTTCAGTAGGCCACATTAATAGCCCATCAGTAGGTTGCAAGTCACCGTCATGATCGATAGACCATCAGACGGAGCAATTTTTCAGATCCACCCTCCGTGAGAGCATGTACGCTGAAGACGATTTGATGACAACCGAGATGGTTGAGGTTTTATTTGACCGACCCAGAACGGGATGTTTTTAGTGTGTTTGAGGATATGGATGACCAATACATGCATACGTAGGACATTGTAGCTCTCATTATGATGGGAAATGCATGTGGCCGATGCATTATTATTATTAAAATGGTTTGAAAAAAAATGTTTAAATAATTAGAAATAGTATGTGGTTAAGAATTTTTATTACATGAAAAGGTCCAATGTAAAGAAAGGAAGAATAAAATGTATCAGTAAAGTGTTTTTGTATGTTTTTTTGGTAGCCCTTTAAACCGAAAGCGAATGTAGTTTTTATTAAATACTCGCTTGAATATGTATTTACTTAGCGTTCCAGGATCCACATAGCTTTTTAAGCATTTCTACAGCTCTAATATTGGTCTCATTAAAGATACAAACTCACTGAAGCAGATAAATCAACATTATTCAGAAGAAAAAAAAACTGTAAAACAGGAATACACACCTCAGCAGCTTGTTTATACAAAAAACAACTACATAAAGCGTAATAATTACTACGGATATTACACACTAATTAAGAAGAACAAGACTCATTAGTATCCCGACACGGCGGTTAGGGTCTCAGCAGTAATGCGGGAATTGATGTACACGCTAACAGAAAGCCGGAGGGAAATATAGAAAAATTACCCATGTTTATAATAGTGTTGTGTTGGGGGTGTTGTAAAACATCGGTGTTGTAAACGTATACCTCGATATTTAATGTCATTATCGATAACATAATTAGCCTTTTAGCATTTCGGAGCAGTATTGAACAAAAGTTTATAATATCTAGGTTAATTTACATTTTTTTTTTGTTGATAATTATAACTACCTTCTCCGACGACAAAATGCTTATGAGCCAGTCCTAATCCATGTATTTAATCATATTTTAAATACATGAATAAATACAAGCAAATCATGCTTATTCCAGTGCTGAGTGTCCCAAAAGCACCAATTAGTAGGAAAGGATTATTAATCTTTATAAACTGTTATTAAAATTTTACATGACTTAATTGGTAGAACATTGATAACGCGTAATTTAGCTAACACCTTGCAACTTATTCATATCCACTGTATTCCACAATAAAGGTAAAATCTGTATTGTGGAACACAGTTGATTAATCACATTCAATCATATTCACTGTGTTTGAGAATTCTCAAAAATCACATCGATCTCGACACTTCAACAACACTACACTTAAGGAGACATTCCCGTAATCCGTATTTATTTTATTTAGTAGCTAAGTACGAGTAATGGGGTTGACAGCCAACGTAGGAAGAAAGGGGGGAGGGGGGGGGGGGGTAGTAGGGGATAAGGGATCGGATTATTTTACGACAAACGTTACGAAACGGATTCACGCTAGTTGTATCGTTTCGGTTACATTTTAGGGCGCTGTTTATGTTAATTAAAATTATATGGCCATGTTATATTGGTATGGGGAATTTTGCTCAAAATTTATTGCTTTTTGAATGTCGCTACAAATGTACTAATTAAATGGGGCTTGTAAAATAAAATGTAAAATATCAGGGGCCTTAATGTGATACTTAATTTGTGGAGCACATCCAGACACTCCCCCTAAATGCCAAATATAGAATTCTTTATTTCCCTCGAAGATTATTTGAAGTCGACGCAGCATTACTACTCATCGATTCAGCCACTTCTTTTCTAGCCATATCATCCAAAAAACGTAACACCATGGATGTACTCCCCGAAGGGTTAGGCAGAAGTCTATTTAATAGTATATTCACATTCCTCCAGTTATGTCTAAGTCCCATTTCCATTCCATCCAACCCAACAACACCACACGAGAGAGAGCACGCGCAGCGCGAGTTGCTTTTAGTGTTGTTGTTTTTCCATCTTGGAAACAAAATGGAATTCTTCTTCAGCATGGAATTCTTCTTCAGCATGGAATTCTTCTTCAGCATGGAATTCTTCTTCAGCTTCTGAGAGATTGCTGATGTAAAAATCCAATAACACTTTGCCAGACCTAGGAATCGGACCCAGGCTCAGCAGTCGCGCTTGCGACACTAGAATAGGCCATATAACAAAGCGGAAGTGCCAACAACTCCTAACTTACATTTTTTACGAAAACGACTTATGAATGCAGTTTGATAGAGAATGAAATTGCGCGTCTACTCTTATCTATATCTATACTAATATTATAAAGAGGTAAAGTTTGTGTGTTTATTTGTTAAATTGTAATGGGTAATCTCGGGTTTTTATCCCTGTATTCCCACGGGAACGGGAACTACGCGGGCGAAACCGCGGGACGTCTGCTAGTATGAATTAAGTTGAAATTCGCAAAATTGACGTAGCTAGGCACCGAAGAAACATCTCCTATGTTAAGGTCTAAAAGGTAATAAAAAACGATTTTTTTCGCCTCCTGCAAAATTTGGTTTTTGTAAGTTACTAGTTGTTGGCACTTCCCCGTCGATATTATCCATTCAGTGTTAATTCAGTGCTAAATACTTCGATTCACTTGTATAATTATACTCGTAGTACATTTATTTTATTAAACTCAGTTTTATATTCAAAATGAAAGGCAAAGGCTTCTTCATAGAAAAAAGGAAGAATTTTACCCTTTCTTCTTCCAAAAGCACGATATATTCGTAAACACGTACACTGCACAGTTTTCAGCGCGTCTCTCAAAAGTTATCCCGGAAGATTTCGCCGCATATCTTCCCTGTGATTTATTCCTTTATCCTGTATCCCATTTCGGGGGTCAAATAGCCGTGGCCTCGTTTTGGGGATCCCTGCTCAAAGAGAAAAAATGAAACCCTTTGGCCGTTTCTTCACCGAAATCATAAATCCGTATGCTTGTTCTGACGGTTGGGATATGGAAATCAATATGGGCCAATTTCATATCAAATTCAAAAATGAAACAGGGTTTGTAGGATATTACTTGTCAAGTAAATTAAAGGGAAAATGATCGTAGGTTGTGGTGAAATAAGCCCCAAACCTGCGACATCTGTCTGTCAATACGTCCATCAGTCTGCCACAGAGCTATGTGTTTTTAACCACAATAGGTAACGAGTTTAAGTTATCACAGAGTACGTGAGGCTAAAGGAGTTCAATTAAAATAAAAAAAAATATTTCACATAGGCCTACAAGGGCACTTGTAAAACTACGACAAAAAGGTTCAAGGTTCGGCATTGGCCAATTCCCATGGAGAAGAACCGGCAAGAAACTCCGAAAAGAAAGTTATCAAAGAAAACAATAAAAGGTTCACTGTTTTCGTGATACGGAACCATCACTAATCCGACTCGTACTTAGCCCATTTTCTACGGAACGTTTATATATTTTTGGAGGTTGATATTTTAGTGATTTTGTTTGATTTACCAGTTTTTTTTCCGAAAGGATAGTTTTGAATTGAAGAATGTTTGGCTAAAGATGAATGATATGTTTTTGGGAACGTCCGCGCTTATATTATGGAAGAAGGGGTTTTCCTTATGGGGTGAAATCCTGTTTTTATAAATATTGGAAGAATAGAGAACGTGTCAAAGTCTTTGTTTCGAAGTCAAGTTTTCTTTAGTCAAAACCGTATGTTCAGTTTTTTTTTTAATAAGAGGCATTGATTATAGTTTTTCTTATCTGCACCATCACCACGCCACGTTTGTTATAATTTTCATTCGCAAGCTTATTAGAATTCCAACATCAACCCAAAAAAGATGCAACCAATAAGTTTGATCAAAATTTTGGGCCAATTCAACTGTAAATAATTTTCACATGCATTAATTGTCTATTTTATTTCCTCCACACCAAACCACCCTGTACTCTATTTTCAAGAAACTAAAGTATAAATTCAAATGTATTCCATTTCGGACACTGCATTCAGGAAATAGTGTTTTTAGTACAGCTGTACACATCAATGTCATAGAGGCTTTGTGTCACATGTCACTTTGGTAATTACCGATTTCTGTTGGTGACTGTACAATCGAATGTGGGATGATTAATTTAACGTGAACTAGTCGACCGTCCACTAACATAATTGTTTTGGGAACTTTTTTTGTGCTAAAGTTTTAGATAACGTAGTAGCACGGTAGTTTAAAGAGTTTATATTGTTAGTTATGTATAAGTTTCATGTAATAGGGGGCGAGCCTATTGCCATCACAATCTGCAATTTTGACTCCCGTCGTTATGGCTCCTAAGGTGATCATGCTAGGCGTGCTCAGTGTTTAATTGAAGACGCTATTATGAGGTAACAGCAAAATAAATCACTATCCACAATATTTTTAATTCAGCATTTTTTTAAAACGTCGGAACACTAGGAATTTCTCCTGTTTCGCGGGTGCGTTTTCAAACATTTAAATTCACTTAAACAAATACCCAGTCCCGGAACAACTATCTGTAGATCATACAAATATTTGTTCTGTGCGAGGATCGAACCCGCGACATGCAGCGCAGCAGTCCAATCGCTCAGCCACTGCGCCAAACGTGTCGTCTAAAAAATTAATTACTATCCACAATACTTTTAGTTCAACATTTATTATTTTAATAATTCTAGTCTAGCAAACCTTCAACAAACTCGACTTAGACAAACTAGTGTTGCTAACATTAATTGTGAACATAATGAGCGCACGTTTTATCTCCGTCAAACCGCGTCACGTTTCACAAAGGGAATAATAAAACTGAATGTTCTGAACATTTGGATGTCCAGTTTAGGCTGAACATTTTCGGAATAAATATCTGATGGCACTGTATCAGTTAGGCACAGTTATGCTTGTGGTAGTTAGACCATTAAGTATTAGGTACTTGAATAGAAAATGATTGTAAGCACTACTACTAAGCATGTGGTCCTGGGTTCGATTTACAAACAGATTTCTTTTTGGTTTTTCCAGATTGTATGCAAAAAATAAGAGGCAGCAGGACCTGCGAGGCTTTCAAAAAATAAATATTTGAATAAACTATTGTTGTCCCGCTCCAGCTGCCTCCGTGGAGTGTGATAGGGATAGCTGCAGCTAAGCCCGATTCTGCTTTGAATCAGGGAGATGCTTCGAATATATCTGATTGTCCTCAAATCGGCCGTAAAAATAGGGCATTTTATGTAAATTTTTTAGAGTCCTATTTCTTTACGCATTAACTGAACAAAAGGACGTGTCTCAGTAGATCTTGGTTTTATAATAAAATTACCATGTGCCCGGCACGCGTTACATTGCACTTTTTTCTACCTACCCTACCTTAGGGTGGGGTTAGGAGAGTAAAAATTACTTAACGACTTATTATCATATGTACTGAATATACACACAAAATCGGTTGAGACGTTTCTGAGGAGTATGGCATCTTACACTGTGACCCGAGAATTATATTATTATATATAAATATATATACTAGCGGACCTAGCAGACGTCGTCCTGTCCGGACAGCAGCGCCACCTACCAACCAATCCAATCGGATCCAATTGTAAATGTTAACCATTCTCGAATCTACTTAATCAAATAGGTACAAAAATTTCATCAAAATCGGTCCAGCCGTTTAGGAGGAGTTCAGTGACAAACACACGTCCAGAAGAATTATTATAATATATTTAAAGATTAATAGATATGACTGCTCTTGCTTGAAGCATTATTCAGGAAGAAAAATGGGGAACCCATTTGTATGGAGAATCGCAAACCGTGTTCCCTCTTAACTGTGACCACTCATTTCACACAGAGAATAATAAAACGGAATAATAAACGTTTGGATGTCCACTATGTCCAGTTCGAAACTGAATATTTCGGGAGTAAATATCGCATGAGAATATGTCGGGAATGTTGTGGCAGTTAGGCCGATATTGGGGGCTTCTCTTTTTAATTACTTTACCCTTTAAATTCATTCAGTATCTTTCACTAGAAATGAAGTGACTGAACACAACATGAATCAAAAGTGAAGTGAGTGAGTGAAGTTCGTTAGAGAAGCGATGCTGCGATGTTCTATTTCAACCCTCGGGATTTCGACTCTTTCACGATCATTTTCATTGAGCATTTTTTAATGATTGAAAAAATCTGTGTTATAAGGGCAGAATGTATGCATGTTGTATCCCTTTGTAATTTTGTTGGTGTCATGTAAACGTGGAATTAACAAAAATGGAAAGTCACTCGAGTGAAGCGTCTCATATCGACTTTCAGGATAAAAAGTGAAGTTTCCTAATGGTAGATTACATAACGTCGAGACTGCAATATCCGAAGAGCCGAACTCTCAAAGGTGTATCTATTAGTACACCCACATTTTGCTAGTTATGTTTAAGCCCCGTGTAGTCCCTCTGCCAAGCCATTTCCCTTATTGGGATTGATTCTTTCAGGGGGCTTCCAGTTTAGTAGATGCAGCTAATTACCAATACCTCTATATCCCAGTAAGTCCCTACTGGATAATACAATGTTTTTCAATAAAACTGATTGTCAGACTTTCAAGCCACTGACTACCTGTAACGGCTCTCAAGATCTACAAGACAACCGAAACCGTTTGACGTACTTTCCAAGACACGGACTCGGAAAACAATACAACTTCAATTCACTAAACACAACCTCAACCAAATTAATCCGAAGTTGAACGAACCGTGTCAAAACAAAAATTCGTTCACAGCCTCCATAACCAGCGTGAATTTCCAACCGCCTTCACAATCCATTTGTTGGGAAACAGAGTACCCGCATATTTCGTCCCACGTGATGTTCGCGAGAAAATTTTCTCGCATTAGAAGTGAGAAAGCAAATTTCTTGATATGGCACCGAATTGTTTGATATTACTTAAGGCTCCCTTTATGGTGAGTTTGCGTTACTCGTTTGAATTTGATTACTTACGTTTGTGGTGTGAATTCTGATTATTCCGGTTTTGAGTACGGAATAATTATTTCCCTTGTGTTGGTTTTGTTATATCTTCTTAACATAAATATGTGTTGGAAGATTATTGTCGTCTACGCTTCTAATTAAGTGTTCTTTTTTATTTCGATGTCGCAGTTTTTGTTTAAATTAAAATTAAAATGATTCCTAAGATAAAGATTTTCTGAAAATCGATATGTGATTTTTTTAGAACATCAGCTATGTGTCCTTATAGTCCCGTCAAAGTCGGTTCAGAGATTAGATGGAATTAAGAGCGTATGGTACCTCAAACGCAAGTTTTATAATGCGTAAAAGTATAAGATTCACTGCAGTGATCAACATCAGAAAAATATATGATATTCTTCAGGATATATGCTAGTGCCATAGTGTTGTGAAAACATAATACAACTAACTTTGCTCGATAGAAAAAAATCGCGAAGATACCTTTGGGGGTCATGAGGAACAGGGTGTAAAGTTCCTCATCCCCCATTGAAAAGGGAGGATCCTCCGACCGGACGGGTGTTGTGTCCGGCGGGCTAACTGCCCGACAGTTGTAAGTCGGGAACTCCTATATAGGCTTATGTCGCGGATAAAGTTGATAGCGCGATGTAGGATTTCTGTCAATCGTTGTTAGTACGCAGGTGTTGCGATAGATGTCGCTAGTCGCCACATCACTCCCCTCCGAGACCGGAGGTCGAAAGCAGGTTAAGTCTTGGCGCTTGTCAGCCAGTGGATGGTTCCAGTGAGTCGGAACCGGATGCCGCATAGTTCACGGTGAGTCGGAACTGTCTGCGGTGATGCCCCAGTGAGTCGGGGTGATGCTGCATATTAGCTCCAGTGAGTCGGAGTGATGCAGTGCTTGCCGTGATGCTGCGTATGCTCCAGTGAGTCGGAGTGTGCAGTGCTGCGTAGTGGCTGGCTGCTGCGTCGACCAGGAGAGAAGGGCGTCTCTGCTTGCTGACCGGCCGAAGTGCAGTGTGCTGTGCCAAAGTCGCTGATGAGGCTGGGGGTGATGTCCAGGAATGCGCTTCCGCTGCATGCTGGTGGACAGGATACCCCATGAAGCCGTGGCTGCTGGCTGACGGTATGACTCGCTGCTCGAAGGCGAAGGGGAAGTGGTGACGACGTCTGAAGTAGTTGCACGAAGGCTGCGCTGACGTTCATGCTCGGGGTCACCAGTTTGGGGGTCATGAGGAACAGGGTGTAAAGTTCCTCATCCCCCATTGAAAAGGGAGGATCCTCCGACCGGACGGGTGTTGTGTCCGGCGGGCTAACTGCCCGACAGTTGTAAGTCGGGAACTCCTATATAGGCTCATGTCGCGGATAAAGTTGATAGCGCGATGTAGGATTTCTGTCAATCGTTGTTAGTACGCAGGTGTTGCGATAGATGTCGCTAGTCGCCACATACCTCTAAAAATTTCTTTTAACGAGTAAAAACCATACTAAAATATATGTCATCGTTCTGATTTTTTTGCCAAATAATTCTACAAGCAACATACTAAAGTCATACCGCCTTATTACAAAACGTAGTTAAACCTGGTTTAACTTAGACCTGGTTTATCTCGCATGCTGTCACTTTCTTTTGAATATTATTGAAGTGAGACGTCATGCGAGATAAACCAAGTCTAAGTTAAACCAGGTTTAACTACGTTTTGTAATAAGGCGGATAGTATTTTACTTTTTTAGTCCAACCAATAGTTTTCTTGTAAATCGCAAAATACCACTAATTTCGCACTATTCGGCCGCAGCGAAAGACGTAACAACCGCTTTGTAGTGCAAGCTGATTAGAACTTTATTCTAACGAATTTATTTCAAGCGAAGTTTGAACCACCACAAATAGGGTTGCTAATCTGAGGTAGCATACGCTCTTAACAGTCTGATAGACAGACAGACACACGGATATAAATAAAAAAGAGAATGTGGCACTCGGAGACTGCCGCGGTAAAGCTATTGCATAGCATTTTTTATCAATTATTTAATTTGACAACCTCAGTTGACAACCTTGTTATTTTCCGTAACCATAGCAACCTGGTTGAAAATTTTCGTTACGGAATTTCTGGATTCGCTCTCCACGCTCAAGGCCCGCGATAGAAGCTATGCAATAGCTTAAAAAGTGTTTTTTTTTTCTTTTATTACAATTAATTGATTCATTTAATTTTTGCAATTAATTGACTGGCCTGTTGGTCTAGTGGTTAGTGACCCTAACTGCTATGCCGGAGGTCGTGGGTTCGATTCCCACCCAGGACAAATGTTTGTGTGATGAGCACGATCATTTGTTCTGTGTCTGGGTGTAATTTATCTATAAAATGTATGTATTTAGAAATATATAAGTACCTATGTTTATCAGTTGTCTAGTACCCATAACACAAGCTCTGCTTAGCTTGGGACTAGATGGCGTTGTGTGATAGTTGTGGAATATTATTATTATTATTATTTATTTTATTAGTACAGATGACTAGATTACCAACATAGCTACTAAATTCAAGGTCACACGTACATTAACTACAACTTCTCTATCCTAAACTAAATAAACATAACTTAAACGTAAAACCCAAGTATTTTATAACGATCAGTCACACAGTAAACTTACACAGTTAGTGGTCGTAAGACAGTTTAACTTTCTCGGCGGGTCTCAGCCGTTATTGCTTGGCGGTTGGTCCCTTATATATTGCAGCTGTACTCCTAGTTATTAGATGAACCATCTTATCTCCTAAATTACGGTCTAGACCTTTAGTTTTGGTGAATTTCTAGACTAAAATGGGATGTCTGGATCAAGAAAAGTAGGTGTGTTACGTAGCTTAGGTTAAGCCTTATATGAGGGTTTTGTGTTGAAATACAACGTCAGGACAAGAATATAAAATGTGTTTATCAGACTTTAAGGCCACTGAATGTCTGACCACTGAAGCTACCAGTCTTACCAAAAGTTATCGTATTACCAGTATCAACAGGTTGGTTGAGGTCAGAAAGGCAGTCATTTAATGTAAAATATCAGTAATCATAATTATAAAATATCTGGTTATAATGTAAGCCAAAACTAACATAGTTATGAAAAGGTTAGGTATGAATATAATTTTTTAATGAATAATTTATAAAAACTTTTTTTGTGCTGTTTTATTTGTAACGTAACCATGAGGCATACAGCTTGTATAGTTTATTACCATTTTTTCTGTCTTCTTCAATGGTGAGCCTCACTGATTCTGTTTCTTACCTACTTGACAGGATTTTTGCAGACTCATTTTAAATTTTTGCAGTGTCAGTAATTTCAAAAATAATTAAAACCACGGGCCTACCAACTATGTCTATGATACAAATCTTCAATTGTCCATAGTCAGCTGTGACCGATTTTTTGTCTGCTTGATTGCCATCCAATACGACTAGACGACTAAATCTATTTTCAAACCACATCTCAATGTGATTATCCCAACAAAATCTTCAGCACCATCTGCAAAAAAAAAAAAACAATTTACTTAGCATTTTACATTAGCGCTTACTTCAAAACGTCAACCAAACAAAGCATTTCATTCGCAGACGCACTTTTAGCGCCACCCTTTTAAAGAGTCGCATCCATTTAATTTTCTTTCTTACATGCTTGAAGCAAGTATTCACAAAAGTTCAGCGACATGCTTTAACCTTTCTTGAGAAGCTCTAACCTTACAATGCTCCACAATTTGCGCTTAAAGCTAAAACATCGCTATATACATGAGAAATGACTAGGTATGTACGTGATTGTGATGAAGACATTTCTGCAAGAGAACCAAGGTTACCGACATATCCCGTAGAATTGCCAAACTTAAGTGACAGTGGGCAGGGCACATGTCATTGCTCGCAGATCATATGACAGGTGGGGCCGAAAAGTTCTGGAGTGGTGACCGCGAACTGGAAGACGTAGCCTTGGAAGACCTCCCACTAGTTGGACCGTCGACCTGGTGAAGGTTGCGGGGATCCGTTGGATACGAGACGCACGGGATTGGTCAAAGTGGCGACACCTAGGGGAGGCCTATGTCATATGATGATGATGACGTTATTGTGAGAGTACAGAGCATGTAATGATTGCTCTTCTCTGAACCGAGAGTTATCTGTATGTCTCGCCCGAGATGTCTCGCAAGAAACCGATACGGGTCGGAGAACAAGCAAAGAACACCGAATCAAGACGAATGATATAGGGTGAAACAGAATAAACGAAAGTTCTCTTGTGTGGTGACTTAGAGCAAGAACCTGAACGACTTGTGTTATGTTCCTATTTCATGTTGATCAACTGAACACGTTAATTTCTATGGAAAGTTCAATTATTTTTACGAGATTCAAGAACACAAAATGTTCAGTTTTATGGTCCAAGACATCGCACGAGAGGAGAAGAGTCTTGGCGAAAGTGCACAGTTACCACAAGGACCGTTACAGGTGGCGTTCTATAGTTTCTGTCTACCCCTATGAGAAACTTAGTTTATGACGTATCGTCATAGATCGATTTTGTAAGAAACAATGTATTACAACTCTCCTCCAATTTCAAACATAATAGCTCAAAGCAAATATTAGTGACAAATGTATCTGATGATTTAGTCACCATCATCGTCATCCTAGATTTTACCCAACTGGGTTGGATCCGGCTTCCAGTCTTACCAGATGTAACTAATTACCCTTATTTTACGGTTTTCACCCAAATAAATACCGTAATACGATTTTACTGTTCAAATTTCCAATTTCCTCTTGTCTGTCTAACCCTTAGAAAGTTACAGGTGTAATGCTATAATATGTAAACTCAATAACAATTATTTAACTGAAATCAAATCAAACCGAATTAATAAATTGCGCATTGTGAAGAACATTCCTTCTATAACTTAATTCAAATTTCTCATTGAATACAATTCCAACCATTATTTCTATTCAATTTAACTTTACATTCGTAAGCAAGAACTGTAATTGACTTTGTATTAAAATTAAAAGGTGACACGGTGTTACCCAAAGTCAAAGCAATACGACTAAACGAATCACTGAACGCACTGAGATTTTTAATTTATTTAGTATTAGTTGAGTTACAACGGTCTAATGCGATATTTGGAAACATACGGCAATTTATATCTGGCGTTCCACGGGGCTAAAAAAAGTACAGATCTAGGTTTATCCATAAAATAAAGGGATTACAACAAGTTGCCAGATCAGATATTTTGTTTGATGTTTTTCTTCACTCATCATCTACCTAGCCAGAAGACCCCAACTATGTTAAGGTCGGCCAGTTCCAGTCTTACTTAAAACATTGAGCAGAATATACCATTTCATTGTTTCTAGGACAAAGAATCCCTGAACATTAAGCCGGCAGTCAGAATATCGTATATCAGTAAAAGGTTTTGATAAATTAATAGAATTATAGCAATGAATCGGTCAGACACTTCACTTATGTCCAAATTCAAAACGAATGCTAGAGACAGGCGGTGAAGTCATACTACCGCTCAAAAAGTAAAGCGTGCCCGGCACAATTCTTCTTCCGTACATTTCAATTCCAAAAATTGAAGTAATAATATAGAATCCTAAACTTATGTAGACTTCAACCTAACTCCAGAATTATATTCAAAAACCTTTTAATTTTCTCATAAATATAAAATTCTAAGGACTTTTCTAAAAGTTGAAAAGCTAGACTTACAATTTTATGCCACAACATGTCACTGTGTTTTGTACTAAGTTTTATTTCGCTTCCAAGCATTAAAATAGTTTATTATGGTAAAAGTTTTTACCAAGCTTCAATTATAAATTTAATATGAGATAAAAGGGGCTTTTGTGTGTGATTTAAGTTTATTTATTGTTTAAGTATCCTTGTAAATAAATATAATACAATCAAACTTGTAAACTTTGTAAGTTTTCAAAATATAGCTCCCGAAAATAAGATGCTATGGATACTTGTGTCTGACTCAAATAAATTAATTGAATTGAAAATGGTTAGGTACTCAAATTCTTTTTATTCTGCTTGTTTGATACGTAGAGGTTACTGTGATTTTAGGCCAAATCAAAAATGTTAGGAGGAAAATCTTAAAATCTATATAAGAGAGAAGTCCTGACTGACTGACTCATCAACACCCAGCCCAAACCCTTGCACCCAGAAAGCTGAAATTTTGCACAGAGGTTCCCTATATAATGTAGACAAGGAATAAGGAAGGATTTCTCGAAATTCTACCCCTAAGGGAGTTAAATAGGGGATGAAAATTTGTATGGCAAATCATCATTTTCACGCGGGCGAAACCGCTGGCAATAGCTAGTGTCTAATATAACCTTTACAAAAGGCGAGATCTTTACAGTTGCTTCGTTAGTTCAGTGGTCACAAGCACTACTATTACTACTACTGATCACAATTCAAATCCCTGGTTGGGAGCATAAATATTGCGTTTTCCCTTCTGAAATAATTATATCAATAGCAGCAACTAGTCTAATTTTGCCAACATCTCTATCAACTGGGTAGTTTTAGGGCCTTTTTTTATCATGAATGGGCTTGCTCTTGACCTCAATCTTGCCCTAAGGGCAGAGATGATGTCAACGATGGAACCAGCTTACCCAGAAGAAGCCTGTTTACACGCGACTTAAATAGATTAGGGTTATACGAACTCGGAAAAACCGACGCAGGCAGGGAATTCCACTCCTTGGCTGTGCGCATAATAAAGGACTTAGCAAAGCGCTTTGTTCGAATGTGTGGAACATCGACTAGGTATCGGTGATAACCTGCAGTACGTCTAGTCTCCCGATGGAAGAAGGGAGATGGCGGATTCAGCTCGTGGAGCTCCTGCGCACACTCTCCGAAGTACAGTCTGTAGAAGACCGACAGACATGCGACTTTGCGACGGTGGGCCAGGCTATGTAGCTTGACAACCAGCTTATCGTCACCAATTAGCCTCCTGGCTCTGCGCTCTATCGAGTCAAGTGTGGCAAGTTGGTATTTGGCTGAGCCTGTACTTAGCAGTGACCGAATTCAGGCTGATGATGATGGAAGTAGCTTGCCCTCTATTACTTAGAACTTGACATAACTGGCGAAATGTGGGTGTACTTAGGCACGCCTCTGCTTAACCCTTCGAAGAAAACAAGCGCGTTGTTTTGTCATGCTAATTTAATTAACACGGATCTGTCCATTAAGTTTAAACACAATATAAATAGCCTGCCTCATTCACAAGAGAATTTTAACACAGTGAGACATAATATTATGGCCGAAATAGAGAGAATTGAAAACTGGCCGTGAGAGCACTTCGATGTACGTGTTCAGTCACTGTTCTTAAGTTAAGGGTGACGCATACGGGGTAGTTTTTAGTTGTTGAAAATTCTTTCCAGATGTGACTGGCGACTTGGTAGGTAGAACTGGTGGAAAAGTAGCAAAAACATAATTAAATAATGTATTTTAACTTAATCCGTTTGCTTGAAAACTTATTTAAGGACATGAAGGAGGAGATGCAGGAGGACATGGAGGAGGGGATGTTGGTGTAGTTTTTCATTACCCGTAGAAAAGGGGTAGGTTCCTGTGTACTACACGTGTTCTGTCTGGTGGGCTAGAGTACTTGCGCGATTCAAGATTTTTGTGTCAGTTCTTCAGTTTTGTCATAGATGGCGCTGTAGTAGGTATCTTTATATACTACTAGCGGTCGTCCCGCGGTTTCACCCGTGTAGATCCCGTTCCCGTGGGAATACGGGGATAAAAGCCTATGACACTCGGCAATAATGTGGCTTTATTGGTGAAAGAATTTTTAAAATCGGTTCAGTAGATCCCGAGATTACCCCTTACAATTTAACAAATATACAAACACACAAACTTAACTTCTTTTTATTATTACATTAGTATAGAAGTATAGATGTTACTGTAGTACTCCTTGTAGTGTCGCTACAAATTGTCCCTACTTCTTCTTCATATTCGTGGACTAATTTTTACCCGCCATCAGAGTATTTATGCCGCCCATGGACTAGGCTTTATAATTTACAGGCTTTGAGTGTGTGAAATATCTCTCAGGCGGGTTAGGCTAGTTTGATTTATTCAAGATGTTTTCCTTAGTCAAACTATGTGGTAATTATGAAATACGATACGATCAGAAGTGCATGTCCTTGACTTGACTTGAAATAACCTATGGTAGTCCGACGGTCATCCTACTACAGGCAGCAAACCTTCTTAGATTTGAAAGCTATCTTAAATAACAAGGCGCGTTCCATACAATTTATTTGATTCAGATTTTCACTGGAAACTATCCATCACGAAACTAGTGCATGGCATTTGTTACAGACAAAAAATGCCACTATTTTTCGTGACAGTTGCTTTGCAGTTTCCGTATATAGCCCATAGTGCTAGATTTTTACACATGAATATTTCGAATGTGCTAGCTTATTTTCAACCTACACTTTCCGCTATTGTAATGCATAATCAGAATATGCTGAGTATGCAAAATTGAAGCCTTTTACCATCACTGCTCTCATAAATTCTTTTCTTTTTCTTCTAAAACGACATCACGCCTGTAATAATAGAAAAGATAGGCAGAGATGTACATATCTAAAAGTGCACCTACATTCACCACTTAAGTTTAAGTCCCATGTAACAGGGAGCTAGACTATTGTAATCAACCGGGCATAAATCCAAACTACATGGCTGATTATATAAAAAAAAAAAAAAAAAAAAAATGCCCGACGACGGGTCCATGTGAACTATATTTTTATTATAAGATCTTTTAAAACACATGTGATTTGCAATAAATAATTGAATTTGAATTTATGAGAAAACTAACACTTTGGTCGACCTGGAAATCTCCCCAAGGACTATCGGGGCTGCGGATTATCGAAAGGCATAACGCGGCCTCCGTACATAAGGGCGAAGAAGGAACATGGGTTGGTTTTTAGTCAGTAGAAGTCTGACACTCCCTTCCGCTCTGCCCAAGAGCGGGGCGGGTTATTTGATAATTTTCCACCCACCAAAAAAAAGGACCTCATGTTCAGCAGTCACAATTGCAACAACACTAACGAGGCGGGTCTCTTTTATCTAGTACTAATTGGCTTTTTCAAGGTCTCGTGTGCTACTGCCCTTACTACTGATTTAAGTACCCGTAAACTTAAAATGATTCAATACGAAAGGGTTATTAATATTCTCAAACTTTGATGTAGTTTAAGTTTGAGAAGGTCGGTAATGGAGAGATCACTTGCTTCTAATATCACTGTGTAACCTTTCAACTTTACGAGTTCCTAACTAAAAGGAAACTTATGTGGACTTAGCTGAAAATATGCCTTGTAACTTTACATGAGGACGTAATTAGTATATGGGACAAAAGGTTTGGGCTAACTTTGCTTTAACGATGTCGTCACAATGTATTTTGCGACTATTATTAGAACTTCCACTTAATAATTGATGAATAAAATTATTTAAATTGTTATTGAAAAAGAAAAAGTGATGTGATAAATGTTGATGGATGTAGAGGGAGCAGAAGGTCAAAAAAGATGGATGGATAAATAGGATATAATATAGATATAGGTATTATAGAAAAACTTTTTTGCAAAAAAGTTTTTTTTATTTTTTCATTTTTAGTTCTAATAAATACCTATATATATATATATATATCCTATACAAATATTTACTATGCATTAAACATTCAACCAAGAAACCTAACCCTTAACCTTCAAGATTCAACTATTTTTGCTTTCAACTCTTAACTGTTGAGGAGTGGTACTACTCCTCAACGGTTAAGAGCATAAAGACAAGTGATGACTGCTAGATGCGAATACTTGAATAGCGTCAGAAAAAAGCACGAAACACGTCTTAGGTGTCTATGTAATTCATTTAAAATAACTAAAAAAATGTGTATTATACACATCTGCATACCCCCTCAGAGCATACAGGCGTGATGTTACGTCATGATAATGTATATTCAATAAACATCCAAGCGATTCCAGCAATTACGACAGATTTGCCATGCGAGCCAGCGTCTATTTTTGAAGAGTTCCATTGTATATCTCCGAAGATCAGCACCAGATCTTAACCCAATTTAAAATGGGACCACCTCAGGAGTATACTCTTTCAAATAAAAAAAGAATTTTGAGAATCGGTCCACAAATGGGGGAGAAATCAGGTAACATAAAAAAAAAAAAGATACATACACACGAACATAATATAACCTCCTCCTTTTTCGAAGTCGGTTAAAAAAGGAGTTAATACCACCAGTCGCGTCTAACAGTGCCCTGTTAGACTTCACGGTGCCATTATCCCAATTTACAAACCAGCCAAGATCTTCCCTTCCCGTCGGATCTGCGAGTTGTTTGAAAGAGATACCGCGGCCTTGACACAAAGGGCTAAGAAGGAACATGGGTGGTTTTTAGTCAGTAGAAGTCTGAATACTCCCTACCACTCTGTCCAGAGCGGGAGGAGTTCTTCGATGATTTCACAGCCTCCAAAAAAAAAAACCAATTCCAATTCTTCCTCAATTCTCTTCAAAATACAACAAAGAGACTTCAAAGAATAAAATCCAAAATCTTCGCTAACCTTGCGATCCTCCCAACATCAGACCAAGGATATCCAATAAAGTAAGTGTGAATTGTCCACCATATTTCATTATAGTGTCGCATCAGCGCTGGTGCCTTGGAAATCGAAATGGACACGGATATTGAACGGCTGGATGATTTATGTCGAACAGAAGGAATTTTATGGAGAAGAATGGTATTTGGTCGAGGGATGTTAAACTGTAATGGTTTGTTCGAGATGGCTTTTCTAGGATGTGATTTTGGGTGTCGGTGGTTTGAAATAATTTTGTTCGGATGGTTGGTTGTACTTTAGTTTTCAATGATTTAATTCCTAACTGCAAATTAACTTATGAAAGAGTTTTAATTTCGTCCGATGTATTGATAGGTAATAGGGCCTAACCTTTTGGACATTACGAACCAAAGTCTATTTATTACTTGCTTGTATTACAATCTTCTTCTTCTTCTAATAAATAAAGAGAGAAGTCCTGACTGACTGACTGACTGACTCATCAACGCCCAGCCCAAACCCTTGGACCTAGAAAGCTGAAATTTTGCACAGAGGTTCCCTTTATAATGTAGACAAGGAATAAGGAAGGATTTTTCGAAATTCAACCTCTAAGGGAGTTAAATAGGGGATGAAAATTTGTATGGAAAATCGTCATTTTCACGCGGGCGAAGCCGCTGGCAAATGCTAGTAATATATAATTAACTTAATTTATTGTAGGATTGTGATAGCGGGTTATAGTTGTTAGTTATCTTCTATTGCGAGGACCCCAGTTTCGGTAAAAGCCTCCTTCCTTCCTGGCTGCCCATTGCTTTAAAATGTTAATAAGTTATGTGACGTAACTTTTGAATGATTTAATGCAGATCTGCAAAGCAACTAAACAGTAAGAGTAACTCTGACATGCAGTATTTTCTCGGGTTGGTTTGGGGCATCTAAAATATTCGTTACTAGCTTTTGCGCAGCGGCTTCGCCCGCGTGAAAATGACGATTTTCCATACAAACTTTCATCCCCTATTTAAATCCCTTAGGGGTTGAAATTCGAAAAATCCTTTCTTATTCCTTGTTTACACTATAAAGGGAACCTCTGTGCAAAATTTCAGCTTTCTAGGTCCAAGGGTTTGGGCTGGGCGTTGATGAGTCAGTCAATCAGTCAGTCAGTCAGTCAGGACTTCTCTCTTTATTTATATAGATAGAAGATATTTATTGACTACTACCGTGTGTAGTTATTGTTTGGCTAAAATATTTAAGCTTGACACGTATAAATGTTCTACTACTAACCTTAGCTATATTCAATTACTGAGATATACCAGTGTCCAATATTATACCGTTGGATCAGATGAGGATTTATTGTTTCTCGGAAGCTGTAAAATCTTCGTCCGTGATTTAAAACATTATTTAACTTTGACTTCATATTTACGCCTTTTCGATTTTGGTTGAGTATAGAAGTAAATATTGTATCAGTCTGGTTGCGTGTAGGTAATCTAATAAGCTTAAGAAAATCGCCACTTTAAAGTATAATAATATGTTATTTTGCCATTATAAACTCAGTTGCTGTTGTTGTTCACTGACTGCCTTGTTGCAGGTGCGACTGAGTTGAGCATGAGGAGTTCAATTCCCAGGACGGGTTAAGTATTTGTGTCCAGTTAATGCCAATAGGCTGACCTCCTATATACTGTTACTTAAAAACTCAACATTGGTTCGGGAATTACCTTCAGGCGAGATGTATATGAGGTTCAGTAACAGTTAAAGCCGTCTGTAGTTACACAAAGTCTGGTTGGCCATTCTCTCCATCTAATCGGTCTCTATCTTTAAAAGTCCATCTTGCGGGGGGCAACCCACACACAAAATATACTAGTATTCTTTCACATCCATCAGCTATTTTCCTCCATAATCAGTCTTATTTCTAAAACATATCCAGTAGAAAATATCCCTTACCGCCACACCTCTAAACTAGCACACGTTTCCTCCAGTTTTATTTAACCAATACAAAAATAGTTTGCTATTCAACCGTGGTGCGGGCAGTGAATCAATGCGATGCAGCGCTCCAATAGTTTATGGGCTACGGGACTGGGTAACGATAGAGATAGATAATTTGTTTTGACGATTTTATGGCTTAAATCTGGAAATTTACTGAATTTTGTAGTGGGTTTGACGCAGTGGTAGCGGGTCGTTAAATGTTTTCCAGAATCAAATTATGAAGTTTAATTATCATCATCGTATTGGGCACATTGCTCGCAAAATGGATGGTCGATGGGGCCGAAAAGTTCTGGAGTGGCGACCGCGAACCGGAAGATGTTGCGTTGGAAGGCCTTCCACTAGGTGGACCGATGACCTGGTGAAGGTTGGAGGTTGGCTGGATGCGAGACGCGCGGGACTGGTCAATGTGGCGACACCTATGTCCAACAGTGTACGTCTTTTGGCTGAAATGATGATGATGATCATTTTATTCATGTAGTAGCATAAGCAATAATATATATGCACTTGACAAAGCCTAAACGTGAATTACCTACATCTTTCAGGTGTGATCTACTTTATGATAATACGGGTCCCAAAATATTAATTTCGTTACATAACATGAGATGAAATCAAAACAGTTGGAAATTACTTCTAAATTTAGCTGAGTTATGTAATCAATCCTGTTGCAATTGTAAATAACGAAAGCAAAATTTGAGAAACAGATTTCTAAAACTAAAAAATTAAAAATTTCTAAAACTAAAAGAGAAAGAAGTAAATGCCACCTTGACGTCTAACAGGGAAGAATGGATAAAGAAAACGTGTTGCGCCAACCCCAAATATAATAAATAAAATAAAATAAAAATACTAATGGGTATAATGGGTTAAGCGCAGGAAAATGATGAATTTATTACAAAATCTGGTGCAACAAAAATCCTAGGTGTTCCCACTATTATTATTCGTCTTAATAGTGGGACCAGCTAGGAACTTGAAGACACGAAGAAATAAAATAAACACACAAGAACTACTCTACACCACTTTTGTTCCAAAGCAGGTGTGTAGCGAAATATTTGCAATACTAGTTCAACAGCTCGTTTTATTACCCAATCCTGTATGGAAGAGAACAGGTGTAATTAATATTGCAATTATTATGAAAATAATAATTTAGTTCACTGAATTTATGGTACTAAATACAGGTGGTTTTTGAACGGTGCCGATGCATTTTGTGCTAAGTGCAGTTTGAGAACTAAAATTATTATTAAAAGCCATTAAACTTTGAAGTATTGAGGAAGTTATTAAAGTATTTTATAACACATTTGCTCGTAAAGGGCCTCTTATTTCACCAATTTCAATATCGTAATGTATGTCATTACGTACTTGTGCGTAATCGTAAAGTAAAACGCACGAGTTTCTTTCTAATAAGGTAACACGTACGGTTTATCATGCTCCGTCTAAAACCAACGGTACTTTTTTAAATCTTAAGAAAAAAAAAGCAAAGAAAGCAAATCAAAAAGTTTTTATGTCAGAAAAGTGGTCAATATTTTATGAATAAAATTAACTTTGGGAGATAAAATATAAAAAATAAATTATCATTTAATTCTTTAATTTAATTCATTTTGACAGTAAATTACATCTGTAACAGAAACAAAAAAATATTAATTTACTTTATTAGTAATACTGGCTGTTTTTGTACCGTTGCCTTAAAAAAAAAAGCACTGATGGGCCCGCGCATCGCTAATTTGTGAACAAATAAAAGATTTATTCGTTTAAGAAAGTCCGAGTTTTATTTATTTCCTCGCAAATGTGTTATAAAACGTCGTATGACATACGTGCGCTTTGATAATTACAGCCTCTGCTCTCTTGTAGCCCTCGCCTACGGCTCGAGCTAGCAATATCGCCTCGGCTGTAATTTTCAACTTACCGCACTCATATCATAATGTACTATTAATAACTGGTTTAACAGCAGTTAAGCTTCTTATTCTTAGTGGACTTGGCCTGAATAAGTTTCATTCATTAATAAGCAGTATTATGCATAGTTATTTGATATAGGTAAGTTAGTGCATGTACACGGGGCCTATGTGGTGGATTAGCTCATCCCTCTCCTTGAGAGGAGGCCTGAGTCCTTTCAGTGGGAACATTATAGGCTGATGATGATGATCTGCACGTGGTCCTGGATTCGATTCCCGGGTCGGGCAATGTGTTATTGGGTTTTTTCCATCAAGAATTTCTCTGTTGCTCTAATGGAGATTTGTGCCCAATTACTGGCAATAGGCTCGCCACTTATTACATCAGACTTTAACGATTTAACGGCGAGGTATTGGGTGTACCCCTTTTTTTTTGGGGGGTTTGGGAAATCATCAAATGACTCCTCCCGCTCTGGACAGAGCGGTAGGGAGTGTCAGACTTCTACTGACTAAAAGCTACCCATGTTCTTTCTTCGCCCTTGTGCCGAGGCCGCGGCATCTCTTTCGATAATCCGCAGCCCCGACGGGATCCGCAGCCCCGACGGGATCCGCAGCCCCGACGGGGTGGGTGTGCCCCTGACGAACCCTTCGCGGATTACAGGTGTGATGTTTGTTAGTCATGCTCAAGCAGTGGGCTGTTGTAGGCTGACGATGTTGACGATTGCTGCGATCCGGTGATTTGTCAAAGTGTCTGTAGTAACGTATTGCAATTTGGGAATTGCAACATTTGATACTGGTGTTATTTTTGGATGTTCCCTAGTAGCATTTTTTGTTGGCATTTAGTTGGGCCACATACCTCTGGTTAGTTGGCAAATGCATACAATTGGCGGGCAGTTTGCGGGTTGGGCCCAAAACTGATGGCCTACGTGGATTTGCCTACGAAGGCCCAACTTGCGATAGGGCCAACGTGCATTGCCCTACAGAGGCCCGAGGAAAACGTGTTATGGGTAGGCCCAACGACACATAATACATGTAGGCAAGCGGTTGTATGTTTGTTGGTTCTATAGCTGGTTTCATAGCGACGCGTCTCGCCAGCGCCCGGCCGTACGCGTGTCGCTGAACATGAACTTTATCAGCTTCATAATAAGTTTGGTTTTTGCGATGTTTTGAAAAACCAACCTTATTTTAAAGCCGATAAGGTTCATGTGCAGCGACGTGCGTGCGGCCGGCGCTGGCAAGACGCGTCGCTCTGAAACCAGCCCTAATAGGCCAACCCAGACGACGACATACAAAAGTCACCCAAACAAACAGTCGTCTCTCTTTTGCACTTTGACGTGAGTACATGAGAGGACGTTGTGTCGTCTGCGTTGACCTATTATACTTTGTGTTAATTAACTGAAATTAAATGAAATACAAATTATGATAATTGAATATTTATTTATTGTTATATTATGTTATTGACAAAATGAAGACAAATTTTACACAATTTGGAGACGGTAGCTCTGCAGTAAAACAATACACACCGTACCTACTATGATACATTGATAGAGTACCTACCTACTTTTACAAAGTTACACTTTGCAGCTAAGTTGTTGTCAAAGATTCGTTCAAGGATTCTTCTTGTGATAGGACCAGTTTTGTTCCCACCAATGTAGGTTATGTAGTTTATCTGCAACAAACACAAAACAACCCATTATAGTAAAACAACAAATACATGCAATGCCAGTAAGGATAAATTATAGACAATTTTTTGTTAGGTTATGTGCGAATTAACTTGAGACCGGGCCGATGATTCAATTTCAATTTAGGTATGTTGTGCAAAATGATGCGTCGTAGTATTTTTTTTAGCTAGAGATTTGCACGAGATTTATTATGAACAAAATAAGATAGTATTTCATAAATAATAGCATCTTACTCCCAGGTCTCAAGGTAATTCGCACGGGTTCTAAGTAGATAAATACCTACTTATGAAAAACTTACCCGTTTCGTAAAATAAACGTTTTACAGGACATAATGTCCATGTTATCTTAGTTGGAGCCTCGTTACTGCTAAGGCATTTGTTGAATATTATTGCAGTTTTAGGTATATGGAGGCCACATGCAATGCGTCTTCCGTGGCGTCATCCAGTTTTCACGCACCACACCGAGTTCCCCACCGTAACCATCTTCATCGTCAAATTCCACAACTTTAAACATTTTTATCACTGCCTGTCAGGCTAATATTTTATATATATAAATAAAACAAATACTCCGCAGCCGCAAGCGCACCCGGCACCGCACAAATGAAATAACAAACTGCAAAATGGCGGGCGGGCCGGGCGACGAGTGCCGCCGCCCACCCCCCGCGCACCCCGATACCACCCCGTAGGAGCAGCAAGTAACAGGGCCATTGAAGGGTATCTAAGTTGGACCGATGTTGTTATCATAACTTAAATCCCTACAAAAATCTCCCAACAGTAGCAATAGAAGCAGCAGGCCCGTCGTTAGTTGGCCCAATGTTGTTTTAATAACATAAATCCCTACAAAAATCACCCAACAGTAAGAATAGTAACGCAGGCCCGTCGTTGGCTCTTCGTAGGGCAAATAGTGCATGTTTATGACAATGGGCCTATTTTAAGTTTGGGTTGGCGGAATAACTAACCGTCTGCCAATACATTCCCAACTGTTGGCGTATGGAAGCCAACGGCAATTGCTACTAGGGTTGTCCTGATTATGAGCCGGAGACCAGTGAAAGACGTATCAGAGAAATAAGAAACTTAATTCGACTGACAAGAAACACCAGTATAAAAAAACCCGACTGAAAAAACTGAAAAGCAAAAACCAAGCACGTTTTAAATTAAACAAAACTTGGAAGCAGGCGGGGTTCATTCTATTTTTTTAATTTTTTCTTTTCATAATTTAATATTCATATGAACCCCGCCTGCTTCCAAGTTTTGTTTAATTTAAAACGTGCTTGTTTTTTGCTTTTCATTTTTTTCAGTCGGGTTTTTTAGTTTTTTAACTACTTTTTTTATTTCCAACTTTTTAGTTCTTTTGTGTTTGTTCTTTCGTTGGTCGCGTAAAATTCTTCGCAGATGATTTAACTTTTGTGCTTGTTTATAGGATTTCTCACTTTGAATTTCTTTTAAACATATAAGTGTACTTAATATATTTTTGTAATCTCCCTTTAAAACCCTTTATTTTGATACCCTACTCGATGGTATTGGATTTTTTTTTAACACCGCGATTTGGCCCCCAAAATCCGCAAGTTTTCTTTTTTTTTAATTTTAATGTAGCCTATAACACTCGCGCCACCAAGACGAATCTAACGACGTATATTTCATTCAAATCGGTTCATACGTTTGTGAGTTATGAGGGAACAAAGAAACGGACATACATACATACACACACGTCAAACACATAACCCTCCTTTTGGGCTTCGCCGCAGTCGGGTAATAAGCGTCTAACCGAAATTATTTTTTTAGTTGGAGATTTGCTATGCTTCAGAAAATCACAAAACATTTTTTTATGATGCATGAACTTGAATGTAGCTGATGGTACTCCATCTAAAGCTGTAAGGATTCACTTGATCGGTTGATTCTTACTGGATGGGATGAATCTGGCTCGACGTCATTTATGAGGATAATGTCGTTTTTTAGTTTCTGTCTAGCCGTTACAAAAAAAACTGGGGGAGGAGAAAGATCCTGAAAAATTGTTACTTAATGAATAAAAACCTAAACCGCCAAAATTTAACAAACCTCCAAAACAGAAACAACTCCAAGAACCGTCTCCACGCCTCTATTCTATTGCAGGTAACTGTGATAACAAATACCTGAGACTGAGCTCCAGACGTTGATTGAGGCTGCGCATTTATCCGCGCGAGTCGAACTTATTTCGTTCACATAATACACTGTTTATTAGCTGCCGTGAAGTATTACACGACCGTGTTGGATTTGCAGCGTAATTATAGCTTTATTGAGAACGTGGAGCGTATATTTTATTTTGCTGGGTGTTCTTTTTTTTGATGTTTGATTTTGGGCTGCACTTGCGCTAGAAGATTGTTGGAGTTTAAAAAATAGCAAGCGTGAACCTACCTATTAATACACCCACTTTTCAAGTTTCACTTTAACCGCCTTATTCATAAAAATAGTTAAGAGTTGTTTAACTTAAGCTTGGTTTATCTCGCATGCCGTCTCACTTCAATAATATTCAAATGAAAGTGACGGCATGCGAGATAAACCAAGCTTAAGTTAAACAACTCTTAACTATTTTTTATGAATAAGGCGGTAAAAGTTGAAAGAATAGGGGGCGAACTGAAAAACTTCTTAAGGAAAAACTCAGTATATAGCTCGACCCGAGAATCTAATTCGGGATCCATGCAGAGCCGTTGTGATTGCGATTACTAGACCAACAAGGCAGTCAATCTAAGTTCTTCAAAAATACTTAAAATTATATCACTTCTTTGTAGTCGTGTTCTTCATTACTGAAGGTCGTGTCCCTGATGAAAGTCCTTCATATTTCGTACAATATATCTCCATTTCTCTCGATGTTCGGCTTTCCTTAGAGCAGTTGTAACAGAGAGTCCAGTGAGTGCAGTAACTTGGTCACACCAACGGTTAGGTGATCGGCCGTGGGGTCTCTTATTATATCACTAGGTGACTCATTATAAGAATCCTATCGAGCATGACTAGCTCCCATCACCCTTGAAACCCCAAATGAGTCTTTGAGGTCAATGCCGCTGAACTTATAAGAAAATAGCCTCGTCACATACTTAGTCAATAGCCCATAGCCAAGTTACTGACGCATGGGCAATCTGGGCCAAGTACACTGCTTTTGATTGTGAGTTTTGATTGAGTGGTTATTAAGTTTCTTTTGTATTTTAGTGTGTACCTATATGGATGTGAACCGATTTATTTTCCGGAGTAGGCTACAACAATGCTTCGGAAAGTACCTACGTTGAAGGTTCAACCACAGATATAGATATACCTTAATAACGCAAGAGACTATCTTGTCTGAATTGACTTCAGCATACCGAGGCTTACGTAGCAACAAGCAAATTTATTTAAAACCCCAACTTTACAACTGAATAACTTATTTCATTCTAGTCATTTAAAGTATGTTGAAAGAAACTGAATGCCGCTGAATATCAGTATTTTATTACAGTATATATTTTATACTAGCGTTTGCCCGCGACTTCGTTCGCATGGAATAGTGACTTCCGGCAGATTTTTTTTTTATCTCGCGAAAAAAAAAAAAAACTATCCTATGTCCTTTCTCAAGTTCCAAACTATGTCTGTACCAAATTTCACACAAATCAGTTCAGTAGTTTAGGCGTGAAGCAAAGACAGACAGAGTTACTTTCGCATTTATAATATTAGTTAGGATTAGGATTTTATTACTGGGCAATAGGTATGATTAAAACTGGTTGTCAAGTTTTCGGGCATCGAGTACCCGTAATGACTGTCAAATATCTGGGTATAAACGACCGAATTGTTAATATTTTTCATTACTATTTTTTCTTTTATTGAAATCGAGATGTGTATCGAAAGCATCATACAATAAGGAAGTATCGATACGGCTCGTTTCTGGCCGCTTGCCCAAATAACGACTGATGGTGAAAACGCTTTGCCATTGTTCGACTGTTTCGAGTTTTTATATTTTGTGAACTGATCTCATTTTATACTTCGATATCCTCATCATTTGGTGAGAAATTTAGAGCTAGCTGCGCCTAGACATTTCTATAGATATTTTATCGAATTATAGATAATTATTACGCATCATAATATCTAGAAATTCTACTACACATTCCAAAAAACACTCTTAGATTTTTAAAAGAAGAAGACGATATGCTACGTTGATCCCAAATGGGATAAGGATTTGAGAATGATGATGATTCTTTGATTTGTACTACATAGTTTGTGCCTAAACACTTTCTAAATCCGAGAAAGAATAGATTAAAATAAAACAGTAACAATGACATAGATCATAATACAAGTTAATGAAAGACTTAATGACTCATAAATAATTTTTTGGATATTTTTTATTTGATAATTTATAATCATGATCATTAACATTGACACACAAACAAAAATAAGCTTCACTGAAAATCAATTTCACATATTTCTATGAACATTGCTAACTTAACACCAAAACAACAATTGTTTTCTCACACAAACCAAGTACTTCAACCAAAAGGAAATTCCGCAACTCATCCACGTCGATTTATTTCCAAACTTCGCGGATCATTTTCAAAGTACCAAGAATCATTGTGTGAAACATAATAGTTTTCTGAATGTCCCTATGCATACAATTTGTCGGGTATAATGGGTTCTCCTATGACCTTAGAGTGCAACAATACATCCTTTTGTATGGCACTTAAATCGATTTATAATGGGATTGAACGTTCTTGATACTTTGGCTAATGGAACGTGAGGAGCGCAATCTCTAAAGCAGCTTTAGAATTTAAAGGTGTGTGGTTGCTTTTAGTTATGCTGAGAAAAACGTTAGTGCATTAGTTTGCATTTTGTAAAATAAAATTGAGCATCGTTTTAAAAAATTAAACAAACTCTTATTAAACTAAGAGTTAAATTAAAAAGAAAATAAGTCTTCGTTTTAGAAAACGTAATAAAGTCTACTTAATCTAAGGGAAGAATGATTATGTAATTAAAAAATGCATGTAGATTGAAAACAATAAATTAGAATTTTCTAAGCTCCTAACAATTTAACCACATATTTTTAATAATCTTTAGAATTCTTTAAAGAGGTGGATAAAGTAAATATTCTGATTCTGTCATTGAATACATACTTATTTACGAAGTGTGCTGTCAAAATGTAAGAAGAACAATACTCATTGTTCTGACATATTTCTAAGCAACAAAATAACTGTAAAATTAATAGTATACAAAAATAAAGTATCAAGACACATCATCCCATCTATTAAACACGAAAACCGCTCAACACTTTCAAGTAGCGAAAAACACATTCAATCCAACCTCAACTCGAGACAGTACCCTTCTATACGATCGCGAAAATAAAAATATAAAACCAAAAGCAGTGAGGTAATGCAAAAATGAATAAAAATCTAGCAAACCGTTGGAAAAATGTTAAAGTTTTAACACAAGAAAAGAAAGAAGAAAAAACAGAAAAGCCAGCAACTATTACGAAAATTGTGAATCTTTCTAAAGATAAAGGTGAGATTTGTATATTCAATTCAGCGCTTGCAAGACTCAATTTGGAGAAAGTAAAAAATCTAGTAGATTCTAGTAAAGCTCCTGGCTAAAGATCGTTTGTAAAAAATTACACCGTAGTTATTATTATTTTGACTAAGCATTAAAAGTCAAAGAGGTTGATCGTCAAGGTTAAGCAAAGTGTGGGTGCTGAGGTTGGTCCGTAGATCGGAGACATTCTGAAAGTCCACCCGCCGTTACTTCTAACTTTCATCCCTTATTTTTGTTGCGAAAAGGCTAGGCATGATAATCAGTTAGCTATTTCTTTTCTTTGTGTGCTAGATTTGCAGTTCTGGATAACGAATACAAATGAAAATTATAAACACATGAATCCTTTGAAAAATGTGTTTTATGAGCAACAAACATATTTTTTTGGAGTTTTTGATATCACTAAACAGTCACACTCCAACATTTCGGTGTCGACTTTTGAATTTTTACTTAGAAATTACTTAATAGTCAAAGTAGGTGTACTACCATGACCGATAAAGTCATTTATAGCTGAAATAATTAATCTCAATTTCACCCAATCTTCGGCCAATTAATTGGGTGAGGAGCCCGTCCTTCCCTCCGCAAGATTATACGTTGTATAAATTCTTCATCCTAATTAGTCTACTCTATTCAACGCAATCTAGAGCCCTATGTCTACTGTCATACGAACAATGTTTGATTGGAATAATTGAGTTATAATCCCATTTTTATCCATATTCCTTGGTGTAATATTTATAGTTTTCCCAGTTTTGCAAAATTCGGATGACTGAAGGCACATCTGCAGAATTTCTTTGCAGTTTTGTCAAGATTATTTTTTACAGTGTCATACTATACAATATAAAGGTAGTTTCATTAATTAGATTCGTATAACTTAATTTTAGGAATAAATTACTATTATTATTAATAAATTACTATTCTATAACTATAGGTACTCATACAGCGGCACAATAATAGGTATTTGCTTCAGCCTTAAACTTCCAAATCAATTCTCCTCCAGCTTTATAATTATACTCTACCCACATTATAATAAAATAAACTTCTACTACCAAAGCTGTATATTGTTATAAAAGATTTCTAAATTACTTATAAGCCTTAAACAGCATACAATCAAAGCAACTTCATCGTTTATAGTTTTAATTCCCACTATAAAAATATGGAGACGACAAAACTTTTTGTCACATGTCAAAAATTTCCTAGACGTTTGCTCCTTTACATTATTATGGTTACTAGGCCTAATCGTGTCAGAACGCCCACACACGGTAGTCGAGTGTTGGCTTTGTCACAGCAGTGTAAAAAAAAATCTGTCGAAAAATAATTCTGCGGAAAAAGAAACGCTGGACAAAATGGCCGGAGTAACGGCAGTGAACACTGAGATGGATAAACAGTCTAATCTCAATTTGAGTGAGAGTGGTGAGTTATGTCTTTATTATTATCGTTTTGAACTTTTTGTGTCCTACTGCAAAAAAAAAAGTCAAAAGTCGGCAAAAGTCTGCCTTTCAATCTTTATTCTTTTTCACCTCTATTCATTAGAACGTTTTTGAGTGCAATCCTACAGATCTAATTCGCCAAGTCTTCAGAACCTGCCATGTTGTTTATTTATTTTATTTGTATGCTTTTTTGCAATAAGGGCTATGCAGTATGTTAGAAAAGGACAGTTGATGCGAGAGGCAGACAAGAAACTTCCGGGTTACGGAAATAGTGTAACAAAAGACTTTAATCGTGATTAAATTTACTTATACTTCCTAGAAACTCATTCAAGGTAGAGAAGTAACCCGTCGGGGCTGTGGCTCCCGTCGGGGCTGTGGCTTGGCGAAAGGATAACGCGGCTCCGACACAAGGGCGAAGAAGGAACATGGGTTTGGTTTTTAGTCAGTAGAAGTCTGACACTCCCCTTCGCTCTGCCCAAGAGCGGGGGGGGGGGGGGGTGGGGGGTTATTCGATGATTTTCCACCCACCAAAAAAAAAAAAGGTAGAGAAGTAAACAAAACTGAGTAATATGGCTTTATCAATATATTATACTCTACGCAGTCGCGGTTCTCACTTTCCGTTCAGAAGGATATAGATTTATTTTGCGCTTGTAATAAACAATCCTCTTTATTTCGGGCGTGAAAAAACCTTTATCAACCAGTCTTTCATTTAATTTTATTAACCAACAACTTTGAAAACGCCAGGAGATAACGTCAAAATCTTAATTTATCACCTAAAAGTTTTCTTCATGCAATGTGTATTTTTCTAAAGATTGAGTCTTGCAAGCAATTTAATTTTAAAAAGAAACAAGAGCGTTGCAGGCATAGTTGTTTTCATATAAATTGATTGCATTTTAACATTTTTCCAACAAAAAAACATAATAAATTAATTAAAAGAATCACTGTTGCCTGCGACACTCTTGTTTTAACTCGTATTTTTAATATATTAAATTAATTAGATAATTAATTAATAAAATATTTGGACGTAAAAGCTTTTCGCCGTTTGGAGGCTGTGTGTAATAACTTGTTTTTGTACTTTAAAATAAAATACAAGATGGTCGCTGGTAACAGTCGAAACCCGCTTTTTCAACTAAAAAAATATTTCCTTTATGTAGTATAAATATGAAAAAAAATAAATGTTTCAAAGTGTTTCCAAAATGAATTAAATGATAAAAACATTTGCTAAAAGTTTCCACGAATTGTTTCAAAATTCAAGATAATATCAAGCGTTCTCGGAAGCTTTTATTTAGTAAAACAAATTTGACCAGTAAAACGTTATTAATTAATGGGAAGAAAGATAAAATTCAAGAGTATCTAACGAGTATAAACGTCAATTACAAAATTAATTGAAAAAAACATACTGTATACGGAATATTCAACTACGCACACAAGCAAAACATAACCTTTGTATGCGAAACTGAAGGCATACTTTGCGGTGTAAACCAATTACAAATCATTCTAATTTTAAACGTCTACACCGCTAAAGAAGTGTTGATACTTGAGTACCTAGTTAATCCTTTAACACGTTCAGACCGGCGTGTACCACCGGTGGAGCACGGAGTATTTGCTGCCACGACGGGGTGTACCATCGGTGGCCACGTCACACTATACTTTCATGTAATAATAAATGCGCGCCGCCATGAGAGAAAATGTTGTATTTACAGTCCCCGCCTAGTAAAATAGACAAATTTTCATAGTGCCGCTCAGGAGGTGGATGTAATTTGGCAAGACTTTTGGTTCATGGGGCGGTGATGTACCACCGGTGGCCATATGAACATTTGCGCCGTAGGATACCAAGTACCTACTCATGAGGTGCCGGTCTGAACGTGTTAATACCATAACTAATCTACTAAATATAGAAAATGCAATAATGAAAACCAAGTTGTACTTCGCGAAAGCTGACGAATTTATTACATACATACATAAACTCACGCCGTTTTCCCATGGGGTTAGGCAGAAACCACAGAAAGCCACCTGCTACGATCCTTACATACTCTTTTGGCTTCGTCCACATTCATACATCTGGTCATGCCCGGTTACGAGTACTACTACGCACTTGTCCTTAACAGCCTTGCCCCAGGAGCCTTGCGCCTTGTCCTGTCAACTTAGTATTAGGTATATTTTAATCATTAGTGTTAAAATCACCTCTTAAGGGTAAACAAGCCAACGGCACGAACTAGTTGGCGGGCGGGGCTAAAATGCATGCTATTTCATCCGACATCACGAGCGAAATGCATAGAGCGAAAGAGACACAACTAAAACGGGCGCGCGATTGTTTCTATGCAGCCCTTTGGTAGTATGGATACCATGAAAAATCCATTGAATGTATCTGTTCAAAATAAAATTATTTGAATTCTTTAATAACTAATCTGTGTCTGTATGGTTTCACTTTTGTCATTTTCGTACTATATACGTAACTTATTTACGCCCAAAGATGGTTAAAATTAGTGCTAAAATATGAAAGTTTCGACGCTCATAACTTCCAAACCAATATTTTTTTCCAATTATGCTTCCATTAGAGACCTAGATAATGAAAAGACCAATTGATACAATTTTTAATTTTGAACCAACACCGTCAACCAGAGGAGTTATCACCATACTACGTTTGTATGGAAGAATGACTGGCTTGTGCAACCTTAAGATCTCTTAAGGTTTTGTCAAATCATTACGGACATGTTGTGGACCAGCTGTGGACTTCAGTTACTGACAGATCAGTATGTCCGTTATCCGAATCGTAGTGATCGAACCCTTATTTTATAATAATGCTTAGGTATTGCAGTACGATTAATCACAACACATTAACCTCAATATAATATCTCTCTGTTGCCATTAATTCTATTGTCATTTCACTGCTATTGTTTGAAAGTATCTATCATATTAGGTCACACACACTACAAAGCCATCACTGTCAAAAGCCTAGTAGCGATAAGCGAGCGATGCAGGTGTTCACTTTACATACAAAATCACCCTATTATAATTCCTATACATATCTACAAAACACTGCAATGTTAGGTATGGTTGCGGACTATCAACGTTTCGCGGATTTTCCTGATATTGGGCAGGTTAGAGTCACTTGTATCATTTTTCCGGTCCATGCCCAATTCTACTCTGTGACAGCGTAACACACTTCTTCTATTCTACCATGTCAGATGTCACAAAAGAGAATAAATATAAAATGTATGTCCTTCGTATTTTAGTGAAACAATAATCATAAAAAATGTATCCTACAATATACCTACTTTGTAATGTTTTCCTGAGAATATGCACTTTATCTGCATTCCGTACGTAACGTACTCCTTTAGCGTGGTTAAACGTTCGTTTGTAACTGATATCAACACAAGATCAATGATTTATAAAAGGCCTTTCAACCAGCTCCCCCTTTAACAGAGTTCACAGCTGGACATAGGTTTTTTCCAAGCAGCATCAGATAAAATGTGTCTCCTGCCTTCTGTATCCCGTATCACACAGTCACCTATAAAGTGGTCGATCCATCTAGACGGCTCTTGCCAATACGTAGTCTTTATTCCAGGAGTCATTAGCAACAATATTAATAAACCCACAAATAATTTTAGTTCCCAACTCTGCTTTTAGTTCACTCATCAGCTGTGGTATTATATTCAGTTCATTCTGTGTAAATGTAACCACATACATACATATAACATACACATTAAATCACGCTTAGAATCTGAGCGGTAAGCGAAGCCCCAATTAGTTTCAAAGCAATAATTAAAACAATGTTTGGTATGATTACGTTGGGCTTAAACTTAGTGAAATTAAATTAAATTGCAACGTGTTGCTTATCGTTTCAATTTTATTTACAGAATAAGTTGGTTTTGGATTACAAAATTCTAAGTAATTAATTATAGAGAATTTATGTTGAAGTTGACAAGATTTTAAATGAAGTAAACTACGATACTACATTTATAGGAAACACACTAAATAAATATCAAAACTCCAACCACACTGCGGAAAATCGCAGAGACAAAGCCACCATTGGCAACTTTGCAACGTTTTCAGAGTTGCATAGAACCAAGTCTCGCTTTACGTTGTGGTCTGTTACTTCGACAGTACGACTTTTTTTTCATCAATATTTAGTTTCCTTTTGCTATAAGAATGATAGCTTTAAAAGTTATACTTACTTCGTGAATATTTTGTGATTTACACGCTCTAAAAGATAACAGCGAAAAACCTAAGGAAGGACATGGGTACCACCTTTTTTTCCTGTATTTGAAGACACTTTCTAAGCAGATAGACAAAAATAAATTCAATAGCAAATCCAACCCACCTTAGTGACCGACCCATAGTCACACTAAACTACCACACCAGTGTGACTACGGATAATTTAACCTGATCCGTAGTCACACCAGTGTGACTACAGATCAGGTTATGGCGTCATGGAGTACAAAAATTATGGAAATAATGAAAATAAAAAATTATGGATACTAACCTAGTATTAATTAACCGTAGTCACACCAGTGTGACTACGGATAATTTTAACCTGATCCGTAGTCACACTGGTGTGGTAGTTTAGTGTGACTATGGGTCGGTCATGCCCACCTTCACTGCAGTATGCACCACATCAATCCACACACACGTACACCTTGAAAGTCTGAAACGTCTTAACGACAAACAGATTAGGCAGTCGTCACACGATAAGCGACGCCAAGGCCCACTCATCCGGTTGATGTAAATTGTGATTTGCATAAGCATTGCTTGACGCGACGAGAATTACTTCGTCTTGAGGATCGGTGGGTGTTGCAGGATTTAGCTGATTTTATTTGGGTTTTATTGGTGGTAGTTACTTCCTTCTTTTTTTACGTATAAACGTCACTGAATTTCTTTATTACTTAGCTACAGTATTTTTTGTCTGAAAGTTTAATTTAAATTATGTTTATTTATTTTTTGTCATTTAGCGCCACTTGAATAACAGTAACTAAGTTTCATTGAGTAATTTAAATGCCTTTGTATCTAAATTTTTCGAATATTTTTTTTTTTGTGTCTTCAAGTGATATTTTTGATAATCCTCACAACTTATATAGCAATGTAAACTACGTATACTTTCAAGTTTAGTTATAAACTTGGAGACATTAAAATGAGCAAGAGTATACAGTCATATAAGCGGATTTGATTGTAAAACAGTTTTCGAAACTAAAGCTTGCAATAAAGCCGACTAAAACAATAAACATTTATTTTCTCCATATAAAACAGGTTATAAATACTATGCACAAAAACAAATAAAACGGTTAATAGTTCATAATAAAATATTTATAGTGAATCAAATAAAATGAACCAGTGAAAAACCCGGACACAAAACAAAAAAATAAAAATTCAGTGCTAAAATATTGTAAAATGGATCAACTAACAAAATATCTAGTGTACAATAGAACGCCTATATGTCGGAATGATATGGACTATGATACTATCAAAGCGCAGAAGAAAGAAAGTGAGAAGAAAGGAGGAGTTATTGATAAGAGGCTGCGTCTTCTCTCTCCGGATCGAGAAAGTGATTATGAAGGTATAGTATTATTTATTTGTAAGTTTGATTTGTTTTCAGGGTACTGACTTATAAGGGAAGAATATAAACTTTGTTGGATAACGTTTGTCGGTCAAAACGGCAACGTTAAGTCAGAAAACTGTTATTTTAAACCATATTTTTCTAGCAATTAACAAATCAATTTAGGCATTATCATAAACGTATAAACTAATTGGTACACACCAATTAGTGTGCACATACTATGATACAGACGATGCAGTATACTTTAAAAAAAAGTTGAGTTTCAGCTAAAAATAACACATTTTCCATCATCAAAAAGTTTCTATTATAGTGACAAAGATTTATGTGTAAAACAAACTAGTAGATTAAAAAAAAACGATTTCTCATTATACTTTCCATGATACTATGTAATGTATGTTATATTTCCGAGTATTCATTGTAGGTAACCTTCGGAACACCTTCGTGGTTAACACCGTTTAGCAGTTCACTGAGATTGCTTTAATTTGGATTCTTGATTTTGATACTTGAATGTATGCTAGTTTTGCTTTTTAAGACGGAATGAGTAACTTTATTTTTTCTTACTAATTATCAGGATGAACTGGATACGTCTCGTCAGAAATGAAAAGAGAGGCCTTTGCCCAGGGGAGAGACAGGGCAGGCTAGAAAAAAAAACAGCTAACCTACAATAATTGAAACATAACTTAAACTTACTTACTTGTATAGAACTCGTAAGCTGACAATGGATTACAAAATTGCTTAACTAATCTATAATTATATTTGCTACGCGGATGATAAAGAAGGCCCACAAAAATTATTTGAACTATCACTGAGACTTATTTTTCCATAAAATGATTCAATTAAACTTAATGGGTAAAACCTGACTGATATGGCTAGACATTACAGGGGGTGACTTATGGAGAAGTATTAGAAGTACCTACAAGATAATATGCCGCGAGGAATTAAAATAAATTGGAATACGAATTCAGCGACCTATATTATGTCACACTAAACATAAAAAAAAACACACAAAATCTATATAAACAAAGAGAGAAGTCCTGACTGACTGACTCATCAACGCCCAGCCCAAACGCTTGGACCTAGAAAGCTGAAATTTTGCACAGAGGTTCCCTTTATAATGTAGAAAAGGAATAAGGAAGAATTTTTCGAAATTCAACCCCTAAGGGAGTTAAATAGGGGATGAAAGTTTGTATGGAAAACCGAAATTTTGACGCGGACGAAGCCGCTGGCAAAAGCTAGTATTATAATATAACAATAAAACAAATAAAGTCAAACCTAACACAGAACTCAAGATCTTTAGACACAAACACTGCAAGTTTATGCTTATCTTCTCGATTAGTTTGATAAATGCATAACAGCACACTTTGTAGAGGTTTGGAGTGAGGAGTAAGAAACCAGCGATTAAACAATTTTAAATAACTAATCGTAGCTAGGAATACTTTCAATCTAGTCGCTATTCAAAGAAAAAAAGGGAAAATATCGAAATCAAAATCTGTTCATCTCTTTGGGAGCTACGTTGCCACATACAGGATTACAGATACACACCCTTTTTTGGCGTCCCGTTTTTTGCATTTAATAAAATAGTTGTACCAAATTCAAGTACCCTTAAGTACTCGTAGATGCACTAAAAAGTATTTTATGTTACTTACGAACCGCCCTTGCATTGCATGATATTAGTACCTACTTGGTAAGTAAACTTCCTGGAATCATTTTTGTTTTAATTTAGTAGGAAATCATATCAAAATCCACTGTGGAGTTTATGACGGACTCGAAAACTGACGTTTTCAGTCTGATCCCAGTTCCGCACACGAGGACCAGTTTCCGCTTTCACTCCTACACTTGTAACTTGCAAGCAACCAAGTTTATGAGTACATTTTCGGCAGTGAAGTCATCGGCTTAGTTAGCTAATTTCCGTCTAACACAGTGCTTCTGGTGTGATCAATATGCAGAACGGGCCCAACAAAAAGAAAGAAAGAAAAGGTAGGAGACTTGAAACTAGAGTTAAGAGTACTAAAAGTTTTGCAATAAAGAAAAAAATACAATAAAGTACATTTTTTCTTCACATCTAAATTTCCAGTCAATTTCCAATTTGAAACCACATGCAATAAATATTGGAAACGTCCCCAATTTTATAAAATAATTGTTATATATTTCGTCTATACAAAAAATAACAAACCTAACAAGTATTATATACAAAAAAATGTATATAATGCAAAGAACTTATTGTTTCTAAAATATAAATTGACAGTAACATACAACTCGAACCAACTTTAAATCTCAAATCCCTTCACTCCAACTGAAACAAATTTAGCACCAAAAGTTTTTCCGAATCCCAAAAACTCACTTATAGAAAACTGACAAGCAAAGAATGAAACAACGTAAATCAACATAGAAAACAATTCTAAAATCCTATCGAACATAACGGTATTTTTTAAAATCGTTCCCGACGCCATTTTAAAATATGGCTGCCGCATTTATGGCGTGGGTACACGAACACACGCTCAATATTGGCGCCAAAAATAAAATATTAATTTCCTATAAGGTCGGTAGGTGGCACGGTGGTAACCGATAATAGTGATGTTCCTACAACATACTGAGTTTGGTCTAGGATTTATGTTCTAAGTGATAGGTTTTTAAACTTTAAGTTTTAATTTAAACCACTGTTGGCAGAACACGGATAATTTTGATTTAGTTTTTCTTTCGTTCTTTTTTTATCTTCTGTGATTTAAAGAACTTTTTTTCTTTCCTGTCAGATTTTCGTCAAATTACAATTAGATTTTGATGTAGTCACAACTAAATTAGAAAATAAACTTAATCTTGCTAGAATTTTTGCTGTATCATATAACACACCTGATTGTTTCCGTACAGTTCCACATTCTAACCAATACCCTCATAATATAATTTAGTTTTGTTGTAGTACAAATTAGAAACTATCGTACATTGGTAACAAAACAAATAATATTTTCATGACCAACCTGTTCATTTATACATCATGACCTTGTCATCAAACAGCCATTATGATTCCTTGGTCTCTACTCACAGCTGTTGTGATTTTTATTATTTTAGTATTTTTCTCGTTTACCTTTGTTATCATTTTATTCATTTAAAAAAATTTCAGCATTATTAAACGTAATTACAAAATTTTCTTATCATAACTGCAGCATCTAAAACCTTATCAAGATTTGTTACCGGTAGAAATATTTCACTTTTTCGTGTGCTTTTCTTTGCGAAACTACCTCATCCACTGATATACTGTTTTATTTAACACGTAGGTACAGCCCCAGCTTATCTACATTATAATGTGCATGGGAACGGCGTGAAGCAAATGCAACCATTTCCAAACAATCACCTACGCTGGTTTGACGTGCATTATTTCTGCATCATTTTATTACACTTGTGAACTTTGTGCTGTTGTGTTAAGAACGGTTTTCGTTTGTCAACGGTGAGTTTTGTGGTTTCTGATTGTGGCTTTTATTGATATTTTGTTCAATTTGATTGGCTGACACCATGACGAGCAATGATTTTAAATTGGGTGCCCAAATTGTTTCTGTTCTTGCTAGGTTTTTGTGGTAACATTTATTTCAATATACTTACAAAAGCTTTTCCAGTTTATTCAAAATATAAATATTTCTTAAACTCCAACCCTTTATTAGTTGTAAAGCTTTGTTAATCTTTTAAATATCAAATAATTGATTACAATGAAGGTCCCCTAAAGTTTAATATACTTTGTAAAATGTCAGCAATTTTTTTTTTTTTCTATTATTGTAGCACTTCGGAACAATATGCTTCGAACCACTCGAGAAGGCGTTGTGGCTTCGTTTGAAGGTAAATCCTCATTAGTTCAAAAACATGTTCATATAA
Source organism: Diarsia mendica (assembly GCA_949316265.1). Lineage (NCBI taxonomy): Eukaryota > Metazoa > Arthropoda > Insecta > Lepidoptera > Noctuidae > Diarsia > Diarsia mendica. Next base: position 3,220,465 of record OX438888.1, on the reverse strand, counting down.
AAGAAAATATTCTCAAGTTTTCCACAAAGCTTCAAGTTTAAAATTTAACGCTATAAAACTTACCTTACAAGGGCACGTAATAACACAGAATTCTTGTTATTCACATACGGTACTTTCATTATTTTCATTTAACTTATTTTAAGAAAAGCTTCGCCTGTTCTACAATTCGAATAAATCTATCATTCATATCTAAACTAGCTTCAATTATTAACAAGTCATTATGTCTGCGTCTTTGATTGGCATGTAATTTAAAATCTTTACTAACTGTGCTAGGGAATATAAAGGGAAAAAGCATACTTCCTAATTCGCGTCTATTGGCTGAACTGTAATGTTTATCACTTTGTCGAAAATTAAACAATCAATACTTTTAGACAAATCAATTCATTTCATTTTCAATTGCAATCTTTTATTTAACATTGGTTTTAGTCTATGCGTCTTCTGTGTTGAAAATTATCATTAGTTTCTTTATAAAAAATGAGGAAAAATCATTCAGTTAAGCTAGATTATTTAGTTTTAATTCCGCAAGTACAATTAAGTAACATCAAAACTTTGTTCATATTGTAAGAAACCTCGGCCACTGCCTTTGAAAACATTTAAATCATAACTTGTGTATCATAACTCATCACAAACAAATGTATTGCCATCCATCATGTCACCACCTAAAACTTCATCGTTTTATTACAAAGAAACTTGCAACTTTACGACTTCTGCATCTACCTGTACTTCCACACTATTGCAGCCTTCAATAGCCAATATATAGCCAATATATGGCTTATGTCTGCTTAACCTTGAACGAGCGTGTGGCACGAATACAATTACTTCAGCTATTTCACACTATATACCAAAGTGAATACCTGTCTGCATTCAATAGTACTGTTTTCTTTGCCTTGTGTGGTATCGGTACCGGTTTCCACTTCCTAACGTGGCATGTGGATTTTTTTGTTTGAATTTTGCCCAAAAAATACTCTCGAAAAGAACTTAAGGAACTAGTGATCCTAAAAAAGGTCGTCTTCACTAATTGGTTCGAAAAGGATTTAATACTTCGACTTACGTACTCGTTAAAAATAATTGGTAAAAAAGAATTCCGATTTTTTTATTCACAAATCTTTTAAAAGTAATTTCTTTCCTTAAAAAGCAGGATAGAAAAACTTTTATTTTCATTATTTTGTCAATACAACCGTTATACATTTCAGTAAATCAATTTGTGTCATGACAAATTGACCAATCAACTGACTTCATAAAACCAATCAACCGTTTTCGATATATTTATATAAATACCAATATTGAATACTCCAATCAAATTCTAATTAATCACTGAGTTAGATTAATAGTTTATTAACGGCTTAATTTGTTTTGAACATCAAAAATAATTATCATATTATTATGTTCATGTTCATTACATTCTAACTACGCCAAACACCAACCAAGGAAAACAATTTACCCCTGTTACAAGTATTCGGCTAACGTTACCCAGTACCAAAAGTTTGCGTCCAATTTCATTGGAGCCGGCTTGTTGCCCTCGTTATTTGGGAGTGGACTTCAACTTGTCAAGATCTGTTGCAACTGGACACCGGAGAACCCATGAGTGCCTCACAGCACTATCTGTATTTCCGCTACCAGACTCAAGATGGTACGCGAAGGAAGGGCGTGCTTGGTACTTCCCAGGAGGAGTATTATGGTTAGAAGTTTTGTTTATGTTTACGATAATTATAGATTATTAACGCAGCATTTTTACGTAGCGTCAAGAAATGTATCCCAACATATAAGTCTCTTTTCTTCTTTTTAGCGTGTCGATGACAATTTAAAGTCTGCCCAAAATTCGGCGACGAGTTTGGCACTTTCAGTAGCCTCCAACAGCTCCTGACATGTGCAAGTAACAGGACAGGCTGGACACGATATCAAGTGCCCCCTAGTTTGTGATTTGATTAGATTTAAGATAAGAGAGCACGCGCCACGTTTAAGATCTGGCAGTTTCAATATGATCAATAATGACACTAACCCTTCAAAGTTATTCAGATGTACCAATCTCATCATATTTCATTGAAGAAAGTCGGCTCAATTCATTGTGTGCAGATTAACATTTTTGGAAGCAGCTTTTTTATGTTTTTTGTCAAATAAATAATTGACTTTTGTGCATCTGGCCACGGTTAGGATTGTTTAAAAAATGCTATCTCATTTTTAAAAAATTATCGACTTAATTATTATTAATATGATTTTAATCAACGATTGTAGACAATTGACGTGCCCCACGGTTTTCTATTTTATTATTTTTTGGTTTTTAGTACATTTATCTTAAACATTGCAATGTATGTTTAACATAAAACCGTTTAACTTAAAAAGTTTTTTTACCTATTTTTTTATTTTCTAGTTTTTAGTTTTTATTTCGCATTCTGTTTAAAGGGGCCGCCATCTTGGATTTTAATTTTATATAGTATATTGTATTATACTGGTTGAGCACTTTCATTTGATACCCATATTGATGGGATCGATAAAACCTACGTTATCCGCCATTTTGTAGCGGCCGCCATCTTGTATTTCAATTTTTTATAGTATATTGTATTCTGCTTGTTGAGCCCTTTCATTTGATACCCATATTGATGGGATTGATAAAACCTACGTTATCCGCCATTTTGTAGCGGCCGCCATCTTGGATTTCAATTTTTTATAGTATATTGTATTCTGCTTGTTGAGCCCTTTCATTTGATACCCATATTGATGGGATTAATAAAACATAAATAAATTATCCGCCATTTTGTAGCGGCCGCCATCTTGGATTTCAATTTTTTATAGTATATTGTATTCTGCTTGTTGAGCCCTTTCATTTGATACCCATATTGATGGGATTAATAAAACATAAATTATCCGCCATTTTGTAGCGGCGGCCATCTTGAATTTATAATGATAATGAATAAACATAATTGTATTGTCACCAAAATCCAAAGTGTATACAAAATTTCAGATTAATCGGTTGACTGGAAGTGGGTGAAATTTGAATTACTAAATTTGATCCAAGAAAAAAACAAACGGGGTGAGCTAAATAAAACCGTTTAAAAAATACTTCACCTGCAAATCTTCCCACGGACCCGGACGTCATGAATAAATCTGAAGGTGCGGTTTTCGTAAACAATGACTTGCCAAGCTACGAACAAAGAGCCCTGATTTTTGCACTCATGCACAAAACAATTAGGTGAATTATATTGCATTCTGCATTGCGTCAACTTTTCTTTAGTCTTGTGTACCTAGTAAACGGTTATTGAATTATTAAGAGGTCATTGAGACGTACACCAATCATGCCGCTAAGTTTAGCTAGAAAATTGTTTATCATCTCCAAAAATAAAGCAAAATAAGAAATAATAGTTTTATTATTCATACCTCTATTGCTACTAATACTAAATATTTATATTCATAGCAATAAAAATTATCTCTGTGCTCTTTAATTCAGAATTCATGAATATCCCTAGAAAATTCGCTTACAAATACAAAATATACCTACGTATAAGGGTAAAAGCGAGCGCTGCTCAGAATAATTTAAATCCCTACATCCAATTTATTTACAGTCACTTGAAGACTTCTCTCAGGTCAAGATCAAAATAAATGAAGACAAATTGAGGTACTCTAAATTCGATTGGATCCAATTTTGGTCCTTTGATACGGAAAAACGTTTGGGGAACTGTAACTATGTAAATTCCTGAAGATATTTTTTTCATTTATTTGTTATTCCTAAAAATAAATTCGTCTTATCATTCTACTCGGTAATTGATGGGCTCAGGCATTACCTTGCGGAAATCTATTGTGACATTTTTCTGCGGGTAATCCAAATTGCTGAGATCTAGCACTAATGGCCATATTTTTTATAAAGCTCGAGGGAAAATCTGCGGGGCGAGCACGGGCGTACCCAAGACGTTGGTGACAAGACGTTATAAATTATGTCATGTCTTAGAATTTGTCTTAAATGCTAGCACGGGTACCACATGTGATATAATTTAAGACGCGACTTGTCTTTCTTGTTGCTGACTTCATAGTGTGACCTAGTATATTAAAAAAATAAAAATGTCTATGACCATCTGAATAGGCGACCAAATAAAAAAGTACGTGTATAAGAGCACAGTTCATACAGATAAACAACTTTTTAATTTTCTTGGGTACTAATTCATTTTTGACATAACACGTACGCGCAGTGTTGCCAACTTAGTGGATTTTCCACTAAATCTGGTGGTTTTGACTTACCTTTTAGCGGACAAATATCGGTTTTAGTGGCTAGTGGATTTTTCTAGTGGAATTATTTGGTACCAAACAGTCGTATCAGTCCGAGATTAACGATGATGATACGGACGGAAACGACTCATCTGAAGATAACTTAATAATATAATTTGATTGACCTCTTTTAAAAAATAGGTTTTATTAAGTATTTTGTTCTTCCACAAAAGCCATGAATTAATAGAGAGTTGAAGTTGAAGTATTTTGTTACATTATATGTAATTTTCATGTTATTGCTTTAATAAACGTTTCAAAAAAATATTATTTCCTTTAGTAAAGACCAAAAATCTGCCAGAAATAAAGTTAGTGGAAAATTTAGCGATTTTTTAAGAAGGTGCGATTTCTGGTGGTTTTAGAGGTCGATTCTGGTGGGGAGCTTGAAACTTCGATGGCAACACTGCGTACGCGGCACGTCTTTCATTTTCTTTTTTTATTTATTATTTGATAACTTGCTAATAACTAAAAGTTCTGTTTTTCCTTTAAAAGTTTGATGTGATTTGTTTTGAAATATATTGTGAAATTTTTGAAGTGAAATAACTCGAACGGATTAGAGGAGTCCCAAATGTTTCTTCGGAATATTTTCCTACTTTGGACCTCTTGCCTTCGGGCAAGAACATAATTATAATAATTTACTGCCATTTGATGCAGTAGTAAGCAGAAAAATATACTTATATTTTTAATTTACTTTTATCACCACCTCCGAACGAACGTGATATAAACGAGCATATTCATCTGTCAAAATGTGACATTTGTTACAAAATGGGTGCGCCCATATTAGCAAATAAGACATAGGAGTCCCAACTAGACGTCAAGAAGTTGTATCACATATCAAGAAATTATCTTACGCCGCCGTGCTAGCATTTAAGACAAAACGGTTTTATCGCCCAAACTGTGATAAAATGTGTGACTCATGCCATGTCACTGTAGGCCGTGCTCGCCGGGCTGTCTGGTGTATTGGTAATTGACGAAGACAACAAAATGAAAAGTAATGCTAAATATTATTTTAGATAATAATGCAATATCATTGTTTAGGACAACCGAATACGAAAATAAAACAATCTACCAAAAACCATTGCTAAAATATGAAATCATAAGATGCTACCGTCCATTTTATTTCCTCGTTTTTTCTTAAATTCGTTCCAAGTAACGGAGGCAGCAAGAAAATCTGGTAAGAAACCTTCGTAATTGGAATGTATTGTGATCCCAACAATGGTTCAGCTAACAGGATTCAAAGGGGGGTCCATATATATGAGAAAGTAAGGATTTGTAGGACAGGTTTGGGAAGAAAAGGCGATTCTTGAATACCTTTGAAAATTACGAATATTGCTAGTGATATTCGCTAAATTGTTATTTCCCTGGATTACATGATAGTTTACGTAATGTGATTCTGGAAGAATATTGGACAAATTCAAGGCAATGAATCACGTACTTTACCTCGGAAGGAAAGTTATGACGATGCAAATGTTATTTGTAGATCTTTTGACAACCATTAACTGGGTTGTGGAGCTCAAATTGGCAATCAATCTATGCAAAATATTGTTTGTTTTTGTTGTTTTTGGTTAGTGTAAACGCTGATCCAAACATTGTTGATGGGAAAAGGCTAGCAAATGATCGTGGGTCAAGAATAAGTTTCTAATAAGAAGTATTGAGTCAAATCATTTCAGAATGTATTATGTTTCTTTAATAATTGTTATCTCTGTAATTAAAGAACAGATGCCTCTGGATTATTATATTGATGATAGATTCAAATATTTATTTCTAATACTAATCACTATAAAATTCTAACAGCTCCAAAATGTTTCAATTCCGATTAATCCGGAATACCACAGACAAAATTGAAAGCTGTCATTGTAGAAGCAAAGGAATGAAACTATAAATCCTTTTCAGAGCGCGTTCTGTATGCCAGGAACAAGTTATTGAATGGAGCCAGACCAGCTGTGGTCGGTGGGACGCCGATAACGGATGTGCTAGCGACCGTGAGTATTATTGTAAATGTTTTGAGGGCCAAGATCAGGTGGCAATCAATTTTAAAGCATTTATGAAGCTTTTCTTTGGCGTGACAGTCACTAGACAAAGGGTATGAAGAATAAAATGTACAGTTCCTCATGGAAGGGAGGATCCTCCATTGAGACGGGTGCTGTGTCTGGTGGGCCACTGCCTTACAATGTTGCTGTCGGGTTTTTCTGCAGACTCTTATGTAGGTAGTGTAAAACTAAAATTTATGTCTTAGGGGGCTGTAGTTTTGGGCTATGTTCCTACTATAAAAATTGTAGTGGCGCTACAAATCCAATACAATTTTGATGTTTCTCTCATCGATATAATGGGACGGGCAACTGGTGGAACTAATGGCGCTAGCACCGCATGAACCTAAGCTCTTCATTGGTTGAATATCTGTCAATGTCATTTTATATTTCAAAATAGCTTGACCTCATTGGTCGGATTGGGACAAGCTATGGACACGCCATCTACAATCAGCTTTCACTTGCCAACCCCATTATCAGTGACAGACTATCATTTTATCCATTACTTCTGGTATTAGTTTATGGAGCCTATTTTTTTAATGTGCTCGGCTGGCGTAGAATGATTCTCTTTGCGGAAACATTATTTTTGTTCTTGACTCGAAAATAATTGAATTTTTTAATGTTTTATGCTTATTTCAATTAAAGGTTGTTTGTAATTTTAATAATATAAGACAACATAGATTTATCTCAAAAGCCTCGCAAATAATTTTATTACGTTATTGTCATCGTTACTCTAAACATCTTCTCCGCAGGAACTCCGCGTCATGTGCTTCAGCTCCGCTTCATGTCCCCCTCGAGGAGAATGGATCCGTACTCCGCTGATGATGAGGCCTCCTGACCAGCCCCTTGGTTACGGACTTGCTGCCCCGAGGAATGGAGCCAGGTACAATTGTATTATAATAATGTTTATTAAATCTGCCAGGTTAAAATGGGACTACGCGGGTCACGTATCTAGGATGTAGCCGGACTGATTGGCGAAAATTATAACACAGTAGGTGCCTGAAGACGGCCGACGTAACCGAGACAGGCCCAAGAAACGCTGGAGTGACGATCTGGACTCATTTTCAACGGATTGGACGGATAAGGCAAATTGTAGAAAAACTTGGAAAGCCATAGGGGAGGCCTTTGCCCAACAGTGGGACAGCGTAGGCTAAAGAAAACAAAATTTAAAAAAAATGTTAATCAAAACATTTAAGTTTTATAGCAAAGAGGACTACAAGTCCTCCGGGGTCAGAAATAGGGTCCAAGATCCCGTGGTCAAGGCAAAAGAGTGACCAATGACCATCTAACAATTTACCTATACATCCTGCTTTGAGGCACAGAGGACTCTCGATGTAAATGGATGGTCATGGTTAGCCACCCACAGACCGACCTTGACGAACGCTGTATATTCTTGGAAATCGACCTGTGCGGTATTAAGACGAAGTTAGAAAATTTTTAACACCTATTTGTTAAATCGACCTGTGCGGTATTAAGACGAAGTTAGAAATTTTTTAACACCTATTTGTTTATGTTTATGAACAGGTCTTTGCTGTCCGCTCTTCAGGCTCACGTGATCAAGTATTTGCTGTTCGATTCCAGGCCACAGACTAAGGATAACAAGTGCGATGTGCCACCAGAAACGTAAGTAGAATGATAGTGGTTTTAAAATACAGTACCTAATTTTAGGAATTTCTTATTATCAGCCACGGAGTCTTTGTGCCTGGTTGAAGACAATAGGCGCGCCCCCTTGACCATGGAACTCAAATATATCTGGCATAATATGGGTGTACTAATAATAATTATTATTATTATGTACCAACTTTTATAGTTCACTCCTCATTCGGCATCTTAATGTCACAGGATCTATAGAGATCTAAAGGCTGCTGCTAACTTGCTGCCACTGACCAGTCTGTGAAATTCTCAATGATCTTTGTTGTAGTTAAATATGGGGTTACTCATATTATGTTCGGTGGATCTAGCACGAGCATGCGGTATAAACGTAACGAAAAATGAAAGTTACTAAGTACTGAAGTAACTTTCATTAACGTCGATTTCATAATGAAAGTTATTTAAGTACGTTTATTTCATTTAACATAAGACGTTTTTATTCATATAATATTTTTTAAATTGTAAGGATGTATTCATTCCAATCAATGCATTTTACTGTGCTTGTTGCAAACAATTTATTCATTTATTTAACAAATTTTAAATCTTATTTAAAAATATTGACTAAATAATTGCGCCTGACATAATTCCTCTTTTATAACATCAAAGCCCGTCGAAACAGATTAATCTGTCACCATGTCATGTAACAAGCAAAATCCAGTTACAAAATATTAATCACACAAGCGAACGAGAACCCAAAACTCCCGATAACATCAATTTTAATAATAAAAAAAGCAACAAAACAATATCATCTATCACATAAAAATACCAACATTGTTCTAACCCAGAGGCGTTACTATAAAAATTACAGGCGGCTCCTTTCATACTCATGCCTTGGTTATAACAAACGACGCCGCCTGGAACTACGCTGAAATCTGTACTGAAAAAGCGGTTATTTTGACGACCGAGATATAAAAATATTTACGTCTTATTCGATATCGAAGATTTATACTTCTGCAGATCTTTGGTAGGCTCTGCGAATTTAATGTGCGAAAAAAGTGTTGGTTTGACGAGACGGTTTTTTCTAGATTTATTTGGTATTTTCTTGTTTGATGTTAGCGTAGATGTACACACTCAAGTACCAAATCGACGCCCACGCTGCTGTGGGGTAGGCGGGAGTTCGTCATCTCACTGTTCCTTTGCGCAGCTTCCTTCAGCGATATGACCTTTCCACAGAAGGACATCTCTGCATTCCAGAACTCTGCCAACCATTTACGTTTCATCTCCTTCTTCCGTAAATGTGGTACGGCACGGCTCATTACGACGCGACCCGCGTATGCTGGTAGATCTCTGCATACCCTATCAGCTTTACACCCTGTAGGTCACACAGCAAAACTCAGGCATATCCGATGTGACACAGGAGTGGACCCCAAACCAAGCCCTGTGGAACACCGTCCTGCATGGATGCAGGACGGTGTTCCACAGGGCTTGGTTTGGGTCCTAGATCTAGTTTTTGCGGTAAAAAACTTAATGTTTTTGCATAACATTTTTCTGTGAGCATATTTCTCGGTTTTATCTCGCAACAATCCGCTATATTTATAAAATCTGGATTGAACTGCAATGACAAAACAAATATTTTTCAATAAATCAACAATAAGAAGTCAATATCAACAGCTTCTACCTAAAATAAAACTATTTTATAAAATATGAGATTACTTATTTCCTATTATTGCTTACTTAATTAGGCAACCTAGATTAACCACTAACAAACGGTTAGTTCATTGTGAGCTTAAAATTTTAACAAACGAATATTTAAACCATATCACGTATTAATTGAGAGTATCATTCTATAGTAATTGGTATGGATTATAGTTATTTTAAACGTAGATAGTTGATTTTGAAAAACCAATTGAACGACTGTTTGTATTAATTATTTCAAAATAATGTCTACGTGTTTGTGTTAGATTTAAGTTTTAATTAATTTTGAATAGTTACATTTCAATATTAAACATTGACTAAACATAAACAGTAACATCATTAAAGTTCAGGCTGTGAAGTATACTTAAATATTTTACGAATAAATACATAGTTGACTCAAAATGCTGTCGCTTGTTATGGGCATCAATCACTTTTTAATTAATCCATTTAATATTCTGCAAAGTAGATTAACGGAAAATTGTCTTTAAAATCTTCTAGAAAATCAGAAGATTAATTTGAGACATGATAATGTTGGTTCAGCTATTTTTATGCAATATGCTGTTTACCTCACAATTCTATTGACAAAATTTCATCATAATTCTCTATCCGTCCTCGATACTCTCTCCTATACACTCGATCTCTCGATTTATGTTTGCCATTCTAGCAGTCACCTCCAGTTTTTAACTGAATCTTTTTTTTTTGTTATTAGTCTAATCTTTCCCACTCCTGAGCAAAGACCTCCCCCCATCCCTTCCACTTTCCTCGTTGTTGCGCCTCTTACCGCCAGTTAACGAGAAAGCCATCCAAGGCGTCCTGCCATCTCCTCTTCGGTCTGCCGCGCCGCCATCCATCTATCTCCGGGCTCCAGTTCTGAGATATACTGGCCCAAAGCTTTACGGCATCCGGCAGACGTGGCCTGCCCAGTCCCATTTTAGTTTGGCAGCTTTATGAGCTACGTCAGCAATTTGAGTTCTGGAGAGTAGTGTGGTGTTCCTTACACGATCGGTAGGTTTAACGTTGAGTGAGGTTTGACATTGCCCGTTGGCAAACCTTGAGTTTGGACCTCTGAATGTTAGTCAAAGACTAAATCTGTGCACTATAATTATAAAGACTAAGTACTATCGTCCCTCGTTATAACCCTAAAATTCCGTGCGCAAAGGCATACAGCATAGCTTCAAAATGTCGATCATAATTCTCGAGAACACCACGTGTTTCGGCATAAATCTGCACTATGCATCGCCGGACAATATTTTAGTTCAAATAGTCGATTTTATGGTCTCACCATCGCTGTATATTTCAAATACACTGATATTAATGGTGGCGAAGGATATTTTATTGTAATTGCATGTTGTTTTCGATTTAAGAATGATTTTGGGAAGAAATCCAAATTTGTATATGATAATTATGTAGCGTAAATGATCGTTTATTGTTCTGAAAAAAATTAGCAATTCGGTTTCCTAATCGTTTGGTTAAATATTATTAAATGAAACAATTATCTAACAAATAAAATAAATAACCTATTAATAATAATTATGTTTTCCACACAAACAACTAAGGTATCACATAATCAGGTTATACTAAGGAGAAGACGATAATCTCTTTTTAGCTGAAGTATCTTGTCTACTTCCTTTTTGAGATTTTCTTCATAAATCACCATAAGTGACCTTGAAAAAATATCGAGAAGGGAGAATGGACATTCCATTGTTTCCTTCTCGATATTTTTTATGGCGATCGGAATTGCCAAATAAAGTTTCGGTATTAGGGTCAGGTTCATATTAGAAATAAAAATAGACCCTATATATTATAATGATCCCCTTTCTAGGTCATTTGAATTTTGAGATCAGTGGTGGTAAAATAAATAAAATATAATAGTACATTATGGTATAAGTGGGTAATCATCAATACACACGTGTATCATACGACGTTTTTCAACACACTTGTGAAGAAAATAATACTAAAAAGTCATCTTCAACGGTTACCTAGAGCGAGTTCTGTATTTTTTTTTCACAATAGCGGGAAAAAATTATCGGTTTTCTTATGCGCGCGCATCTACAGTTCGATCAACTTATCTGTGCAGGCGGGAAAACACGGAACTAAAATAAATGTACTAAGTTTGACGTAGCGATGCATATTTCTTGACCAGTGGCGCCACCATGAAATTCAAACTTAAAATGGTCATACTGTAACAATGACGATCGACCATAGACTAAAAGAATGAGGTTAATTTATTTAAAAAAAAGTTATATTACAAAAGTTATATTATTTGAGTGAAAGTTTCATTTATTAAAAACGTACAAGTTAAATTTATCTATTTAAATTCAAAGTTGCATGAAATGAGCAAGCACTAGGTACATTAATTTATTTTTACAATTGAACACGATCTTTTTTGTATCGAACCTTTTTTAAGAACATAGCAACTCAACCAATAAAATTTAAAAAAAAAACGGTATTACCCGGTTAAATTGAAAATGCTCTGTTTACTCGCGTATTATTTGCAATATGGTACTAACTTAACTTTGTAGTGATAATTCTATTATGCACTAGTGTATAATATTATTATGCACGTGTGAGTTATAGTTCGGTTTATGGCCCTAAGAACGACGTAATAAGGCTCACTTTACGAGCAAGTGTGTTGAAAAACAAATAAAGGATAAATAGTACATTACTGCAGCGGCCAGCAACAGAGGCATTGATGGACGAACGTGTAAATGTGGGCCGAGGCGAAGCCGAGCCACACATACGTAAGTCCATCAATGCCTAGTTGTGGCCAAGGCTTGTATAGTACTTTTCTCAAATAATGCGAGGAAATTAAATACAATTTACTTTTCAAAATCACATAAACAACAATAATTTTTCACGCGTTGAAGAGTTCAGCCAATTCGAAATTTAAATAAAACCTTTAATAACTCACCTCCTTGGTTGCTATGGTTCAGAGTAAAAGATCGTTCCATTTTTAAATAACACGACAGATATGAGTTTAGTATGTAATTTATTTGGCCGCTAAACACGACAGATATGGATTTTCATACAACTTTTGCCGGCCGCTGGTCGCATGTATCTGGCCAGTACAGCAATTTCGATTTATCTCGAAGAAGGTTGTCAAAATAATGCTCAAATTTCCAAGCATGTTTGAGAAAAATTAATAACAAATTATACAGGGAAGAAACGCTCCTATATTATTTCATGAAAATAACAAAACATTATTCCGCTTTAAATAATTACGAAACATTTCGAAATGATTTGTTATCAAACTCGGATTACACTAACAATATTATAATTTATTGTAATCGCTAAAAGATCTATTGAGAAATTTATCGTCTCCTCTCATCCCGAAATAAATCTGTTTTGATTAATCATTTTACTTTATCACAACTTTTATGATAGCTTATGATTATAAAAAGGTTCGTGAAAAATTGTAGGCATTAAATAAAATTGTGTAAAACATTTCGTATTTTCGATAATGGGGTAATATTTTTTCTCTTTTTATTTTTGTGTGACAAAGATTGAAATCATTAAATGTGCTCTAAACATACAAAAAAAAAACAGTAACAGTAAACTGTCATTCTTCTGGCCGTTACGAAATTTATTTGGGGCAACATGTCTTCTTCTTCTTCACACAGTCCATCCATCGTTTTTTCGGTCGTCCCCTACTTTTATAGCCAATTCTTTTAAAGTCAGATTGTTATTTTAAGTGACCGATGCCGATGTTATCCGAATGTGCTGTCAACTAAAATAAATGCGTGAACATTTTTTTAAGCGAATCAAACGATTTAAATCTCAGTTGTTTAACGGTTTACGATAACCACTAAAGTTGTGGTTATTATCTGTAATTTACCTACAAAGTATTAAAGCACGAACCTTGTAAATTGCTCAATAAATACATTTTGACTGTGTTATTCTTTCCTGTTAACCACTAATAAGTTGTTCTATACTTAACGAAAGCACTCTTTTGCCATGAAATAAGACATTTTCAAAGTCAAATTGTCACCATGCACGTATTCAATAGCTTATTTCATAATTATGATACTAAAAACGAATGACTCTAAAAAACGAAACGAGGCTTTCTGCTTAGAAAAATCTCAATACACTTTCAAATTATAAATCACTCACATCATGTGCCCAGCCTTTTCTAACCATTTTGGGCGAGCTATCCATTCAGACCCACAATGATTCGATAGCCTATCTGAACTCATAAACAACCTAAACCAAATAACTACCAACCATGTCTAGTTAGCCAAGGTTTGCCATTCAAGAACACTTTCTCCGTACTGTCCAGGTACCTTCGACCTTCAGAAGAACGTCAAGAGGAAGCCCTCTGGCGTGCTTGCAGTGAGGTGATCTGGCGTTGTGGAGGTGGCGGCAACACTGGTCAGGCTACCGTGGAACCGAAGGCTTTGGTTGCGTTGCCCAGTGATACTAACTATGTACAGCATAGCTCGGCGTATTATCAGGATGGGGTTACTGAGAAGGTATTTTACTGAGTCATTTTGTTTAAAATTATTTTGTATCAGACCTTAGTTGAGTCCTAATAATGTCTAATGAATCCATAGTAGGGGGAGATCAACGTCACCAAACGGCTTTCCACAGTTGTACAAAATTTACAACACGCAGCTTCTCAAAGTCACCGCGTCAAATTTCAAGTGTGCAATAACTTCTTGGCATTCACATATGTGATGCCTAGTGTTAGTGCAAATGGCTATCTGCAGCTAATTATGGACTAACATTTAATTTTATCTATTTCTGTACTCATTTGGTGAAGGTTAAGGCATTTTTGTGCGTTTACTTTTTAAGATTAATTTAAACATTGAATTTCCGCAACAAAAAATAAATAACCTACTAATTATACACCTCTTCAATGGTAATAAATGAACAACAGCTCTAAGCCAATTTGCAATTTCAAGTAAAGATAAATGATAGCAAGATCTTAATCAAATTAAAAACAAAAAGCTCGTTATGAACATTCCAAATATCAACAAATTAACAGTCAAAGCCGATTCATCAGAATCAGCAATTAACTTCACTTTAAGCAGATAATGTTACAAAGGCACTGTTCGAAATGACAATGTTTAAAATAATACCTTAAATGTTTTCAGCTTGAGTTTATTTTCAGAAGTTTGTATAAATATAATTCTCTTGCAAGCTGCACATTTTCGAATTCACGAGTTTGGAGGATCTCCAAATCTTTTTGAAGCGTTATTTATATTTGGTGAGTGTTATTTTAATATTAAAATTAATATTTAGACATTTTGTAAGCTCAGTCATTTTAGTGACTACCTCGCCTCGTTGGTACAGTAGGCGCAAGCGAGACTACTAAAATATGTGGTCCCGGGATCGATTCCTGGGTCAAGCATAGTGTTGGGTTTTTCTTTAAGATTGCTCAGTGGTAGCCAGCCACGGATACTAGTTCTATGCCTGGTTGATGGCAATAGGGTCGTCCTGTTACACGGCACTTAAACAAATGAGGTAAAATGTGAGTGTACTACTGATACACTTTTGCCTAACCCTTCGGGCATTATAGACGTGATGTTATATTATGTGTACGTAATATTACTTTGTCTTTGACAGTTTCAAACTGAAGATGGTATTGGAGCTTTGCTGTTGCTGTATGCGTGTGTTTTGTCAAGAGGATTGGATAAGTAAGACGTTTTATATTTTGCTAGAAGAATCAGCAACAGAGCCTGAATATTTTTTCGACGGGTTAAAGGTTTAGGCTCGCCCCTACATAGTAAAACATAAGTGGCGAAATTTGGGTGTACTATTTATTGGCAAGACACTTGCCTCAGTCTTTACATACATTGCAAGTTGGAAGTTTGACCTCCAATATGCTCAAACTGAAAGGTCAAGTGCATCTCGGCTTCATTAAGACAGTGTGTATTTACAATTTTTATAAGGTTGTACTTCAGTAAAAAAAATGACAAGCATCTGAAGCAATTTTTTTATGAAACAAGTAAATAGTAATAGCAGAAAATTAAATAACTATTGCTTTTTGAATTCCAACATGTAAAATCACCTTATGAGAAAGTTTATGAACTAGAATGAAAATGTCATAGACTAATAACTTGACCAGTGCCTAAAGAAATACTTTATTATACTATTTTCAGCATCAAGAAAGACCTGGACGGCAAGCTAACCCACCTGGTGTCGGCCCACGTGGAAGGTTCCATCAATGTGGTGACGCTACTGCTCACTGGTCGCGCTACTCCGTACCTTCATAACGGAGTGTTGTATGTTGGTGATGAAGACCATTATGTAAGTTGGCTGTTTCTAAGCTGTAATTGACAAAATATCACTATCATAACTCGCCTCGAAAACATTGCATGGCGTGACGACATAGAAGGGTTTGTGACAAACTGAATGGAGAAACCCGCACAGATGGAAGAGTGGAAAGCTTTTGGAGAGGTTTTTGTCCATCAATGGGATAAAATATCTTCTTCTTCTTCTTCTAATAAATAAAGAGAGAAGTCCTGACTGACTGACTGACTGATTGACTGACTGATTGACTGACTCATCAACGCCCAGCCCAAACCCTTGAACCTAGAAAGCTGAAATTTTGCACAGAGGTTCCCTTTATAATGTAGACAAGGAATAAGGAAGGATTTTTCGAAATTCAACCCCTAAGGAAGTTAAATAGGGGATGAAAGTTAGTATGGAAAATCGTAATTTTCACGCGGGCGAAGCCGCTGGCAAAAGCTAGTCTTATATATACCCCAATTTTGACCCATATCGCCTTATTACAAAACGTAGTTAAACCTGGTTTAACTTAGACTTGGTTTATCTCGCATGACGTCTCACTTCAATAATATTCAAAAGAAAGTAACAGCATGCGAGATAAACCAGGTCTAAGTTAAACCAGGTTTAACTACCTTTTGTAATAAGGCGGACAGAGTCTGGATTTGAGCCCAGTTGATGGATTAAATTGCCATCCTACCTATGATGGCAATTGTGGAACATAACTGTCGAAATGTAGGTTCTCGTCTACTAGCCCTTCGGGGATTACGCAGGCATGACGCTACGTGAATATATTGTTTAGTTTCTGTTCTACCTACCGATCTAAGTTGGGCCACTTTTATTTTTTTTGGAGGGGTCATCAAATGATTTCTCCCGCTCTGGGCGGAGCGGTAGGAAGTGACGGACCAAAAAAAAACTGAAAAATTAAAACTTTTTAGTAAAAAATAAAACCGACTTCACACTTCCCAACAAAAAAAGAATTTTTCAAATCGGTTAGCAAGTGACGGAGTTATGCCCGAACAAATATTAAAAAAAAAACGAATTATTGAGAACCTCCTTCTTTTTTACCCGACTGCGGCGAAGCCCAAAAGGAGGGTTATTTAGAAGTCGGATAAAAAACAACTATGTTTCTTCTAAGCCCTTTGTGTCCGAGGCTGCGGTATCTCTTTCAAAAAACCCGCAGCGACAAGTTGTGCCATTTCACGTAAGCACCTACATGAAAGTCTAGTTCTCGTAAATACCAGCTGCTTTTCGTTTTAGGCAATGCCACAGTTCGGAATACTGGCTCGCAGTCCCGTCGGTCTGCTGGTGTGGTATGGTGGTGAAGAGAACTCCAAGAACAACATCAATAAGCAGTATCCAGGATCTAGGTTGAAGACTCCGGCTTTGCCTATCTGGGTTAGTATTGTTGCCCTTGGCAAATTAATGAGTAGCTCATTTTGTGGATGAAAGCTTTATCAGCCTATAATGTTCCAACTGCTGGGACACACGTTTCTTCTCTTTGAGAGGGAATGGATATAGGTACCACGCGGACCCAGTGCGCGTTGTTATAATTATGTCACAATACATGTCTTCAAAGTTTTGGCTCTGGAAGATGTCGGTTACCTCACGATGTTTTCTAAAGCTAAGAATTTTCATTTATAGACGTTTTAACTTCAAGCTAATTTCTAAACCAACGAATAAAACGTTTTCTCAAGTAATCACTTTGACTATATGTTTATAGATGTGTGAGTCTAAATGAAAAAATATTTTCATTAATATTTTGGTAAGAATTATAATAAATTATTGAAGCTTTGGGGATTTTGTGGTTTATTAAAGGTTGTTTCTTTAATGCTTGTTTGTTTATTCAGGTAACCAGCTGCTCAGGACACTACGGTGTCCTCTTCAACACCAATCGGGAACTCCTCAGGAATTACCACGCTGAGCGAAGGTACCAACTAAAACTTTACTACTAAAATTCATTACACCATCTTCATTCAAATAATCAACAAAACCTTAAACTCGATACACTCACAAACAGATTGCCTCGTTTACGTAAAAACCTTTCACAATTACTCTTTAAATATTTGAAAGGTTTCCATCCACCTACAACCTAAACTCAATTCTGTTTTACTTGTTTCAAGGTTCGATATCCACTACTACACGTGTGGCGGTTGCAGCGTTTTGCTGAATGTGGACACTCGGGCTCATGATGACGTAGTTGGGACTCTGCGTAGTGACGACATTAACGCTACGCCGCTTGAGAAATTGATACATACCAAGTATGATAAAGGAAAATAGCTACTTTACTATTTATACGTAGTGGTATAAACTCCGTTTTAAACGTCCGTGCCTCGAAAAGCACGTTAAGTTGTTGTTCCCGGTTTCTATATATAGATCTTTGGCAGTCGTTACAGGTAGGCCGTGACCTGAAAGTCTGAAAACCAGTCTTACCAAAGGGTATCGTATTACCCAGTATTATATGGTACTCCCTTACTTCTCCTAAAATTGTTTGTCCGAAAATCATTATCCATAACACGTTTGCCATAAACTTCATTAACCATAATGTTCAAATTGCCGAAATTTTGTTTAACATAATTATCTTTAGTTCTAAAAGTATTCTGTCATAATATCGATTACTATAATAATTGAATCTCCTAATTTTACATGACCTAAATTAATATGTCCTAACTATTGCTTTACCTAATGTGTATTATTCCGAATGTTCGTTTATAATAAATTTTATAGTCCTAAAAAAAATTCGAAGTGTCTAGTCGTCCGATTAGCGGATGAATAAAATTAATTAGTCGTCCGATTAGCCGGATGAATAACCAAAATTATAGGCTGTTGCTAGTCGTCCGCTAAGTGGATGAATCACCGTCTCGCGACAGTATCCTTTATGGGCGGCATGGGCACCGGGCCGTAGGCCGACGAAGGAGGCCGGCGGAGGCCCGGCACTTCGGGGACAGAAGACATTAGTGTTATGTAATATGCGAGCGAAGCGAGCGCGCGTCATGGAGTACAACATGCGTTGCATGTATGAGTGACGTGACCTAGCTTTGTTATACTTTGTTCTAATAATATTATTATGATAAATAAACATTATGTTATTTTAATTTAGGACTTAAAACTTTTATGGAAAACGATTTTATGTCTTTCGTATATTATTGATTGTAATATTTATGACAAATGGATTTAGGACTTATTATATTTAGGGATTTCAATTTTATAGCATGTGATATTATGTGATATTTAGTTCGGGTAAGTTATCATTCGGACAAATGATGATTAGGACAAAAAAAGTTATGGCATTTTAAATTATGGATAAAAAAGTTAGGTGACACAATAGAGAACCGTATTATATATATATATATTAGTCCTCCTTACCGGTTTCGGTAACGGCGACCCCTATTTCCTAGCGTGTGCCCTTATATGGCTGGCCAGACCGAATTTACTTTGAAATACCCGGTCACAGCTAAAGCAGTAGAGTTGACCGGCTGACTACCCAGTATTAAATGGGTTGTGGAGGTCAGACAGGCAGTCACTCCATGTAAAGTACTATAGTATTAGGCTGCATCCAGTTAGACTGAAAGCCGACCCCAACTTAGTTGGGAAAAGACTAGGCAGATGATGCTATTTATAAGTAGTGTTAATCTAGAGTGCATGGCTAGATGTATCATAAATTTGACTCCGTGTCAAATAGTCGTATCAAAACAGCACGCCTATCACTAATTTTTATACTATCTGTAACGACTGCCAAAGATCTATATATAGCAGCCGGGACCAACAACTTAACGTGTTATCCGGGGCACGAAGAGAACTCGGTAAGTAACGGGTGGTCACCCATCCACAGATCAACTTAGGCAAGCGCGGTGTTACTTAAAGGTTGACCCGAATGGCAATTATTATTATTAAGATACGAGCTCCTCATTTCTCAGTTTATAAACGCTCCCGAGATACATAAAAATATTCGTAAGTATGGGGGCAATGTTTTTCAAAATAATTACTACTTACTGCTATGTTTTTAATAAAAATCCATGTTTAAACACTTAGAAAACACTCATGCATCATCCCATTTAATGTGTTTTGACGACTTCATGAAGTACCTGCTCTTAAAGTCTAGATTTACTTTACGGTCTTTATATGCGCATTCTCTGCAAGAACCGTCACGTTTATAGTTTGTGCTCGACTGTATTAGTGTTTGACATTTATGAGTAGATCTAGTTGAGTACTGAGTGGTTGAGTGTTTAGATGTTACTGAGAGGTGACAGACTAATGCGGTTTTATTATAGAACTAAGTGTTAACTCGATAATTTTCCCACGAGAAGATAAAATCGGAACAAAAACTATCGTATGTGTTAATTCAGGTTATAAACTATCTGTGTACCAAATATCCAAATCTGTTCTGTAGTTTTTGCTTGAAAGACTAACAAACATCCTTCCATTCTTACTTACAAACTTTCGCGTTTAAAATATTAGTAGGAAGTAGGTTAAAATAGAATATGTTTTTATTGAATAAGAGCGGACTTTACCAATGAACCTTTACGAGTGTATGAATGTCTGCCTCGTGGTCTAGTGGTGGGTTTTTCCATTAGATATTATGGAGTCTGTATTTGTGCCTTGTGCCCTGTTGATGCAATAGGGTCATACAATGGGACTTAACATAACTGGCAAACTATGCGGTACACCTCTGTCTAACCTTTCGGGAAATACAGGATTCATCATCATCATCATCATTTCAGCCGAAAGACGTCCACTGCTGGACATAGGCCTCCCCTAAGTAAGTACTGCCTATTTGTAACTTACACTCGAAAACTGCAAGGTTGTTATTTTGATTTTACGAATAAAGAACTTATTATTATTATTATTATAAGTGTCGCCACATTGACCGGTCCCGTGCGTCTCGCATCCAGCGGATCCCCGCAACCTTCACCAGGTCATCGGTCTACCTAGTGGGAGGTCTTCCAACGCAACGTCTTCCGGTTCGCGGTCAATACAGGATTAATGATAATATAATACTTTTAGCCTGTAATAGAGCGTACTTTAGCAATTAGACTAACACGATCTGCAGGATATCTAAACAGCAATCATAAACGTTTCAAAATCCTATAGAAATTATAGCACTGAGCTAATCAGATTCAGTTTGCAGTGACGTAGTGTAGTGAAATTAGTCCCTATTATTAACTCAATGTACAGTCACCTGCAAAAATGCATGGATACTTTAGTGTGTATTTTTCTGTGAACGTTTATAGTCGATTACTAGTTAACGTTGGGTGGCGTCATGTCTCGTTTCACACGATTTTAGTTCTGAATTGTCCATGAATTTTTGCAGGTGACTGTACGTATTTAGGCAAAGTAAAATGATTAAAAGTTCCTCTTTCACTACACTTACAAGAACTTACAACTTACTAGAGATTGGTCTCTGGTTTATCTCTGATTTATGAAACAATCAACGGTGATTGCGTCAATTCATCTGAATATTCGTGAATAGGGTGATCATTTGCCATTTTATTTACTGTTGGGCAGAGATTGCAAAGAGATTTAAAAGATTTATAGAGCGGATATTTAGGAATATTTTCGTTTAAAAATTTTCTTCCTGAACATTTTTGATTTTAACACGAATTTCATCGAACCTGTGACTGGATAGATCAACATGCCACTCAGTATTCGATTCCCGGATCGGGCAATGTGTTTCCCACACTCCCACGGAGGGAAGTGCCGGGGTCTATCCGGCCGTGGTCGTCTTATGTGCGCTAATCTGCGGATTTGGTTGCTCTGGGTTGTCTCTGTCACTGTAGCTAGTTGCTTTGTGGGTTTTTAATGGATTAGGGAACGGTTACTCCATCAGGCATTTTTAAGTTTGATTTTGTGCCCGATTGATAGGAAATAGGTTCACCCCCATTTACTTCTATCTATCTTCTATCTTTTTATAAATAAAAAGAGAAGTCCTGACTGACTGACTGACTCATCAACGCCCAGCCCAAACCCTTGGACCTAGAAAGCTGAAATTTTGCACAGAGGTTCCCTTTACAACGTAGACAAGGAATAAGGAAGGATTTTACATTCAACCCCTAAAGGAGTTAAATAGGGGATGAAAGTTTGTATGGAAAATCGTCATTTTCACGCGGGCGAAGCCGCTGGCAAAAGCTAGTACGACATAATAATATAACTGTTAAAATTTTGCGTGTACTATTAAGTAAACCTCTGTCTAAACCTTCGGGGATTGCCGGTGTGATGTTAATGTTGTTTTCTTTACTAATATTTCAAATTCTTTTACAGGTGGCAGGATGCAAAGATTACCTGGACAGGCCCTACCCCATACGTCGGAGAGCCGGCGAAATAGAATATCTACACAGATTCATCTTCGATACACTGATAATGAGGGAAAATATTATCAGTAATAATTATAAATTAAAGCTTTAGTAGATTGTAGTTTCTCTAGAGATACATAAAACAATATTGTAAAGCTTTTGTGATAGTTACTTTGTTGTATTGCTTAATTCAGATTCAAGTTTTCAAGTTCTAGACGACACGGTTGACGCAGTGGCTGAGAGATTGGACTGCTGCGTTGAGTGTCGCGGGTTCGATCCCCACATGGAACAAATTTTAATTATATGGCCTATAGATAGTAGTTTCGGGTCTGAGTTTAAATGTTTGTAAACGCACCCACGACACAGGAGAAATTTTTAGTGTGGGCAACGTTTAAATAAAGAAAAACCTGTTTTTAGCCTTAGGACTATTTGTAATTTTGTTCGAGATTTTATAGTTGATGAAATAGCCTTGCTGACATTTGAAATTCCACTAAAATAATTACTAACGAAAAATATTCCGCCCGCCTCTAACTTTTAATGAAAAATCAATAGCACTAAGCCCTTCCTTGTCACTACGCTGTGGAAATAAATTCTGGAAAATAGAGCTGTAAAATATTATTTAGTTGTGATAGATGTCTGTTGATTATCTTAGTAAATAAAGCTGTGTTAGTAGATAACAAAGAAATAACGGCTGGAACTTTAGTTCGCGTAATAGGACGTGATATAATAAAATCTGTACAAGTTAGCTGTTTTTATTCTTGATTCCATACTCCAATAGTTCAGCTTAAAGTTTTGGTTATTCTTAAACTACTCCATTCCTTACTTTTAAGAAGATAAGAATTTCATACATTCATTCCAGAGTAACTCCAAGGAATTAATATGCATTAAATAATACATTTTTCAGTTCCCATTCTGGTCCATGGGGTCTGGTAAAATCCGGTACATAATTTAAATTGGCCTATTGATTAAAATGTGGTAGAGTACTTAACTTTGGGAACAATTTAATATTACCATGGACTAGAATAAAGAAACAGTAAAGTCTCCGACGTGTCGTCGAATATCCAGCCCATTTATGTAGTTAGTAAGCCAGAAATAAATACTATATTTTGGGTAGATATAAATTTAATAAAAGTCATTACAAAAAATAAAAACACAAATTTATTTCCCCACTGGTAATAATTACCATCATTTATAATAGCATCCCCAGGTCAAATTAAGGTAACAATTCACCTGAAATAAATCCCTGATAAGCTTGCTCCTTACAGCCCCCTTGAGACGTTATGGGATGACCTAATTATATGCGGTGTGCCCGCAAACCATGCTACGCCATAGGGGAATAGGAAGCAGAATCCTCTTGCCTGCTTATAAAAATCTTTGTACAATTTATGGTCAGTATGGGCCTTTTTTATGCTGAGATTATTTAACTTCAGTTTAGTAGAATTTCTATGAAAAAGACTTTCATCGGAAGTTTTGCTTAGACTGTTTTTGTCTGATCACTGTATTGATTCTTTAGGTCTCCTTCTAAGCGTTTTAATGGGAAAATTTTATTAAATACCTATATGTGACCCAAAGTTCAGCTATACGAACTCCGCATGCTGATGCAATCATAGGATCATCAAATCCACAGGTGTATGGACATGCAGGGCAAGTTGGAAGATGAACCATTGTCTGTGGAGACACGCCGCATACACACTTATGACCTGAGCCGTCAATGAACTCCCATCTTTAGACATAGACTTTGTTTTATTCTTCAGTAAAGATATTATAATTATGATAGTTGATTGATCAGCCGTATATGCAACAAGAGTTTTACTTACGAATAAAAGTAAATTGACAAGATTTTGACGAAGTAAAATGAATAGAATTGACTCCCAAATTATATGTACAGAAAAATATTACCATTGCTGTCCTATAACTGCTAAGCATAGGCCTCCCCCGTTATCCTTCTGAGTTTATGAAAGGCTAATAAGTATACAGCCAGCTTACTCACATTTACTTTTAAGATTAAACAGAAACATTTAGAGACACGCAGTATTGTTTGACATCATGATGTCAAACAATACTGCGTTTGACATCATGATGTCAAACAATACTGCGTTTGACATCAGTTGCTTAAAGCGAAACGCTTTACATATAAAACAAAATTGCAATCACAATTTCCAGTGTACTAGAATAACAAAGATTTCTGCCGGTATACCTACTTATTGGCTTGTTCGAAGCAGCTTCACGGATACCAAATCCAATCACACTAAAACCTAAAAACACAGTAACCTTGAAAACCCTCAACCATAAAATCTCAGAGGCCCAGATTCCCAAATCAATCTAGATTTAACGATATAAGTTCGTTGTTAGATCGTTATGGGTTTTGATAGATGGCTCCCATGACAAATTCGTTAATAAAAGTAATTTATCATTCGCCTGTCGTCCGCAGAGGTGTCCTGTCGTCTTTGAAGGATCTGCTCCTGATTTTATCTGCAGGTAAGGTTGCAGGCTTGTTTTTTAACTGTTTTATAATATTTTAGGAGTCCAAACTAGCCTTTTTTATTTTTTTGGGGGGTGGGAAATCATGAAATCACTCCTGCTCTGGACAAAGTGGTAGGGAGTGTCAAACTTCTACTGACTAAAAACCACCCATGTTCCTTCTTAGCCCTTGTGACGAGGCCGCGGTACCTCTTTCGAACAACCCTTGGATCTGAATAACTGGAGGTTGTGGAGGTCAGATATGCGTCCTTCTATGTAACATTTTGTAATTGGTAACAACCTGATGCGATAGGTTGTTTTGGAAACAACCTAACACGATGAAGTCATTGGTTTAATAATAGTTTGTATGTAGTAGCATAAATGGACATTACATAAGTCATTTTTAACACTTAAAGTGGGATGCTGGTATTTACCACGTTTTCTATTCTGTTTACTTTTGCTAAACATGGTATATAACGTTTTCAGTGCAAATTATTATGTTAGTGAACAACGCAGTTTAAAATAAAAAGGTTTAATTGAACACAGGTTTCTTAGCTAGTTTAGTAATATTTTCATATTCACTATCAAAGACCAAGCAATAAAACTTTACATCTCCACCTGCATCAAAACAAGCCAACAAGGAACCAACAATATAAATCACACAATTCACTAGCCACGTGACAAATCACCCACAAATAACCTCCTGAACATCACGATCCGATCTAAATCGGAATATCAAACTCAAATATCTCGGAAATATCGAACAATGGCCAACCGAGGCCACGTAGGCCAATAAATCATAGAGGCCTGCCCGAAGTGCCACGTACCCGGGTATTTATCCATAAACCCGGGCATAACAATGGCTAATTGCCCCGGTCAACCCGGACAAGATGGGCAACAATAAAATTTTATTCGATCGTTTAAGTTTCTGAATTTATGTTGGTAAAGTTTCGCACCGGTTGACCCTGATAACGGGTTTAATTTTGGCCGTTACATGGTTTCCCCGTTGCTTTTTAATTTGTAAGGTTTATGCTTGTTTTCGAACTGAAAAGTTTGAACACGTAGTTTTGAAACGTGGTTTCAGTAAAGCTTAACATCGGCTATTGAATATTTTGACTGCCTCGTTAGCGTCGTTCGTCGCAAGCCCTCCAGTTAATCATGAGCTCCTCGGTTCGTGTTTTAGATTGGAAAAATGTTAGTTTGTTATCCTATCAAGCCGTAATATAATACTAAGATAATTTCTTAGTATCATGGCTTATATCTACAAGGTGTTAACGAACCTTTCACGAAGCTGTCAAGAACTTTTAGGGTGAAAAATCACGTTTTTGGTAAGACTCAATGTAACTTATAACATCGCGCTAATGGATGTATAGATGAGTGCCGTGAGTAGTCTTGGAGGAATTTGAATTACAAAATTGTATTTAAAAAAAAAAATTAAAATGTTTGAACTTTGTCCCCCAATATTTTCATAACTTGTTGGTTCCTAAGTAGGGGTATAGTCTAGAACAAACATGATCACAATGACGGAAAGAACAAGTACTTTTTGGTTTTGCTATGGGTTCATTTACACCCAGTAAACACATTACAGAAAAGAAACGGAATTAATCCATTAATTTTCCTTCTTTATACGAAAAGGAGCAATTAACCTGCAAGGCAATTTACATTCTGATTTATTATTAAATCGATTTAAAATGTCACTTTAATGGGATCGCATTTTCTGAAAAAAATATTGCAATGCCGTCCATTTGTCATCAGCTTAACAGAATAAATGTACGGGTCTGCGGTAAAATTTATATGGGTCAAGTGATTTCGTCAGAATTTTGGTTGGATGCGATGCAATTTCGAAGGTATGAAATTAAGTTATGAAAATTCCTAATTAAATAATTCGATTGGGAAAATTATATAATACCACTTTGTTTTCCGTAAAATAAAATTTCTCCTCTAATTGGGTATTTGAATATTTTTTTTTACTTGTGATTCGGAAACAGTAAATTAAAAGATAGACAAAAGTAAAAAAAATAGTGTGATATCTTAAAAAATGCCTTAGTTTTAACCGATTTTAAAGGACGTGCTAGACAGAGACAGCGCTACATCTAATGTGACGTCATAATAACATACCGCCATAGTTACGTAGTACTAATGGCCGTTTCACACGACGAGGATAGAAAGTACCCCACCAAAAACTTCTAAAGCGTGTAGCTACTCCATTTTTTGATCGATTTTATAAAAAAAATTACACATCGTATTATTTCTTATAGTTCTTTAAAATGACATAAAATTTTCATACATTTTTGATATTTTCAAATACCCAATTGAATCATGTTGCAATAAAATTATTATCATCATCACCATTTCAGCCGAAAGACATCCACTGCTGGATATAAGCCTCCCTACTCCAATTGGTGTCACCATATTGACCAGTCTTGTGCGTCTCGCATCCATAAAACATTTAAAACAGAGGGCATCGCTTTTACTTCCTTTTATGATTTGCAGATTTTTTGTCTGAATTTTACTATGCCACCACTTTGATCAGAATCACTCGATATTCAGCAAGTGCGGTGTGTTGTGCCAGTGAGTGGTTTTGGGTGTGAGTGTTGATTTAACTCTGTCGTGGCTAAATAATAACAGACGCTCTGGGCAGTCTTCAGCCTTTAGTTAAATCGTGCTTCCCTAGGTTGATCCGTGATGATGGATGATGATGATGATCCTCTGCGTCTCGGAAAGCACCATAAACTATTTGGTCTCAGCTGTCATTTGTAGATATTATTTTGACAATCGTTCCGGCCCGAAATTCTGACTCAACGACCATACAGCCACTAGACGCCTAACACTTGATCTAACGCACGAAACAAATTCTGTCAACTCGCTGAGGTGCGGGGGAACGGGGTACTGCATTCTGATTGGCCCTTTCAAGGTCATTGCATTTCATAGGGATGAGACAGGTTTAAAACAAACAAGAACGTATCGATATTTTTTAATTGTATTTAATAAAATATGTATTTACATTTTACATAAATAACTTGCATTTAAGTACCTTCTTTATTCTGAATATGATTGAATCATGTAAGAACATTCAAAAATCGCTTGGTTGCAATTGCCCATTTTTTTTTTAAATCTGGATCGTGTGGGTATCTAAAATTAATCGTTAAAGTTTCACAATTTGTTAGCTGTATCCTGTTGTAATTTTTAATTACTAACAATATATTTTTTACTTAAATAGTTAGGTTTTTTTTGCTTTATCGATAACAGGGGTGGTCATGCGATTTGGAGCATCACTAATTATTTTTACTTAAAATCGAGGAAAAGAGATGGCAAAAAAAATACTCTCAAAAGAAAGAGATGCAATCATAAAAGACATCAACGCGCGCTCCAAGAATGTGCACTGCATACAAGTATGACCAGTATAAGATGAACTCCGAAAAATAATGTCAGAAAATTAATTTTATTTAGATTAAGGAACCAATAACTTACCGATGAAATGTGATACCGTCTTTCAGGAAACTTGAAGTCCGGCTTTCTTTATCACACCAACGTACTGTACACGGGGCCATATTATGTTTATTTTCTCGAATTTTCAAAGGTGTAGTGCGGAAGTGTTTACGGCTCACAGGTGTGGTCGAAACTAATGCGAACTTTGTGACTGACGACGGCTATAAGATTTATAGCCCTAATGTGTTGACAGACATTTGTCGCCTGTTATTAGGCGTCTATTGTTCTGACTAGTCTTACCCAGGGATATTGTAATAACTAGTACAAACTGGGATGAGGAGGTCAGACAGGCAGTCGCTCCATGTAAAATACTGGTGTTTATCTGCATCAAGTTAGGCTGGAACTCGACCCCATAGTTGGGAAAAGGCTAGGCAGATGACCACCTATAAACATAATAGCTCTACACCCAAAAAGAAAGGCTTGAAATACATTCATCGTACACCCAAATCATCCTCTAGGATAATCAAACTAAAACCAGCCCACAACCAGCCCCTACATCCTGGAAACACAAACAATGCCGAACTTGCCTCACATATTACATGTAATTGCTATAGTGTTACATCGTATTTGCCATAGGTATTTGCCTACGAGTGACTGTATTACCACAAACACATTAGGGAAACCACCGTTATTAATTAATTACTGAATAAGCTGACGGAAGATATTTGAGATTAGTGAAAATTGCTGCCGTAGTTGTTTGATTTGTAAAGGAGTTAATTGATCGTGATGAGCCTTTTTTTGGGTGGGTGGAAAATCATCAAATAAGGGGTTATTTGATGATTTGATGGCACAGACTTCTACTGACTAAAAACCACCCATGTTCCTTCTTGGCCCTTTATGTCGAGGCCGCAGTATCTTGTGAACAACCCGCAGCCATTACGATGAGCCTTCAAGTCGAAACAGTCTTCTATTTTTTTCTAGTAAAAGCTTTATCGTACTATTACCAAACCACTGCAACTCCTGAGAGCCAGGATCAACGGTGGCGACCACCAGAAAGACCGCTGAGACAATGTAGCTCGATGAAGTCCCAGAGAAACAATTAAACTGTCTTGGACCTCGCAACGAAATTAATCAGAAAGATGATTTTCATCTGATTTTTGAGACTAACTATAATGCCTGAAATTAAATGATTCCTTGTGTGTGTTGAAGAGTACATTTGCAAGCACCACTAACTACTTTGTTTACTTGTTCATGATATCCTATTTTGTAATATTAGCTGTATGTTTAGTGCTTTTGATTGTATCTCATATTTCGGCGACAAATAAATATTTTTTCTTTCTTTTCTTTCTTTCTTTATATCTTTCATTATTTTTAAGTGATAGGTAAATCACGGTCACATGGAAGAAATTCTTAATAAACTTTTGTAGTTATTTTACGACTCAAAACTTAGCAGAGTTATTTAATGTAACACGCAAATTAAGAGTAGCTTCCTTTTACAACTAAAAGAGGTTTACACGTTTTTCTTTCTTGAAAAAGTCACGTCTGCAGTCTCCCAAGAGCATTTCCGTACAAAGATATTTTAATACAAAACATTGTCACACGTAGTAACTGTATTTCAGCATACAAAGAAGACAAAAGGATAGAAATCTTAACTTAACACTTGTAATCTCCAAACGGTAAGGCTGTTGGGGAACCTGAGTTGGCCTGAATCAGGAATACTGCTGAGCTGCTTCACTGCGCAAAAGACATTCAGAAATATTCCGAGTTGATAACTTACCTTCAGTAATTGAAGAGGCACCAGAAGGGAAAAAAAAGTTATGTGTAAGTCCCATCAAATAAGGACCAAGCCTATTACCATTAACCTTATTGAAAAGCCCAATAAATTAACTCATCACTCGACCTGAGTTTTGTTCTAAAGACATCATGATCAGCATTAGCGAGCAAGTCATAGGAAGGTCGTTTTCGGGGGACTGTGTTGTTGTGAATTTTGACGTTCAATAAGTGCTGATTTCATCACCCTAACCATCTGCGTAGCCTGTTCCCATCTATACTAGGGTCAGCTTCCAGTCTACCCAGATGCAACTACTTATTATTAATTGACATGGAGAGTAACTATCTGACCCCCACAACCCAGTTATTGTACTGGGGAAAAGTACAATTTTATCTTAATTAAATAAATGGTTATAGATTTGGATACACAGATAGTATGTAGATTCTTATAGCCAGCTTTACTGTATGTGTATGTATCACGGATGCAGATTCTATTTCACTACATAATGTCACAAGTCGTCATGCAGCACGGGATCCATTTGCGAAGACGTTCCTTAACTTAGCACCTATGCATATTCTGTAGTCGCAACTCCTTTGACGTTTCACTAACATACAGTAATACTACATTTTATAAATGCTTTAGAAAACGTAACTTGATTATCTACCTTGTTCTTATAAGGTTTATAAACCTAGCCATAATAAACTACAACAAATTACCAGCACAGAAAATGACTGCAAGACAGCACAGCAAAAAAATATATTTTTTTGTTTTAAGACAAGCTGTAAAAGTTCAAAATTTATTTCACAAAATCGCCACAAAGAATCTATGAAAAGTCCAATCCAGGCGCACAATTCCGATACATCACTCCAACATTCAATCGAATTGTTTTTCAATTCCTTCTATTATCATTATCATTTATTTATTTTCTCTTTACAAAGTTGATCTTAATATTAATGTGTACAAGAAAGATGGGTAAGCTGTATTCCAACTTTGAAAGAGACTGGTGCCTGATGTAGGTTTTTAGAAAAAAACCTGTGTTACAGGTCACCAGGGCCCTTTTGGCTAGAATTAGCTTGCACAGAGATACTGTGTAAGAGTAGGTGTGCATTAAACAATATGCATAACAAAAATTTAAAAACACAGTAAAAGTTAAAAAGAAAACATGCGTAAAAGGAAACATAAAAAGAAGTAATAACAATAAGAGAAATACCTATCTATAATCTTGCAGAATATATTGAATCATGTGGTGGGACGGTGAGTGAGTGAGTGAGTATTTGTCTTGTGTAAAGTGTCTGACTTGTATGAGATGTATGTGAATAATGTGTGAATAAGGGTGAATTTTGCGGAGTGGGTGCAGCGAGAGTTGTTTTTAAATGTAATCAATAAATTGTAATAAATTGTGAAGGGAGTAGTAGTAGATGAACAGCTAATATGTGTGGGTTGTCAAAATTATGTTTATTTTAGAACGGTTAAGAGATTCTCAGTTTTTTGATAGTCAAGGGTTTTTAAGTATTTTTTTATTTCTTTGATACAGATTGATCTAGTTTTAGGATATAGATTTAAGAATTTATTAATTTTATTGTAGAGATAATGCCCAAGAAAGCAATAGAATCTTTTAGGAAGTGTGGATTTGAATTGAGCCGTGGGACATACTCTACCTTTCCGTCGGTTGTCCTCCTGTAGGTTAGGGTCAAACTGCATCTGAGAATGTTTTTTAAGTAACGTATGTAGTATAAACGTTTGTCTAACAGTGAGAGTGTCCCATTTTTTGTACAGGTCCGTAGTAGGATAACGAAAGGGGAGATCAGCTCCGACCTTGAGTATAGCACGCTGTGCCCTTTCTACTTCGATGAGGTGCGTTTTGGCGGCACCTCCCCAAGATGTGATGCAGTAATCAATCAGTGATTGGCATAGTGCAAAGTAGACCATCTTTATGATCTTTCGGTCGGCCGAGTGTCTTAGGGTTTTGAAAATGTAGATTACTTTTCGTAACCTGGTCACCAGGGTCTCTATGTGTGGTTTAAAGGACAGATGCTGGTCGATAGTGACTCCAAGGTATTTCATATTCTCGGTCATTTGAAGGGAAGGACAAGAGCAATGAGAACTTTCAATGCCACAGGTATGAGCAGTAATCCCCAGAGACGAGGGCGGGAGCAAGTTAGATCTATGGGAAAATGCTATGTACTTTGTTTTAGAGACGTTAAGCGTCAAAACATTATCTTGCAGCCAGTTACCAACAATATTAAGTCCCAGTTGTGCAGCATTGAACACCTCCTCCCACCCATCACCACTGAAGAACAGTGCAGTATCATCAGCAAAGGTAATGATCTTTCCTTTTAGAAGAGAAAGTTGGCAAAGGTCATTAATGTACACAAGGAAAAGTGTTGGGCCCAATATACTACCCTGTGGTACACCAAAACTGATTGCGAGCTCATCACTGAGCCTGTCATTTATCCTAACTCGTTGTTTCCTACCGGTAAGATAGTCTTCCATCAGTTTCAGAGGGATTCCTCTGATACCGATCCGCTCAAGCTTTTTAAGAAGGTGTGGAATAGAGACTGTGTCGAAGGCTTTTGCGAGATCGAGGAACACCGTTAGGCATCTCCTTCCGTCATCCAAGCTGCCAACAATAGAGTCAATTAATTCGTGAACTGCATCATTGGTACTTTTGCCAACTCTAAAGCCAAACTGTGAAGTCGAAAGGAGATTATTAACTTCCAAGAACTTTGCTAGTCGTTGATTGATAAGGCGTTCCAGTATCTTGGACAGAGCAGGTAAGATGGAGATGGGCCGGTAGTTATTGACACAGTCTTTTTTTCCAGCCTTATGGATGGGCTTAATAACAGCTATTTTAAAAGCCTGGGGAAAAACTCCCGTTGAAATGGACAAATTGCAGATATGACTTATGGGAAGAGAAAGGTATTTTGCGTACCTCTTGATGATTTTACTGCTAATCTGATCGATACCCACTGCACAATTATCCCTCAGGCCCTTAATGAGGTCGCATATTTCTTGTTCATCGGTAGGGAGTAGGACAAGCGAGTTGGACGGAGTAACTGATGTGTGATCATGGGTGACGCAGGGTGTTGAGGACTTTGAAGTGGAGATTTTACTAGCTAACTTTGCCCCAACGTTCACAAAGAAGCTGTTGATTTCGTTTATGTCCGCCTCGGGACTGTTAGATGACAATAGTGATGTCGAGTAATCTACCCTCTTCCCAGATTCGCTATTCTTTTTAATGACATCCCATAACTGTTTCTTGTTTCCCCTTGCATTTTCAAATTCCTGTCTTTCATATCTCTTCTTTGTTTTTTTAAGCAGAGAAGAGCAAAAATTTCGATAACGCTTATATGTTAATTTTAGTACCTCGTCGTTAGGGTTACATTTTAATTTTTTGTGTAAGTTGTCACGGTTTCTCATGCAGCGAAGAAGTCCTTTAGTTACCCATGGTTTAGTTATCAGTTTTCTTTTTGAAGTTTTAGTTACGCTGGTACTATTTTTTATTGCTGAAGACAGGTGAGCCACGAGAAGATCGGTTGATAC
This sequence comes from Diarsia mendica, assembly GCA_949316265.1. Classification (NCBI taxonomy): domain Eukaryota; kingdom Metazoa; phylum Arthropoda; class Insecta; order Lepidoptera; family Noctuidae; genus Diarsia; species Diarsia mendica. The sequence goes on along the minus strand of OX438888.1, from coordinate 3,187,181 downwards.
GTTAGCATCTTGACAGTCAAGGATGGGCTGGCAATCCATGTTTTGTATTAATTTGTCCAGATTGTCAAAGTCAACCGAGCATTGGGTTTTGTTCAAATAATTCAGACGGGTTTTAGGTCTACAACTAATAGCTACACTCTCATGGTCAGTGATAGATGTTTCAAAAACGAAACAGCAAGCTTCCATCTTAGATTTCAGCATCATGTGGTCTAAACATGTTAAGCCATGCGTTGGGAGAGTATGAGCCGGAAGCAAGCCATGGCTAGCTAGGATATTCAGGTACTCGTATGATCGTTTATCGGGACTGTTTGGAACTATATTAATATTTATATCACCACAAAAGAAAATGTTTTTAAAAGTTTTTAGGTTATTTAGTAGCGTGTTAATTGAGTCGATAAATTTTACAGTGTTTGTCTGACTAGGTGGGCGATATAATCCTACGATGCAAGTATCTAGACCCAGTTTTAAAACAAGGCAATTAGCGTCAGTAACTGTGGGTTCCTCGGATACAATATTAAGAAGCTTGTTGTAAAAGATGACAACTCCTTCATTTTGGGTTTTGTGTGAGGTGGTCGCAATATGATTGTAGTTGTCGAGAGAAGGGATGAACTTTGCAGAAGGGAGCCAGCATTCCGTAAGTACTACGACATCCCAGGGTATTTGAGATCTTTTGAGAAGCGTAACGAAATTTGGCATATTACAATTAAGGCTACGAATGTTTTGAGACAAGATATTGATAGTATTTTTGTTCATTACTATGTGATTTTTTGCACTTTCTATATCACAGGTTATAGTATTTGCCACTTGAAAAGCGTCCAGATCAGAGTATATATTGCTAATGGTTTCAATTGTAGTCTTTTTATTGGATACCAAGGATAATGCCGTCACGTCTAATGCGTGACGCGATGCTGAATGTGACGTATATACTCAGTTCTGGAACTTTAGTAGCTTTACAAGTAAACATATGACATGGTGCAAGAGATAGTATTCTAGGGTAAACACCATAGTAAAGTGTTTCAACTCGCTTGTATAGTATGTATAATGAAGGATGAGCGTGGTGAGTAATGTTTGTGTGTGTAAATCCGCAAGGACAATAAAAACCTAATAATGTAAAGGTGAGCATGAAATCAAAATAAATAACTAATGGAAACAAAAATACTAGAGATGAGAATTGAATCAGTGTCTCCGGAGGGTTTTGGTCGCAAATCTCCGCAGTGGCCAGCTCTATTGGAGATGTTTGTAGAGGGGCTTGTGCTAGTTGCTATGTGTTAGCCGTTTCCTTCGTGTTGTTGCTCTCTGAAATTTCTTTTTCATTCAAGGGCACAGTTTGTTTTTCTCGTGGGTTCTCCGAAGATTTAGTTGGGCTGGTGTTTCTTTTGCTGAAGAAGTTTTCCATGGAGCTTTGACTTTTTCCCATTCTATATATTTGAGTTTTGTTTTTTTTCACTGCTTGTTGTTGTGTAGAATTCTTGTATGCGTTTTTTATCTGGTTTGGGGGGGTTATCTCTAGCTCTCGCTTTTTCCTAGTTTGGTCCGGTTCGATTTTATTTGGCCTTTCCTCTTCTGTTTCGCTGCTGTCTTGCTCTTTCGTGGTTTGTTCACGTACTATTAATTTGTCGTATCTCAGATAAGCAATTTTTCCAGCTTCCTTCTCTTTTTTCAATTGTTCTTGTAATCCTTTTCTCGTTTCTAGAATTTGTGGTGGGAAATCTTCTTTCAAATGAAAAGTTTTCGTTTGTATGTTTTTCTTGTTTTTCAGGATTATTATCTTCTTGCCAAATGTTGTAAAGGTTACGATAATAGGTCTAACTTTATCTTTTAGGTATTTTCCCATTCTGCGGACCATCTCTAGTTCGCTTCTTTCACATTCTAGTTTTAGTTCGTCCTTAATTACTTGTAGTACGGTTTCTTCTAACTCCTGATACGATCTTCCGCATTCTTTTACTCCGAAAAATATGACATTTCTTTGCCTAACGTGTTTTTCTATGGCGCTAATTCTCTTGTCATATTCGGAGTTGGTTTCCCTAATTTGTTCGAGTTCCCCTTTTAACAAGTTAAAATTTTGATCTATCTTCTCATTGATTTTGGTCGTAATACTTGTTTCCAAATTTAGTAATGATTTTTCTGTATCTCGTTTGATATCTAATCGTAATTCTTTTAGTAGTTTTTCTATTTCCGACATGGTGGAGACCTCTGTTGATCTACCGCTGTACTGTGCACAAACGACTTGTGGTACCCTCTGTCGGTGACTCGCTGTACTATATTACTAGTGTTAATTAGTCGGCTAGCGCACGGTGAGTGTTTTGCAAGTACTTTCTCAACGCGTGGGCAGATGTCACTCTTCCTTGTTTTCCCGTTCGTCGCTAGATGTCGTTACCTGCTGAGTTATCTATCGATTTTTGCACTTTTTAAGAGTATTAGTAATATATTTTTCTAGGGTTATATATGTTTATAGTTTTTCACTGTGCTTTCGATTGGAAAGTCTTTTTCCTTGCTTACAAATTACAGATAATAGTGTTCACAGTGTTTTTAGCTTCTGGGAAAATGTTTTTAACGTTAGTTCAAAACAAAAAATGTCCTTGTCATTCAGCACATAACACTTTAAATTTTCGTTATTACTTAGTTGTTTTTCGTTGATAACACTTGTAGTTAGGGTGTCCACTGTTCGGCACTGTTTCAACACAATATTTGTCCAACTTTTGTCGTTTTTACACTATGATTTATTTAGTTTTGTAGGTTATGTTTGCAGTTTTTCAATGTGATTATAATTAAAAGTCTATTTCTTTGTTTATTTTTTACAGATATTAATTTTTGCACTGTTTTTAGAGCTTCTGGGTATAAATTTATTGAAAAAATGTCCGTGTCATCAGCACTTCTCCTCACTTTATTTTTCCGTGTTTATTTAGTTTTCAAGAGTTTATTTTAAGTAGATAACACTTGTATTTAGGGTTTTCACTGTCCGGCAACGTTTTAACACAATATTTGTTCAGTTTTTGTCTTATTTCCACCTTTAAAGCTTCTAAATCAACGAGCGTATACAGAAACAATGTTTACACCACTGCGCCCTCTAGCCAAAGCCCTTCTATGCATATTTCTCCAACATAATTTCGCAACGGTGAAGTCCTACACTATCTAACTGCCTCCCCAGACGTCTCCTTACACAGACAGTCCGTTGCAAGTCCTTTGACAAATCACCCTACCAGCGGACACACTTTGTTCCCAAAATGATTTACTACGACTCTCCCGGCTCCGAATATTCGGCCTGTATTGTTCCCAGGAGTTATGATTACCATAAAACACAAAACACTGTACGGAATGGTTCGCTTTCGCGGAATAATTTCAAAATAAAATTGAGCATTTTTGGCGGTGTATGTTTTCTAGGGAAGTTTTGAGATTTTTGCTGGTGAGAGTAGGGCACAATATTTTAAAAGAATGTTGCAATCAGCAATCTTAGAAATAAACTATGACGTTAATGTCGCATTCATCATCAGCCTATAGTGTTCCCGCTTTAGGGACTCAGGCCTCCTCTCTGAGAAAGGGATGGGCTATGATCTACCACGCGGGCCCAGTGCGGATAAGTAGCTATCACATGTCTTCGATTTTTTGGTTCTAAGTCTTGAGAGCAATGGTGATGAAATAAATTACACAAAGTAATGTGCCTGACTGGGTTCGAACCCACTACTGCTCAATGTCGCATTCACACTTGTTTGAAGCCTCACTGTATTATAAGCATTGACCGATAAACGAGAAATAATAATCCCATATTATTTGAGGTTGTAGTGGAGTCCAGTTTTACTGTAGGCTGTGATTGAATATATAAAGAAGAGTAGGATTAATTTTATCATCGGCAGCCTTCTTCCATTAACATAACACGCCTATAATCCCCGAAGGGTTAGGCAGATGTGTTACCTATTAGTACACCCACATGCCAGCAGTTATGTTCAAGTCCCATGTACAGACTCTGTAGCTGATACTGAGAAATCTCTCATGGGTAAACCCAATAACAAAGACCTGGGAATTGAACCCAATACCAACCAGTTCACCAACTGCTCTGAGCAATGCCGAGTACAAAAACAGCTCTCATAACTTCTGTGCCATGGTTCCCCGATCAATGTAAGTTTCATCTCTTACAGTGATCTGACTGACTGTCCTGCCTACCTTTAATTTGTTTTTCTTTACAAATCATATGAATCAATATTTAATCCATTGATATAATAAAACCCAAGATACACACTCCGCGTCTCAAAACCGTCCGCTTAAAATGAGTTCACAATGAACTCATTTCAAATAGTCTCGCGTCGCTCGCGTCTCTGCACGGTCGTACAAAATACTTTTTATATTGCTTTTTTTAACTGCATTGTAAAAGGAATCTGCGTAAGGTTGAATTTGCCAAAAAAAAATATGTTTATAGTGACGATAACTACATGTAGTAGTGCGTGTATTGGTGAGTTTTTGGCGACAGCTTCGACTGTTTGTTTTGTTCGAGACTGTGCATCTAGGGTTTTATTATATCAATGATTTAATCCTATAAATGAACCAAATAAAACAGATATTTCCTCTAAAATGGCAGCACATTACATACGCGATAAAAAGTCACGTAACAAAAATATCCTAACTAAATAAAATAAAGAAAGGATAAAATCGGCGCGGAATTGAATCCGCATAATCAATGGTAACAGATGCTGTGTCCGCAAACGTATCATCAATTCTGTTCGAATATAAAATATATCGGTTTAAAATTCTGAAGAAGTATTCTTAGTTTGCTTTTTTGGTTAATTTCTCCTATTTGCGTTGAAATGGTTTAATTTTCAAATGTTTTCTAAAGTTTTCTTTGAGTGTATATAGAAACATACTATGTAGAAGCTTAGTAGGCAGTGCGGCTTTACTGAAGACTCAGTCAGTCTCCGATATATTAACCATTTGTAACGTTTTGACCGTACCTTTCATATTAGTTCATCATCATTGACACCTTGAATTCACCTACTACTTTGCCTCTCTTTCTTGTGTCAATCTCCACGGTCTTGTGTCGGCTTCATTCATGTTTTTCCCCCAATGCGCGATGGTAACTGTGTCATCAGTCGTTTTAGTTAAAACTGGAAAGCTCACTCCAAAATCGCATGTATTAGTTACATAAGTTCGAGACACCAATAGTTTCGCTCACTGTATCACACCAGAATTTTATTCACACATCAACATTTTTCAAGCATCACTGAATATTGTAGTCACAGAAATAAACAACAAAAATATTTGGCGTGTTACTTCTAAACCACAGTAAACTATTTCATAGATACCAAAAAATTCACTCTGAAAAAAACGCTAGGAAATTCACTCTAAAACTATACGTTGGAGGGTAGAAAAACCAACTGAGCTATTCAAAATTCCGGTCCAGTTTCCCAGTTTCCACAAATTGTGCATGCGTCCGTCGCTTGAAAAAAGACTATAGGTACTATGCGGTGTCGATTGAATTCCCTTAAAAACTCCAACTCCCCGCGGTGTCGTAATTTTTTATCGGTCATCCCTCGGGTGCGTTTACCCCCAGAAATTGGCATACGTTGCCAAAAATAGCAAAATATACGAACGATATGGGGAAAAACGTTAGGTACTAATTTGGCGCGGACAATTGGCAGTGTTTTATGTTCGGCGACCTTAATAGTGGCCGTGAAGTGTGTCGGGATAACTGTTGTGATAATGATGAAAATTGGAAATATATCAAAAACTCCTAGGGCTTTAGTGAAGTAGCGTTCTAGGCTATAACGGTATCAAATACATTGTATTGGAAAAAGTTTTTTTTGTAATCTTTATCTTTACTATCCCCCTGCTGGGCAAATCCCCCATTCCTTCTATGTGCTGTTTTCCCGTGTGTTCTCAAACTATACCACGCGGTACGCGTCCAGATGGTCTCGCCAACTCTTTCTGGGCCGGACTCGGCGGCGGCGGCCACCGTCCATCTTTTGCCAACTACAATAATTATCATGTGAAAACTTTTGTCCAGCGGTCATTGTGCATGCGACTAACGTGACCCGTTCAATCCCATTTATAAATGAAAACGCAAAACAAAAACCTTTGTACCTTGCTGTTAACCAGTTATGAAAACCATTAATTTTACAATCTTATTTATAAAAATCTGGGGGCACGGCAGTGCCCCCGCCGAGTCGAGCGCGAAGCAAACACTGCCGTACCATCCTTTACTGGAACCATTTCGCCGCATTTTCAGGCCCCTATTTGAGAACCTCTGGATAAGACCAGAACGCTGAAATTTTCGTCATCCAGTAAGCTATATAATCACACTTAAAATAAAAAGTTTCAAGTCTGTAGGTAATTTAGTTCCGAAGTTAAGCGAAAGCAAAGTTTCGCATTTATGAAACTCACTCACTCACTCACTCATGATCATCAAAATAGAACTAGTACTTCCCATAAACTCAGAGAGCTGAAATTTGGAACAGAGTTAGGGTTTAATGGCCACATAAAGGGAAAACTATAAAAAGTAGGAAAATCTAATAAAATAAATCAATACGTTTCTACAAAAAGAAGTGAAATCCCAACAAAAACATTCTGTAAAAAACTAGCCAAGTCTCGATGGAGCTGCTTGTTTATCTCTAAAAAGTAATGAAATCTAGACAAAGTCGTGCCAAGTCTAAGGTTCCTTATTGCGATTTCTTTATTATTATAGTTAATGATGTGTGACTTGGCCGTTGTTCGTTTCGTTTAGTTCGGTCATTTTTCTTCTTGGCGTTCAATTACCAATACCAGTATGGGTTATTATCTCGCTTAACAATCATAGGTAGTTACAACAGATATAACATTACATATAAACTAAATTGACTTGTACCCACTAACGTATAAAGAATGTTCAACGGCCAAGACACACAACAATAACTATAATAATAAAGAAATCGCAATAAGGAAACTTAGACTTGGCACGACTTTGTCTAGATTTCATTACTTTTTAGAGATAAACAAGCAGCTCCATCGAGACTTGGCTAGTTTTTTACAGAATGTTTTTGTTGGGATCGGCTTTTCACGAAATAAATTCAGCACTGATTGCCGTAATGACATGTTAATTTTATTCCCTGATTTTAATGCACAATATATCGCTGAAACAATGGTTCCACTGCATAAGCTGATTTCATATCCGAATGAAAGAGGTATAAAAAAAGAAATTGCGTTTTATTCATGTTTTCATTTTGAACGTTTATTTGGTTGAATGATTTTGTACGAAGGTGTATGAGGTGTTGTGAAACTTCGGAACATTTGTGTTCCTCAATTTTAAGGTGAAAGCACCAAGGTAGACTTGAAATTCAATTTTACATGTTTTTTTGTGATTTTAAGCCGAAAGTCGTTCAGTGACATTAAATGAAGTTGCAGGGTTGCATTGTTGATTTTGGTGATTATTTAATCAACACACAACCTGAAACTAACCTGAAAATAGATAAATTGAATTTCATGGTCCCTGGGTTTTTTCCTTATAGAATTTTTCAATGGATAGCAACGACAGAGTCTGGATTTGTACCCGGTTGATGGCAATAGGGTCACCCCCTATTATGGTGTACCCTATAATACGGTGTACTATATTAGGTACACCTCAGTCTAATCCTTTGAAAATTACGGGTGTAAGTTTTGTAAATCAACCAATAGAATAATAATAATAATTATGCTACTGGTACAATTTGTGTGGCTACCAAGAAAAGAAAGAAAGAAAGAAAAAATGTTTATTTGACGTCAGTACATCAAGCACACACACAATAATATTTAAAAAAAATACAAAAATGGAAAAACATAATAAGTACCGGTAGGCCGGTAGGCTGGTAGGTAGAGCAACGCTGATCAGAATAATTTCTCAAATTACACTACAACACAATACAACCATGAGCTCCCTTCAATTAACCATGCATTTGTATCTTGGAACTTGATCCTCAATTAGACTACACTGTCATGTTCTAGCCTTAATTGAAGCCAAGTCTGGATAACCACTTAGTTCATCAGCTTCGGCTAATAGGCGTTTGACCATTCCTCAGATAATGATTCCAAGAAATTAGTACACATGGCAAGGTTCAAACAAGAATTCTCATGAAATAACGTTTGATTACTGTAGGCTGCTGGCTGTACATTCATTAGTAAAATTCTTTTGTGAACAGTTTCAAATTAATTTTATGAATAGACGAGCTTTTTGATCAATTTATTACGTTGTTAAAAATTTAAACTATTGTTGATGTTTCCAATACATTCATTATTGGATTCGTAGAATTAATTTTCACTAATTATTGAGTTAAGTTAAGCTTCAATTTAATAATGGTGGGATTAATTCTGTGGTTTTTGCATTTTGTTATTTATAGTTTATGTATTGTTGATTACGTAGAATCAGTAAGTATTTGCGAATTGAATTAACTCTTTATTTAATAAATATATTCATCTGAAATACCACTTACTTTTAAAACCCTGATAAATTATAAATATTGCATGATTATAAATTATTAATTAGAGTATACAATAATATGCATGTATATTATGTTATCATTATCGTTTTAGTACCGAATCACTAATTCTTATGGTCAAGTTTCTCGGTTTTGTTCATCCCTCTACGTTATTTTATGTGTTTTGCCTGACTTGATAAATCTCTTAGCAAGTTCTGTCCTACTAAGAGTAGCTTACGCTCATTGCTCGCAGAACGGATGGCCGATGGGGCCGAAAAGTTCTGGAATGGCGACCGCGAACCGGAAGACGTTGCGTTGGAAGGCCTCCCACTAGGTGGACCGATGACCTGGTCAAGGTTGCAGGAACCCGCTGGATGAGAGACGCACGGGACCGGTCAATGTGGCGACGCCTGGGGGAGGCCTATGTTCAGCTGTGGACGTCTTTTGGCTGAAATGATGATGATGATGAAGAGTAGCTATATAAACATACGTCTTTTTCTAAATTAAAACTAAAACAGAAAACTGCTACGTACCTTACATACTTTTTTTGCCACCACGCATTTTGCATCCACGACCAGACTTTTGGTCATACACGCACGCCGGTTGCTAGCATTAAGGCGCGGTCCCACCGCGGCGCATGCTGTGCACGGGCACGCGGCGCATTTTAGCTGCGTGTATTAATTTGTTTGGCCACGTGGGTCTACGTTTCCACTGGAGTACACGAATATGACCCACGACTATGACTAGCGTGGCACAGCGCACGGAGAGGCTACGATATAACACAATAAGCGATTGTACACCGATAAGCGAACTGTACATAGTCGTGGGTCATATTCGTGTACTTCAGTGGAAACGTAGACCCACGTCGACCGTGTTGAGCTATGTAACCGCCTATTCGAGCAAGCCACGCATGTATCAATGACGTCAATTCATGCGTAGCCTCTCCGTGGGTTGCAGTGGACACAACCACATACATTTTCTTACAAAGCGAAGCTTACTACACGTGCGTAGCCTCTCCGTGCACAGCGGTGGGGCCGCGCCTTTACGCAAGCAAATTCTGAACAACATCGCCAATAGACAGTGTTTCTAAGGCGTCCCCTCCCAGCGTAGCCACTTATCTGCCGAGTAAATACTTTTTGTTAGCCACACATCTTCTACGCATGACCCTAACCAATAAAATAAATTCTGTTCTTTTTCCACGCCTACAGTTTAACTGAGATGGCGCCTTTGGTACCTTTGCGGTAACGCTGACTGGTGTCTGCAGGCAAATGACTGAATCCTACCGACACGTCACGATTTGCCCCCCGCACCACGCAGCCAAGTTAAGATTTGGCCAAATCATCCGGACCGGATGCTTAATAGATTATCAGTTAAATTCCGTTGCCTGGAGTCTGGTTCACTATCTATCCTTACTAGACTTCAATTGAGTCGATGGTCAGTAAGCAGGAAACGGAGATCTCATTAATGATTTCCGAAAAGACCGCCAAAAAGCTCTCCCATCTTAGACACTCAACAGACGGTCCTGATTCACTCTACAGCACGGCCCCAACGCAAAAGGGCAAAGCCACTACATCAATTACGAAATGTCTGACACTAAATCGCGTTACCGTGAACAAGGTTTTGTATTCAAACTTTAGCAATTACGTTAGTCAGGATTAAAGTTAAGTTGCGAACTTTCAAAACGGGACGGATGGTTACTGTGGTATTCTTCACGGGCATGGGGAAGCTCGAGCTTGTTCGGGGAGCAACTTGTTCAGTTGACCACTACCTGTCTGTTTATTCAATACTAAGTTATCTAAACACTTTGGCTTGCAGATAAGACTTCTAATACGAGAGACAATATACCAAAACATCATCTGCCTAGCAATTTCCCACTATATTGGGATTTTCTTCCAGTCTAACAATGGCAGATGCAGTTGAATACGGGTATTTTACACTAAGTGGTGTTTGATTTAAGACCTCCACAACCCCTGGTACACCAGAGCAATATGCATAATAATTATGACGCACTAAGTAGAATGTGAACAAATTATTGCTTTCAGGTTTTGAAGTAAAACCTAACCTTTGGAATAAACTTAGTTTGTTAAACTGCCACAACTAACCTTTGGAATAAACCTAGTTTGTATTTAGTTAGATATACTGCCACAACTAACCTTTGGAATAAACTTAGTTTGTATTTAGTTTGATAAACTGCCACAATTGTCAGTAGTACAGGTAGTCAGTGGCCTGATAATCTAAAAACCAGTCTTACCAAAGGAGTTTCGTATTACCTGCTAACTGGTTTGTGGAGGTCAGATAGACCATCGTATCATATAAAATACTGGTATGCACCTTCACAGATGACCTGGTGAAGGTAACGGGGACCCGCTGGATGCGGGACGCACGGGACTATAATAATACGGGACTATACGGGATAATGATGCAGCTGCATCCTTTTAGACTGGAAGTCGACCCCAACTTAGTTAAGATGATGTCATAATATGTTCTTTTATTGACAAATAATTATCTGGATAAATAAAAAGAGAAGTCCTGACTGACTGACTGACTCATCAACGCCCAGCCCAAACCCTTAGACCTAGAAAGCTGAAATTTTGCACAGAGGTTCCCTTTATAATGTAGACAAGGAAGAAGGAAGGATTTTTCGAAATTCAACCCCTAAGGGAGTCAAATACTGGCAAAAGCTAGTTTTTGATAATTTTCTTTCTTCTTTACTTAAGTCTGCACAGCATCAACCCCCTCAAACGTCATGCATCTCGAGTGAACCCAACATATCTCACGTTCTTCTGACTCGTATACTCCGAATACTTAGCCACAGATCCACAATCACACTTTGGCGAGTTTTAACACCAACTTTTGTTTGTGATCGGACAATTTATGTAAGTTCCCGTTATGAGCACTCTTGGCCACGATGGGGGAACAGTGGTTCTTGATTGTTATATTATTATTTTTATTTTAAAGAGGGTGGGAAAAGTTCCGCAGTAAGACGGAGTTAAGATTGTAAAATATATAATTATAGTGTTGTGGTAGTAGGGGCTATTTTTGTTTGTAGTATGTTTGAGCTGATGTTTGTTTATTTTATCTGGTGTCAAAACTGTTTCTAAACTATAAAATATCATGGTGTTGTTTGACAATTGTGTTTGTATCATCAGCCTAGCTTTTTCCCAAGTTTGTTGAGGTCGACTCCAGTCTTACCGGGAGCAGCTGAGTACTAATTTTGGTACCTAATACTAATTAGGTTGTAGAGGTCCTAGAGGCAACTGCCTGCCTGGAAAATATAACACTATTTTGTCTACATCTAGGATTGTAAATCAAACACGGTTTGAGGAGATGAACTTCTACTTTATAGATAACCCTTATAAAAATATTAGTACAAATTACTCTCAGATATTTGATATTTCCAAGAATAACTATAACTGGAAAAGGTATAATGTTCTGCCAAACTACCTAAATAGATAATTGCAAAACACAAAGGGGATACACATCCACACTACCTGAAATTTGAATTCAACCTGTCTACTGTGCCCCTTATGGAATAGAGCAAAATTTCGTCACATGTACCTCGTAATTAGTTTACGTCAATTATGACCAGCCTACATAAATTAAACAAGGCGATTATCATAAAACATTGAGGTTGACCCTTGGGAGTGACCCGCAGTCAAAGGAAGACTTTACCTTATATTTTGGGATAAGGAACTTGGGATGAGAGATGGCGGGATGGAAAATTGCGTTTTTCCGATTGTACGTACCAGTAACTGACAATACCATATTCCTGTTCCATGTGCCATGTTGTGGTGTAAGGAAACTGTAATCTTCTTGCGTGTGCTTTTGTACGAGAACATTCAAGATTACATTCGAGTCTAGAATATTTTACTAAAGAACTGTCTAGACTAGAAGATTCTAGAGTATTCCTAAAATGTTTCTCAATGAAACTGTGAAGAAGGTTTCAGAAAGTTGTGAAATTTTCTCAAATGATAAATGCAAGTAGTCTGATTTGGGCGAAGAAAATTGAAGCGATAACTGTAACTTGTGAATAAATAGTAGTGAATTTGTGTTCGAGCTATAAGTGTTTTGTGTTAAATGAAGATATTTTGGTCTTTAATTTGTAGTGTTTGAATCTATCCCATACCTACCCAACTCGTAACTTTATTAAATTCAAATCATATCAAAATGGTTCGAGAAGGAATCTCTAGCACAGCAACAAACTTGAGATTTATTTGGACCTACTCTAGCACTCGCAACAAATTTTACAATGAATATATTTATCCCAAATAATTTAACTTCAAGCACCCGCTAACTCTTTTACTTTAAAATTTTAATACAAAAGATATTAGCTGTACTTGTACTGGTCTCCCAGAGGAGATCTCTCTTAATTTAGTTCAACGCTGACGGGACAACTGTTTTTGCTGGTTCATACTCTAAACGTGTTTTGCAAGGGAAGCCAAGATATTTTACTTACGTAGGTATGTAAAACTTAGAGCGTAGAATTAGGGAGATATTTATGTAAAAACTTTAAAGAAATACAGTTCATTTTAGGAAATGTTTGTTATAAATAGAACTAAAAGTACCCGAAAGTACCATGAAAGATAGGTACTTATTTTTGGAAAGCTATGATTATTTTATCAATTAATTATTGGCTTCCATAAAATGACAATATTATATGGTAATGTATACTAATAATGGGTTTTAAAAATAGTTTCAATAAAGGTATTCGGTGTAAAATATACGCTCAAACAAATGGGAAAATAGGCGATGGTGGCCATTTTCCATTAGTTGGGTCGTTGGCTCGTTTGTTTTCAGAATAACACAACATATAACATCATGACGGTATAATCCCATAAGGACAGATGTGTACAACCATTTCGCCTTTAACGTTTATTGTTTAAGTCCCATGTAAAGGTGGGCAAGTTTGATAGCAATAGGCTAGCCCCGATTACCACACACAAATCTAGCCTCCATGGCTGCTACTGAGAAATTTCTGATGAAACAAAAAAAAAACAACCGACTTCAAAAACACCAAAAAGTGAAAAATAAACTTCAAAAGAAAAATCAGCTTCTGAAGTCGGTGACATGCATTTGTTTGTTTGATTTGGCTTTTTTTGCCACCGACTTCAGACGCTGATTTTTCTTTTGAAGTTTATTTTTCACTTTTTGGTGTTTTTGAAGTCGGTTGTTTTTTTTTGCAAAAAAGTTTTTTTTTATTTTTTCATTTTTAGTTGTGTATCTTATAGAATTAATATTTACTATGAAACCTTTGCTTGTATAGCGTCAGAAAGAGCACGAAACACGTAATACGTGCCTATGATTGAGGGTTGCCCTCGATTTCTCTGGGATTCCATCACCAGGATCTGGTTTCCATATCATGGTACCACTCTTGAAATATCTCCGTTCTAATAAAAAATGAATCATCAAAATATGATCAAAATTGGTTCATAAACGACGAAGTTATTCGCGAACACACATAAAAAAACGAACGAAAAATGTTCATAAATTATAAAAAAATGGTCATAAAATGAAAAGTACTAAGCCAAACCATGCTAAATTTTTATGGGACCAAATGGCAACTATTCTGCATCAAACTAAAAAAGAATCACGTAAATCGGATCATAAATCGCAGCGTAATCGGTGTACATACATAAAAAAAAAAAAAACATACCGATCGAATTGAGAACCTCCTCCTTTTTGGGAAGTCGGTTAAAAATCAATATAAATTTGCCCGACCAAAGAATCGAACCCATCAACCGTGTCGTGATTACAACCACTGGACCGACGTTGCAGAGTAACACTCTAAGAAATAACTTGGTAAAAGGTGAACGACTTCATCATCATCATCATCATTTCAGCCAAAAGATGTCCACTGCTGGACATAGGCCTCCCCCAGGTGTAGCCACATTGACCGGTCCCGTGCGTCTCGCATCCAGCGGGTCCCCGCAACCTTGACCAGGTCATCGATCCACCTAGTGCCTTCCAACGCAACGTCTTCCGGTTCGCGGTGGCCATTCCAGAACTTTTCGGCGCCATCGGCCATCCGTTCTGCGAGCAATGTGCCCTGCCCATTGCCACTTAAGTCTGGCGATTCTTCAGGCTACATCGGTAACCTTGGTTCTCATGCGGATGTCCTCATTTCTGATAAAGGCTTGCCCAGAATCAAATATTAAACAAAATTAAACTACCAAGTTCCATCTCAGCAAGTCGCCACATCTTCATAATTTCTTTGATCCCAGTATTCAACACAAATAGTAAGGGTTTGACGGCACTCCTTTGAGTCGGGCTCGGATCAAAGGAGTGAAGCTGAGGTAGGCTAAAATAAACATGTCAGTCTGTCTACGTCTGCCGCAAGATGGGTTGATACAATAAAATGTTTGTTTTATAAGAGGTAACAAAGTGATGCATGGATGCATGGTTTTTGGCTGTTTTAGTGCAATTTGAAATAGTTTTGTATTTATTTAGAAAAGTTTTCGGTTTCACAGGCTAATTTAATAGAACTTCAGGCTATACGCCATAAATAGCCATAGCTAATATTTAAACCTCTAAAGATTTTTTGTTTAACTTCCTTAATGCTTAGTTCTGTTACAAGAAGAAACTCATGTTCAAAGTTTTGTTTCTTGGCCCAACTGTTGAATAATATGAAAATGAAATGAAAAATGAAGACCTGGGTTTGATTCCGACGAGCAGTGTTATTCGGTTTTTCCACTAGGAATATCTTAGTCTTAATTTGTGCCCTGTTGATGGCACTAGACTCGCCCCCTTCTACAAGGGACTCAAACATAACTCGCGAAGTATGGGTTTACTAATAGGTACACCTCTGAAGGAAAACATCGTGAGGAAACCGGCATGTCTTAGAACCAAAAAAATCGAAGACATGTGACATCTACCAATTCGCACTAGGCCCGCGTGGTAGATTATAGCCCATCCCTCTCCTAGAGAGGAGGCCTGAGTCCCTGCAGTGGGAACATTATAGGCTGATGATGATGATGATGATGACACCTCTGCCTAACCCTTTGGAAACTATAGACATGATATTATGTCATGTCATGAAATGACTTTCCTTTCACTTAATATTATATCCGCAATTCCAGTTACTTATTCCACAGTCCTTCTGTACGAGAAAATTTTGCATATTCAAATAGAAAATACTGACTGATATTTAGTATTAGACATTCACATGGCGTAAATAAAATATTAGGGTCCAAGGCGGGTTCCGAATCTTTACATATTTATGTGTACGTAGAATAAATTTCGATATCCAATAGTTAGTTTTCATAAAAATGTTTCCCGTTTTATCCTTGCGAGTGCTATTACGTTTAGCTACAGTAGGTACAAAGAAACTTAAAAAAAAAGACGGGTTGCACTCCGGGAGTGCCGGCAGAAGTGAAAACTTGATTATTAACGTTGAGCATGTTTGATATTTTGGAATGGTTAGGGAATAATTTTGCACCAATTGCTTTAACAGTATAAAAGTACTATCATTTATGTGGTAGAATACAATATTGATTTATTGCGCTATCGTACACAAACATGACAATTTATATTACATTAAAAATTTAACACTTTAAAACTATTACAATTATTTTACATTAAAAAGTTTATCTCTCCGAAAAATCAACTTTCATCCATAATTTCAACGACTTTTTCACCATCATCATTACCAGAACTATCATCGCCAATCTCTAAAACTGATACGATAGGTTTATGGTAGCTGAAGTAAGAAACGAACAGTTTTGATTCGAACCTATTTAAATGTCTAATAAAGACCGCATCAATAGTAGTTTTGTATTTCGTTGTGCTAAGATTGCGATCATTCGACATAGTTAAACCAAATTCATTATTTAAAAATTCAATTATTCCGCCATAACTATGCTAACCCATTTATTTTGTCTTTCCCTGTCCTCCGATCGGAACTCCGATTGGTAGGAGGAGCGGGAATATTTTTTCCCATGCCTCCGATTAAGCATCATAAAAACATTGTACAGTCTAGTTCAAAATAAATTATTTTTGTATTTTATTGACTGTACAGTCGACATCGTTAACGTTCAGGGTCAAAATGTCCAACTCCCACACGACTAGTCTAAGATCGATAGTTTCCGAGATATAGCCGTTTCAATTTTGACAGCTGTCATCTGAAATGTAGATCTCATTGAGATCTATCACTTGTCCCTACACACAACTAGTCTAAGGTCGATAGTTTCCGAGATATAGCTGTTTCAATTTTGACAGCTGTCATCCGAAATGTAGATCTCATTGAGACCTATCACTTGTCCCTACACACAACTAGTCTAAGGTCGATAGTTTCCGAGATATAGCCGTTTCAATTTTGACAGCTGTCATCTGAAATGTAGATCTCATTGAGACCTATCACTTGTCCCTACACACAACTAGTCTAAGGTCGATAGTTTCCGAGATATAGCCGTTTCAATTTTGACAGCTGTCATCCGAAATGTAGATCTCATTGAGACCTATCACTTGTCCCTACACACAACTAGTCTTAGGTCGATAGTTTCCGAGATATAGCCGTTTCAATTTTGACAGCTGTCATCCGAAATGTAGATCTCATTGAGACCTATCACTTGTCCCTACACACAACTAGTCTAAGGTCGATAGTTTCCGAGATATAGCTGTTTCAATTTTGACAGCTGTCATCCGAAATGTAGATCTCATTGAGACCTATCACTTGTCCCTACACACAACTAGTCTAAGGTCGATAGTTTCCGAGATATAGCCGTTTCAATTTTGACAGCTGTCATCTGAAATGTAGATCTCATTGAGACCTATCACTTGTCCCTACACACAACTAGTCTAAGGTCGATAGTTTCCGAGATATAGCCGTTTCAATTTTGACAGCTGTCATCCGAAATGTAGATCTCATTGAGACCTATCAATTGTCCCTACACACAACTAGTCTAAGGTCGATAGTTTCCGAGATATAGCTGTTTCAATTTTGACAGCTGTCATCATTATTATTATTATTATTATTAATTATTATTATTATTATTATTAATTATATTATTATTATTAATAATTTTATTATTATTATTATTAATTATATTATTATTAATAATTATTATTATTATTATTAAGCGCCCTGCGCTGCCTAAACGAAACAGTAGGCCCAGGCATACATTTTCGCCGCGCCGTAGAGAGGGGATAGCTGTCTACTCTCCATCCGTCTTACGCTTTTTCGATCAGGGTCACGTGGTCACGTGTCCTGACGAATTTTCGATCAGGGTCACGTGGTCACGTATCCTGACGCGAGTTTAAGATTTTATACCCATCACAGAACAATTTCCCAAAGTGCTCAACGCCGCTAAAGAAGTTTTCACTTCAAAAAACTTTTTATCAAAATTCCAACTAATCATTTTTTTCTCTATACAGGAGCAAACGGAAACGTGGCAGTGTCAAACGGAGACGGAAGGACCAACTAAACGTCGTCGGTCTAGATATAAAAATTGGTAACAAACCGCAATTTATAGGGATATTCTTTGTGAAAGAAGGAAAGCCTCTCAATGAGAGTACTGGGGATCTAAAATGAAGAGAGTACTGGCACTCTAAAATGAAGAGAGTACTGGGGGTCTAAAATGAAGAGAGTACTGGGGGTCTAAAATGAAGAGAGTACTGGGGGTCTAAAATTAAGAGAGTACTGGGGGTCTAAAATAAAGAGTGTACTGGGGTCTAATAAAATGAAGAGAGTACTGGGGGTCTAAAATGAAGAGAGTACTGGGGGTCTAAAATGAAGAGAGTACTGGGGGTCTAAAATGAAGAAAATGCTAAAATGGCCACTTTAGCAGGAAGCGTAAAATGAACCTTGCATAACAGTGGCTCTGTGACCATTTAGGGTAAGTTTTTAAACTGACATGGTCACTGACACTACTATTAATATCATAAACGGGATATTTACCATGTTTGATTATTGTTTCGAGTGTTGTTGTTGTTGTGTGTGTGTTGATTATTGTGTGAGTGATTGTTTGATTATTGTATCAAACATGGTAAATATCCCGTTTATGATATTAATAGTAGCATTTAGGGTAAATTCGTAAAATGGTCACAGCCACAGTTACTATTATTATGAAAGGTCCATTTTAGACCCCTCTCAGCCCTGCAGTGGAACACAACATCACACTTGTAATCCCCGAAGGATTTGACAGAGGTGTACCTAATACTACATCCACATTTCGCCAATTATGCTACAGTCCCATGTATTACATGGGGGCAAGCCTATATAGGGAGTGGAACACAAGTGAACTAAAATGTCCAAAACCCGCCATGGAAATATTGTACTGATCAATTAATTATTACAAAATTACTATTAAGTTACGTTGTGGTACGACGATTACATTGTGTTTAGACTATTAAGAATTTGGAACAGTCGTTCAACAATTAGTAAACAAAATACCTAGGTACTTCCATTCCGCAACCTAAAACCCACGAAGCACCGTTCCAATTACCATTAATTAAAATCCCGCGCCCATTAAAAAGCAAGAAGGCGCAAAGACCAAAAAAACACTACACCAAAAGAACAGACGAAATTTCCATCTGCCTAACAAGAATTAACAGCCCCTTACATTTACGTGTATTAAGAACGGACTACCTGTTCTTTATCCAATTAAAGCCGAGAAACGAGACAGAATTATTTGCTAGAAAGGGAAAGCCTAACATCCCTATTAATTATTCAAAAGAGGCCCCGATCGTCGAGATACGTACCCCAATTAATCTTATATTCATTGACTTGAGCAAATTGACACAGATTAGTAAAATCCGCTTTATAGTCAAGTTTCAAAGGGTTTCGATTGTGGAGTTCCAGTTTTTGAAGCTAACTGGCCGGGGAATTGTGTATTTATGATTGTAGGTATTAATGGTTAGTGTTCCTTTAATGTTCACTTATTAATATTTCATGTTGGAAGTCCTTTGGGCGCTGTTGTTGTAAGTAGAGACGTTCATTCAAGTGAAGGGCTTAATTTCCTTTAAATTTGCCGTTGTTGAGTGACAATATTAATATAGCCTTGTCAGTTGTATCGAAAGACAAATAACTTTTGAGTTTTCGTGGATTGATTTAGATTAGTTACTGTTAATCATCAATTTGAAATTAAAACCATTTTGCTTCCATACACTTCTTTTTCTTCTTTCCTAATTTTGTTTCTCTGTTACCCATTTCATCCAATATGCATTCAAAATTTTAGGGTTATACAGGATGTAAATATTGAGATGACGACAGATAAGAGTGTCTGAAGATGTACTGCACTAACCACCAAATACAAATAATGCAAAAACGTAAATGCGTTTGTATGTGTTGTGTTAAAAGGAATTTATATAATGAACTTCATGTTAAAATTATGTTTTTTTTTATGCAAAGTAAGCCAAAAGCTGCTCCCCTTCGGGGCTGCCGGTTGTTTGAAAGAGATACCGCGGCCTAGGCACAAGGGCTAAGAACGAACATGGATGGTTTATTGTCAGTAGAAGTCTGACACTCCCTTCCGCTCTGCCCAGAGCGGGAGGTGGGGTGTAGGAAATCATCAAATAACCCCCTTATTTGATGATTTCCTACACCCCAAAAAAAAACCTGCTTCCAATTCCACAGACGACATCGGTAAAGTAACTGACTGGTTTAAAACAAAAGCTAGTGGTTTCGATCACGCATGCCGTTCGGGCGATTGAAATGCAACTCACCGTTTTGTGGACAGCGACGTAAATGGATGTTGGACATAAAATAAAGGCTAGCCACGCGTCTCTCGCTTTTCAGAGGAAAACTGCGGAGTAGACAATGATTCACAATAAAACTTTATACTCGTACATACATAAACTCAAGCCTTTTTACCATGGGAGTAGGCAGAAACGACAAAAAAAATGTTCAGTTCAATTAAAATGAAACTAATGCAAAAAAGTAATCAACCTCATCAAAAAAATCTATACTCTTTACATTTCAGGACATTAAGAATTGTAGAAAAAGTACGAGGGCTCTTTGAAAGGTTCTTTATTTAAGTAACTCTACAATTTACTGCGGAAAGAAATTCTTCTACTTTTTCAATGGGGTTATTAGCATAATCATATTATTATGATTGATCATATTGGTGGCAAACAGTTGCATTCCAGGAGCAGCGGTGGCCCAGTGGTGTCGGCCCCGACTTACGAACAGTAGGTCGTGGGTTCGAACCCAGGCAGGCCCATTACTTTGTGTAATTTATTTCATCACCGCTGCTCTCAAAACGGTGAAGGAAAACATCGTGAGGAAACCGGCATGATGTCTTAGAACCAAAAAAAAATTTGAAGACATGTGACATCTACCAATCCGCGCTGGGCCCGCGTGGTGGATTATAGCCCATCCCTCTCCTAGAGAGGAGGCCTGAGTCCCTGCAGTGGGAACATTATAGGCTGATGATGATGAGTTGCATTCCAGTATAACCAGGTGCACTTAATTAATAAATATTTTACATGAAACGAATATCAGACCACCACAACCCCACAATTACTGGCAAAGACGACAGTGGATCATATTATTATGCTTTTATTGTTATTCGCAAACCCCTAATGTTAAAGTATAATGACGTCGTACCCACAAACCCGATGAAGGTCTTATAATAACGCCACCAACTAACAAAGTCGGGAAACTCAACGAAGGACTTGAAAATGGTTCCACCTGTTTGCAATACACCATTCATACTGTAGTACTTGTATTTCCCGCTAGAGGGCAGCGATTAAGAGGTTCCGGAAAATGCTGACAGATGGCGCTATCAGAAGAGAACATAATAAAATTAGAACCTATTACTTTTACTTTGAAAGGCAGAATTACTGCTCATTTGAAACTCATTTCTAAAATACATGTAAGCTTTGTACACTGTATGTTGTGAACGTAGCCTAATGTACGAGTTTGTGTACGCCGCCTAATTAGCATGACGTTGCACATCAAGAATGACAATGACAGGAGACTCGACTTGACTCGAGCTACAGAATTGAAACCTGCTCGTGAAGTGATTTATTTCTCATTAATCTCATTGTATAAAAGTATTATAGAAAAGAAGTAAAGTTCATAAAATAGCTAGCTTAACTAAGTATAGTAATACAGTGTCGACCTACTAAAATATTGGAAGTAAAAACCTTTAATTGTCGATTTTTCTATTTTTAGGTTGGTAGGCCAGAATTCACGATGTGAAAATATTTGATTACAATTAATTTGAGTATTTTAATATCATACTAACATTAAACATTTCTATTTTAGATAAATCAAATTGTGCGTTATTTACTCCCGTATCATCTTACATATTACAAATCGACAATTGTCAGAGTTTGATTGGATAATAGTAGATAATGGCAAAATTACAATTTGAAGTTGAGCTGGCAGCAGATGAAGATCCGAAGAATAACATCATAATTATAAAATCAATAACAAAAGAGGATGGAGGAACATATCTCATGCCGCCATGTTTCCAAGCAGCAAAACACCACCTTCAATTAATAAAGTTACCAGAATTTTTGAAAATAAAAAAAACATTACAGAGAAGAGGTCTTTAGAAAGGTGTGGATCTCCATGCCAAGTGACGTTTTAGAACTATACATAGATGATACTGGAAATATGGTGTTTAATGATTATTTCTTACAAGAAATGCCTCAAGTCACAAGCCAATCTATTACAGATGGAAAACTATTGCAAATTTTGGAGAAATTAAGTGATAAATCCAATGTCAACAAAGAAAAACATAATTTAAGTAAATTAAATGAAAAATTTGTTTTAAAGAAGTTTGATAGCAAGATCACTAATGCCAAACAATGGTTGCAAAGTTTTGAAAGTGAATGTACAAGATTTGATTTACATGACGATACAGAGAAAATTAGTGCTTTGAGATTATTTTTGAATGAGTCAGAAAGTGACTGGTATGAGTCTATGTTAATTAAACACAGTTTAAACTCGCCGTGGAAAATATGGCAAGTGAGTTTTTTAGACACATTTGCAGATAAAAGTTGGTCCTCTGTAATGTATGCACTGAGTTTCAAACATTTAAATGGCTCTCTGCTGGAATATGCATTAAAAAAACAGAGACTGTTACTAGAATATAATTGTGATATAGATACCAGAACTCTCACTGACTTAATTGTCGCAGGATTGCCAAGCTATATTATAAGTAAACTAGATAGACAAGAGGTGACAGACCCAACTCTTCTGTTTAGTGCTCTACGGATGCATGAAAATCAGAGTAAAAATGTACAAAAACATTTCACTGAGAAGAAAAGCTCTACTAAAACAGAAGCGGAATGTAAAAAAAAAACACCTTGTCAAATATGTTACAAGATGGGAAAGAAAAACAGATTTCACTCTGAAGATATGTGCTGGTTCAAAGAAGACAAGAAGAGTAATGACAGTGTAAAACACTGTAAAAACCTCATGTTGGAGATTGATGAATTTCAGGATACAAAAAACTAAATATTCCCCCATTAATAGAAGTTGAGGTTATACTGAATGACACACTGAAATGCACAGGTATTTATGACCCTGGCTCAAATATAACCTTAATAAATTCTAAATTAATAAAAGTAACAAATTCAAAGAAAAACTACTTTGAAAATAAATTCAACACAATTGGTGGGGGAGGGAAAACAACAGGTTTAATAACATTAAATGGAAAAATACTGTATATTGAAAAGGAAATAAATGCGTTTATTTGCAAGGATAAAAACTTCACTCATGATTTGCTTTTGGGACTGGATACAATAAAGCGGTTTGGATTGACCCATGATGGGAATTTAAACATCCAACTGCAGGAAAATGCCAACCCAAGTGCAAATAAATACATCATCCCAACTGAAGACAAAAAATATGGTAATCAAGAAATTGAAACCAGAGAGTTAACCTCAGAAATATTTAATAACGAAATAAATTTCAATGAGGGCATAGATGTGAATCAATTTGATATAGATACTACTAACTTGGAACATGACCAAAGAATGAAAATGAGTACATTATTAAATGATTACAAACACATATTTGCAAAAGATAAATACGATGTAGGACAAGTGAAAAACTATGAAGCATTTATAGACCTACAAATAGAGAAATATTGCTCCAAAAGACCATATAGATGCTCCTTAGATGATAAGGAAGAAATCGAGAAGCAAATTGGACAATTGCTAAAGAATAAACTAATTGAAGAATCATATAGTCCATTCGCAGCACCAGTAACATTGGCATTCAAAAGGGACGAAGGAAAAAGGTCAAGATTATGTATCGACTTTAGAGATCTTAATAAGATTATTACCCCACAGCCACATCCGTTTCCTCTAATAGAAGATCTAATGGTAAAAACGATAAACTGTAAGTATTTTACTACTCTTGATATTAATTCTGCTTTTTGGTCAATACCATTGAGGATCAGTGACAGAGAAAAGACAGGTTTTGTTACACAAGAAGGTCATTATCAATGGACTTGCCTTCCTTTTGGGCTGAAAACATCTCCGGCTATTTTCCAAAGAATCCTGAATAATGTTATAAGAAAACATAACCTGTCAAATTTTGTGATGAACTACATTGATGATATTATGGTGTTCTCAAAAACTTTTAATGAACATATAGATCATTTAGCGAAACTGCTGAATGCAATTGCTGAAGAAGGATTCCGTCTGAAATTAACAAAATGTAAATTTGCAGCACAGTCTGTAAAATTCTTAGGACATATAGTAAAAGGTAATACAATCACACCTTTGAAAGACAACCTCAGATCTATAGCAGAATTTCCAGCACCACAAAACAAGAAACAAATAAGACAATTTCTAGGTAAAGTAAATTTTTATAATAAATATATTCCTAATGCTGCAATAACTCTTGACCCAATTCACAATTTACTTAGAAAAAACATAAATTTCGATTGGTCAGCTGATTGTGAAAAAGCTTTCCAAACAATAAAAAATAATTTATGCTCTGCCCCAATTCTGGCTATTTTCGACCGAGAAGCGACAACTTTTCTATACACTGATGCAAGTATAAAAGGAATTGGTGCAATACTAAAACAAACACAGAAATGTGGAGAAATCAAACCAGTGGCGTACTTTTCCAAGAAGTTGAATGAATCTCAAAAGAAGAAGAAAGCCATATTTTTAGAATGCTTAGCCATAAAAGAAAGTTTAAAGTTTTGGCAACACTGGCTAATAGGAAACTCATTCACAATTTATACAGACCACAAGCCGCTAGAAAATCTAAACATAAAAAATAGAACAGATGATGAACTGGGAGACATGACTCATTACCTATCACAATACAACTTTGTAATAAAATACAACCCAGGTAGAAACAACACAGAAGCAGACTGCTTAAGCAGAAATCCTGTGTATGAAAGCGACGAAAACGAAGAAGATAATTTGAAAACCGTAAATATTGTAAGGATTGAGGAGATATTGGACGACCAGAACAAAAATCCAAACATAAAGAACAAACATAGTGTTATTAGAGAAAATGGTATATATTACAAATGGAACAACAAGAAAAAGAAAATCATTTTGTCCGAAGACTATAGTAAGATATTAATTAAAAAGGTGCATGAGCATTTCTGTCATGTAGGAATAAATCAGATTGAGTCAAAAATAAGACCTTTCTACACGGCACCTAACCTACTGGATAATATAAAATTGATTTGCCGTCAATGTGAAGTTTGTATAAAAAACAAATTAAGATTAAATAGAAATTATGGACTCATGTCACAATTAGGACCAGCACAAAAACCTTTCCAAATCATGTCCATAGACACAATAGGAGGATTTGGTGGTAACGGGTCTTCAAAAAAGTATCTACACTTGTTGATGGATCATTTCACACGTTATGCATACATTTCATGCTCCAAGACACAACTGACTAAGGACTTTATAAAACTGGTAGATCAAGTAATTAAGGATAATGAAGTGGAGATATTGCTCTCCGATCAATATCCAGCACTGAATTCAAAAGAGTTTAAAAAATATTTAAAGGACCACTCTGTTAATTTAATTTTTACAGCAGTGGATGCTCCTTTTTCAAATGGTCATAACGAGAGGTTGAACCAAACGCTGGTAAATAGGATTAGATGTGCCCTGAATAGCAAAGGAAAGAACACAGCTTGGACAACCGTGGCAATGGATTGTGTGAAAGCCTACAACTCAACAAACCACACAGTGACAGGTTATTCGCCTCTATATCTGCTAAGTGGAGAACCAACCGATGTATTACCAATGGACCTAAAGAAAAAACAAGTGGAACCCGGAGAACTGGAAAAAGACCGACATACAGCATTTCTCAGATCAAAAAAATCACATGAATTGAACAAGGCCATTTATGACAAAAATAGAATAGATTACAAGTTTCAAAAAGGTGATATGGTTTACATAATGGACTGTAATAAGTTAAACAGATCTAAAATGGATGAAATTAGAATTGGTCCTTTTCAGATTGAAGAAATGATATCAGATTCACTATGTAGAATCAACACTGGAAAGAATAAAAAGTCCTTGGGATTGTACCATGTGACAAAGCTCATTCCCCAGTTTGATCACTCAAATTAACCCCAGCTAATTTGCACCTTTGAGGGGGGGAGATGTAAGCTTTGTACACTGTATGTTGTGAACGTAGCCTAATGTACGAGTTTGTGTACGCCGCCTAATTAGCATGACGTTGCACATCAAGAATGACAATGACAGGAGACTCGACTTGACTCGAGCTACAGAATTGAAACCTGCTCGTGAAGTGATTTATTTCTCATTAATCTCATTGTATAAAAGTATTATAGAAAAGAAGTAAAGTTCATAAAATAGCTAGCTTAACTAAGTATAGTAATACAGTGTCGACCTACTAAAATATTGGAAGTAAAAACCTTTAATTGTCGATTTTTCTATTTTAGGTTGGTAGGCCAGAATTCACGATGTGAAAATATTTGATTACAATTAATTTGAGTATTTTAATATCATACTAACATTAAACATTTCTATTTTAGATAAATCAAATTGTGCGTTATTTACTCCCGTATCATCTTACATATTACATACATATTTTAATCTAGCTAAACGAACCGACGCATGACTCCAAAAAAAAGAATCTTTAATTTTTCCGTTCAATTTTCAAAGTAACGTTGTAACCGCTTCTAAAGTGATACGATTGGAACTTAATACCTAAAACATTATATTTCTGTCTATGGTATAGTGACAAGACATTATACAAGAGTGGTCTGTGTAGCTCAAAATTAATATAAGTAGTGGGTAATTTGTAGCGTAAGTCTAGTATTCATTAAACACGAACTACTAGTTTAATCCTTTTACCATTGATATATTAAAAGGAGGACGATACGGTACGCGTTAACATCGCAATCAGAAAAACATGCACCGAAACTCACACATGATAGACAAGGACAGACATAAGAGCCGACGCTGTTGTGCGAGCGAAATCGCGTTAGCTGCGACTGCGTGCCCCCTACAGGCAATCCCTTAGTTTAGTAGGACCATGTGCTGTGACTTAGTACCGTATCTACCTCAGATTGATTACATATGCCTTTTACACTTCTATTTTGATCGAATTCGAAATGCTAAAAAGAACTACCTACCTATAATTTCTTTTCAGTTTCGTTTAAAACACAACACCATTCTTAGATTAGGTTTTTACACACACATCTAAATTCCACCTATTTCTATAATTCAGTGGGTCCTAGCAACCGCATGGCAGGGCCGGGGCGGATCGAAAGGGTCAAATCCATTAGGTATGTGGCAGAAAATCAGTTAAATAATTCATTGTTTTAAGATTTATAGTGTCGCTGTAGTTTTATTTTGGAAAAATTACGTTTATAATTTGCGCATTGTGTGAAAAAATTTCCAGATTGAATGCCTATTTATAATTTGCGCATTGTGTGAAAATTTGGCCAGATTGAATGCCTATCGGACCAACCCGTTACTGGGTAACACGATTCTCCTTAGGGCTGGATGTCAGATTTTACTATAGGAGATTTACTCCCGGTATGCTGGAGAGAGCAGCGGTGTCCAGTGCTGGTGACTTACTGGCAGTAAGTTGTGGGTTTGAACCCAGGCAGTCGCATTAGTTTGAGTAATTTATTTCATCACCACTGCTCTCAGAACGGTGAAAGAAAACATCGTAAGGGAACTGTGACATGTCAGAGAGATATTCCATTAGTGCTGTTCACAGATCAAACAGACTGTCTAGTGTTGTAGCAGAACTTACCGTACTTTACAATTTACTAAATAGATAAAATGAATATTTTTTCTGAAAACAAATCTATAACAAAATACAATAAAAACCTGAAAGCTTTACAATTAATATTCAAACAAGCGTACAAACACCGCTTTAGTACCGAAAAAGCGAACTTTAAAAGTACCATAAATCTCCCATGCTTTAAGGGAACGCTCCACGGAAGCTATCCTTTGTCCACCATTGTTTAATGTTGCGGATTTGCGTCAGAATAATGCCTTTTTTTTTCAAAGGAAACTGGTAATTTCTGAAAGCGAAGGCCAGCTTCAAGGAAAAATTCAGAAAGTAACATTTGTAATGAAAATGAGGGGAAACTTTGAGTTGAGGTGTGAAAGGTGTTTGTTTTGATGTTTATGTAAATAGAGCAACGATTATTGTATCGTTTTCTAAGAATTCGTCAGACCCTCACATAAATAAATAATGGTTTTTGTATAGGGAGCGAATAGCGAGGCACACAATACTAAGGTACAGACGCCAGTTTACGCCAGGCTACTGCAATCTTAACAGATTGCAGTAGCCTGGCGAAAACTTTAAAATATTTTCAATTTTATCCCTAAATTACTTACCACCTTGATGTGCTGACACCTGTACTTTTAATCTATGACTAAATTATTTATTATGGTGTGGTTAGGTAAAATTTAGACATCTTGAATTCATGGTGAAGCAGCAGCTTCATACGGTATTTTCTGAAATCAAAATCTTATTGACTCGGCATAGTTGTTGTGTACGCCTATAAACGCTGGATTTTTTATAGGCGCACTTACATTATCTTTTGCAAAAAAAATCAGAATAATTTACAAGTCATTAGGGTAACTTTTTTCAGTGACCATGTCACTAAGTATACCCGCCATAATTCCAGCTCTAAAAATAAAAAGGCGTCATTATCACCATCACTCTCTTCTCCTTAGCCTAATTCACTTAGGATCTGCTCTTATACCTACCTACGTTCCTACCCTAAACAAATAGTAAACATGGTAAATATCCCGTTTTCACTGTGAATTTCAATTTATCGTAACAAAACGTAAAACTATCAAGAAACTTTAAACTTTTAATAAAAAAACTTTCTATATCAGAAAGTATTAAACAAATTACGAAACTAAAGCAAGTCGCAAGCCATATTGGAACGTTAATGAAGTATAAATTATTTAGTTAGTCCAGTGTCCGCAACTAATCTGTGGAAAGCTTTAGAGATTAAAGCCTTGTTGTAGCTGCCCACAGCTGGATTAAATGGGTAATTTTCCAGTTTTTGTGTTCAATGTTACAGCTAATTTTATTTTGATTTTGAGCTTATCTGGGAACTGTAGGCTCAAAGTTTGATTTACCATTTAATGTGAACAAAAAGCCTTTACAAAGCGGTCGCAACTGTCGTCATAGATACAGTAGGGGGAAGCCTTCCGCAGGGTACTCCCTTACTTCTCCTAAAATTGTTTGTCCGAAAATCATTATCCATAACACGTTTGCCATAAACTTCATTAACCATAATGTTCAAATTGCCGAAATTTTGTTTAACATAATTATCTTTAGTTCTAAAAGTATTCTGTCATAATATCGATTATTATAATAATTGAATCTCCTAATTTTACATGACCTAAATTAATATGTCCTAACTATTGCTTTACCTAATGTGTATTATTCCGAATGTTCGTTTATAATAAATTTTATAGTCCTAAAAAAAATTCGAAGTGTCTAGTCGTCCGATTAGCGGATGAATAAAATTAATTAGTCGTCCGATTAGCCGGATGAATAACCAAAATTATAGGCTGTTGCTAGTCGTCCGCTAAGTGGATGAATCACCGTCTCGCGACAGTATCCTTTATGGGCGGCATGGGCACCGGGCCGTAGGCCGACGAAGGAGGCCGGCGGAGGCCCGGCACTTCGGGGACAGAAGACAATAGTGTTATGTAATATGCGAGCGAAGCGAGCGCGCGTCATGGAGTACAACATGCGTTTCATGTATGAGTGACGTGGCCAAAAGCTTTGTTATACTTTGTTCTAATAATATTATTATGATAAATAAACATTATGTTATTTTAATTTAGGACTTAAAACTTTTATGGAAAACGATTTTATGTCTTACGTATATTATTGATTGTAATATTTATGACAAATGGATTTAGGACATATTATATTTAGGGATTTCAATTTTATAGCATGTGATATTATGTGATATTTAGTTCGGGTAAGTTATCATTCGGACAAATGATGATTAGGACAAAAAAAGTTATGGCATTTTAAATTATGGATAAAAAAGTTAGGTGACACAATAGAGAACCCTTCCGCAGACTGATAGGTGAATAAAATTCGGTATATCAAACTACGATGACCACAGATGATACGATGATACAACCGATTTGCACCTAAACCTATGCAAAAATAAACAATTCTCAACTGTCTATCTTTCTTTTCCAAATTGAAGTCTCAACAAAACATCCTCTTCCCACACTAGAGTTATTTATGCAACGGTGCACATCGTACATTAAGTGGACAGCTCTAAAGGAAGGGGTGATCCATACATTTTCGTATGATTTATCACCCTACTGTACTCGTAAGTATGCCACTCGGAGGAGGAAATTGATAACACTTTTGCTTATATTGACAATGCTTTTGTTGTTTGATTAACTATTTAGGTTTCCGTCGGGTTCCACCCTCCAAAAAAAGAAAACTATTTAGCTTGGTTTTCTCTATGTAGTGAAAGTAGAAATTAAAATAATTTGGCGTAGCGTATAATGGGCGTTTAAAAGGTGGAAGTAGGGACACTGACGCTAAAAAGGTTACCTACCACATATTCAGTACGTCATTTTGAACCCTTCCATATAGAAAAATCTATAATCAAACCAACATTATGCAATGTCAGAATTAAAGTAGGTACAAAGTTCGACGGCACGGTTGGCGCAGTGGCTGAGCGATCGGACTGCTGCGCCGCGTGTCGCGGGTTCGATCCCCACACGAAACAAGTATTTGTATGACCTACGGATAGTTGTTTCGGGTCTGGGTAATGTGTATGGGCGCTTTCACATTAGGGCGTTAGCAGCGCGACAATCGCGCGGCTGCAGCAATCTGCTTAATTTGATTGGCTAAACGGCTTCGGCCGCGCGACTGTCGCGCTGCTAACGCCCTAATGTGAAAGCGGCCTATGTGAGTTTAAATGTTTGTGAACGCACCCACGATACAGGCGAAATTCCTAGTGTGGGGGGAAACGTAAAAAAAAAAAAGTTACCAAAGTGTCATTTAAGTGGATCCACAGTCATTAAACTCCTGCAGTAGGTCAACGAAAATATGAACCTGAGTCATCTTGTTGAGGATGTGGTTCTTTACCAATATTTATATAGGTATCCATCTTATCAGATCTACGAGTATACCATAATAATATTATAAAGAGGTAGGTAAAGTTTATAATTTAATCTTCTGAACGACTACTGATCTCATTCCGAAAATTCTTTCTCCAATGGAAAACTCCGAATACTCTATCTTTTTTACTCCGATGGAGTAAAAAAGATAGAGTATTTATAAACAAGATGGCTTCTACATTATTTCCGATTTTGACCACACTGAAAGATCCTTGCACAATTTAACAATAACGTTGAACCATGTGATGGCTCCAGGTCTCGGTCTCCAAATCCAGTGATGGTAGCCCTGTCTTAAGACCAAGTCCTGCAACGGTAAGGATGACGGTCTGTGTCGTCATCGTACCAAGGTTCTGTGTTGGCTCGCGTTGATCGTCTAGTCTGTTTGTTTTGTGAGTGAATATACTGAGAAAGAGTCGAACTTTCTTAGTTAGTCTTTGGTAATCAATACTGTGTTTAATCTAGGAAGGATTGAACTTCCTCACACCAGTGTTTAGGAAATAATGTTGTATCAAGAGAGTCATTTCGGGGTTTTTTTAATCAACAATTAGATTTAGATTGACCACAGGTCAATCTCGAGTACACTCCACTGTGCGAACAATGTAGACTTATCAATCATTCTACTCGATAATGCGGAGCTTGTCTCGACACATCTGTATTATTGTTTAGTACAATACTTAATCAGTTTCCTCTGATTTAATAAAGGATTTTACAAGTTAAAATCAATTTGACACGTTAGAATGATTTGTGTAAGTTGATACATGTGCGTTTGTGCTTATTTTAGCCACCGCGTCTGACTGATATCGTCAGCATGGGGGAAACCTACACCGCGCCACGGTCCTTAATCAATGTTATTGGGGGAGCAACCGACTTCCTATAATCGCTGCGAAGCGTAAGTGATTCCCTTATCCATATAGGCAGGTACTTGCATTTTTTTATAGCCAGATTCCCGGTTAGGGCGGCATTGCCAGATTCCCAGTTAAGGGCAGACTTATTTGCCAATTCCCAGGTTGGGCAGACTTTCCCCCGGAACCATGGTTTTGAGTATATGTATTTGTATTTGAGTTATATTTAGATTTGGCCAAATCTAGGTCGGAAGTCGGATTGCAAGAATGACGTGTATAGTATGCTGCGTTATCACTGCCAGAGGCGTCGCGCAGTCGTGTATCTCAAGCCATCAGTATATCAAAGTTAGGAAATATTAATGTGCATTATGCAACACAGCCGAAATGTTTCTCTCTCTCAAGACAATATTTCCCCTCCAACACAATTAAGTGATTGTTGACTTGAATCAACAAGTGATGATTAGGTTCCTGTAAACTTGTGTATTTTACTAGGTTCAATTCAGTTCAGAAGGAACTTATAGTCTCAGACCTTAATTGAAGGGTCTGGATTCTTATCTCAGACTTGGTCTATAGTAGTACAAATTATTATATTAGGTTAAGTTCAATAACGTAAAATCGTGTCTTTCAAGGTTCAGTGTGCATATTATAGAGAATTCATTATTGGAGTTGCAACCTGAATTACTACACTGATTTTAAAGCATTGCCTTTGTTATTACTTGATCTTAGCTTTGTCAGTCTTCCATTATCAAATTCTCTACACAGGTAATCTTGGAATATAAAAGAAAGAGGTGGTTGATGTTTAAATTATTTATTTATTTTCGATAAATTTATCGAAAGAAACTGTTTGATTAATTAGACCTAGTTCGCTAGGATGATAGCGAGCTAAGGTCGAGTGTCCCATTACTAGACCTAGTCAGTTAAGGGGAGACGGAACATCTCAAGCGAAACCCCTTCTGACAGCGAAAGAAACTGTTTGATTATTTAGACCTAGGTCCGCTAAGATTTTGACGGACCTTGATCGAGTCGTCCCATTCCTAAACCTAGCCAGATAAGGAAAACCGAACGGCTCAAGCGAAAAACCTTTCTGGCACATACAAATTGGATGTTTACAACATATTACAATATTGACAATTATTTATCAGCTTATATAAATTGCAATACAACTGAGAGGAGAGGCAAGTTACACATAATGGTTACACAGTTTATTCAAGGTACTTAAGCCACAATATCCCATGATAATTTACAGTAATATACTCAGATTTCTAGCTTAAGCCAGTTCACGTAGTTCAAGGTCTGCGTGATGTGTATCGCCTATACAATTCAAAGCGATTTCTCCACAATTCCCGCCTTTCCATCTCTTGCAAACTTCTATACAAGTTATCACGAGGAAATAAATTACTATTATCAAGAATAGTATAGCAGTTACTTTGTCTAGGCCAGACCAAAGGTGCTCTCGTGTCTTTTACTTAGTGAGTATAAAATATCGAAGTTTGATGCGGCCTCCATTTTTACTTGGGTCGTTAAATAGATTGGGTGACTGAAGTTATTGTAAATTAGCTTGGGATCTTGCTTTTACACAAAATTTGAACTTGGAATACGTTACCGAATTTCAGCTCTCTCTCTGTCTTTTGAGTTCACTTAATATTATTTAGACTTAGACACACTGCTTCTAATTTTATTTTAAAATTAGATTAATATACAATGATTATATTTAACTATAATTATCACTTGCAACCGTCTTGAATCGATGCACAACCTTGTCTGTCTCGTGCTGCTTAAATTCGTCTCTCCTTTCGTCAGGTCGCCCCACTTCCGCCAAGCACCCAGATAGACTCCTCCCTAGAAATGTAATTTCACACACAAGTAATCTGTTTTTTTCATTGGCTGTCTTGTATAAGACGCTTGCTCATTGGTCAAAGGCATGGCGTCAGGTTCCCGCCCAATGCTGCGTAGGCGCCCCTTCTATGCATCGCCATTTCACACATCTGTTCAACATAAGTCCAGATATCCCGAGAAAGGTTACTCCAACGTACGATTTATTGCTTTTCGAGTGTCGTTTTGCAATATTATTTTAAACTAAATTCAATAGATTTTTATTTTCTAAGTGTTTTGGGTCCGTTTCTTATCTTTTGTTTCTAAATAATTTCTTCCCATGGATATTTCAATAGGTAGTTTTTGACAAGGGTTGAAATTTATGGATGGCTATAACGTAAGTTATTTATTACTTCCATATGCAAAAAAAGGAATAGTGGTTCGAAGAACGACCATCTCACACTCCCCCAAATAGATTTGTTTAATCACCTAGTACTCATGAATCTCTCCATCGTTACTCTAGGTCGTTGAAAAATCTATTTCCTTCTTTACATTCTCACGCTAGCCTTAAATTTCCCACGTCTATTAAAATTTTGTTTCAAGTACGATAATAAACTTATTCAACTTAGTCTCCCTTTGTTTGCTTAGTTTGGGTCTACTGGTTTATGATGGTGGCTACGCATTTGTTTGTCTCCTTTGTTCGTCCCGTCCCGTAGCAAGTTCTACTTTATGTATTGTTTTTTTTTTGTAGTAGCGAAACAGATGTATTGTATTGTAATTCCCTTTGACTTTGTCAGTATGGACATCAATTAAAGTATATACATTACTATATGGAATCGCTCCAATTACATAAGGTCCTTCATATAGCCGCATAAATTTCTTTGTTAACTTTTTGTCGGCATCTGACTTTGCAAAAGTTTTAAGTTTCACTAGATCTCCTATTTTGAACTGTATTAATTTATGATTTTTGTTATAATGAAGTTCTCTATTCTCCGCCGCTTTGATTATATTTTGTCTTGCTTGATTACGAATCTGCTCTAATGTTTCTAATTGTATATCGGCTCCCCTTGTCGTATATTTGACAATGTCATCTAGATAGTTTATTTATTTTTTATTTCTAATTAGAATCCATTGCTCTCGAGAATCCTGCCACAGATGTCTTTAATCCTTGAGGCAACACGCGATAAGTATAGGTCCGTCCCATGAAAGAGAACCCTGTATACTTTCTTGAATTTGGATGTAAAGGTATTTGGAAATAAGCATTATTTAAATCTATTAAACTGATGTAATTTATTCCGTGAAAAGACTGTAAAATCTCTGACGTGAGTGGTGGCACTCTTGCGTCCCCAATCATTTTCTTATTTAGCTCGCGCGCGTCTAACAAGATTCTTATTGTCCCATCTCGTTTCTTAGTGAAAGTGAGTGGACTACAATATGGAGTTGCCTCCTGTCTGATCACTCCTAATCTTTCTAATTCACTTAATTCCGCTTTAACTTGTTCCCTATAGGCCAGAGGTACTGGATAACTGTGCTTCGCAAAAGGAATTTCATCTACTAACTCAATAACGTGTTCATACCTATTAGTCAATCCTAGCTTGTCTGTAAATACTTTACAATGTCTATCTAGTACAGGTAACAATAGTTCCTTCTGTTCACTACTTAAAGTTGAATTGTCCAGGTGATTTTCTTTATTCTTTTCACCATACGTCTCTTTACTCAACTTGCTATGCTCTACCGGTTTAGTGCTCTCGTTTAGTATTGAATTAATCGTTGCTGCATTTGTCTCTCCCCCTAACCTTTCGAATTTGCAATCTGAATTCAGTTTTACGCAAGACCTAACTCCCAAATGTTCTATTGTTAACGTCCGTTCGTTTCCACAGTTCACTACTCCTTTTACTCGTTCTAGTCAGTCATAACCTAGTATTAATGATCTAGGTAACCGCCGCATAATTAAAACAGGTGCTTCGACTAAGGTACTACCTAATTTGAATTCTATTAAAACCATCCGATTCGTACTTTCGCTACGTGATCCGAACGCTCCTTGTATTTGAATGACTGGAATAGCAATCTCAGGTAAAATTTCATTTCTCCTTAGAATAGACTCGTACAATTCTCTAGTTATTCCGCTAATCTGGCTACCTGTATCGATAAGTGCATTCATACTTCTGCCGTACAACCTCACGCATACCTCAGGTAATTTAGGTAAAGAGTAATCAATCTCTACGTCGATCGACTCGTCGAGCTCGTGAATCATTGTATACGTATGTAATTTTCTCACCACGCAAAGCTCACACACCATACCTATCTTGACACACTCGGTTACGTTGTCAAACTGATTTTCTAATAAAATCCCTATGCTTTTAATTACTGAGTGATAGTCATATTCGTCACCGCCTGTGTTAGGTTTTAGTAGTCGTTTAAGGCCTCCTTCGCCAACTCCTAAACTCTGTCCCGGCTTCCACCCTCTGTTAGTTAAAATTTTGTACGCTACTCCTGTTCTGTCGCGTTCCGAGGTCCCTTTATTTCCCGTGCTACACAATATCATATTATCGGACCTAGTTTGTGTGGGAAATACTAGTTTTTTTTTTGTTGTCCCTCCCCCACATGTTTAGACGTGTTAGATCCTTGGCCCTCCTTTACAAAAGCGATAGCCGGCCTGATGTTAGTTCTCTCTTGTTCAGTTCCGGATTTTTCAGGTCTGTTAACGTTCGTTCTATAACTTGGTCGTCCCTGACGATACCCGCGTCCTCTCGACGAGTTTCCTCTAGTTCTCCACCTATTAGTTGATATCGTTGCTACAATCGGGTGCGCCGACGATGGCCCGTTGTTCCGTCTTTCTCTAAAATTCCTACCAACGTTAACTCTCGTAACTTCCTTCGGTTTCTCAACAATATTTTGTTCTATGCTCCT
This sequence comes from Diarsia mendica, assembly GCA_949316265.1. NCBI lineage: Eukaryota > Metazoa > Arthropoda > Insecta > Lepidoptera > Noctuidae > Diarsia > Diarsia mendica. The sequence goes on along the minus strand of OX438888.1, from coordinate 3,150,667 downwards.
TAGAAAATTAATCCCGCTCATGATGTCTACTTCCTCAACTCTAGTAAACCATAGTCGTTGTATATCTGTATTATAGTGCCGCATAATAGAATTTACTATATCCCGCTCACTAAATGAAATAGTCAGTGACTGCATTGATTCAGCATACTCAGCGAAATGTTCCGACATCGTCATTCCCGAATCACCCTTATATACTGAATTAATCAACCTATACCTTACAGATTCCTGGATTCGTTCAGTCCAGTAGATACTTCTGAAGTCAGCCTCGAAATCAGCGAATACAGCCCATCCTTTCGAGTATAGATCCATAACCCTTCGAGCGTGTCCCGTGATGCATCCTAACGCTATGTCAATCTCGCGGTCTGATCCATTTACTGCCCTTATATACTTCTTTAATCGCTTCAAAAATGCAATAGGATTAGTGAATGGCTTTCCATCAAAGTTTGGTTTGCTAATTGATGGTTGAATCACATATAAATTCCGTGTTTCGGAAGGTATTACATTAGAACTCGCGGATGTAGGACTAATCAATTCCTGTCTATCAGTCGTATTACTTCCGTTATTGGTTACTCCATACGTCTCGGATGAAGAACCACTCGTATTTCCACTTTGTATTAAGTTAACACCCGAACTTAGTTGTTGTAATTTTTAACAAGATCCGATTCTACCTTTCTTTTATTACGTCTTCCTCTACCTGTCGACATTTAGTTTTTTTTTTTTTCGGTTTTTTTTTTTTTTTTTTTTTTTTTTTTTTTCTACTGTATTTCCTTTTCTATTAACCGTTCAAACCCGTATTATGTTAATTTATTCGTCCGTTTAAGCAACCTTCTCGTCAGATATCTGGTAAATTGCTAGGGATAAACACAAGGTAAACAACACAAGGTGAAACCAATTAATATATCTAGTCACGCAGTCTCCTCCTGTAGAATTTAATCTAAGAAATAAGCTAATCTAGGAAATAATTTTAAGGAAAATATTTCTGGCGTTGTAGTCTCTTCCTGAAGAACTTAATCTATAAAATAGACTTAAGGAAAATATTTCTGGCGTTGTAGTTTCTTTCTGAAGAACTTGATCTAGAAAGTAAACTTATGGAAAATATTTCTGGCGTTGTAGTCTCCTCCTTGGAATCCTGTATATTGTACATTTATTTGTAAGACATACAGCTTATTTCTCTCCCCCTATACATAAGGTAAATTTAAATGTACAACACATTATAAATAATAACATGCACAGTATGTATTTTATCTCTCCTCTCAGTATTTCACAATTTCTAAATTTCTACGTTGTGTTCTTTTATTTTATATAAATAGATCTAGTCATATCGTTATTTCGAATATGTACTTAGATCCTTGGTCACGCGGCATCAAATTCTGTGATGGCTCCAGGTCTCGGTCTCCAAATCCAGTGATGGTAGCCCTGTCTTAAGACCAAGTCCTGCAACGGTAAGGATGACGGTCTGTGTCGTCATCGTACCAAGGTTCTGTGTTGGCTCGCGTTGATCGTCTAGTCTGTTTGTTTTGTGAGTGAATATACTGAGAAAGAGTCGAACTTTCTTAGTTAGTCTTTGGTAATCAATACTGTGTTTAATCTAGGAAGGATTGAACTTCCTCACACCAGTGTTTAGGAAATAATGTTGTATCAAGAGAGTCATTTCGGGGTTTTTTTAATCAACAATTAGATTTAGATTGACCACAGGTCAATCTCGAGTACACTCCACTGTGCGAACAATGTAGACTTATCAATCATTCTACTCGATAATGCGGAGCTTGTCTCGACACATCTGTATTATTGTTTAGTACAATACTTAATCAGTTTCCTCTGATTTAATAAAGGATTTTACAAGTTAAAATCAATTTGACACGTTAGAATGATTTGTGTAAGTTGATACATGTGCGTTTGTGCTTATTTTAGCCACCGCGTCTGACTGATATCGTCAGCATGGGGGAAACCTACACCGCGCCACGGTCCTTAATCAATGTTATTGGGGGAGCAACCGACTTCCTATAATCGCTGCGAAGCGTAAGTGATTCCCTTATCCATATAGGCAGGTACTTGCATTTTTTTATAGCCAGATTCCCGGTTAGGGCGGCATTGCCAGATTCCCAGTTAAGGGCAGACTTATTTGCCAATTCCCAGGTTGGGCAGACTTTCCCCCGGAACCATGGTTTTGAGTATATGTATTTGTATTTGAGTTATATTTAGATTTGGCCAAATCTAGGTCGGAAGTCGGATTGCAAGAATGACGTGTATGGTATGCTGCGTTATCACTGCCAGAGGCGTCGCGCAGTCGTGTATCTCAAGCCATCAGTATATCAAAGTTAGGAAATATTAATGTGCATTATGCAACACAGCCGAAATGTTTCTCTCTCTCAAGACAATATTTCCCCTCCAACACAATTAAGTGATTGTTGACTTGAATCAACAAGTGATGATTAGGTTCCTGTAAACTTGTGTATTTTACTAGGTTCAATTCAGTTCAGAAGGAACTTATAGTCTCAGACCTTAATTGAAGGGTCTGGATTCTTATCTCAGACTTGGTCTATAGTAGTACAAATTATTATATTAGGTTAAGTTCAATAACGTAAAATCGTGTCTTTCAAGGTTCAGTGTGCATATTATAGAGAATTCATTATTGGAGTTGCAACCTGAATTACTACACTGATTTTAAAGCATTGCCTTTGTTATTACTTGATCTTAGCTTTGTCAGTCTTCCATTATCAAATTCTCTACACAGGTAATCTTGGAATATAAAAGAAAGAGGTGGTTGATGTTTAAATTATTTATTTATTTTCGATAAATTTATCGAAAGAAACTGTTTGATTAATTAGACCTAGTTCGCTAGGATGATAGCGAGCTAAGGTCGAGTGTCCCATTACTAGACCTAGTCAGTTAAGGGGAGACGGAACATCTCAAGCGAAACCCCTTCTGACAGCGAAAGAAACTGTTTGATTATTTAGACCTAGGTCCGCTAAGATTTTGACGGACCTTGATCGAGTCGTCCCATTCCTAAACCTAGCCAGATAAGGAAAACCGAACGGCTCAAGCGAAAAACCTTTCTGGCACATACAAATTGGATGTTTACAACATATTACAATATTGACAATTATTTATCAGCTTATATAAATTGCAATACAACTGAGAGGAGAGGCAAGTTACACATAATGGTTACACAGTTTATTCAAGGTACTTAAGCCACAATATCCCATGATAATTTACAGTAATATACTCAGATTTCTAGCTTAAGCCAGTTCACGTAGTTCAAGGTCTGCGTGATGTGTATCGCCTATACAATTCAAAGCGATTTCTCCACAATTCCCGCCTTTCCATCTCTTGCAAACTTCTATACAAGTTATCACGAGGAAATAAATTACTATTATCAAGAATAGTATAGCAGTTACTTTGTCTAGGCCAGACCAAAGGTGCTCTCGTGTCTTTTACTTAGTGAGTATAAAATATCGAAGTTTGATGCGGCCTCCATTTTTACTTGGGTCGTTAAATAGATTGGGTGACTGAAGTTATTGTAAATTAGCTTGGGATCTTGCTTTTACACAAAATTTGAACTTGGAATACGTTACCGAATTTCAGCTCTCTCTCTGTCTTTTGAGTTCACTTAATATTATTTAGACTTAGACACACTGCTTCTAATTTTATTTTAAAATTAGATTAATATACAATGATTATATTTAACTATAATTATCACTTGCAACCGTCTTGAATCGATGCACAACCTTGTCTGTCTCGTGCTGCTTAAATTCGTCTCTCCTTTCGTCAGGTCGCCCCACTTCCGCCAAGCACCCAGATAGACTCCTCCCTAGAAATGTAATTTCACACACAAGTAATCTGTTTTTTTCATTGGCTGTCTTGTATAAGACGCTTGCTCATTGGTCAAAGGCATGGCGTCAGGTTCCCGCCCAAATGCTGCGTAGGCGCCCCTTCTATGCATCGCCATTTCACACATCTGTTCAACATAAGTCCAGATATCCCGAGAAAGGTTACTCCAACGTACGATTTATTGCTTTTCGAGTGTCGTTTTGCAATATTATTTTAAACTAAATTCAATAGATTTTTATTTTCTAAGTGTTTTGGGTCCGTTTCTTATCTTTTGTTTCTAAATAATTTCTTCCCATGGATATTTCAATAGGTAGTTTTTGACAAGGGTTGAAATTTATGGATGGCTATAACGTAAGTTATTTATTACTTCCATATGCAAAAAAAGGAATAGTGGTTCGAAGAACGACCATCTCAACCACTGCAAGCAGTCACCCTGTGGCTCGGTACTAACTATGTGACCGGTGACACTCAGCCGGTCACGTTCGAGCTCAGACTTAGGACTTCCATAATCTGCTGACATGAACATTTAACGTGGAATCGTGCTTCAATAACTTTACATTCTATTGGCAGCAGCCACACGATCGCTTCAACTCCTTTGACATTTGAAACTTTGTGTCTGTCTGGCGGTTGTTTGATTTGTGGTTCGATGTTCAATTGTAGGGTTTGGACTTTGACTACTACCAACTTCATATGCTTTACTATTAATACTCTGAACGGGATATTTACCATGTTCCATGTTTAACATGGTAAATATCCCGTTCATAGTATTAATAGTAGTGTCAGTGACCATGTCAGTTTAAAAAAAATCATATGCTTTAATGGGAATTTCGACCGTATTAGCAAAGAGTGAACACTCGTGACTGCCAGATTTCATAAGGTGAATTTTGATTCAGATTTGTTAGTAAGAAATGTAGATCGAATATTTTTAGGTGTGAAAAAACATAATCACGCACCCATAGATAACATTACACCTATAATCTCCGAAGCGTTAGACAGAGGTGTACCTTATTAAGTACAAACATAACTAGCGAAATGTTTGTCCGTACTATTGTACGGACCCACATTTCGCTAGTTATGTTTAAGTCTCATACAATAGGGGACGAGCCTATTGCCATAAACCAGGCACAAATTCAGACTCCATAGCTGCTCCTGGTAAATTCCTGAATAAAAAAAACTAATAACACTTTACACAACACGGGAATCGAACCCAGTAGCTCATGCCGTCATCAGGCTTGCCCCCTATCCCGTCGGGGCTGCGGGTTGTTCGAAAGAGATACCGTGGCCTCGGCACAAGGGCTAAGAAGGAACATGGATGGTTTTTAGTCAGTAGAAGTGTGACACTCCCTTTCGCTCTACCCAGAGAGTGAGAGGGTATATTTGATGATTACATGCGACTTAAAGAAAAACATAAAGTGCGAAATGTGTGTGACTAGTAGCCACATCTCTGCCTATCCCTTTGAGGCTTAAGGCGTAATGTGATGTTAACAACATCATTAATAAAGCATGTTTAAATTCGTCGCAAGAACCCTGAACTCATGACCCATTCAACCAAATAACAGGCTTCCTCTCGTTTTAATCTCATTGCAGCCAAAACTCGGCACTTCAAAGCTAACCCTCGCTATTCAGTTTTCAAAGATTTAAGCGAGGTGCTACGTCGGAAATCCCATTAAATTCGGATCCAGTAGTTTTTGTGAGGCACGTCCGAAGGGACGTGTTCGCAAAATGAAAGTAAAATTGTCACTTAGCATTTAGGTGGTACGTTGAACTCGTGTTAAGCAATACCTAAGGGTTATTTAACGAGGTCTCGTTTCACAAAAGAACAATTGGTTCTAAATCTACGACATAAAAATAGACACTGCAGGCATCAACATACAGGGTCTAAACGAACGCTTCACGAACTGATAATATTTAAGCATTCTATACATCAACTAAATAACTCTACGCGTATCGAAATATCGCCATGTGTATATCGAAGACGTTAGCAAAATTGTGTTCTATGGTTAGTAATTATGATATAAAATACGAATACAGTCTACAAATAAAAATACAAGCACAAAAAGACACGTAAAAAAACCACTTCAGAAAGAAAGAAAATGATAAAAACCCTGATGCAAAACCAATAAGATAAAATAATATTTCAACCAACCGACTGATTGCGTTGAAGCTAATTCTATTGAAATTAAATTCTATTTTCCAATAGATTTTTATGCGGGTGAATAAGTCTCGCATTTATTAGAGTGGAATGCAGTTTTTTCTCAGAAAACCGGAACGTGCAAAAAATCGACGTTATCAATTTGGCTCAGGTTTTCGACGGGACCTATTTAAGTGAATAGAGGTGAGGGTATGGACACCGAGTGATAGGAAATTGGAAAATTCTCAGTTTTATTAATCACAAGCTCTTGCCACAACTTTTATTCAGGGTGGAAGGAATTCCGAAGCGAAAACTATTAGGTACCAAGAACTCAGTACATCATTCTGTGCCCATGGATTTTTAACCGACTTCTAAAAAAAGAAGGAGGTTCTCAATTCGGATGTTTGTTTTTTTTTATGTTTGTTCGGGCATAACTCCGTCGCTTGCTAACCGATTTGAAAAATTCTTTTTTCGTTGGAAAGGGTATACTTTCCAAATGGTCCCATATTTATGTTATCGAAATCGAACAAGCGTTTTTTGAAAAATCAACAAAACTCAAAATAAAGCTACATTGTCCACATTACGACCCATGAACATGTGAACCACTAAAAATTGAAAAATAAAAACTTTTTAACAAAAAATAAAACCGATTTAAAAAAAAATACTTACACGAAAAAGTGAAAAATAAACTTTAGAAGAAAAATCAGTTTCTGAAGTCGGTGGCAAAAAAATTAAATCAAAGAAAAAAAAGTCACCGACTTCAGAAACTTATTTTTCTTCTAAAGTTTATTTTTCACTTTTTTGTGTATTTTTTTTTGAAGTCGGTTTGATTTTTTGTTAAAAAGTTTTTTTTTGACATAATAATGTATAATACTCGTTACTAAATATAATATCACGCCTGAAATTCTCGAAGTGTTAAGCAAAGGTGTATCTAATAGTACACCCACATTTCACCAGTAATGTTTAAGTCCCAAGTCAATTGAATTTCTAGGTATTTCTCTTTTGTAGGTATTGCTCTTTTGTAGGTAGTCGAGTGTTGTTACTAATTTTGTAAGCTGGCTAGCGTTGCTAATATTTTTATATTCCTTGTACAGTCAAACAAGCTAATAAGTATACAGCTAGCAAACTTGTATTTAATTTTAAGATTATACAGATACATTTAGAGACTGATGTCAAACGATACAGCGTTTGACATCAGTCGCTTAATGTGAAACACTTTATAAAACAAAATTGCAATCAATATTTTCAGTGTTCTAGAATAATAAAGATCTTATTAGCTTGTTCGACTGTACAAAAGCGTCAAGGGAATATGAGAACGTTTTCGTAGATGGTGTGCCCATCTGCCAAAATAATGTGGCCGTTTTTATAGAGCTACTTAGAAATTTTATAGCTGTGGATCACTTCTCTTTTTTTCAGCGATCACCGTATCACCAATACTTTTGGCCCACATTTATTAATTGTGACACTATCTCTTTTATCACTTTATTCCTGCAGCAATAGTAACTCCATCAGTTTAGCACCATTTTCTATTAATGATGTAGAACGTGGTATCGGTAAATTAAAACTCAGTAGTTCTGTAGGCCCGGATAACATTCCAGCCAATATCCTTAAACAGTCTAAAGCTTCCATAGCCAAACCTCTATGTCATATATTTAATTTATCACTAAGCACTGGTAAATATCCGTCTCAATGGAAACTATCTAGAGTTACGCCTATACCGAAAACAGGGGTAAAATCATCAGTTGAAGACTATAGGCCTATTGCTATACTGTCTGCCCCTGCTAAAGTATTCGAACACATTTTATACAAAGAAATTCAAAGACAAGTAGATATTTATATGTGCAATGAACAACATGGTTTTCGCAACAAAAAGTCAGTTAACACGAATTTGCTGACATTAGTTGATTTTATTTCTTCTCAAATGGACCGCGGACAGCAAGTTGATGTGCTGTACTTCGATTTCCGTAAGGCCTTTGATAGAATTAATAATGACATTTTGTTGCGTAAGTTAAGTGCCATAGGATTTACACCCAGTCTTCTTCTTCTGATTTCTGACTATCTCCGTGACCGTCAGCAATTTGTTCGCCTTGGCTCATACAACTCACATGCGTATCATACACGATCAGGCGTGAGTCAGGGTTCCATTTTGGGGCCCTTGCTCTTCTTAATTATGGTGAACGATCTGCCACAAATTATAAAACATGCAAAATGTCTACTTTACGCCGACGATCTGAAAATATATGCAACTGTTGGCTCCGTGTCTGACTGTATAGCTCTCCAGCGTGATATCGATGCCTTGAGTGAATGGGCTGCCACCAACAAAATGGAATTTAACACATCCAAATGTCAAATTATGAGCTTTGGCCGCATGCGGAGTCCTATACAGTACGACTACGGAGTGAACAATGAGTCTATAGCCAGAGTATCCTCAGCCAAAGACCTCGGTGTAACGTTTGATAGCAAACTGACGTTCCATACACACATTATAGGTTTGGCTAAGGAATCTTTCCGACGCTTAGGTTTTGTTTTGCGTAACTGTCAAGGTTTTAATAACCAGGCAGTTATTAAGCTTTTGTTCAACGCATTAGTTCGGTGCAAGCTTGAAACTAGCGCTTGTGTGTGGAATCCTCACGAGGTTACCTATATGCTCATGCTGGAAAAGGTGCAAAAAGCTTTTCTCAGGTACCTCTACAAACGAGTGTTTGGATACTATCCCTATATGTATCCTACTAAATTCCTTTTAGGATGTTTAAATTTTAATTCCCTTAAAGTTAGGCGGGCTGTTGACCAAATAACAACAGCGTATAAAATCATACATGGTCTCACCGACGCCTCAGACTTACATGCGGAGCTGTGTCAATTATTTGTTCCAAATAATTATAATCGCTCTAGAAAGCACAAATTATTTAATGTCCCATTTTGTCGCACTGTAGCTCGGTCCACCTCCCCTATACCGCGTATGCTAGCGATGCTCAACGCGCTCGTGGAGACAAACCCTGAATTGGATTTGTTTGCTGATGAATGGAAGATGATAATGTTAGAATGCTTGTGGTTTTGCGAGAAGACCGAATAAAAGGATAAGTTAATTTAGTGTTAATGGCTTTTGCTGTACTAAATGTAAATAAATAAATAAATAAATAAATTCCTTCAAAATAATCATTACTCTCCTGCCCTTATCCCAATTCATTTGGAGTCGGCGCAACATGTCATCTTCTTCCATAATTCTCTGTTTTACATAATCTCATGAGACACCTCTTTAATTCTTATCATATCATTCACGGCTCGTAATATCATGTATTATTTACTGTTTACGTGTTCAGTCCTAAAATTTAACTTTATGATGCTTCCTGCAGCTTCATAATTTTGCTCTTTGCATGAGAGTGCACGTTACTATTCTATGTCCTACAAACTTAAACAGGCAAAGTATGTTCATATAAGTCCATCATGTCCTATAAACTTAGTTTCTTTAAGCACAAGTTCGTAAATAATATCATAACGTCACAAATATTAAAATTTCAAAATTCTATGCGACTGCAGTTTTTGCTGTGTTTGACCCATTTCTCGGTTGCCATTCGCGAATATTATACGGTAAGCTGCCTTCAAGTTCGGGTGTTAAGAACAAAAGTTGGAACTTTGTCCAAGAACTGGTGCAGGATTAGTGCAATATGGGCTCTATTGTATATGCAAATGTGAGTGGTTTTCGCGGGTTAAAAGGTTGAGTAGAGAGTTAAGATACTACACACCTATTTCATAACTCCTTTAGCATCTTTAGGTTTTTTGTATCACGTGCTACGTACACAACGCGAAAAATGAAGCTATACATTTGCAGTCTAACACATGACCTTGTTTTGCAAAGATTTCTTGCACAATGAGATATCCGCATTTTAAACTGTTTTTGTATAGCTTGAATCGTTTTCCGGAGTATCTACAGATGACAAAAAAGATGAAAATATTGAGATTTTTTTTTGTAGTTTCGGAGATCATCAAATAGGGAGTGTCCGACTTCCACTGGATAAAAACCATCCATGTTCCTTCATAGCCTTTTGTACCGAGGCCGCGGTATCTTTTTCGAACAAACCGCAGCCCCGACGGGAAAATATTGAGATCTTGTTCCTAACCGCTACACTAGGTTATTCTGGCAATGATAATATTGGAGGGAGAATCCACGTAAGTACTATGGTACAGTCAACAACGCATTAAGAAATTACTTAGAAACTTATGAAGCAAAGAGAAAGTCTCAACCTTGGTGATGAATTTAAATAACAATTAGCTAATTGACTTTACTTCAAAAGCAACCTCAAATAATTTTTAAATCAATAAGTAGAATACCCTTACCCTGCGCCAGAAAATTCCAAAAGAAAAGCCCGTAGAAAATCACCTTTTGAAAGAAACAATCTTGACTCGAGACTCCTAGAGTAGTGGAAATCCATGGTCCTAATACCCTAGGAAGGAATTCCTAGACCTGGCGTTGACGGGTAGCAGATGGGGTTAGGTATTTGTCTAGTCACCGACTGGAAATTCAACCAATTTATCTTTTGCAAGTCGGTGCAAAAAAATGTATTGCAATATTAAATGCGGGAGAGTGCTTTTAAAAGGTATTTTAATTTTCGAGCAATTTTCACTTTAAAATTGGTTAAAAGTGTTTGCTATAAAAGAGGAATTTGCAGTGATAGTGATAACTAAAATATATTGTTCTTTTTTTAACTAAATGTTTTGATGCTTAATTGATATTTTCTGAAAGGCTGCGTAGATTAGTAGATTTGGGTTTACGCTAGGTTTTATTCATAAACACGTCAATTCTATTCCTACTTCTATCGTCCAATACGAAGATTACTAACAAGTTTTCTTTCTAAAATTTAAAAGAAACTTTCTACGTGAAACTGCAAACTCCCTGAGCTACTCATAAAACTTTATGAATGGTCGAAGTGAACAGTTTGCGTTTTGAACATGTTTCGATACGGGACGTAAAATTGGAAAAATCTTGAGAACTTTTCTTGACTGTCACTGTATTATTAATGGTATCGTTATTATATTGTCATGTTACGATCTTTTAATAATAAAAATGGTGTCGTTGTCGATTTTTTTGATAGATTTCGTTTAATTTTTGGGTCTAATTTAGAAACATCTTCTCTTCAAAACGTAATTATACCTGGTTTCAATAGCTTTTTGCCTCGACCACGTTCATACATCTGGTCATACACGCACGGAGATTGCGAGTAGTACGTAGGTACCTGTATTTATGTTGTATTGTCCGAAGATGTTTCAGAAAACTAGTGTAGTCTCGGTGTTTTAGTCTGTGACGTCACACATAAGTTTAAGGCGCTGACAAGAGCCAAATAGGCTTGTATTGAACAATTTTTTAGCCAAATCTATACAGTTTGACACGGCGGAAAAAATATATGTTAATCTTGAACATATTTCTGATAATTTCGTTGTTTTCAAAACACGTTTTTGAAAAGTTTTCTCGATACAAAAAAATGGTAAACTAACCTCTTAAAATGATCTTCCAACAAAAATATCTGTATTACTGATCAACGTACGTTGGTAAAATTTATAACAATAACGTATCATATTTAAATACAAAATTTCGTTGTTTCTAATTTTTGATTATGTAATAAATTATTTTTATGTAATTAATCATTATATGGTTTATAAGAAGTTCGAGCGTTGCGTCATCGCGCTCTCTTTCTTACTTATGCAATCCGACAGTGAGCGCTTAGGCGCGGTGCTAGACGGACGTATGTCACTTTGCGCCCCACTGACAGCTATCCGTTCATCTATAAATTATTATTGACCGCGTCACAATGTTAGTCCAGGATCCACGGTACATTTTTCACTTGATTACTATCAAGCTAATTTTCCGTGAGCAGCTGCATTTTGATGAGACGCCAACATTACCCTATACGAAAACTCTCGATTGTGGTAGGTAATAGGGGCAGCAGGGATAAAATATATATTGATTATATATTATTATAATTATTTATTTGATGATTTTCAAAAATCTATTACTAACTATTTTATTTTTATCTGATGATCATTATCTAAATCCAACATGTATTGATAACGAGCTCATCAAAAATTACTACACACCAGCTGTTTTTTAGGGGTCCGTAGCCGAATGGCAAAAAACGGAACCCTTATAGATTCGTCATGTCTGTTTGTCCGTCTGTCCACCCGTATGTCACAGCCACTTCATTCGGAAACTATTGAGACTACACAGTTGAAACTCTACAAGTATTCTGTGAACCGCTTTACGATTTTTATACAAAAATAAAAATAGGATTTAGGGGGTCGCCCCATACATGGAACTGAAACTATATTTATTTTTTCATCAAACCTATACCTACGTGTGGGGTGTCTATAGACATTAGACAGGTCTTTAAAAATGACATTGAGGTTCCACAAACAATTTTTTCTCAAAGCCAATCGTTTGGAAGACAGACACTTCCAAATTTGTAAAATGGCGACCGGCCTCGCGGTCGCTTGCCTTCGGTATTGCCAACAATGACCAGCTTTTCAAGGCTGCTATCTCCTCTTTGCATTATGTGGCCGAAATAAGACAAAATACGCTGTAGGCAAACTGTTGACAATCGAGTCTTGATATCGAGTTGGTAAAGGATAGACACATTTGTGCGTTTGGCCGTCCATGGAATTCGGAGAATCCGCCTAAAACACCACATTTCGAATGCGTCTATCCTCTGTCTTACTCTTGTTTGGATTGTCCATGTCTTAACTTGTGGGGAAAAATGCTCCTTCCGAGAAGCCTGTGCCTGAAAAGGAACCGATCCAGGCTGATGATGGTTTCGTGACGGTGTTGAAGAGGAAGCGCCGTCAGCGAACCATCAAGAATCGCTGCGGCACGGCTCCATCGGAGCCCAATGTGCATATTCGTGCCGCAAAGCCGAACACTCCTTTGTACCTCTCCCGTCTACATTACACCACTACGACGGAGGACATCGTGGAGTACGTGCGCCAGAAGATCAAGTACGTGGCGAGAGTGCAGCTGCTCGAGTCGCGCCGCAACGTCAACTTTAAGGCGTTTGTGGTGCGAGTACCGACATGCTACCTGCACCTCGTCTTGGAAGAGGACTTTTGGCCGCAGGGGGTGGTGTTTCGACGCTTCCGCGGGCAAGTGCCACATGATCGCACAGTGACGTAGTGCAAGTGTAGTGATACTAATATAGTTTTAAGGTTTTGTTTACTAATACAAGCTGTCAATTATATCGTATGTATGTTAGTCTGTAAGGTATTTATCTATGGGCCAAAGTAGCCTGAAAATAAATAATTATTATTATTATTAATTCTATGGAGGAAAATCAGGAAAACTAGTGCTCTGACCAAACGGGCCTTCGTTTTAAAACTTATACCACGTTTTTCCCAGATGTTCCGGGGGCGTAATATAGCATCTTTAGCCATGGCTATCCGCCGTTTTATTTCTGTGACGCAGCTACCTTCATTACTTATATTGGAGCCCAGTTAATCGAAGCTGTCCACAGTATAGATGCCTTAGATGTTATAGGCGCCCGATAGCTTTCCCTCACGATCTACCACCATAAGCTTGGTTTTCTGCCTATTTATTGCAAACCCTACTTTGCCACTTTCCACTTCCAATCTGTGCCGTATCTCTTTCATGTTGCCAAATGTTGTAGCAAGGAGAACGGTGTCATCAGTGTACCTCAGATTGGAAATCCACTTTCCACCAACAGTAAACCCCTTGTCCCAGCCCTAAAGAGTCTTGAATGACACTCGTCTTTTGAGAATCTTCATACATATTGAAGAGCAGAGGTGAGAGGATGCATCCCTGCCTAACGCATTTGAACAGTCGGTGTCTATTTTGACGAAAGAGCGGTTGTTGATGTGTAGGTAGAGGCATCGGACTATGTCAATAAGATGTTGAGGCGTTCCCATGTCTTTAAGAACCCCCCACAGCTTGCCCCACTCCACGCAATCAAATGCTTTGGTATAATCTATGAAACATATCAATACAGGGCTGTTAAATTCCCGGCTTTTCTCTATAATTTGGCGAACGTTCAGGATTTGTTCCCGCGTGTCTTTGCCTTTAACAAAACCTGCTTGCTCTTCTGGAATTTGTGGCTCCAGAAAGTGTATTAGCCTGTTGTTTATGATGTACAGGAGTATTGATGGTGCGTGGAGTAAGTGCCAAACACTTAATATAATTTTTAGAATCTTGTAGGCAACTTGTAAAGAGTGGGTTTAATAGAAAATATCCAATCCCCAAAACCCAGTTAGTAAGTAATCATTTTTAATGACTTCGTTATCGATACATATTGGAAGGAAGGTCGAAGGGGACTCTTTGATCAAACCATACATTTTGTAGGACAAATATTTTTTCAAATTATTTAGATAATTATCATCAGATTTAACAAAAAAAAACCCAGCTGATGATTCTCAAAAGTGTTTGTACTTAACACTTTTGAGAATCATCAAACCAACATATTTTATCCCTGCTACCCCTATTACTTACCACAATCGAGAATTCGAGAGTTTCGTGCAGGAAATTGTTGGGCGTCTCGCCGTCTCATCAAAATTAGCTTGATAGTAATCAAGTGCAAAAATGGACCGCGGATCCTGGACTATTTGTTTCTTACTTGGTAGTATGGCGCTAGGGTATCGGAAAAATTGTGGGCGTGTCCAAAAATACTGAAACATCAGAAGTCAATAGCTATTGTCATCGTCTTAAAGAGATACGCTTATTTCCGAACGCAACCTTATTGTATCATCTGTCTCTGAAACTGACTTTATTCGGATTTTATGTCTTAACGGCGTCACCGTCGAACTTCACTTACAGGTAAGTTCGTTTGTAGTTTTTTTTGTTTCGTAAACAACAAGAACTCTCTTCTTTATTTTTAAACTACTCCTACAAACAATCAAGTCGGAAAACTCCATTATGTTGCTGCAAAGTAGCGAATCGTGTCATCTTAAACAATTTGTTCTACTTAATTAAAATATAATGTTTGTTTTAAAATTAACAAAAAAAATTAAATTGAATAAGATGTGTCTACTTTATTTTTACAACTGAAAATAATAACATTATTTTGTCAATTTTCTTCTTAGGACTTAATTCTCTCGGTACTTTTAAATAATATGCAAACATCCTAATTAAAATATAAATTAAAATCCAAGAACCATCGAATTCGGCCCACACCTTAATTAAAAACCATGACATCAACGCAATTACAGATACCCAATAGGCAATCCCCATTCAGCTCACGTCCCGAACATGCCAAACTTTTAATCCAATAATCCCCTTCAAAATTAAAAAAATGTAAAGTAACACAGAAACGATTAAAACTTAAACTTTAATTTCCACGTTCGTTTAATTCGTGCAGGCGGCCATTTGCAATTGTTCTCACAGTTGATTCAATTTTGGTGGAAAACTTTTTTATGTCGCAACGGAGTTGGAGTTGCGTTTTATTTGCATAAACTGTTCCGGTTTTTTTGGCCTTTTTGTAATGCGGAAATAGGCGTTTTTTTTTTAAAGTCTTTTCTGTGTTTGTTTTAAAGTTAATTAATAAAACATTTTTTTAATACAAAATTTACAGTTGAAACTCTACGCATTAATTGATTACATATAACATTACGTTCGCGATAAATATTCGCACCGTGTTTAGGCTTAGACAAATACTGTAACATAGTTTTCATGTAAGGAAACTTTTGTCGGTTATTTTGATTATATTTTTCAATGTGTTTATATTCAAAGTCAAAGTCAAGTCAAAAATATTTATTTCAAGTAGGCCAGTAACAGGCACTTTTGAATAGTCGAATTAAACTAACTGCGGCACTCAGAGATATCCAACGATTGCTCAAGCCGCCACCCAGCAAAGGCCTGACATAGTTTTGTATGACAAAACTGCCAAAAACCCTTACCAAGCGACGGCCCAAGCAACCACTGAAGCTCTCCGAGTGCGGCAGTAAACTACTGAACTACTGAAGCTAAATAAACTAAGCTACAGTCCCAGTCACAAGGCATAATAACTCGTGAGTGTACTGTAGTTGCCAATTCCAAAGCGTTGGTCTCATGAGAAGAATGGCAAGAAACTTCATGGACACTCTTTTAAAATCGTTTGGGTTTACAATATGTTCAAGGTACAAACATAATCTTGGTATAATACACACATGAAGACTATGCAGATTAGTGTTTGAGATGGTCTTTTGAAGAAAGCACCACACAGATTTGAGTGGACCCGTCCAGTCAGTGCAAGCTTTTGTCAGTTATCGTGGAGCTCGACTTATAACTCAAGGAGCTCAACGTCACGACGAACAATACCAAAGAAAGGACATTTGGGTGGGTCGCTTAAAATACTCAAACTGCCAAACAATCGTTAAAATTAAATAAAAACCCACACGGTCCTCACATTCACAATATGAAAATAATAATAAAATACATGAAGATCATGCAGATTAGTGTCTGAGATGGTCTTTTGAATAAAGCACCACACAGATTTGAGTGGACCCGTCCAGTCAGTGCAAGCATTTGTCAGTTATCGTGGAGCTCGACTTATAACTCAAGGAGCTCAACGTCACGACGAACAATACCAAAGAAAGGACATTTGGGTGGGTCGCTTATAGTACTCAAACTGCCAGACAATAGTTAAAATTAGAGAAAGACCCACATGGTCCTCACATTCACAATATAAAAATAATAAAATATTTGTCATATTAAATAATCATGTCAAGTTATTAAATGTCAATATACACAAAACTAAATGAAAAATAAAAATATTTAACAAGTAAATATTGATCAAAAAAGCAAAAAATAATATCATACTTAAAAAAGTAAATAATGTCATTGTGTATAAAGAAAAATCATAAAATGTCAAATTGTAAAAGGATTGTAAATAATGTATAAATAATTAAAATGTCAAAGTGTAAGAAATAAAAAGGTACAATTAATAAAAAGATATAAAATCAATTCACCTTCAATTCAAATTGGAGCAGTTCAATCCCAAGCTTTTTTGTCCTCTATATAATCTTTAACAGCATAAAAAGCTTTCTGGCAAAGTTTACGTTTTATAAAAGATTTGAATTTATTAATGCTTAAATTTTGAATGTCGCTTGGAAGTTTATTATAAAAGCGAATACATTGGCATCTAAATGATCCACCTATTTTCTTGAGCCTTGTTGTGGGTACAATAAATTTATGTTTATTTCTTGTATTTATATTGTGAATATCACTATATTTCTTAAAAAGCTTAATATTTTTGTGAGCATACAAAAGATTTTCATAAATATATTGAGAAGGAACAGTCATTACATTAATTTCCTTAAACTTTTCTCTAAGAGAGTGTCTCGGACTCAATTTATAAATTGATCTAACCGCCCGCTTTTGCAAGACAAAGATGGTCTGAATATCGGCAGCATTCCCCCACAACAGAATGCCGTACGACATTACGCTATGAAAATAACTGAAGTAAACTAATCGGGCTGTCTCTACATCGGTTAAATTACGAATTTTCCTAACTGCGTATGCCGCGGAGCTCAGTTTCTTCGACAATTTATCTATATGGGGTCCCCACTGAAGTTTAGCGTCTAAAGTTAAACCCAAGAACACCGTGCTATCTTCCGGATTCAACTCTTCGCCCTTCACCAACACACAAGTTTTCACCTGCCTAACGTGAGGTAGTGTAAACCTTATGCATTTAGTTTTTTTTTCATTGAGGAGTAAATTATTAGCGTTAAACCAATCCACTATTTTTGAAATCGCGCTATTCACATGGTCAATAACTGGCTGCTGACGTTTAAGTTTAAACAAAAGCGAAGTGTCATCTGCAAACAACACAATATCGTGGTTATCCTTTATGAGGTAAGGCAAGTCATTAATATAAATGAGAAACAAGAAAGGGCCAAGAATTGAGCCCTGCGGGACTCCCATTTTTACAAAAGATCCGGGAGATCTTTTCCCGTTGACGTCAACTCTTTGGATCCTATTACTCAGGTATGAGGCAAGAAGATCCAGAGCGCTGTTCCGAATTCCGTAGTGGCGGAGTTTCCTGATTAACGTTTCATGAAGAACGCAATCAAATGCCTTGGATAAATCGCAAAAAATGCCTAAAGCATCGCATTTATCCTCCCATGCACTATAAATATGTCCTAAAAGTTCGACACCGGCATCAGCAGTTGATCGACCCTTCGTAAAACCGAACTGTTTGTTATGTAATAATTTATGTCTACTAAAAAATCTTTGCAATTGGTCTAAAATCAATTTCTCAAAAACTTTACTAAAAGTAGGCAGCACTGAAATAGGTCTATAATTTGTGGGGTCTGATGTACTACCTGCCTTGAATAAAGGCATAATTTTGCTATTTTTCATAAGATCAGGAAACTCCCCACAATCAATACAATGATTAAAAATAGAAGCCAAGGTAGGTGCCACAATCTCAATAATAGACTTGGCAACTTCTACAGAATTACCCCACAGATCTGCAGTCTTCTTAACATTTAAGGTGTGAAAGGTTTTCACTATATCTCTACATGAGATATGTTCAAAATGAAATTCCGAGTCACAAGCTTTAATATTTTCCTTTAGCAAAGATTCGGCAACAGAAGGTGACGAGTTTAGGGATTTTGTCGTTGAAACGGGAATGTCAGAAAAGAAACTTTCGAAAGCTGCGGCAACGTCCGAATCGGATTTAATTACTCTATCATTAATAGTTAAGCAGTAGTCACTGTTACGGTTACTAGACCTTCCCGTTTCATTATTAATAATATTCCATGTCGTTTTAATTACATTATTACTGTTTCTAATTTTCGAGCTCAAATAATGTGACTTAGCAATACAACACACTTTTTTAAATAGCTTTGAATAGTTTTTAACATATAAATTAAATTCAACAGTATTTACAAACACTCTTTCATTGTACAGCTCATAAAGCCGCTTTCTACTCTTGTGAATACCAATGGTAGCCCAATCACTGAAAGACGCGTTACAATTTACTGAAATAGTCTTGGGAATGAAAGTAGAATCAAATTGCTTACAATACATATAAAAAAAGTCATCATATTGATGATGAGTATTGTCAGTAGACAATAGCGGTAAGTTATTCATAAGTTTACTTTTAAATGTTTCCAAGCGTCCTGCAGTCTTATTTGTTTATATGTTATGCTTGTTACGCACAGCGCTACCTGCGACCTCGACCCTGATTCGCGACTTAGGCGCCGCTGCATAATGGGAACGGCCAACACGCCGACGCAGCATTTCGTGACGCGCAACCACCAAACGAAAGACCTAGTCACGCAGAAATCATCGACTCAGCGTGCAATACTTTCAAGGCTTCAACACCGAAGAAACGGACTGAGTCAGCACTCCGATGCACGTATCGAAGATCACCTAATAACCAGAATCAAAGCAGTCATTCATTCTGTATTCCAACATCGAATAGGAATCATTAGGCTAGGCTAGGTTATAATTAATGTATAATTTTATTTTAATATAGATTAAGTAGTCATCTTTGGTTTCATTTCAATCCCCCGATTGCAGCTAACGTAATTGGCGCAGTCGGTAGGATATTCGAGGCAGTGCGCGGCGCGGTATAGATTTCCAAAAATCGTTAATCTGCTGACTCCGATAGTCGCTGTCGGTATTTCCACCAAGTACCTCATCGAATATCCGAATCTACGGTCCAGCTGCAGTTTCGGGAGGAGAATCCAAACTTCGATTCACGAGAGAGCCAGAGATGAATAATTTGTAAGTATACACTTGAATCGTTCCTGTGTTGCTTCCCTCTTAGTCCTAGAACCACTTAATTTCCAAAATTTACCCCTCGATAAATTCCAGTTTCCAGGAGTCCGCATCTTGTATGGCTCGCTGGGGTGCTACGGATTACGGTAGAGATTTAGATAGTTATAGTGAGAATAGCATAGGTAGTAGTGTAGTTAAAAATAACCCACGACTCCGACACGATTTACAAGGCACTTCGCATGGTCTCGGAGTTCGATGGGAACCCAAACGTTTTGACTATTTTTTTTAAGATATATGCGACTAGATAGTAGAAGGTTTAATGTTAGAATTAGTCAGAATAGACAATAATATCTTAGCTTTCATACACGCATCAAGCACGGTGCATTCCATGATAGACCTAGGACACTTAGGTCCATGGTAAATAGGTTAGGAAAATATACAGTAAGGATGAAATATTAAGCCTAGAGCTCAGGGAATACTATGAAATCATCAGGCCGGATCATATTTCAACAAAAAACAGATAGGTAGTAATAGTATTCAGAATTTCCATAATTTCAAAAACCGCCTATGAATTGTATAAGTTACTTATATTATAGTCCCCATCAAAAACCACCAAGCCCTTATTCCTATATCCCTTCATAGCAACCAACGGGTACTTTTCCGTGTACATAGAGGCAGAATGCCCGAAGTTCAGCAATTGGTATCTCTGCGAGACGGAAATAACCCACCAAATACGAAAACTGACTGCATCCAAAATCTCATCGTGAACCAACCCCTTAAGAGCTCCTGCCAGTATAGCACAGTACTGAGCACTGAGCCTGCTATCAACGAATGGCTCTGCATACGCATCGAGGTACCCAACACCAACGGACACACCAACGAAGAGCCTGAGAGAGAGGAAGAGGACCACACGCCCAGACGACCAGTTCCAGAAACATTTTCTCTCAAAGTTCTAAAATAGTTCCTGATCTGCGGGTGGAGATGTTACGCACAGCGCTACCTGCGACCTCGACCCTGATTCGCGACTTAGGCGCCGCTGCATAATGGGAACGGCCAACACGCCGACGCAGCATTTCGTGACGCGCAACCACCAAACGAAAGACCTAGTCACGCAGAAATCATCGACTCAGCGTGCAATACTTTCAAGGCTTCAACACCGAAGAAACGGACTGAGTCAGCACTCCGATGCACGTATCGAAGATCACCTAATAACCAGAATCAAAGCAGTCATTCATTCTGTATTCCAACATCGAATAGGAATCATTAGGCTAGGCTAGGTTATAATTAATGTATAATTTTATTTTAATATAGATTAAGTAGTCATCTTTGGTTTCATTTCAATCCCCCGATTGCAGCTAACGTAATTGGCGCAGTCGGTAGGATATTCGAGGCAGTGCGCGGCGCGGTATAGATTTCCAAAAATCGTTAATCTGCTGACTCCGATAGTCGCTGTCGGTATTTCCACCAAGTACCTCATCGAATATCCGAATCTACGGTCCAGCTGCAGTTTCGGGAGGAGAATCCAAACTTCGATTCACGAGAGAGCCAGAGATGAATAATTTGTAAGTATACACTTGAATCGTTCCTGTGTTGCTTCCCTCTTAGTCCTAGAACCACTTAATTTCCAAAATTTACCCCTCGATAAATTCCAGTTTCCAGGAGTCCGCATCTTGTATGGCTCGCTGGGGTGCTACGGATTACGGTAGAGATTTAGATAGTTATAGTGAGAATAGCATAGGTAGTAGTGTAGTTAAAAATAACCCACGACTCCGACACGATTTACAAGGCACTTCGCATGGTCTCGGAGTTCGATGGGAACCCAAACGTTTTGACTATTTTTTTTAAGATATATGCGACTAGATAGTAGAAGGTTTAATGTTAGAATTAGTCAGAATAGACAATAATATCTTAGCTTTCATACACGCATCAAGCACGGTGCATTCCATGATAGACCTAGGACACTTAGGTCCATGGTAAATAGGTTAGGAAAATATACAGTAAGGATGAAATATTAAGCCTAGAGCTCAGGGAATACTATGAAATCATCAGGCCGGATCATATTTCAACAAAAAACAGATAGGTAGTAATAGTATTCAGAATTTCCATAATTTCAAAAACCGCCTATGAATTGTATAAGTTACTTATATTATAGTCCCCATCAAAAACCACCAAGCCCTTATTCCTATATCCCTTCATAGCAACCAACGGGTACTTTTCCGTGTACATAGAGGCAGAATGCCCGAAGTTCAGCAATTGGTATCTCTGCGAGACGGAAATAACCCACCAAATACGAAAACTGACTGCATCCAAAATCTCATCGTGAACCAACCCCTTAAGAGCTCCTGCCAGTATAGCACAGTACTGAGCACTGAGCCTGCTATCAACGAATGGCTCTGCATACGCATCGAGGTACCCAACACCAACGGACACACCAACGAAGAGCCTGAGAGAGAGGAAGAGGACCACACGCCCAGACGACCAGTTCCAGAAACATTTTCTCTCAAAGTTCTAAAATAGTTCCTGATCTGCGGGTGGAGATGTTACGCACAGCGCTACCTGCGACCTCGACCCTGATTCGCGACTTAGGCGCCGCTGCATAATGGGAACGGCCAACACGCCGACGCAGCATTTCGTGACGCGCAACCACCAAACAAAAGACCTAGTCACGCAGAAATCATCGACTCAGCGTGCAATACTTTCAAGGCTTCAACACCGAAGAAACGGACTGAGTCAGCACTCCGATGCACGTATCGAAGATCACCTAATAACCAGAATCAAAGCAGTCATTCATTCTGTATTCCAACATCGAATAGGAATCATTAGGCTAGGCTAGGTTATAATTAATGTATAATTTTACTTTAATATAGATTAAGTAGTCATCTTTGGTTTCATTTCAATCCCCCGATTGCAGCTAACGTAATTTGCTTTTTAAGAATTATTTTTATTTTGTACCTACCGTGGTAAATAATTAATTATTGTGGAGAACCTAAATATATATCTAGTTTATTATAATAAAACATACTTTGCACAAATAAATATTTAATAAAACACATACCAACATTAAATATCCAAACGTTTGAATATTAGCTTTCAATCCAAACAAAACAAAACTTACCCAAAAACAATACGACAACATGTTTCAAAACATTTCCACATATTTCATTTCCCCACAACATAACTCAAACAAGACTACTACTGCAACTTAACACCCAAAAACTTCCCTCTTTCCAAGTTTATACTAAACACACAACTAACTACAATATTTACAACGTTACGTCTTTACTTAAAAGCCTTGAGAGTGCTTCTTAACGCACGCCCAACAATTAGCGAGCCCTCTATGCAATGACCTACATCTAAATTTAGATTTTCTCTATTCTACCACAACCTAAAAACAACCCTAAACTTTTGGTCATACAACTGAAAATAGAACGCGCAAAATTAAAATTACGTGAGTTACATGCTGGTATGACAACTCCAGCACAAATTGATTCTTATTTCGTATACTGAAAGTTTGTTTTCCATTGCGAATATATGTCCAGTATGACTTCTTGTCGATTTAGCTGCGTTCTATTCTGCATTCGAAAAGGAGCCTTAGCTGAAAGTTTACAGGATACATTTTCAGGGGTTGCGTTCTTGGATATTTGTGACCAGAATATTACGTATAAGTGATGACGAGTGCAGAGGTCAGAGGCTCGAACGCTGGATAGAAAGGGGTCCGCAACATATGGTGATAATATACTGTGTATTAAGCTCCTAAGAAAATAATGTCGTGAATATATTTTGATGAGTTACGATTGGGCAGTTAGTTTTTATGAGTTCCTGTGGTATAGTTATTAAAGTTGGGTTTTGGGTACGAACCTTTTAGAACGTATGTCATAAGTATTAGTTTTTATGTCTGTAGTTTGAGTTTTAGTTTTATTGTCTCCTGAATAGGTCAAAGTTTCGGGACTTTATGAATTTGAACTTAATTACGTGTTTAAAGACTACGTACTTAGGCTTGGTAACAAATTGACTAACTAACTAACTATAGGTAGTTAATTGTTTTCAAAAACAAAACCACCGTTAACACACACACAACAACACAGTTAAGTAGGCATACTAACATAGTTTTAAGACCTTTGTTACTAACATGACATGTGTATTTTGTTGTTGCCCTAGCCCTATATTGAATTTATTGAATTTTTATTGATATTTAATAAGTCTACTAACGTACTTTTAAGAAATTTGTTACTAACAGTTATGGACAAACTTGGTCTGAAATATAAGTTTATTTAATTTAATTTAATTAAACTACTTTCTTCAGTGCCCATGTGACTGGCAGCATTGCTAAGTACTTAGAACGGTAATTCTAATTGTTATAACATTATTTTATGTTTAATATTTCCTTAAATAACATCCAGCCTGTAATACTACAGGGTAAGGCAGAGGTTTACCCTAATAGTACCTCCACATTGCGCCAGCTGATATGCTTACTCCCACATCTTCTTCTTAGCGTATCGATGGCAATCTAAATTGTGTCTGCCCAGAATTGGGCTACTAGTTTGGCGCTTTCGGTAGCGTCCATCAGTTCCTGTAGTGAACAGTCAGCAGGACACGCAGGGCACGATATTAAATGCCCCATTGTTTGAGGAACAGCACCACATTTACACTCCAGTGCAGAGTCGTCTATGTATCTCCACCTCAGCAGATTTTCTTTGCTGCGACCAACCTGGGTCCGGAGTCTGTTTAAAGACTTCCAGGTCAGCCACGGCAACTGCCCAGGAGGGAGGTGTTCAGCAGGTGGAACAAATGGGTAAGGTAAGGATGTACTACCTTGCCACAGCTTTAATCTTTCTGTAGCCATCTCGCCAGTGAGTGGGGTTACACACTTCAGAAAGCTGTTTCCTCCCACATAATAGTCAGCGAGTCTGTCGCCATTAACAGGGCACATATCCAGACTCCGTGGCTGCTAATGAGAAACTTCTGATGGAAAATCCAACAACAATTTGTCCGACCCGGGAATCAAACCCATTACCTCATGCTCAGCAGTCACGCTTGCGACCACTACACCAACACGGCAGTCAATATAATAAATAACTATTTAATTTTATAATAACCTGTACCTTCTCTTTTCCTTCGTTTGAATGATAATTCTTTGTAATATCCTTATTATCCTAGTGTTATGTATTACATTTGCATGCTATATTAAGGCAGAATGTACATGGATCCTATTGTATAATGTCATCAACTTATTTTTATGTACCTACATTCTAAGCAAATAAAGATTCTATTCTATTCTATTCGTATAATTAATATTTTTATAAATAACACTCCTTCCTCTACGCTTTTATTTCAATGAGCTTTTAAATAGTATGTTATTGTACTATTATAACATGCCCTAATAATGTTACTCCTTGAAATAACTGAATAAATAAAAACTTGTGTGGTACATAACAAGCAGCATCCGTCAAAGACAAACTCAATCCACCTCGTTTGACTCGAAGAGAATAAACATGTTTTATATTTATTTCATCTGCATATCATTTACCTTATGCTAAAGAGAAAATTTCATCCTTCCGTCATCTACGAGTAAACATAAATAAAGTCGGTAAAGAGTACTTAATTATAATAAAAATATTAAAAAAATACTAGCTCACCGGTATCAGGAACAGGGCTATATACGATAATGTGTGGTGTATACGATAATGTGTGGAATGTCGACTAGGTATCAGTGATACCCTGTAGTGCGTCTAGTCTCCCGATGGAAGAAGGGAGATGGTGGAATCAGCTCGTGGAGCTCTTGCGCACACTCCCCGAAGTACAGTCTGTAGAAGACCGACAGACATGCGACTTTGCGACGGTGGGCCAGGCTATGTAGCTTGATAACCAGCTTATCGTCACCAATTAGCCTCCTGGCTCTGCGCTCTACAGAGTCAAGTGTGGCAAGCTGGTATTTGGCTGAGCCATCCCAAAGGTGACAGCAATACTCCATGCCAGACCGGACTTGAGCTTTATATAATACTGAAAGCTGTCCAGGCTTGAAGTACCGCTTAACCTTGTTTAAGATGCTCAGCTTTTTCGCCGCAGTTTGAGCTTTCGACTCGATGTAGGCGCCGAAGTTGAGATTTGCGCTCAACTTCGTGCCAAGAAGCTCGAGACTGTCGGTAACTTGTACAGACGCACTCCGGAAAGTAGGGGCCAGATTAAACGGACTCCTTTTGGCGGTGAACAGACACACTTGCGTTTTGGTGGTGTTGAAATCTACCAGATTCTTGTCACCCCACTCGGAAACAAGTCTTAAGGCTGAATTCGTTCGCTCTACCATGGCCTGTCTTAATGAACGTACTTCATCACCACTGGCTTCAATGTGGACCAAGTATTTGATTTGCTTCTCTATCTCGGCCTTTACGAGATTCTCGTCATACGGGACCGCTATGTCAAGAACTATTACGCGCTGCATATTTACAATTTATTTTTCTTTGTTGTTTGATTGTTCTGTGTCGATAGTACTACATTTTTTTAAATTTTGTTAGCCTAGCTAACTAACTATGCCACTTCCATCGCGTCATCGGTAGCAGCGCATAAGTCGCCACGTCGGTGTCGGTATGTTTTTGAGCTAAGGGGCCAGGATAAGAGGTGGAGCATGGTTCGCGATACATCTCCAAAACCTCACCCAGACGCTGTTCTAATGTCACTAATCGAAATACCATTATACAGTCGTTACAGATAGTCGGTGACCTGAAAATCTGACAACCAGTATAACAAGGGTTATGATATTACCCAGTAATAATTGTGGAAGTCAGATAGGCAGTCATTCCATTCATCATTTCAGCCAAAAGACGTCCACTGCTGGACATAGGCCTCCCCCAGACGTCGCCACATTGACCGGTCCCGTGCGTCTCTCATCCAGCGGGTTCCTGCAACCTTGACCAGGTCATCGGTCCACCTAGTGGGAGGCCTTCCAACGCAACGTCTTCCGGTTCGCGGTCTATATAGCTGGGAAAAGGCTAGGCAAATGTTGGAATCTCAATCCTACTTAATATTATAAACGCGAAAGTTTGTAAGTATGGATGTTTGTTACTCTTTCACGAAAAAACTACTGAACGGATTTGAATAAAATTTGGTACACAGATAGTTTATAACCTGAATTAACACAAAGGATAGTTTTTATCCCGATTGTATCTTCCCATGGGATAATTTTCGAGTTGTAGTGGGCGAAGCCGCTGGCAACACCTAGCGCAATCATAATTAAATCACACTTCATAATCAGTTACCAAAGATAAACCTCCACAGTTAGGTACTTCTCACCCTTAATCAAAGTGGATTCTGGGGGGGATTTTAACGTACATACTACCAACAAAGGAGACCCAAAATGTCCACAAGCCCTCGACCTTTCTGAGAGCATGAGTGAACAGTGATTCGTTCTCGAGAGCTCTTATAAACGATACTTTTTGATAGATCGCTTATAATTGCTGTTGTATGGGATACTTCGGTATTGTTGTGTATTTCAATGGCTTGATGAGTTCCCTTTTAGGCTTTGTGTTATGTTTTATTTATGTTACTAAAAGGGGGTTTTGGAGTTTTGATTTTTGCGGTTTGAACGCCTGTGTTCTTTTTCTTCTTAGCGTGGCGACTATAATTTAAATTGAGTCGGCAAACAAAATTTGGCAACGTGTTTGGCACTCTCGTGGTCGTGAGCGTCTATCACCTCCTGTGATGTGCACGTAGGTGGATGGGTAGGACATAGCCCCGTTGGGGCTGCGGGTTGTTCGAAAGAGATACCGCAGCCTCGACACAAAGGGCTAAGAAGGAACATGGGTGGCTTTTGTCAGATCGGAATGAGTCATTCGAAGATTTCCCACCCAAAAAAAGTTAAGACATGATATGAAAAGTGTTTCATCGTTTGTGGGACAACGCCACAACGCCTGTGATGGTAATGTTTTTGAGGTAGTTAGGTAACACCCATCAGTTAGTAAAGTCAGCTAATTTGCACCTGAGAAGCATAGACTAGAGAAGATGGTATAGAAGTGAGGAGGTCATTCAGTATGATACCTGTCCAATAGAGGGTGCAACCTGGTCGCGACAGATTATAGTGAGCAGATTCTTTAAAAAAATACTTTGATTATATTTAAAAATACATTAATAAATAATGTCGACTGTATTACGTTACTCCGATTCACATCAGCTGTCAGTAAACTTTGGTATTAATTGCGGCGAGAGGAATGCTATTATCTAAAGACATCAAAATAACCCAACGCGTTATAGGGCCAAAGATTTGGCATTTTTTTTATAATAATTTTTTTTTTTATATAAAAACATTAAGGGCCGGTTTCACCACTTGCTGATAAGTCCCTGATAGCCTATCCGGAACTTATCTGCCAGATAAACTACAACTTTTGATAGCATTATCTGTCAGATAACTGTCAGATAACTATCTGACACTTTATCCGTAACCGGTGAAACTGGCCCTAAATGGAACTTTTAACGAGATGTACTAACTTATTAATAAATGTTGATGTAACTTCTACGATCAGGGAGGCTCCCTGAAAAATAGGTTTCTTTAGCAGATTCAAATAACGCTACAATTCGTAAAATAGTCACAAAGTCAAAATGACACGTCAAAATAATTTAATTGCGTCGACCGTGTCGACGTGACCATTACTGCAACAAAGAAAAACATTAGACATCCATCCTCACAGTATCCACTGCAATCAACCTATAAATCGGAAACTTTAAACGAACTACAGTGACAACGAAATTCTATTTACTCAGCAAACCGCTCCAAGACAAACAGCCAACGATCCATTCGGCTCTTAACAAAACAAATTCCCTTTAAAACCTAGAATGCACCAAGTTCTGAAGGAAACGCTGCAAAGCCAAGTTGTTTGTCCAATGCGGAGTTGTTTCGAGTCGATATTTCAAGTTGCTATTTAACTCGGCAAGCTAATCTAAATTACGTCACGGTCAAGCTCTGTAAATCCCAAAACCCAATTTATCTTTGACACGCCCGTTTTATACTTCTTCGGGGAGCAACGCCTCTGGCTGCTTGCTGAGACGGAGAAGTGGGAAGGAGTGGAGAAGGTATTTTAACTCTTTTACTGGAATTAGCGATAGGTTCTCTTTTCATTAGAATTCCGCCGTTCCGATGCCGTTCTATGGGGGGAGGCCTTTGTCCAGCAGTGGACGTCTTATGGCCGATAATGATGATGATACCTATATAAAAAAAACTCCTGATACACTACATAGAACCTTAGTCTCTTTAAAAAAAAACTCACACAATATCTTGAAACCAAGAATTTACACGACAACGATAGGTAGGTTCCACTATCCATATACGAATACCTACGTACGGTCAACATAAACTAGAACTAGCGCATATTCCGCCACAAATGAAACTAGCCAACGCAGAACACAGAGAATTTCCGGAGATCCAAATTCGGGAACGGGTATTCGGCGAAGCTAAATCCTACTAATTAGGTACGGTAAGCAAATTATGCTGGTACAACAGATATGTGGAATCATATAACTCAATCACGTCAGAATTTGATAGTTGCACGCTGGGTGGATGATTTCTGACTGTTGTAGAAGTTATGATTGTAGTTTGAGTATTTAATTGGATTTATATTGTTACTGGAAAACTGATGTTGAAGTTTCACAGAAGTTTTAATGATTAACTTTGTAGTTATGGTGGCAAAATAATTATTAGCAACATTCTGTGATGTTCATATTTTGCTTATAGCCATTCCACAATAATGTTGGAGTCTTCCAGTCCAACCGCTGCAGTGGAATACCTGTACCACACCTATGGTACTTTAACTTCGTTTTTCTTTTTGTCCTGAAATACCTGAAATCCGGGACCGCGGTCCCAGTCCCGAAAGCCCTACGACTCGGATAAAAAGCCTTACTTTAAAAATAAATCTATTTCTTTTCTCCCTCATCGATACTATTACCACATCAGCTACTTCAAAACACTTCGTTTTAACACATCGAATGTGGCGCAAAGCAATCACTGTAATTACAAGTTTAATTCGCTCCGGGGCCGTTCCAGCTCAGTTTTATATTTATGATTTTTACCAAAGAGAGCCTTTGACTTGTCCCGACTATTTTAATTATTTCGTTCACGGGAAATCGAGGGTTCTGGTGTATGGGGAATGTTTAATGATGGAGTTAATGTGATTTTGAAAATGGTTTTGGAATGAGATGGGTGATTTTAATTTTTATTTGTATACAGTATTTTTGTTGTTTAAAGACTATATAGACTACATTTTTAGGTTGGGTTAAATTTGTTTTTTTTTTTCATCAGGAATTTCTAAGTAACAGTCACGGAGTCTAGATTTGTGTCCGGTTGATGGCAATAGGCTCACCCCCTGTAACATGAAACTTCCGCCCAACCCTTCGCAGATAAGAAGGAGAAAATGCAAGAGAACCTTTACATAGTAATGGGAAGACAGTTCAGACAAACAAAAAAAATTTAAAGAAATCTTCACCCATGACTAATATTCACTTAACATGTGTTTATTTTTTACATCTTCTTCGACCGGTCATTTAAGAATAAAAATGACTAAGACCAATGAATTGTTTACTTACAAAAATCTATGCAGGCACATTGCTTGAAAAAATCATTTCGTTTCTTTATCACTATGTAAGGATGCCCCCCCCCCCCCCCCCTCCATCCTTTTCATCGATATCGACAACAACGTCTCACACACTATTTCAGTAGCTATGTATATTCGTATTGCATCGACTGGAAGTCACGTCGGCACTTAAAGTGCCAGCTAGGCTTCTCTGACAGCCTGTTAACGATCTTATTGCTAGCTGCCAAATGTTTAGTACTGTTTGTATTTATGGGTTTCGAAAATAGTGTTGTGTTCCTTTAAAGCAAAATTGAGCTTGACTACTTGAAGTGTTTGGTAAGAGGGTTGATTTCTTCTTCTTCTTAGTCGATTCACTCTTGTCAGAGCGGTCGTGGCTATCATGTTCGGGGAGGTTGGGCAGCAGACAGCACCCGCCGTACGACGTCCCGCCATCCCTGCCTGCTGGCCGTCAATCGAGCACATTCATGCACGGGAGCGCCCATCGTAGCCTTCACTTGGTCTGTCCATCGCATCGGGGATCTTCCCCTTGGTCTTGTTCCTTCGACTTTCCCTTTGTTGTTTACTCTAGCATAAAAATGTGGGCTAGGATTTTGATAAAAGAAACGGGAATTGTGTCAGTGTGAAATGTTGGGTAGAGTCAAATTAGATTGTCTGATGACACGCTAAAAGAAAAGATAAAAGATTGACTGAAAATCTGACCATCAGTAACACATAACTAAAACAGCATCAACTACGAAAAAACTGAAAACTAAAACTTGTATTGCAGTCGGGGGACCTGTAAAGAATTGATCCAGCGAACTGTCCCCCGACTGCAATAATAGTTTTAGTTTCAATTCAATTCAATCATTTATTGCATATCACATGTGTTTTTACAAGATCTTAATAATAATATAATAGTTCACATGGACCCTGTCGGGCACAACAATTTTTATATTTTACAATAATGATAGTAGCAGTAATTAAACATTAATAAACAGTATTAGACATTTGGAAAATTCATTATAAGTAAGCAATGTCATAGGAAAAATTTAAATTAAAAATTAAGTAATTTAATAAAAGTCGGCAAATAGAAATCAAATACAGTCAAATGCATCATGTCAATAATAATAAAAAAAATAATAAAAATACAATCACAATAAAATGTCAAAGATAATTCTCTAATACAAAATGTCAATAAATAAAACCCAAAATTCAATAAATAAGCAGAAAAACTTAGTCCAATATGATGTCATCATGTCACCGTTGAATCAAATTATAGTCAAACACATCTTGCCATTAAAATAATAATCCAAATACAATCATGTTAAAGAGATACTGTAATACTTAATGTCAATAAATAAAAACTAAAATTCAATAAATAAGCAGTCAACGTTAGTTTCCAGTTTTCCATTTTCGAATACATTAACAGGACCTTGTTCTCTGTCATCACTGAAATCGTTTGACTTGTTTTTAATTTTTTAGTTTAGTTTTTGACATGGCAGGCGTGTTTTTTAATTTTTTTAATTATTTGTTTTTATTTCACATTTTTTGGTGTAAAAGTGGTATTTTGACCTGTATCCAATATACCACGATATATTAATTTATTTTTCATTGGAGAAAGCAATGTCGCGCTAGGGATTGTGCGATACTAAATCAATTATCTTTTCTTATAATTAGCGTTTATTAAGTGGTTAGTTAACATGGATCTAAACGTAAAGTAGGAAACCTCTTGTCTGTGTCTCGTGTCTTGACTATGTTTCTGTCGAATGTTACCGTTTGCAGCTTGTGCATTGTCACGGTTCAACTTAAAGGAGTGGTAACCGGGGGCTATTTGAAAAACGTTGTTAATATCATACTGTTTTATTAATTGCTAACCAATGATATTTTTTTCCTGGATGGTAACTTTCAAAATAGAAAAAGATTAGCGTCTCAAGTGAAACTGAACGGAGAAGGAACAGGACGGATGCGCGAGCGAAGCGAGCGCGGAAATTTTTGTATACTTCTTACAGGGGGGGGGGGGGGGGGGTGGCAAATATGTTGTCATCAGGAGGTAAGAGGATAAAGAAATGTTTTACTTGGTTTCAAGAAGAGAACTGCTTACTCTTATTAAAAAATAAAAATATACTTGACATTAATTCTCCACTTTCGGAACTAAACGTCTAAGAAGGAGGTTTGGAAGATGCGACTGATACCTTCTCGGTACTAACTTGTTGGGTTGTCTAGTGTACAAGTCAAAAATGTAAATCGTTTATTTTTCGTGGATACTAACTTTGAGATCTATGGTGGTTTAGTTCTTGGAGAGACTGTTTATCAAGGGATTGGCTAACGTGGATCTGAAACGTAACCTTCTAACTGTGTCACGCGTCTAAATTTACTACCTATGCTTCTGTTCAATGTTACCGTTTGCAGCTTGTGCACTATCACGGGTCAACATAATCATTGGTAGCTTGCGTCGTTTGATTTTATTAAAATGTTTTATGAAGTGCTACCCAATGAGACCTAGCGAGGGGATAAAGGGATAAAGCGTTGGTCAATTTTCCCTGGATGAACGATTTAGAAACAGAAATGAGAATAGAAGTACCTAGATGAACGTTTTAAGCAAGACAGATCGGTGAAAGAACAGGATGGATGCGCGAGCGTAGCGAGCGCGAAAATTTTTGTATGCTTTTTATTGGTTTTGGGGTTGGGGGGCGGGGGAGGGGCAAAGATATTGCCACAGGAGGGAAGAGGATAAAGGACTGTTTTACTTGGTTTTGAGAAAATAATCGCTTACTCTTGTCATGGTTTACATCAATCCTCCACCTTCGGAACCAAGCGCCTAAAAATGATTGGTGTTTACTTTGTTAGTGTCGACTACTGGGATTCATTTTCACGGAATGCACGTCAAACCGTAACATTTACACATTTAACCAGGGCGGGTGTGATCTTCGACAGTCGTCACACGTATTCAGTGGTCCGAAAGTCTGACAACAATCTTACCAAGGGGTATCATAATACCCGGTGCTAACCGGGTTGTCCAATGTGCAGGTCAAAAAGGCAGCGGTTCCATGTGAAATACCAATTTTGAGCTGCTAGTTAGACTGGAAGCCGACTCCAACATAGTTGGGGGACAAAGCGCTGGATAACCATGCCTGGATAGAGGTCAAAAGTAGTAAAATTTCAACATTTGAGGTTCACGAAGCTCAATATTATGTTTGTTGACGAACTCAGTTTATTAATGTAATGCAGAAAAGTTATTAGAGTCAAAAGGGACTTGAGTATTTTGTTCAGGCCAGCAGAATTGAGAATAGAAGCATGTGAAATGACTAGGAATGGCGAAAGCACGAAATGGGTGGATGCGCGAGCGAAGCGAGCGCGAAAATTTTTTGTATTGTTTATATAAGGGGGGGGGGGGGGGGCTGAAACCTAGCCTGAAGAAAAAGATTATATTTACTATGTACCTAGTTTGTTCACAGAGTTTAGGTACTGATTTTGATGTACATAATAAAAGTGGACTATTCTGTATAAATAACTCTAAACTTACCCTAAAGTATAAGGGGTTATTTTCAAAAATCAGGAGACGTATTTCTTCATTTCTTAGGAATCAACGGAAATTCAACCATCGGTGACGGATCCAACTCGCACTTGCACACATCCTATTGTTTTATTACACACGCAAAGCTTTATTAATTTGCGTTAGTAATGAGTTTAAAGGTTTTTCACTAGGACTTTTCCATACAAAATTCAACCCTGAATATCTTTTTCCACCCTTTAAATGAGTGTTTTTGAAAAACCTATGAATGCATACATTATTACATCCTTAAATGAATATTCTTACCATGTTTTAAGTAAATTGATTCACGCATATTGACTTTTCATACAAACTTTAAAACCATTCAGCTGCCGTGGTGGAAGGATTTGGGAGTTGTAACCTAGCCAGTTCTATTTCTGTCATTACAAGGATTCTATTGATATATATCTTATTCATATCGAATCCCGGGTTTAAAATGTTATCTTATCATTTGTTGAGTAGTATTACTAGTACACAATAGATATTGAATACTACTGTGGTACATTTTTGTAATCTACTTGACAAGTTCTAGACGATGATTATCCTTTTCATTAAAATTTCAAAAGAAACAAATTAAAAGTTCGTTTTTTTTCTATACCATGGTCACCCCATTATGTTTTTTGAATTTTTCTATAGCCTATGTCACCCGGGATAACGCAAAGAATCTAACGATACCACATACATCAAAATCGGTTCAGGCATATAGAAGTTATGGTGGAATAAAGAAACTCACAAACATACATACATACATACATACATGAACGCTAAAAACATAACACTCTTTTTTTTGGGGCAGTCGTGTAATAAAGTGATTGTTTAATAACATTCCATCGGAAGAGTAGAAAACGCTCTAGCGATGGTACTTTCTTCAAAAGTTCTCATCGTCTCACTTATCTTTTCTACAAACCTAAAATAAAATATCACAGCGACACCAATGTCTCCAAAATTCAGTCATTCATACAACGCATCAATGACAAAACAACAGTAAAACCTTCATTGCAAGCAAATAAAACCGAACACACAGACAAAAAGACACATAAAACAAAATGGCGGTTTCGAACGTCACGTTCACCCTTTAAAAGTACATCACTGTCAAACGCGAAGTTACTTTATGACGTCACAAATCAAATATGGCGTATAACCAAACAGTGAGTATGGGAAATATGGAACAAACACAACACTGGGACGTTCCTTGTGTAATTCAAACCAACACGAGCTTAGCATTTCGTATTGCAGCCTCTTACCCCCACTTTCATAATATTTATCCGCCACTGACAAACTCCACTGAAATATCTACTCTAACTTTAAATACACAAAGTTCAAATTCAACTGTCGTAATCAAACTGCACGTAGCACTAAGCTCCCGCTTAAAAATATATGTTTACTTTAGACGCTGTGACTTAAAAAATAAAGTAGGTTTTTGTTTAGCAAATTTTTGTACAGCGAAAGCGCTAATTGGTGCTTTTGCATTAAGATGTGATCCGTAGACCCCATTACCCCCCATTTTGCTCACACGCTTTCGTTTCGCACTTCAACAGTAATGGATCAATTTTGTTCTTAAGTACTTTTTGGCCTATCTGCTTGTATTCACGACGTCATTTTATTTTTTTGTGAAGGATTGAGGATATTCAAGTGCGGTTTTAAGCGGTGATATTGATGATGTAGGGAAACCGTGGCACTTTACATTAATTAAAATATGTCTTACTCTTTTCCCGTATCCAGACGGGGTGTTTGATAAAGGACACGTCTGCGTCTCCACTTAAAAACTTGAATATGATATAAGTATTAATATTACTAATTACTGTAAGTACGAGTGCACGGTATTCCGCGGTCAGGGGCCCTACTATGACGTCTTAAAACAGCCCTAACTTGTCTTATTCTTAATCCAGTGTGGAAAAGAGATGGCGCTAGACACCCTGTATAGTTCTGTCACGTTTCCACAATGGATTAAGAGTAAGTTAGGAATGTTTTAAGACGTCATAGTAGGGGCCCAGGTTATGAAACAAAAAACGTGATTATAAAATCTCGGACAGTGAACGATATAATCGTTTAAAACGTTTTTATCTTTAATCTTACTGGACATCATAGTAATCAAATTTCTGCAATTAATTCACCAAACATGGTGTATAAATGGCACTTTAATTCTTTATTAGAAACCTTTACATCATAGAACAAAGAAAATAAATTCTCAACATCCCACACAATGATCACCTGGTGCTCCAAAAAAAAAAAGTATTCACTAACTAGTATTTTTGCACTGACGTGTAAACCCAGCCATCACTCCCGATATCACGTATTAAAACCTCCGCAATAACTTCAACAATAAACTTGGGTGCCAAAAAAGTGGTCACCTATAAAAATCGAATGAGTTTCGCCTGTAATTACCCATTGACTGCAGACATTGGATCGTATATCTCTTGGATTCACGTTTTACGATAAAAACAATTCGTTTTCCAATTTATTTGGGTAACGTTTTCACAGAAGTTGTAATAATTAGCAATATTTTATCGGTTTTTCGGTGGCGGTGTAGACAAGTATTTGAGCTGAAAAATTGGGATCAATTGTGGAATTTATTGTTATGTATTTTTAATTTGTATTTTGAATCGAATTGAACAAATACTCGGAATACAATAGAAGAAAAGAAAGACAAGAGAAAAGGAATATAGATAGTAATCAAAATAAAAGTTTTTAATTTGCAAAGCGTGTGGCTAAAAGCTTTATTCTTTTATTTTGAAAACAGTTCCAAGCACACATCAAAACCACTTATTTTCCACATTTTAAATAAATATTGTAAATGAAAATATTCGTGTCTGTCTGTTACTTCCTATACCTTATTTTCTGGGTAGTACAGATCAGATAGACAGTCAATACTTAGCAATACTCCGTAGGCTTGGAAGCTGACTTCCACAGAGTCGGGAAAGCAAGCAGATTTCTATGCAATTCAGTACACAGACAGACCACGCCCTGGGTTAGAATATATTTTTAATCCTGGCAGTACGTTTCCATAGGAAAATTCCTGAACTTAACGTTTGCAGAACCTCTAGCAAAAGCTACATTACTACTCTGTACGTTTCCCAGTTACTTTTCTAACTAAACTGCCAATAGAATATACAATCTTGTGAGCAACGCCGCAAACAAAGCTAGCTCTAAGTTAAAATCTCAAGTCAAATACTCCACGTATTCCCAACTAACACTTAGCTTCAGACACGAGAATGTAGGCTCCCCTAAAATATTTTAAATCTCTTGAAATTCCTACATGGAAATATGTTAGTCTGTCACTTTTATTTCAACAAAGATATTTCCTTCTTAAAGTCATTCCATCTGTTCACACTTACACTTCTGTCAGGAGAATATTTTAGGGCACAAAGTTAGTTGGAACAGTTCAATGAGACCTTATTTGTATGACCGTAAGGAGTTTTCGTAAATATAGTAAGTACAAAACTTAAAATAGTTTTGGTGATGATATAAGTTATGTACGACTGGCGAGTTGAAGTCATTTGACCTAAGTATTATTATCGGAAAGTTTTTATGTTAATGAGAATCTAATTTTAATATTGTATAATTTAATTTTTTTTTTCTACTGGCAAATGAATGTTGAAATCACTATAATTCAAGTGGTAAAAACACGCTCAAGCTCAGGAAAATGGAATTTGAAACCCACCGCTAAGCTACCGCAAATAAATCTAAGTGCCACTATTGTAGAAAATACTTGATACTAATATCCACCTATCCATAAAAAACTGTCTATATTATTATGTCTTACTGAAAAATATTGAGACAACGTTTGTTACTTCACACTTTAATTCATATCATCATCATCAGCCAATGTTGTGACCACTGCTAGGACTCAGGCCTAATTTCTAAGAGAGGGATGGGCTATCCACCACGCGTTATTTTGGTTCTAAGACATGCCGGTTTCCTCACGATGTTTTCCTTCACCGTTTTGAGAGCAGTGGTGATGAAATAAGGTATGCAAAGTAATGCGCCTGTCTAGGTTCGAATCCACAACCACTGGGCCACCACTGGTCTTTAATTACCACATTGAACTAATCCCTCAAAATTAATTACACACAACCCGCTTACGCTCCTTACTTCCACCAAAACATAAGGTTTTGTTCAGGATCCCAGTCTAGGAGGCTTTGTCCCAAAGGAAGACTTTCTATCTTATTGTTGAACTTTGATTTACGTCGCTGAGAACTTGGCGAGCTTCAGATTATTGGACGGATCTTAGTGCACTGAATGTATCTTGTTTGTTTACCTCTGGCTTTGTTGATAAGAAATTAATGAAAAGGATTTTGAAGGAGATTATCCTAAAATGTCTTTGCTCCTTTATAATATTGAAGTGTTATAGGTATATACGGATCATTGAGAATGACTGATACTATTTTTGTTGTTCTAGTAGTTTAACTTTCTTAGCGCGTCTAAAAAAATCTCTGAATCATTTGCAATCCCTTTAAAATTAGGAGAAGGAGAAGAAGATGGACCATATGTAAGAAAACATTGATAAATAAAGGGCGATATGACGACCAATAGATAAGCAAGGATGACCAAGACCTCAAATAGATTGGGGTTAGTGAGGA
Organism: Diarsia mendica; assembly: GCA_949316265.1. NCBI lineage: Eukaryota > Metazoa > Arthropoda > Insecta > Lepidoptera > Noctuidae > Diarsia > Diarsia mendica. Next base: position 3,112,323 of record OX438888.1, on the reverse strand, counting down.
AAAGAGAGTTTTAGGCTACTGAAATAATATACATACCCGTATGTTCCAACAAATGGTCTCCTTAAATAAAAGAAAACAATTATTTCACATGCCGACAAAATTCAGTGATCCATACAACTAAAATTTATAAAATATATCTCACGGAAACAACGCAAGTGCACGCTTAATCTCTCCCGCTTTGTAGTCAAAAGGATTAAAAAATGCAGTATCAAAAGAGCATTACCATAGCTAACGAATGAATTGAATCCGTTCAATACAAAAATATAAAAAGCGAATCCAACAGAAAAATAATAAAACGCAAACAAAACGAACGTTCTGTCTAACTTGTTGAGATAAATTGGTTTCTTTAGAGGAACCATCTTGAATTTATAAAACAGATAAATTGTTGAAAACTTCGCTATTGCACACGTGGGGTTCTTATTTATAAGGTTTGATCAAAAGTTTGATGGAAATACGGGTTTGAGATGGCGGTTGAAAGTGAATTATTATTGTCATGAATCCTGTTATGTGACTAACTTGAAATCACGACTGTTGGTCGTGAGGTCCTGACTTAGATTCCCGGGTAATTAGTAATTAGATTTTTCCTTCGGGAATTTTTCAGGAGTAGCCACAGAGTCTGGATTAGTTGTGCCATGTTGATTTTTTAGCTTGTGATAACGCATGATCTTAGGCTTATTATTATTATTTATTATCGAATAACAAAGATCCATAATGGTTAGTAACAGTTGAACTGGGCAAATAATATGCATACCTACAAAAATGATTATTTTACTAAAAAAACATCACCCCAGAGGTTCATTACGCAACATAGCATGCCGCCTGTTATCCCAGAGGATTAGACAGAGGTATAGCTAACAGAACGTTTACATTTCCCAAGTTATGTTTAAATTCTATATAATAGAGGGCGAGCCCATTGCCATCAGCCGGGCACAAATTTAGATTCCGTGGCTGCTACTGAGAATTTCCTAAGGACCTGAAATCGTAGCTTTATTTGAAGTTATCAGAAACACATTCTCACAAAGAAGTACCTCTTAAAAAGCAATAAATTCCATGTGCACACATTACTTCGCAACAAAATAATAAAAACGTAAGATTCAAGCACTTTTTGTTACAACCAAACACCCTAAAAATATTAAGGTAACCGAGAAACCTTTTGAAAAAAAGGAAAAAGTAAGAAATAAAAAGAAACGTGGATATTTAATGCGGCAGAACCCGTATATATTTCTTGTAAACAAATAAAAACGATACTAAATCGTGTCCATAGCGCAAAAAATATCCCACTCTTACGGAATTCTAATGTTAGGTGCTGTGGTTTATAAGACTTCAGCGTTTAGTGATAATCTGATTATAATATCAATATTCTTCAAAAAAAATTGAGCTGATATGGAGCAAACGTTATCGAGCAGCGGCGCAGCGAGTTTTATACTGCTTGGCCACAAACTTCACGGTCAAGCAACACGCATATTTTGACAACAACTGCGAAAACCAAAGACAACAGAACATACCACTAGTAAACTCGACGTGTTTACGTGGGGAAAAAGAGAGTCGCACAGCTTTGTCGCTTGACGCCAGTCAACGGCGAAAATCGCATCACCTAAGGTTGTGAACACGACGCTATGGCAAAGGTAGATGGAGAATATTTCTAAGCCGATATTTTTAAGTGAGTATTTGGAACCCAAAAACTGAAGAACCAAGGTTACCAAAACAGATTTCTTGACTAAATATTTTATGACTGTCACTGTACGTTAATTCAATAAAACGAATCAACTTCAAACATAAAGTACTCTTAAGTAAACCAACATCATAACATTAAGAGAACGTAACAATCTTCCACATTCTAACATCCCTTCATATCGACAAATGTAAACCACCATCAGACACACACCGCGTAGATCTTTCGTAGCACACTCGTAGACCCTCTACACGGCTGCTACGGCGTAGCAGCCTCGTAACTATCATTGCTACGACTTTGAGTGTACTACGTGAACTGTGCTACAATAGCACTCTAAGCCGTAACTCAGTGCGGTCTCGGCTAAGAATAAATCATTTCATAATTTCCCTCGTGTGTCGTAAGATGATATTTACTAAGGGATTGTTTTAGTTTTGATTAGTTGTTCCGGCTTAGTTTTCTGTGTAATGTGACTTTTATGAAACAATTAAAATTTAACTGAAAGGGTTAGTGTTTGTGATATAACTAACTTTGTATTTTAATAATATTACGTTCAAGCATGTATCCGATTTATCCACGGGTAATAAGGGCTTATCCTTTAAAAACACAAGACACGCAGACGAACTAGATAGACGAATTAACATGACCTGGAAAAAGTACTGGAGTTGCAAGGAAATTTTCAAGTCGAAACTGTCAATAAGTCTGAAGAAAAAAGTAATGGACGCAAGTCTACTACCCTGTCTAACGTACGGCGCCCAAACCTGGATCTACAATAATAATACTATGTCTAAAATACGGTCGTGCCAGCGAGCAATGGAGAGAAGCATCCTTGGCATCAAGCTCATGGATAAAATCAATTGCAATAAAATCAGATGCAAAACTAAAGTGATAGACGCAGTAACACACGCACGGCGATTGAAATGGAAATGGGCCGGGCACATTGCCCGCTATCCGCAAGCCAGGTGGTCTAAACGAGTAACCAAGTGGAAAGGCCCTGGAAATAAAAGAGCAAAAGGCAGACCGCATGCTCGCTGGGTCGATGATATATTACAAATGGCTGGAAACGACTGGTTGGAAGTGGCAAACACCAGAAAACAATGGAGGCAATTGGAGGAGGCCTATACCCGTAAGGGGCCTTAACTTTTAGAATATTTTTTTTTGTATCCTAAGGCATGCTAAATCAAATGAAACGTTAAATTTAATTCAATCCATTGACTTATTTAGTAATTTAATGAAATCATAAATGTACTGTAATACGATATGTTATGTTATGTGATATGGAATGTAATGTGTTAAGTAATCTAAGATCCAAAACCTAAAAATTGTTATTTATTTATTAAGAAATGATATGATAAATAAATGTTTTATGAAATTTAACGAAAATTAAATACTGTCAAAAGAGATCAAATGTTACATTATAAACTAATAAAATACGTTATGAATATGATCAATAAATATATAAATGTAATGTTTAATGAAATGAATTGATAAATTGAATTGAATCCAATCATTATGACTGGCCTGTTGGTCTAGTGGTTAGTGACCCTAACTGCTATGCCGGAGGTCGTGGGTTCGATTCCCACCCAGGACAAATGTTTGTGTGATGAGCACGATCATTTGTTCTGTGTCTGGGTGTAATTTATCTATAATATGTATGTATTTAGAAATATATAAGTATGTTTATCAGTTGTCTAGTACCCATAACACAAGCTCTGCTTAGCTTGGGACTAGATGGCGTTGTGTGATAGTTGTGGAATATTATTATTATTATTATTATTATTTTTTATTAATGTGCTGATAAAATTATAAATTTGATAATATAATAATAATAATAGATAATGTAATATTATTATGCAATGAAATAGCTAATGTGATATAGAATGTAATATGAAATGTGATAGGTAATGTGATGATGAAATGAAATAATAAATGTTTTATGTTTTATGAAACGTAACAAATATAAATATATATTATTGCGAAAAGAAATCAAATGTTTATAACTTGTAAGCAATAATATAATAATAAAATATATGAATATGATCAACAAACATATGGGAAGGTACATTTAATGTTTAATTTTATTAATGGTATTGTTAAATGTAAAGTTTAATGAATCACTGATTGAAAATATAATCTAAGATAATTATGTAATGTTAAATTAATTAATGCATGACAAATAATGTAAAAAATCAAATTGTTAAGGAAAATAAAAGGCTAAATAAATAAATAAAATAAGGGCTTCTCAAGATTTTCCAAAACAAGGTTTGGCCTTCCGTTACAATCAAATTTCTTGTACAACATAGACCTTAAGCTCTTATTCATCGATCTTCGTCATCTTTGAATTACAACAAAGTACCATGACCAGATTGGGGATGCCCCAACCGGGTTTCGGTCCCATAGGAAAAACGGTTTTCCCGGGTCTAAGGGACGAAACCCGGGTTTTGATTTAAAAAAATGATTTTTTTTTTGTATCAGAAATGTTACCCGGGTGTAACTGTAGTTTCTGCTTACCTTCACGACAAATAACGTTATTTTAATTTTAAGGTAAAATTTGGTTTCTCATAAGCCTATGAATTGGTCCTCACACCATCACTAAACACCGAAATGGTCCTTTCATCCGCAGATCAGCTTATGTTTTGCACCAGCCATAAAATGGCAATAATATCAGCGGCCCTAAGAAGGATATTTTTCCAGAAAATATCCAGTAATGTTAGTATATATCGTTCATTTTATTTTTTTAGGCCCGCCCCAAGTTACATTTAAATCTTATTTAGGACAAAAAATCAAATAAGGGATCCGTTTCTCTATCTTCTGAGATTATCATAATATTTGCATACTTCGGTTCGTATTGTTCTGTTTTCCTTGTGCACCAGTGGAATGAAAGAACAAAGTTAATTAATAAATTACTAATTAGACATTCTTTTGAAAATATTTGAATACAATGACATTTTTAGATGAATATATTTTTGGAAATTCAAGTCCCTAAAAACCCATGGTCTCTTAAAATCCTACATAAGCTTACGACATGGATTAATTAAGCATAATAGAACTACTAACTTAGTCAGTTTAACAGCTTGCTAAAACGCACACATGATTGAGTATGCAGTGTGGCGAATAGATTAGTGACAATTAAATAAAAGCCAAGCCCCTATTTCAATTCCTTCAGCCCGCATCCAATGACAAACCTTGATAATCTCAAAGAATATTTTATTAAACTTCAAACCTAATAAATATTCACAAAACTTTATACCAACGCCATCTCTTATCAGCCTCGCGAACTAACACAAAAGGTTTCACGCAAACTGTTCCCCACTGGCACCTACACCCACAGATCTGGGGAAAATTAGGTTCATATTTGGTAATATTGTCAGTTGCCTCGTGACTGGGGCCACGCGCGGACGTCTTACGGCGCGGCGAGTTATTCGAAAATCCGACACCGTGTTTGTTTTAAAACAATATTATAAAAGAAAAGACAAAGTTCCTCGTTGTTGTAAATTTTGTTCTGTGACTTAAAATAAGTAGTTTTTAGATCGTGTTAGTTAAGTGAAGTTAGGTTTAGGAAGTGTTTTTCGTCTTTTCATAGATGTGACGATATGTCTCGTGCGAGATGATCGCATTTGAATGGATGTGTGAGACCCCGACATGGTTTTAGAAAGGTATGTATTGTTTGGAACGTTCAGTTGTATATCAAAAGACTTTTCAGAAAACGTGTCGTGTTATTTTTTAAGATTTCTCAAAGGATTTTTATTGTTGGGAAAATATGATTTCGACGTGGTGGAATCTTAACGAGTCTGTAGTATTCGATGATTGGTGGATATTATTTGGGAAAATGTTTCTTGTATTTTCCCGAATAATATTTTTGTACCTTTGAAGTGCTGACTTCAAATTGCTTCTGCCAAATTAAGACGAGAGTTATATTTGTCGGTGCGTCCAATGATTTTGTCCGTAACATTTTCCTCAAATACATTTCATGGTTCTCGAGTTTTGATCTTGAAAAAGTTTATCATTTATTACAAAGTACCCTTCATTAGTCAAGCCCCAAAATTTGAAATTAGGGAAAAATGCGTGGAATCTTTACGCATTATCTTATAAATACGTCCCTTTAAATAAAAATACGAATAAATTTCCATTATTTTGTGAATGAAATGTGCGAGAAAACAAAATTTATGCGAGACTTTTCCCCAACAATATCCTATTTGGGTCAACAGTGTATTGGATATTTTGCGAGAAAACGAAACTTATAAGAATATCGAGAGATCTTTTGGGAGACACATTAATTTTTCGTGCACTAATCATCAGGTTTTTATTTGTTACGAAACAGATATTACTGGAACAGGAATATCTTTTTGTTTTGTCTTGCAATTCATTTGAGTTATTATTTTGTTTATTCATTTATTTGCTTTTATATAAGTTAAGTAGGTATTGGTTGTTTTTGAAGACATGCGTTACTTTTCATGGCACAATGTTATTCATGAAGTCAATCATTACAATTTTAAAGATTTTCATATGACAAGACGTATAGTGGGCGTTTTCGTTTTATAATTTATGCTAAATGAATGGAAAGGAATGGTGGTGCAGAAATTTTTTTTTTTTTTTTAGTAATTTATAACATCTAGGGTAGGTAAAGCATTATACTATTAGGTAAGTAAAAATACGTTCGGTAGACTTCATCCTAGCTATAGCACAATAAGGGCCAGCTATGACAGAAAACTAAAAAAACTTAGTAAATGAGCTTCATTACTTCGAATACTAAGTACAGGCTCTATGCAGCTAGCCTCATTAGCACAGTATCAGTTCGTTTCTCGTTACCTTTATGATTACTATTCACTGTCTAACACTACGTTCCGTATGTGTTAATTTCCATTTATGCATTATTAAATTGTTTGCTCAAATGGGATTACAGGGATTATAACCGAATACCTTCTGTTAATGTCCCCGCGGCGTTAATACTGGTGTTATGTCAATGTAGGTACTATAATATATATACACTTCTGCCTAATTCTTTGAGGATAACAGATGTTTTAAGTAAGTTGTTGTATTAAATACAAAGAGGTTTCAGACTTCAGTCTGAAAGTCAGCTGTCAAACAGGCAATCAATCAAGTCAGACGGTTACAATTTTAACCCAATACACGCACCTCTGATCTTTCGGATTCATGTGCATAATTTATTATTATCTCTAGGGAGAAATTTTGTGAGGTAACCAGCATGCCTGAGGCACATTTCTTGATGGCATGTATTGGCAAGTCCGAGGCCTATGGGCTGCATAAAAACGCCGATACTAGGTCACTAGCACTAACCACACACGGGAAAAAGAAATAAAATACTCAAAAATTTACTAATTCTAAAGAAATATCTCCGTATTTCCGCCTTTTACAGTACAGCTGAAAGAATAGGAAATATTGCTCACAATCCAGAACAATTTTGCAGCAATTTAAAGCCATTCCACACTTTTACACCGGCTCTACAGTCGATTGCTTTGAAGCATTATTTCGGAGCTCAGGACCATTTTTGTGACAATGGAGTGCTGGAAGCCTTTTTGAAAGGTATTGTTGAATCTGCTAAAATATGAAAGATCATTTTAATATTCGAACTCCGTAGCGGTCGATAGTTTCGTGTTTTGTTTAGGTAATATCCTACGGAAAGGTCGTATCACAAACTCACTGCCAAGAAAAAATAAAAAAGGCAAACTTTCACTTCTCCTATGACATATAAACAAAACTAATTCTCGTGTGGGTGTAAGAACTTCAAAATTCACGTGTTCTTAGATACTCTTTTTACCTCTACCTTGTTGACACAATATCCGCACTTTAATCAAACTTACGACATACAGATTTTTCGTTCTATTAAAATATTGCAAATAAGAGGAGCTCGTAGTTATAGAATACATTTGCTTGGGTCGATTTTCAGGTTAAGCTGGTCTTTCCTAGGTTGTTCCTAGGATGGGTGACTACGCAGCTCGTTATACAGTTTGTCGCGGCTGTTTTGTTGTGAATATTTGACTGTCGTTATAGGTAGGCAGTGGCATGAAAACTGGGGTCTGGAGGTCAGATAGGCAATCACTCCATCTATCTATCTAAATAAAAAGAGAAGGCCTGACTGACTGACTCACTGATTGATTGACTAACAGCCCAAACCCTTGGACCTAGAAAGCTGAAATTTTGCACAGAGGTTCCCTTTATAATGTAGACAAGGAATAAGGAAGGATTTTTCGAAATTCAACCCCTAAGGGAGTTAAATAGGGGATGAACATTTATATGGAATATCGTCATTTTTCGCGGGCAAAGCCGCTGGCAAAAACTAGAGTAAAATAAATACCATTGTATTCAACTGCATCTCGTAAAACTGGTAGCCGATCTCAACATAGTCAGATATAGGCTAAGCAAATGATGTTGATAGAATATTGCAAATAATTATTTGGCAACCCTGCCTGTCTTGAACAACGTATTTTCTTAATTACAAAAACATAAGCTCCGAAATCCTTTCCCAATAGAAATTGCTTCAGCTAAAAAAAAACTCAAGCAATTTATACCACCATCCCATTGACCCCAGACCCCATAAAAAGCTTTTAAATTATGTCATGTTCGAACCCCTTTCGCAATAGAGTACAGTTTTTGTGAAATCCTTTGATGTTACGAGGTGAATGCCTTAGGAAATTCTAATTAAATGTGTATTTTCAAACATGTTTCGCTCCGAGCTATTATTATAGAAAATGCTTTTGAAGATGCTTCAAGTTTTGAGTTAGGCTCGGTTAAGGAATTTCAACTGAATTTATAGTAACTGTAGGTACACGTTACGTTGTTCATGGAAGTGTATGATTTTTTGTGACCCCGGGAGTAGTTATTAGGTTCAGGTCTGCCCGCCTGTTATTAAGTGTGTGTTGTTAAGTGGAATAAATTTGCAAAACGTGGTCGTATATTAACAAGAAAATAATAACAGCTACAAACACGCAGTAATCAGTATAACGTATTTCTTTTTCTAATTATTAAACGGAGTAATCAGTCTCACCCTAAATTTTTCAAGAATTTCGTGTTGTGTTTATTATTGCATTACTGTTAAAGAATTAAGTTGCAAGAATCCACCTGAACATACGTACAAACAATCAAGCGTATATACATATATTGCAAATTAAATACAAGCTTGTAAAAATGGTGTTTAGTTATGAAAAACTTATAAATATGAATTACAACTACCATTTTAATCATAGCAATAAAAACTTAAGTTTCAACAAAATTAAACGTCACAAGAACACCTTTCAAGGTTCACACCCGCACTATAGTGCTTATAAACCTTCTACCTTGTCATACCACGATTTCCAAGTCACCTGACAAATTGAAATTCATGCCTACCAACGAAGCGAATATCTCATTTTCCACGCCTTCGCCAAGTATCTACTTGTAAAACATTAGCAGGTTCAAACACATAGAAGTTTCTGTTTTTCTTCGCACGTAATTTATTTATTCCACAAGGGAAAAAGAATAAAAGTGTGTGCGATACACGCATACAAAATACGGCAACAAAAGATTTGCTTTATTTGAAATTGTTTGTTATACAACTTAACAATGTGGTGACATAGTATGTATTGTTAGGAAAGCAATGTAGGATGTCCAAGAGATTTATTATTATCGATAGAGAGTTAGAAAGAAAAATGTGTGTAGCTCAGCATTAACAACACCTTAAAAACATAAAGAACAAATAAAACAAACAAAAGTAATAATGTCAAAAGGCCCTTTTTTGGAGGGTGAGATATCACGCTCTAAGAGGAGCGGAAGGAAGTGTCAGAATTCTACTGGCTATATACCACCTTCCTTCTTAGCCATTTGTGTCCGGGCCCGCGGTATCTCTGTCGAACAACCCGCAGCCCCACCTGGCAACATTTTAATGTAAGACGAATCATTTAGACACATTAGATATTTTTGCAAGTAAGGAACTGAGTCTCCTTAACGCTGCTTACCGATACCTGGAGTCCATTGCCACTCCCAGTACTATCTCCTCGGGTTAAATAATTTTTTTGTTAATTTTTATTTGATTTCAACTTTTGCCACTAAAATGTTTTGTTAATTTTTATTGTAATATTGTATTTTTTTCTTAGTTTTGTTATTTTTATTTCTAAGTTTTTTGTTTTTTGTTCAACCTCTAACTTGTACGTGTGGTGTTACTGTAAATATAAGTTGGTTATTAATAAATAAATAAAAATGCCAAAAGAGCCACAGCTTAGCATAAACAAAATATTTGCACTTGCTGTGAGAGTACTATTAGCTACACCTCTGCCCAATCCTTCGGGAATTACAGGCGTGATATTATGATGTTATTTTGCTTCCGGCGTGTTATTAAGGAAAACGTAATTCTTTGAATGTGGGTGCTCTATTATTATACCTCTGTCTTGCTCTATAGGGAAATACAAGTATAATGTTATGATAGGTTTGGTGATGATGATAAATCGGTAGCGTAAATTGAGTTTCTAGTAGCACTACAGAAAAGCGAGTTTTTTCTTCAGAACTCACACACGTTCTTATTATGAACTTTGTCATCATCATCAACCTACAATGTTCCCACTGCAGGGACTCGGGCCTCCTCTATAAGAGAGGGATGGGATGGATGGCTATAATCCACCACGCGGGTCCAGTGCGAGTTGGTAGATGTCACATGTCTTAGATTTTTTGGTTTCCTCACAAAGTTTTCCTTTACCGAACTGATTATTAACTTGCAACGTACCGAATAGGGCAGCATGTAATCAGCATTGAGATGTTTCGTTTATATTCAAGTCCAGTTTTTATTTGGTTAGATGTGGTAACCGACTTCTTGTAAGATACAATGCTAGTGTGGAACACCAACACAGGACCATACCAAACCATTTCTCTTGCACATAGTGCACATCTAACTGGATCCTCCAGGATTTTAATGAAGAAAACGTCAGAGTTGTGCAGATTTCTACGTACTTATCGGACAAAATCTAAGTTATTGATTCGAGAATAAGAAGATGGTAACTGTGATAGAATGGAACTTTTATAACATAAGAACATACATAAAGAAAGAAGATAGAGCGACAAAATTTGAAAAGAGGTGGGTGGTTTGGCCATGTAGAGAGGATGAGTGAAAGTCGATTAACGAAATGTATTTCCAAGGCAGATGTTAGTAGGAGACGCCCTAGAAAGACATAAACTGACCATTTGTGATGTTCTTCAGAAAAGATAGGTGCCTAGTAGTCGCAACCAGGGTGCGTGTATGATCAGATGTATGAACGTGCACGAGCCAATTAGAGTATGTAAGGTAGCATGTGGCGTTCTGCGGTTTCTGCCTACCCCCATGGAAAAGGGTGTGAGTTTATGTATGTATGTGTATTATATAGCATTTTGTTTGTTTTAACATATCACATAGAACGTGCCCTAGTATCCTAAGCAGAGCTCCAGTTAACATGCAAGACAGACCACCAAAACTCTTTACTTCGTTCCATCCTAGACCACAACCAATGAATCCTTCTCTCCGCACTATTCAATTCAACTACGACCAACTTCACAACAAAATTCTCCTCAGACGGTTCCGTACACTTAATCACATTGTGTCTGCACGCGTGCTTCTCATTTCCTACTTAATTAGTTGCTTTACCGTCTCGCTGGTCTATTCTATTGGGAATGGGTAACGTTGTTTGTTAGTTGGACGGTTATACGTGATTTATGGGTGCTTTGGATGCTTTTGGATATGTAAATTCTTTAAACAGCAATGTAAGAAACCGATTGAAAAAAATACATTTTGGTGATATACTGTCTAGTTGGTGGTGGTGGTCAAAAGTGACTGTTGAGCATGAGATTCTGGGTTCGATTCGTCGTTTAAAATGTTATTGGGTTTTTCCGTCAGATTTTTTTCAGTTGCAGCCACAGACTTTGGATGTATGCGTTGTTGATGGCAATACACTCGCCTTTATTACATGAGACACAAAAATAACTTCCAAAATGTAGGTGTACTAAACGGGACACCTCTGCTTACTTTTCGGAGATTACAGGCGTCATGCTACGTTTTTGTAAATTCCATCCTCAAGAACTGACCTACGTCTGAGTGACCACCATATTTTACAACGTTCTAACAGAATCACCAAGAGAAAATCCCTAAACAAATGTATCAAGTGCAGCGGCACATAAATCTTCGTCACCATCCAGTAAAACAAAAGAGACATTGTTTAAATTCCACGACGAGCGAAATTCAAAGCATCATTTGGGAGTATTGCTAGCAACGCAAATAAAGAGGACGAAAAATCCGGCTCGAAGGACCGAATCTCTGAATTAAGTAACAAAAATACAGCGACATTCGAAACAAAATTCTGAGCACAATTGTCGATGGAGTGCATAAATCTTTTTGTCGAGCAATTAGAGCCGGGACACGAAAAAAGTACTTGGCACCGATTCTTCGCTAAATGTGAGTGTACTGAGTACTTTGACATTAATGTTCCTAGTAGTATTCATTGATTGGAGCTATTCAAGTCGGGTCGCGACCTCAATTTGTTTCAGATTTATTCTAGATGGGATAGCTTTTCTGTTAGTGTATTGGCAAGGCAATCTTGGAACGAATTAAGAGATTGAACTAGACCTATTTTTGGATGTTAACTTTCGTTTTTATTTCTTATTGGACTGGCTAATGGACCAAAGACTTTGATCTTTTGATTCTGATATTGGTATCTCTTTAGCACTAACATAAATTTTGATAAATTATTTACAATACATTTTTGTTTTGAAATCACGTTAAATAACATCAAAGAAAGCCATCGAATGCAGTCACTGTGACTGAAATCGGCTATATGGCATCATCACATAACATCACGCCTAATCCCCGAAGCGTTAGGCAATAGTGTACTCATTTGTACACCTACATATTGCCAGTTATGTTTAAGTCTCATATACAGAGGCAAGCCTATTGCCATCCACCGGGCACAGATCCTGACTTCATGACTACTACTAAGATATTTTTGATGGAAAAACCTAATAACACTTTGCCATACCTGGGAATTGGTGAGCAGCGGTGGCCCAAGGGTGTCGGCCCCGACTTACGAACAGTAGGTCGTGGGTTCGAACCCAGGCAGGCTCTTTACTTTGTGTAATTTATTTCATCACCGCTGCTCTCAAAACGGTGAAGGAAAACATCGTGAGGCAACCGGCATGTCTTAGAACCAAAAAATTCGAAGACATGTGACATCTGCCAATCCGCACCGGGCCCGCGTGGTGGATTATAGCCCATCCCTCTCCTAGAGAGGAGGCCTGAGTCCCTGCAGTGGGAACATTATAGGCTGATGATGATGATGATGATACCTGGGAATCAAACCTGAGGTCCTGCCTCATGCTCAGCAGTCGCACTTTGTACCCAGTAATAGACCAACGAAGCAGACAACTTCTATATTAACGGCTGATAACTGATATTTGTTTCACTTGCGGTAATATGCAGTTTTTAAAGACCAAAATATTACAACAAACTGAATTATATATTTTAACTTCGAACCGCCTTAAAAAGAACCTCCCCCAAAACTTGCGCCTCTGATTGAGCGACACAAAGCTACACATAATCTGTCATGTTCCAACAGTGACATCATCAATATTAATAAGAAGATCTGGTCTCTTTATTAATATTCTACTAACGGAACCACTCTGTAGTCTTCTCGTTTGCGAGGCGGGGCCCAAATCTTTCATATTTTTAAGGATTTAGATGACATCCGTTATGCACAGTGTTTTGTTTTAGAAGTGGATGAGGGGACTATGGGATAAGTTTGCTTGTTTTGATGGGTATGTAAGGCGGGGTAAAGCTGTGTTGTTTAGATGAAGTTACATTTTATGTTAGGAATTACTTGAGATATTCTTATGAATGGGTACTCTTTTACGAGTAAAGAACCTGGGGGCTTAGCCAAGTTGACAATCTACAAGCGTAAACGTTAGTAGAAAACGACTCAAATGTATGGGAGTGACGTCATCGCAACGCTAAGTCACGTGGTCAGAACAAACGAATAGAAAATACGTAGCCATGTTGACAACTTATCGTATCGTTCAAAATGATAGAATGAAATCTGATCCTTTCTATAACGTTGATCGCTACATCCCATAAAAATGCTAGCCAAGTCACACTTTTGACAAGCGCAAACGAAACGTTGGTGTAGTATTTCAACGAAAGTGTAGCGTATGCCGAGACCCTGGAGATAACGCTACAAAATGGCGTCTATATACGATCCAGCTGTCTTGAGACCGAGAATGTTTAGTTTATTTATCATAATTTTAGATTCTATGTGTCATTTAGCATTTAAAATCTATACTTTATAATATTATAATTATATATTGTGGTGCGATAAGGGTCAAACACAATAATTGTTTTGTTTATTTCGAAAGAAGTACCTAGTATTAGTTCAAGCCGCTTATCACGTCATTGTTTATGTTGTAAAGTTTCAAGTTCCCAATTATATTAGATTTTAACAAAGGAAGGTCACGAAGGTAACTAATAATGCACGTACCTTCCCATGAACTCCAATAAAGCTGCGAACTGTTCTGGGTCTGCTCGAGATCTCGATTCCATTTTATAAAAGTTATCACTTCATCTATGTATCTTTCATCCAAATGCAGAATATCATATTATTTCTGGACACAGTATTGTTTAAAATTACATTCCGCGCTGTGATATTATAATACACCAATTATAAGAAGAACTTGTCCTTTATTTCACTTACTTTTTTAACATTTAAAACAATTTATTCCTTTCATATCAATTCAAAACAAAACTTCAACCCGCGCATAATGTAAACAACTGTGTCTTTGACGTTCGTTTGACGTTAGTAGATACGCTCACCATAGACTAAAGTGTAGGTTTTGTCTACATTTACTAGAGAATGAGCGATCGACTCAGTTGTGTGAAGTTGGCTACCAACTTAGCGCTTTCTACAAAGCGCTTGCGCCGAAGCGTTCATTATTATAGAAAGAGAATAGATTCGAAGCGGTTGTAACTTGTCTAGGCCCTCTGCTTAAAAAAATATTGATAGAATTTTTAATAATAAATTTCATCTTTGAAAATTGTTTCCTGACTAGATTGAAGCTTTTTATGATTATACAGGTCTACAAAAAATACATCAATTATTTAATAGAATTGGCACGTAGAAAGATAATTATGACGTACAATCGTACATACGCCTACGGATGGCGAGCTTTGAGTTCCGAATTTTATTAACACTGTGATCAAAATTTAAAATCGGATACGCACTCTTCACTCCGAATTTTAAATTTTGATCACAGATTTTTAAAAAAGCCTTTTATTTACAATTTGTATATTAAACTGTGAACGGTTTAAAACGTAAATGCAAATAGCTGATAAATTCAAACAGAATTTTATTTGCACTCGTAATTCTGTGTTTTTTGTCATTTCCACTTATTTCAAATATTTTTTGATTTAAAATGGTTACTCATCTCCTGCCCTTTAAAAATGGGGTCGGTGCAGTATGCTTTCTTCTTCCATAGTTCTATACTTACTCCTCCTTTTTTGCAACCCAAAGTCCTTAAGGTTGATGCGACGAGGTAGCCCGCGAAATTCAAATTTTCTTACGTTTTTTGCAACTTTCCGGGTAGTTATACATATTATATTAAGTCGTAATAGAGAGCGAGCCTATGAACAGATGATCGCTCACAAATTAAGATTTATTTCTTTCTGGACATCCAAAAATAAACCTTTAGTTTTATATTTAGGGAAATCGCTTTATTTCTTGACCTGTGCTTAAAGTAATTTGTTAATTGATTATAAACTGTTTAGCTTCCATATCTTCATTATTTCAGCTTAATTCTTGAGTTTTTCTTCTAACATAATTAAAACTAAACACTTGTTATTTATTATTCCTACTAGCTGCAACACCTTCAATCCATTTCGCTAAATTCTCAGGCATATAATCGCAACTGTACATACTAATTCCACGTTTCTCTTCCACTCTTTGCAAAAATTAACTTAGTACTGAAAACTTTCATGCCAGTACCATCTCTATCATCGGTACATAAAATACATAATTCATTGCGCACTCCTTGCACGTTCGCAACAATTTATTTGACCCGAAAAATCTAGCCGTATACAAGAGACATAAACTCTTACATTTTATTATCCCCGACAAATCTCTACTAAAGAATCGTAAAACGTGTTAGTTTTTAATAAAATCTTGTAATATATTCAGGGGAATGTTTTACTGCACTTGTTTTATTAGTGTTCCATAAAAATGGTAGTGAAACTTATTTAGATTAGGTTATATTGGGTAGTTTGAAGTTTCAGTTCATTGAAAAGCATTTAAAGGGATTTGCTTTTGCTAGCAGATTTGGATCTCTAAATTTTGTACTTCACAGTTTTTTTTAAGTTGCCCCATTTAAACTCACGTCATAGACAAATACTCAGACTCAAAACAACTATCTGTAGGCCATACAAATATTTGTTCCGTGCGGGGATCGAACCCGCGACACGCAGCGTCAGCGTCGCAGCGCAAGTTTAAGTTACTAGACAACCAAAAGGGATTAATGACCGCGTCGTTCACGTAGGTGTTAGACAATATGCCAAGTGCACGTACCGTATCTAATATAGGGATAAAAATATCGTATGTGTTATCCCGGGCCATGGTCTGCCCTTGCTCATTCAAATGCTGCTGTTAATGTGTGAAATGGTAACAGACATAAAGTTACTTTCGTGTTTATAATATTAGTATGAAAGTATGTATGTTATCGAAATGGAAAGAGTTTTTTGATATTTTTCCTTATTTTTATTTTTCCTTTTCAGTGGTGTATTTTGCCTTGATAGTGGGTAGTGGATTTCTGGCTGACATGACGGAAATATGGTCACTATGTTGTATGATTAATGGGTGCTCTTATCAATTTGTCAGGGAAAAATCTCTACGTTTGTTTCCTATTTGTTTTTCCTCGTTTTGGTGACTCTGCAAGGAGAAAAATATTTGAATTACTTACTAAAACATACCTATTTTAGAAATAATGAATCCCCTAGGATAAAAACGAACCATATTGGTGCTGATGTCCAGAACGTTATAATGCGTTGTGCTTGCCGCTGACGTACGTGTCCGATTAGATCTATGAACATAGATGGAGCAAAAGAAGTATCCAATGAACGTAGCCCTTATCTTCTGTAGTTCGTATGTACTTCCAGAAAAAAAGTCGTTCGTTTACGTAAATATATCAGTGATAGACGGATCAATATCAAATAGATCTACACGGTAGAGAGAGCAACAGCAAATTAAATTTCTTATCATATCATTTAAAACAAATTATTCACAATAAAACACAAAAACAGGAAGTGCCAAGTACTTAAACATATTATTATAATGAAAAAGTTGCCACAGAACTCACGGAAACGCCAGTTCATAATAATGAACAAATATGAAACCGTGGCTAACACGAGCTAAACAACAAAACGTACATAAACAGTAAAAGTCAGAAAATCTACAAACATAAATAAAACTAGGCTTACATGCATGCGGGTCGCGAAAGCTACTACCAAACAGTATAAAATGAATCACACGGATGTATTTCCACAGGTCTGTGCTAAAACTAAATTCTAGCGTTTTTAAATTATGAACGTTGCCGGTTTAGGTGTAGTGTGAAAAAATGTATTGCCCTGAATTCGTGTGGTATTTGTGAACGTGTGATTTTTCTTTAAATGTCTCTCGAAATATGCGTTTAGAACTTTATAGTTTGTATATAATTTATAGCAGAAAATAATAATTATGCTAATATAGTTTTATTTGTATGCTACGTTCCTTGTCTATGGGCGGTCTAAAAATTTAAAAGATACCATCTTATTCTCCAACGCGGCATTTCTAAAGTAGTGATAGTTTAGAGGTGTAAGCGTCGGGCTGCCATTTCATAGGTCTCACGCTCAAACCACGGAGTTATGATATTTTGGATGCATGTGCGCATTGTATAATTATCATTTGCTGCAGTGAAGCAATATTTCTCGACTATATGTAAAGCTAAATCAGAGATCCATGGATGGCATAAAATCTCTTACACAAACACGATAGAGAAATCTTATTTAATTGTTTATGCCGCCTACAAATGTACAAAGGCGGATAAAATATCCTTGACATTTTCTATCAGGCAATCTTTTAATGAGTACAGATCTGTAAAGACGCTGCTGTCAATTTGTGAGCTTCATTGACTATTTATCAAAAAGGTGAAACCCCCACAAACTCAAATATTTTATTTCAATTAAGTCATTACAGGCACTTTTGAATGTCAGAAACGAATGAATGTCACAAATTCCTAAAAATCCCCAGACCTTGCACAATCCTATTCCTCATTCTCAGAAAACCAAACCGTGTGTATACTGTCAGTTTTCTCAGAAAACGGAGTAAGATTGTACTAGTTCCTGCAAAGCGTGAGTGATACAGTGTGATACTCCTCTTATTTCACGACATCTTTCACGGCAGTTCTTCTAAAAGCTCATTTTGAACATCTTACAAGTCGTGAGCAATGGACGCCACCGAGTGGGTTTCCGTGTACCACTGATATTCGTGGAAGGAACGTCATATTTTCTTGTATAAATGTTGTCTTTATTTGAGTATGTTTGGATGCGTTTGTTTGTCATATTCTTGTAGTTTTATACTAGTACGTGGTAGTCTGTGCAGTACCTTAGTTTGGATTGAAAATCGGGTTAGGCTGAAGCTATATTAGGCCGCGACGCGACCTGCGACACGTGAGCGATTATAACAAGTAAATGAATGCTCACGTATATGGCTACACAGTACACACTGCTACACATCAGGTTAGACACCCTATATACCCATAACTACGCTACCAACAATACAGAGAATTGTAGGAAAGGGACTGCGCATTGTGCCATCGGCCAATCATAGCGTTTGCTCCTTTGCGCCTACGCACACAGATGCATTTTTTGGCACACACATTTGCTAATTTCCCTCGTATTCAATTCAGTGTTCTTCTATCATTCTATGTTCGCACGGACGATTTTTGCGCACTGGATTTTCAACGCTCTGCCTAGCGCCGAGAGTCGGAAATTAAACAGTGTGTTTTCGACGCACTGGGATGCACTCTGTTCTTACGTCGTCGTGCTAACATAGGTTAACAGGCAAAGATAAACATTTTAATATTGCAGATGTATTTACTGTGCAGAATCACGTTGATGTGATGTATTGATTGCTTTATTATATCTTACTAGCTGACCCACGCAACTTCGTCTGAGTCAAAATATAGCTTATAACCTTCCTCGATAAAGCGACTTTCCAACAAACAAATATTTTTTCAATTCGCGCGTGCAACCAAACAAACTCTTCAGAATTAAATTTTTATTCGTCTGCGTGTATTTTGAAAATAAAATATAGCCTACGTTACTCGATAAAGGTTTAGCTTTCTAATGTTGAATTCTAGAACTTTCAAAGTTGACAGAGTCATTTTTGAATTAAATCGTAACAAACAAAAAATCTTATCATTCGTCTCTACTTCCCGGAGGCCAGAATCTCCACGTATCTGGTATCTGCGTAATTATTTTGTCCCGCGGATATTTTTACATTGCAATATCTTCTAAGGTATTTGTTTAAACTATATAGAGTTAAGGGCACAAATATTTTATATTAAATTTCCGTTCTAACAAACACATTTATTTCGATATAAATTAATACCATATGGGTTAAATAAGCTTCACAAAAAAAAATACCTAACAATTTAATAGTAAAAAATGGTTACAGTGAGTCAATCTTAAAAGATAGACATAATATATGCTGTGACTTTTTTTTAGAACTTTTAAAGAGGAACAGTTCCTTCACACATGTTATTAGCATAACTTAAACCATTGTCGCAGCGCACACAGCGGAAGCTATCAAAAAGGAATATCTTTTCCCATTTTTGCAACATTTTTCATTTATGCTCCGCTCCTATTTGTTATAGCGTGATGATATAGCCTAAAGCTTTTCTCGATAAATGGACTATCCAACACAAAATATAATTATTGGAATATACACTGGTTGAAATTGAAAAATTATAAACATAATTTCAGAGTTTCAGAGTTTATAGCGTTCAAACAAACAAACTCTTCAGCTTTATAATATTAGTATAGATAGATTGACAGGGCAAAGGTAAAAACTCACCTTCTTTTGTTTTTACTTAGTTATTTTGTAATTAAAATCGAAATTTGTTGTAATCATAAATTATTGTGAAACGAGAATAACTGCCGACAAACTGTTTTACAGTTTGGCAGACTTTTTATATTGTATTGGGAAACAGATTTTGAATAAATGAATAAAAAAACAAAAAAAAAACATAAGGCCCAACGCAAAGATAATGAGAATAAATCAATTTAAAATAAACCTTAACTCCGCGCGGCGAAGCGCGGTTCTTGTCTGCTCTCGTGGCAGTTTGACGGCTAACCGCGCGCGTCTCGCTTTGCATGCCGTTTTCAACCGCATGTCATAGGAGTTAAGCTTTATTTTAACGGCACGGTTGGCGCAGTGGCTAAGCGATTGGACTGCTGCGCTGCGTGTCGCGGGTTCGATCCCCGCACGGAACAAATATTTGTATGACCTGCAGATAGTTATTTCGGGTCTGGGTATTTGTGTATGTGAGTTTATATGTTTGTGAACGCACCCACGATACAGTAGAAATTCCTAGTGTGGGGCAACGTTTTAAAAAAAAAATGGAAAAAAAAATGAAATGATTACCTATATTTTTATAGGCTATTGCGTGCCCGCGCCCGCGATATTCAAGCTTAAGCTTTTTACAATTTGCAGGTCATTGTTAGGTTGAATATTGATCAAAATATGATTCACGACTTTAACAAAATTTGTATTATTATAGTTATAAGTAAGAACTATTCCAATTAACCAAAATTTGAATTACGCGGGTCTCAATCTACGCAATCACCTCAAAAATAAAGAAATTAATGTTTCAGGTTTTTTAATACATCAATGTGTTTCAGTGATTTTATAAAAGCAGTGCAGCAGTGGCGGTAAAAAATGGGGTGAGAAAAGTGTGAAAATACAACGTTTTAAAGTTAAATCTATGAAACATTTTGTTATAAAAATTTATTGAAATGGTATGGGTGGACGGTGGTGTCGGTAAAAAAATAGGTAGATGAATCCGCATGCGAACCGCAAGCGCAAAGTAGGTATAATAATTATAATTATACCTATAATATTATGTTAGAATCAGCCTTGAATGTTTTCACTGTTGGGATACAGGCCTCTTCTCTGTGAGACGGAGTGGGCGGTAGTCCACCACGCTGGCCCAGTGCGGGTTGACAGATTTAATTTTTACTCAAAATAATGCGCCTGCTTTGTTTCGATCCCACGTTACCACTAGGCCACCACTGCTCTCACTGACTCATCATCATCTGCCTAGCCTTTTCCCAACCATGTTGGGGTCGGCTTCCAGTCTAACCGGATGCAGCTGAATACCAGTATTTTACATACAGCGACTGCCTCACACACAACCCAGTTCATACTACGATAATACGCACAGAACAGATAAAAGAATAATACGATTGGTAATACGATACTCTTTGGTAAGACTGGTTGTCAGACTTTCAGGTCACTGACTACCTGTAACGGCTGCCAAAGATCTATGACAGCCGGGACCAACAACAGCTTAACGTGCTTTCCGAGGCAAGGAGAAAACGTATGAAATGGGCGGTCACCCATCCACAGACCAACCTAGGCAAGCGCGGCTTAACCTAAAGATTGACCCGAGTAGCAGTTACTATTAAGCCACTGCTCTCACTGACTAACATAGGTAATATAAATGATAATAATAAGAGCTTGAATGTATTAGTGAACACTAATACACAGAAGCGCAGCCGAAATCGAAAAAAACAACTCGCAATAATACGAGCTCAACTTGCTAACAAAATATCTTTTAACGTTTACTTATACATGTTAAGCATCTATAGGCATAGTAAAGTATTGCCGCTTGCACGCGCTCCCGCATTCCTGACGTGCGTAAGTGAGACGAAATTACAAAAATATATCGCACCCTATCGCACGATTCGCAGCGTTCAACTTCTAGTAGTCCAAAGTCCAAACAGTCTAGGTTGATGTGTAGCCGTGTGTACATCAAATATTCTTCTTTCTTCTCGTTTCGCTCTTCCAGTCGCATCGCAAATCGCTGCCTACTGTAGCCTCAGCCTAAGTCTCTATAATATTTCATTTGTTGTTAATAAATGACAGAGGTGTAGTAAGTAGTTAATTATATGTAAGTACTTTAGAGATGGAACATTATAGTACCACAGGTGTCCCACTTTCTCACTTATTTACTTACAAACTAAGCTCTTTTCATCATTATCATCATCAACAGCCTATTAATGTTCCCACTGCTGGGACACAGGCCTCCTCTCTTTGAGAGGGAATAGGCTATCTACCACGTGGGCCCAATGCGGATTGGTAGATATCACATGTCGAGCTCGTTTGAATTCTTATAATTCTTTCACAAACTAATTGCCTCTTCTTCTTATTATCAAATATCTTAATATTATAAAGGCATATTTATATCCGATACTACAGAAATACATACTACGCATAAAAATTAGAGTATTTTACCTATTACTTTATTAAATTAAATAAAAATGTTGTTTGATTGGCTGCTTCTTATTTAAGTTTACTACTGATGTGAGACTTTAACAGCTTTCTAACACAGTTTGTCTTCTTTTAAAAGCTCTATTCACTAAGTCTGTGTTTGTCTCGAGTCTATATTCTAGTCTTGTTTTATCATTGTGTTCACTTCACTGAGTAGCAGGAAGCTTTGACTTGTGTTTCCTGTTTGAGCTCTGATTAGCTGCTGAGTGCAGTATTCTAAGATGTTTTCTTGATATTTGCTTCTTTATATTATTCTTTATAACTATTGTCTATTGATGCAGTGTGGATTACTATTGTTTACTATTCTAAGTTAGTTGTAGTTTTGATTTCTACATGATGTTTTCATTTGTATGAGATGTTTGACATTTTGACGGCACTTTAAGATTATTTCCTGTAGTCACATTTCAGAAATTATGTTTCTTGTGTTAGGAGGCAGATTCCGACATACAAATAAAAACTTCCTATAGGAAAACACATTACGCATAATCGGGAACTTGAATACAAGACCTATTTTTTTTAGATGTTGGGAAATCATCAAGTGACTCCTTCCGCTCTGGACGGATGGAAGGGAATATCAGACTCCTACTGACTAAAAACCTCCCATGTTCCTTCTTAGCCTTTGGGGGGTCCTCAGTATCTCTTTCAACCGTGGTATTTCTTTTGGAATCCAGGACCTCAGCCTCACTAATAACGCTTATAACCACTGGATTAGTAAGTAGGGGATCGGACTGGGTCAAAATAATATGATTCTGTTTAGTCCGTAAGTTAGATTATCGAAAAATATTGAATACGTGTTTTTTGTTTTATTAAATCAATAAAAAATTACGAAAATAAAACGCGTCAAAGATCTTGGAGTGGGGCTTGAAACGTCACTTGTGTCGTCAAAATGTACTATCATATTATGACGTCACACGAGTTTTCGAAGCACTGTATCGCCTTCATTTTAAGTTTACGTGAAAAAAGAAAAAATACGTGTCCAATAATTTTTGGAAATCTCTCTGACGGACTAATTAGTTTTTTTTTTGTCCGATCCCCTATTGATTTCAAGTTTAGTCATATAAAATTACACTCAATCTACTTGACAGGTGTTAAAACCATTACCAGTCCTAATAAACTCCAAGTACAAATTAATTATTCTCCTTACTATTAAGTCTCCTCAGACACCGTACACGTTACTAAGAACAGTTAGAACTTGTGGCACTACAGTGTCCTCTACAAGTTGTAAGCAATGGTCTACACGGAGTGGAGAGTCTTGTTCCTTAGAAATCTATGTGATGTGCCTCTAATGCTCGAACCTTGTTGGGCTATTTCGTTGACCATTCAGTGAAGAACAAACGATTAAAGGCCGTTACTGTTTATTTTTGTTTGTTTTTGTTGTCTTACCTACTTTGTATTTTCTTTATCTTTGTATTTATAGATATTTGGCAGTTGTCACAGGTAGTGGCCCGAAAGTTGGACCAACATTTTCAAAGCGTATCTCGTAGTATCTAGTACAAACTGGGTTTCGGAGGTCAGATTGGTAGAGTAGATAATTTTTTTAAAGAATGATTCTGTTTGAAGGGAAAGCGGACTGTATCTAAATTCTAAAGGGAGAAGGTAGAAGGACTCACCGAAGCTCGTTGAAGAGGGCCGGCTGGCTCCGAATACCTGATGTGATTTATGCTGTGGGGCGCCCAAATTCTTGTTTCTTGATGATTTGGTGATGGTAGTTTGATGGCACACACAATTATCCATACTTCCATACTAATATTATAAATGCGAAAGTAACTCTGTCTGTCAGTCTATCTGTTACTCTTTCACGCCTTAACGGCTGAACGAATTTTGATGAAATTTGGTACAGACATAGTTTGGAACTTGAGAAAGGACATAGGATAGTTTTTTTTTTTTTCGCAAGATAAACCAAAAATCTGCCGGAAGTCACTATTCCACGCGAACGAAGTCGCGGGCAAAAGCTAGTTGTCTTATAAAACACTTGGTTGCAATATTTCACGATTATTTTACGGAGTCGATATTTTCAGTGGCGAGGTATGGCGAGGGACTACTGCAAATTTTAAATACTGATATTCAGCTGTATCCGGCTAGGTTAGGTTAGACTGGAAGCCAAACCCAGTAAAGTTGAGAAAAGGCTAGGCAGATGATGATATGAGTTTATCTGTATGTTTATTTATATCAGCCAACATAATCAGAATGAAATCCCCATTACTACAAAAAAATCTCCAAAATCTTTATTGAGATTTTTTCTGCTTCTTTTTAGTTCGAAATCAAAATGTCGTAGCCATTTACTGTATTCTAAGTATATGAATAGCGCTATCTATTACATTACCTGAACAATACTATCAAATGACGAGTCCCTGATACTTTGAGAACTATCTTTTTTCCTTCAAAACTAATAAACAGACGTTTTCCTGTTGATGTTAGCGATATTATACGAAATAGACGCCGAGTCAACAGTATCGGCTTATAAAAAACTAGCTAGAGTAGCTTACTCGTAATTCCACCTTCTTAATTTGAGATTATTAGTACCTAGTTGTCGAGTGTAATTAGACAAAAAGTAAACAGATAAAAAAACAAATTTTTAGTTTCCGGATTTTCATGGGAGTAATTTAATTAAGTTCCTAGAATAGTGGGAAAGACGCATAAAAAAAGTCGGCTCTAACTGATTTTTTTACACGGCTGCCCAAAAATGGAGTTGTGGCGACTAGCGACATCTATCGCAACACCTGCGTACTAACAACAATCGGCAAAATTCCTACATCTCGCTATCAACATTATCCGCGACAAATGCCTATAAAGGAGTTCCCGACTTACATAATGTCGGGCAGTTAGCCCACCGGACACAACACCCGTCCGGTCGGAGGTGCATATCTTGCGCATTTATGCATGGTCATATCATTCTTGATTCTAAGGTTCTACTCATTAAGAGCAGCTCTACTATGTCATAAGATGACCCGTAACGACTGTTAAAGATCGACAAAATATGACAGCCGGTGCCAACGTGTTAACGTACTTCTTTCTAGAGGTACGGAGGAAACTCGAGAACAATATTTAAATAAAGAATTACCTTCAGACAGCTGCGTGCAATTTTGGAAGAAACTCCCCAAACACTGACCACGTTTTAACAAACAACATACAGAGCAAGCGTGGTCCAGTATCTTGACCCTTCGACTTTGTCGTTTGACATCAGTTCCGTCATATTTTCCGGGATTCTTCCGGAGAAGGTAATTTTATTGTTCTTTTTGCCTTATACCTTGAACACGTTAATACTCGTAGCAGTGTTCAAAAGCTTAGTAATATTTTTGATAACCAGGATTTATTTCGTTAAGCACGTTTAACATGTGGGCAGAAGATGGGTTTCATGCATTGCAAAATAAACTATTTTTATCAAAAAATAAATTATTTGTAAGTATAATTTAAGGAAAAAAAAAAATCAGGACGTCACAACTCGACTGCGATCAGACACTGAATGTTCTCCTAACTGCGAGCTTCCCGTAAGTTACAATATAAGTTTAAATAAACTTGACCATAAGACAGTGTTGCTACAGTCCCTTTTTCCAGTTCTCTAACAAGAATTAAAACTACAAAACTAAAAAGAACATTCCCTAATCCTTTCATTTCTAAATTCGACATGGACGCCACTATTCCACCAAAAAGTCCTGCAACCGACCTCACATGCCAAAACGACCGTCACGTACGCAACACGTGCTTACACCTCATTGGCTAGACCTTCGACGATCGCACATTTTTTTGAATACTTCTTGTAAGCATGTCCCCATGCGAGATGTGTTTTGAATACCCGTTTTTAAGACATGTCAAAGATAGATTTGAGGACGCCAATGTCATTGAACTGAAGCTTTCAAATAAGCGACATTTTGAAATAGTAGTACTTCTACGCTAGCTATCACAGTCATGATGGGGTCAGGGGTTTAAGTCTGATGATGATCGATGATGATCATCGATCGCGATGACCTCCGGCCACCGTAGACGCGGGCCTGTGGACGGTGAGTAACGGGCTAGCTCGCCGTCCGGCCGTCGTCATGACGGCAACAGACCGTGTCGGCGGCGCGTACGTGTTCCACGTGCGCCTCAAAGAGATGTCAGCAAGGAGGGGCCCGCAAGGGCCGACGCCCGTCGGGGCTGTGGCTTGTCGAAAGGATAACGCGGCTCCGACACATGGGCGAAGAAGGAACATGGGTTTGGTTTTTAGTCAGTAGAAGTCTGACACTCCCCTTCGCTCTGCCCAAGAGCGGGGGGGGGGGGGTTATTCGATGATTTTCCACCCACCAAAAAAAAAAGAAAGGGGTTTAAGTCTAACTGGATACAGCTGAATGAAGCATTTTACATGGAACAACTGCCTATCTGGCTACTGACTGACTACCTGTAACGAGTGTCAGACATCTACAAATGACAGTCAGGACCAACGGCTTGACTTGCTTTCCAAGGCACAGAGAAAACTTCGTATGTATTGGTGGGTTACCCATCCACAGACCAACCTAGGCAAGTGCAACACAACCTGGAGATTGACCCGAGGATCACTCTGCTTAAGGCATAGTTACTATTATTATTGTCACTTAGATTAAGCTCAGGTTAATAATAATAATAATATTCCACAACTATCACACAACGCCATCTAGTCCCAAGCTAAGCAGAGCTTGTGTTATGGGTACTAGACAACTGATAAACATACTTATATATTTCTAAATACATACATATTATAGATAAATTACACCCAGACACAGAACAAATGATCGTGCTCATCACACAAACATTTGTCCTGGGTGGGAATCGAACCCACGACCTCCGGCATAGCAGTTAGGGTCACTAACCACTAGACCAACAGGCCTGTTATGCTTATGCTGTTAGGTTATGCTTTAGTTTTTAATGACGAAGATGTATTTTTTTTTTCTAGCAATGACAAGTTTTCCATCTTTTAATTCCGTACATGTAAACTATATTTTTCTCAAAACATTTATTCACTGAACTTCGGTTTTTATTTTGCAAAAAAAGCAAATACAAAATCACCTATCCATCCAATGCAACTTCAGAACCGTTGATCAAATAAAATTTCAAAATGAAACCCAACACACATGCCTAATCCGTTTTATTGGAAATCTAATCTCATTCAATATCCGGCATAATGAATATCCGACTGGATTTGTGTAACTTTTATTTGAACCCGGTTACAAATAAAACACATACATACCAATAAACACACACAAACACATTCATACAAATATAATTTTAAAAGAAAAATATATATATGTGTGTCTGTATGTAAATGTGACTGGCTCATTGACCTAGTAGTTGCAATCGTAACTACTGAGCATGAGGTTCTGTGTTTGATTCCTAGGTCGGGATAATTGTTTATTAGTGCATCTTTGCCTAACCCTTCGGGGACTTTTCTTAGTTTACTATTTTTTTTTTATTAATTTCGATGCGGGATACAAGTTATTTAAATTGTTTATCTAGGACTTCGTCGAGCTTCATTGTCGTAGCGCTTTTCTGGTAGTCGCTTCTGTTGATGTAGTTGCAATGGCTTTGGAATAGGCCTAGGCCTTGGTTAGGACAAAGCATGCATTTCTATCCTGCAGTTAGTTTTTTTTCCTTAGCCTATACTGTCCCACTGCTGGAAAAAGCCTCCCCCATGGCCTTCAACTCTTCCCTTTGTGTGGTTAGTTATTTTGGTATAATTTTGGGCAAAAGCGCGGGTGAAGCCGCCTGCAGAAGCTAGTAACAGCCTTATATCAAGCTTATAATTCCAGTATAACCTGACCCCACATTGACCGGAAAGAGAAACAACACCAGGTCAGTTTATGGTGGAATTGTGTAGCTGGTCGCTATATGTACCAAATGTTACACAAAAGGGAAGATATAAGTTAATGACACTCGTTTGCATATTTCAACATTTAATTGCATAAATAAATGATTTTAGCTTCGGATAATGGTAATGGCAATGACCGAACATAAATGATTTTATGGTAATAAAGATTTTTGTTTGTGTTTATGTAGGTACCTATTTGTTTAGGTTCCCGTTATTGGTATTGTGTTTAACAGATATTAAAATTTATATGCATAATTGTGTTAATGAATTTGGTAATATAGACTCCAGTAGGCAACTGCTAGTTTTTGGAACGGAAAACCAAATATATAACCACATCATAATATAATCAGAACTCATGAGGTCCAGGGTACGATTCCGCAGTCGCTCAAAGTGTTCTTGAGTTTTTCCATTAGGATTTTTTAAGTAGCAGTCAAGGAATTCCGTTTTGTGCTTCGTAGGTGGCAATTGGGTCTCTCCCCCTTTTTTTTTTTTTTTTTGGTGGGTGGAAAATCATCGAATGACCCCCCCCCCCGCTCTTTGGCAGAGCGAAGGCGAGTGTCAAACTTCTACTAACTCAAAACCGAACCCATGTTCCTTCTTTGCCCTTGCGTCGAGGCCTGGCGAAATGTGGGTACTTTTAGGGCTTAGGGTATACCTCAGTCTATTCCTTCGGGAATTACAGGCGTGATGTAAAGTCTGTTTAATGAAAAACGAATACTTCACAGAGCGTGGTTAACAAAATCCAACATGACATTTAAAGAGCTCAAATAGTCACATAAATTAAAAGATATTTCACTTTATTTAACAAATACCTACTAAGAAACAATTTCAAACTGCGTGGGAGTAAAATTAATTATGTCAAAACCATATGACATTCTCCGAGGTCAAAAAGGTCAGGTTAATAAAGGCTTTACCCTTAATAAAGTTACACACAATACAGAAATAGAACAATCAACTGTTGTAAGTTCAACGAACTATTTCAAAGGTACGTACAGATTAGACCCGAGACTTCAATCATAGACCAGACGTTCGAAGTTATGTTTGATAGGCTGATAAATGGGATAAGAAGGTATTCTGTGATAGCAATTTAGTTTCATAATATAACATAACATTACACCTGTGATTCCCGAAAAGTTTGTGCAGAGGGAGGTATACCCAAATATAGTACAGTCAGCATCAAAAGTAGATTAACACTACTTAAAGTTTCAAAACAGTTTTTTTTTAAAATAAAAACTAGTTTGGTAGTACTCGTTACTAACAAGTTATTGAAGAATAAGGAATATTTTAAAGAATAATCTTCTGAAACATTAAAAATAATAGCTGGAGTCCTGTACATCAAGTAATTACAATTCTGAAATGTTAAGCTACTTCTGCTGCTGACCGTACTATCACATTTTGCCAGCTATGTTTAAGTCCCATGTATTAAGAGGCGTGTAAACATTTTCTAAACTCGGAAATCGAACCCAAGAACTCATGCTAAGTAGTCGAGCTAACGATCACTCGACCAACGATGCACTTTACAAATAATTATAATAGGTGTAGAAATACCATTCTCTCCGTCATTGCGATTTTGTTTTGTTCTAGACCTTACGCAGGAGAATTCTAGATAAAGAGATGTTAAAGGTCAAAGTTCCAACCTTTCCTCAAGATTTTATTTCATGTTTCGATTGTGAAATTAACCAAAAATTACATTAAAAATGTAAGTTGATACTCGTTTAAATGAAAATAATATAAATAGGATACAAGGATTTGAATACACTGTAGGTGTACTCGTGTCGAAGATAAAATGTTCGAACATTCCACCTTATGTATTGTAAAGGAAATTAGGTGGAAACTCGTGTTAACTGGTGTGAATGTATGAGGTTATTCTAATAATCAGGTTGACAGTTATTTACCTATAGTTGTAGTAAGAATATTTGTGTATTTAGGAGGCAAAATATTAATATTCATTCGTGCGATCAAAGGTACAGACGGTGCACATCAAGTTATTACACTCTGTCTTTCTTTAATCGATTTTCAACTTTATCGCGAAAGCATTAGGTATAAATTTGGTTGGGTAAAGACTTCTTACTTATAATGTATACAATATAAATATATGCATTGTATGTATAAACACCCGCCTTATACCCATCACCCTCATGGGAAAAAAGGACGTGTTATTATGGAAAATACAAAACATCACAGAATTGTTGGTGGCGTCCCTTCGTGTCTGCTTATTCCCATTGGATAAAGGCGTGTTTATTATGAGTTTATTCAAATAAAAACAAACATACATTTGGGTTCGATTCCCAGGTCGGCCAAAGCGGGTTTTTCCATAAGGAATTTCTTAGTAGCAGCCATGGAGTTTGAGTTTGTGCCCTGATGAGGGCAGAAGTAAATGTTTTGTTATGTTAATTTAAATACGAAATTAAAACGTACAGTCGAACAAGCTTATAAGTATACGGGTAGAAATCTTTTTATTTCTAGTACACTGACAATATTGTTTGCTATTTTGTTTAATAAAGCGTTTCGCATTAAGCGATTTATGTCAAACGCTGTATCATTTCACATCAGTCTCTAAATTTATCTGTATAATCTTAAAAGTAAATGCAAGTTAGCTGGCTGCATACTTATTAGCTTGTTCGACTGTACTCAATTTTATAGCATCAGATAATCTTTAAGTCAATTCACCTTACGAGGGCTGTGTATTTATAATACACTCCAACTGCATTTTAATTTATACTTTTAAATCATCATCATCAGCCTATAATGATATCACTGCAAGGACACTGGCGTCCTCTCTAAGAGAGGGATGGGCTATAATCCACCATTCAGTAATATTCATACTTAAGAAGTAAACGACAATGTGATATTCTTTATCTGCACAAGTCAATGACTAGCTAACTTACGAGTATCTATGTCTTTGAGTTCAAAACCGAGAATAACGAACAACGACCTCATAAATCAAGTTTCTGATGACAGATATCCGACTTTTGAGATACCGCAGTGTCTGTACCTTTTTTACTTTCGTTTAATGTAATGATCATTTATCATAGTATCCTTCTTACTGTATATTTCTTTATTTAAGCTAAGAAAATGTTTGACTCAAGACTCACTTTACACCAAGGTATGAAACTTGTATTCTACAAGGTGTAGGTATGTTTTAGCTTCGTTAATCAATTCCACTCAAAACAAAATATTACGTAAAGAAAAACTTATAAGAAGGCTTGACACAAATGTGAACAAAATAGTGAGCAATACATATCGTGAACAACAGCAATACGTCATGTACACAAAACCATGATTGGCACAGGATATGTTTTTGACAAAATGTTGCACAACACTTGTTGAAAAGAAGTACCACAATTTGACTAAGTGTATAAAGGTGGAGTAAGAGTTTCAAGATCCTATCATAAGTATCATCTCGCTTAATCCTCAATTTAATCTATGAGCCGAGGCTCACAATTTAAACCGATTTAAGACCTTTTTTTTCAAAGACAGTCCACTTACCGTAATAAGAGACTACGCCAACTTTCAACATGAAATATCTTCTCACCTAAATCTCAGAATCAATTTGCTGAAACTTACAAAAGCAATCACGATTTATCTATCGTGATAATTGTAAAACTCTGTCTAATTTCCAATCCCGCTGAGACCCAATTATGAGGAAACAATTGGCCGATTGGAACGGTCCGGTGGCGCTGTTCGATTGGTTGGAAGCAATCGATCTGATTGGTTGACGGTCGTTTGATTGTTTAGACGAATTATGATCGGTTTAATTTGAATGTGTGCGGTCTTTTTATTTGTTGAGTTTGACGTTTTTGGTTGAGCTTTGGAGGTGAATGCTGAAATGAGCTGAGATGAAATGGATGATGAATTAACTGTGGAAACTATAAGGGTCTAGTTTGACGGTACGGGATTTCCGTAGTATTTGTAGGCAGGTATCCGAGGACCGTTCAGTTCGTCAATTTGCATTTTTGATAGAGTGAATCCATTATGGTAGCGTTTTCCTCTTCTCATTACCCTAAAATGTGCATTTACTAGTTTTCTCGCTGTTTCATTGCGATTTTATTTTTAATTTTGACCAAATTAACGTGGCGAGTCCGCTAACACCCTGTATAAATTGCGGAACAGTATAAAACATACAGTAGGGGCAATACTAAAGCTACACAATATCGAGTTCAGTCATACGATATGTTTGCGCAATCTTAGCTTACGGTCCGATGCAGTACACGTCTTAAAACTGACGTTGAATAGGGATTAGGGATGTGAACACATTTTATTTTCTTCATCTTATCAATGTTATTTGAGAAATGTTTCATTTTGAAATATAAGTTGACCACAGTATTATGTACATCATAACGCACTCGTGGAATAAAATATGAAAGTTTTCCATATTCAATTACCATTATACTTCCGGAAAGAAAAAGTATGACCAACTTTAAAAAAAAACCCGATTTATTAATTGTATATTTTATTTTAATAAGAAAAAATTATTCATAAGCAAGACTCGATTACGACGTAAGTAAAAAATTATGTCAATAAACTTAACCAAGCTAAATAATAAATCATCTTCCATTTATAACAGCGCTGCCTTCATCAAGTAAACTCGATACAAAAAGAGGATAAATAAAAAAAGCATCCCTTCCATAATATTTCAATCCCTAGACAGGTTATTAACCTCTCGCGAACGAACGCAACGACCTATTTCCTTCAGTCATACGCGACAGGGAGCGAACAGTATGTTTTAATATCTAGAACATCGGAATAATTATGAAGAAGATTTTAATAATGAACAGTTGTTGATGAGAAAATAACGTGGAAAGTATTGCTTACTTAATTACAAAAAAACAATCATGTCAAAAGACAGGAGAGAATGCAAAAAAAACATTTTTAGCTTTGAAATCGTCCGCAGTCATCTATAATGGTGATTCTCTTGAATCCATGGTAACAATTTTCGGGTTGATGTGCCATGTGAAGCCTACTAACACACTGAACTGTCAAATTAGTTGAATATTTTAAGGGATAATGAGGTTTTAAAAGTAATTTCATAACATGCACTCGTGAAACTTGTATTTAAAAATATCCAGTGAAAAAAATCTGACGGAATTGGAGGTAAAACCTTCTATCGCAGGTATGGTCCAGAACAAAATAATTGAACGCAAATGAATGAAGAATGAGTGTCTCACGATTTTGTCACCCTACTATTGGCCCCCCCCAACATCATACAATACTGTAATTTAATCCCAATGTTTTTAGCACAAAATCCACTCACTTTGTTAAACTAAATCAAAATTCCGACATCAGAAAACTTTTCATTAAAATAAATTTTCGGCCGTTCCAAACAGTTTTTGAGTTACAATCGTTTTAATCCCATTACCGTTTATCATTGCGAGTGACCTTTTCTGAATCAGCTTTAACTAATTTTTCAACTGACTTTCATCCAATTAGCGAGAAAATTATGGAGACATTAATTATTCATCTAACTAGAATTGGAAATTATGTTTTCCTACTCCTTCACTACTATTTTCTTATTCATTCCTTTGCGGGATCCAAGACTGTTAAATTGTTAACCTGGGTCTTCGTCCAGTTTCATTGTCTCGGAGTTTCTCTTTCTGGTCACCACTGTCTTTCAGGAGTTACAGTGGTTTGGAAATAATGTGGCGAGCATGCCCCAACCGTTGTGAATTTTATTTAAATAGCTCAAATACGAAACCCCAGAGAATACATTTCTCAAAAGCTTTGAAGGAACTTAAAAAAGTAAAATGAAACAAAGATTATTTACTTAAATTTAAAGGAACATTTTCGATTCTCACACATCTCTGATCCCCTATTCCAGATACCACTATTCCGGATACTATAACGCTTTTTTTCCCATACCCGCAAAAAAGTATTGCAATTTGCCTATTATAACATACCAAATGGTCATGAATAGATCCTATAGAACTGATATATAGCCCAAAAGCAGTCTATAATAAATAATTTAAGGATAATTTGGATGCAAACGGCATCGAAGCTCATGGTTATAGGCATTTGTTCCTTGAGCCTTTCCTTGCCTAATGGATTTGCATGGGATGATAAAGCATCTTTCTCGTAAATGTCTACTGACTAAAAACCCTTTTCTTAGGACCCTTGAGAACTGCATCGTTATAAATAAACTTCTTTATGTGTAAACGTAACGTAAATACGTCGTAATTTTTTGTTGAAAATACAGTTATTTTATAGTATTTTAGTTAAAATTGTTTCTAACAAGCACGATCAGAAATATCTTAAGATATGAATTATCTTTAGATATAATTGATTCTTAAAATTATGAAATAAATTATGTGAAGAGTGTAGAGTGTGTGAGAGTGTAATGTGAAGCTGGAATTTTAAATTTTTAAATCGACATATTATTTAGTTCCGTACGTTTGCACCGCGCTCTTGTACCTCAGGTCGCCCACACTAAGAGCGTTATTTTTCTACTTCATCGCTGTCTATGGCCACTTGTGACGTAATTTACGTCAAGAGACACACTTGCGTAACTTCACAACTCGTCAGTCTTGACGCTAACTTGTGGGAATGGTTCACATGTCTCACTCGCACTGAAGTCATGACTGCCACTCTGTTGTCTAGTAAATTTGATTCACATGCGGACCAAACACTACATCGGATGTCTTGTGTCGTATCATTTAGTTCCCTTCAAAATGGTTTAGTTGAATGTTCATGTTCGTGAATGAACGCAGCTGTCACTACTGGTCATCTCACTTACCATGGTTTATTTTATTTAAAAACTACCTTGTGCCAACGGCTTCGCCCGCGTAGAGTTCGATAATTGTCCCACGGGATCATACTACCGGGATAAAAAGTATTCTATGTGTTAATCCAGGTTATAAACTATCTGTTTTCTAAATTTCATCCACATCCGTTCAGTAGTTGTTGTGTGAAAGGGGAACAAACATCCTCACAAACTTTTTCATTTATGATATTAGTAGGAATGTTTGTTTATATATTTTTACTCTAGACACTCTTAACTAGCACGTCTTTCTAAATCGTTCTCTCGTAAGATCTCAACATAAATGATGTAACCAAGATTTTGTTACATTATTACTCACACAATTTCAGAGGTACTTATTGTAGGCACGTTGCCATCCTAGTAATAAAGCTGAAACGCCTGTCATGTCTGTTACTATACCAATATACTGGTAATTTTATCTGTATCATTATGTACCTACACAATCATTTTTGTTTTTTGTATGTACGAACAATCCACGTGCCGGATATTTGGCCACAGGCTGTTTTGTACTTAAGACATGTTTGTCTAGCTTAACAAAAGTAGCTTATAATTAGAAAAGAGAACAAAAAATTGCGTTACAACTACGGCCTGGAACTTGTTACTTAATGCCATCAAAACAATTTATACAATTATAAGTTACAGAGTTAATGGTATCGCACACAAATCGGTGTACATAGTCCTGAAATGAAGCCGAAAAACTAATCTTTAGTGGTTCGATTTAAGGCAGTGCTTGTATCAGAAGGTGGTGTGTATGCTTCCATGTGGTACTAAAGGGTGTCTTGATACTTGCGGCTCCATGAACAACCATAAAACAATAATGTTCGTTCTATCAACCATCATTATAGTGGTATTATAATTGCGACCATAATTAATCTTTATATAATAAATTCAATTACCTTCATTGTAATGAAGCAACATAAATTGTATGTTGTATACGTGTTATTTGTGTAGGAAGGCTTTTGTGATAATTATTACATTATATTAGGTTTTGATGTATCGATTGTATTATGTATTATTAATACTCGTTGAATGGGAGATATTCATAGATTTAACTATTATTAGGTTCACGTGTTGGTTTCACATTTAATGTTAAAATTTTCATCATCATCATCAGCCTATAATGTTCCCACTGCAGGGACTCAGGCCTCCTCTCTAGGAGAGGGATGGGCTATAATCCACCACGCAGACCCAGTGTGGATTGGTAGATGTCACATGTCTTCGAATTTTTTGGTTCTAAGACATTCCGGTTTCCTCACGATGTT
The DNA here is from genome assembly GCA_949316265.1 of Diarsia mendica. Taxonomy (NCBI): domain Eukaryota; kingdom Metazoa; phylum Arthropoda; class Insecta; order Lepidoptera; family Noctuidae; genus Diarsia; species Diarsia mendica. The sequence continues at coordinate 3,076,244 of OX438888.1, read as the reverse complement.
TTCCTTCACCGTTTTGAGAGCAGCGGTGATGAAATAAATTACACAAAGTAATGCGCCTGCCTGGGTTTGAACCCACGACTTACTGTTCGTAAGTCGGGGCTGACACCACTGGGCCACCGCTGCTCTCTTTATTTATATAGAAGATAATAATGGTAGGTATTCAGCTGCATCCGGTAAGACTGCAAGACGACCCCAACATAGTTGAGAAAAGGTTAGGCCAATGAGTCTTACTTATATCGTTCTATGTGAGATGTGCAAGACAACTTTTTACCCGACTAAGGCGAAGCCAAAAGGAAGGGTAATGATTTTTATCAGTATCATAATATAAACATTTTTTCGCGCGACATAAGTAATGTAAATAAGTATGTCCAAGGTACATCTATATGATTGAAATCCCTTGCAAATACCGAGAACACGGTTGCTTCATATAAAAATATCCACTGTAGCAGAAATAGGGACGGAATATTTACTGTTTGTTGAAGTACAAGGTCGGTTATGTTAGTTTAGAAGCTTATTACTAAAACTTGGGTCAGTTTGAGAACCTTATTCCTTGTATAGAGTTGCTAGGTAATCGTTTGTTTGAAGTTAGTGCTGCTTTTGGGTTGTATGTTTAGTTGATAGAGAAAACCATAATTTCGTATGAGAATATCTTTTGTAAAACAGGGTACCTCTTATCAAAAGTAAAAGTAACTTAATTTAAGCCTTATTTTTTGTGTGCTATGACACAGTTTATTTATAATTTTGTTTGTGCCACGCTTATTTTACCTACGTAAGATAAGTGGTTGCTTAGCCATTGCATACCAAAAACCTCTGTGCCTCGGAAAGCACGTTAAGCTGTTGGGGTATGATTTTTTCGAAAGTTGTTACATTTAGTCAGTGGCCTGATATTCTTACAACCAGTCTAACTAAGGGGTATCGTATTACCCGATACTGACTGGGTTGCAGGAATCAGTTGGCAGTCCCTCCAAGGAACATTTTGGTATTCAGCTGCATCCGGTTAGACGGGAAGTTGACCCTAACATAGTGGTAAAAAACTAGGCTAAACTAGGCTAGGTTGGATGATGATGAAATTTGTTCTAGCAACAATTTAATATCAGCACTCCCCTACCCTCACAACCTTACTCTCAAAACGGTGAAGGAAAAAGAAAAACCGGCATGTCTTAGAACCAAAAAAATCGAAGACATGTGACATCTACCAACCCGCACTGGGCCCGCGTGGTAGTTTATAGCCCACTCCCTCTCAAAAAGAGAGGAGGCCTGTGTCCCAGCAGTGGGAACATTAATAGGCTGTTGATGATGATGATGATGACTCCCCTACCCTTATCTCAATTTATTATAATACAGCTCTGCATGCCTTGTTCTTCGGTACTTCTCTATTAATTCGCATCTCATGAGTCAATACCTTTCTTCCCTTCCACATTCATGCTAGAAACTTCCCTCCCATTAATTAATATTGCAATCATTATTCCCATAAAATATTACGCTTCAATTTCCATCAACTCAATATTAATAAGAACGCTAAGGTCGAGGCCACAGAGTTGAGATTTGATACAAGTTAGCATAAACTGTAATGATGAAGTTACTAAGTAAAATGTAGTTACTTAATATGATGTAATTTGTAGTTACTTGTTTTGTAACACATTTCAATAAAATTTTAAGAATAAAAGTAGGTAGGTGTTTCTTATTCAATTACTTCATCATTTCAGACGAAAGACGTCCACTGCTGGACAAAGGCTCCCCATTTGTGTCGTCATATTAACCGGTCCCATGCGTTTCACATCCAGCGGATCCCCGAAACCTACACCAGACCATCGATCTGGCTAGTGGGAGGCCTTCCATCGCAACGTCTTGCGGTTCGTGGCCCCATATCGGCCATCCGTTCTGCGAGCAATATAAAATATGTCCTGCACATTGCCACTTAAGTCTGGAAATTCTTGAGGCTACGTCGGTAATCTTGGTGTGCATAGGAATATCTTCGTTTCTATTTCGATCACAAACCTATTGAACCTTAATTAATGCCAGTTCAGTCTTGATTAAATAACATTTTGAACGTGGTCAGTATTACCAGGCAAAAATCCTAGCAGTGTGGCATCAGCCTTAGTGTTGCTACAGTCTCCTAATGAATACACAGCCACAACACTTCCCGAGGGCGTTGTAAGAAGACTGCTAATGGGTTTTAATGTTGCGGGGTGGCTGCCAGCATAGCTTGTACTTATGTTCCTAGGATATAAGTACTTAGGCGGAATGTGAGAGTACAGGGAGGTTTTATATCTCTGCATTTTTTTTAAATTTTGCCGTTATGTCTAGAAGTTCAGACTTTTTTTTGTGGGGGTGGGAAAGCATCAAATTACCCCTCCCGCTCCGGGCAGAGTGGAAGGTAGTGTCAGACTTCTACTGACTAAAAATCACCCATGTTCCTTCTTAGCCCTTTGTGTCGAGGCCGCGGTACCTATCTCTTTCGAACAACCGAAGTGGGTAGAAGTTTAGACTTAATTTAAATTTTGGAGTTGGCGCTACGTTATATTTTGGAGTAACCAAGGCGTTACTCTTTATTTTTCGATATTTTTTGTTCCGATATTTTCTGTGTCAAGTTTACCTACAACACCAATATGATAGAAACATTTTTTACTAGTACCAAGTTGATGGAAAGTGGACTTACCCCAATTGCATGGGACCGAAACATAAATGGCGGAATGTGAGTGCACAAATAGGTAGACCTCTGTCTCCCTTTGGGAACTACAGGTGTGATGACTTGTTATGCTCACGCTTGAACTGAAAAACTTTCACAGAGAAATAGCACTACCGTAAGTTAATTCAACGGCACAAAATATACCTACGACCTCCATTCACTGGACACCACAAAAGCGTCCATTTTTACCCCATCATAAAATCACGCATCACTAGCTCTAAAAAACTCCTAAAAAGAAATAATACTTACAAAAATGTCAAATACCATCTCGTGTTATAGCAAGGGGCGATCTAATAGGGGTTGGTTTCACTAAAAATGTAAGGGTGGGACTCACCGCCGATGAAATATACCAGCTTAAAGGCATGGGTCACATCTGGAACGTGAAAGGTTCCTGAGAAGGGCAAAGGAAATATATTCAAAGTTTTAATAAATCCAGTGACAAAACGTCGTATGTTACGCATGTTTGTGTAAAGTTCGCGATCTTTTGTTTATATGGGTTTGCTGGAAAAGAATAGATCAATGACAACTATGTTTGGGGTGTTGGCGAGTATTTCTGATACAGACATATTATAGATTTATATGCAAAAGCATTACTTAACCGTACGCAAAATACGCGCTTTGATCACCAGCACGTTTTCTAACTATGTTGAGGTCGACTTCCAATCTAACCAGATACAGCTGAATGCCAGTATTTTACGTGGAGCTCCCTATCTGACCTCCACAACCTAGTACTCGTACTGAGTTATAATATATTATACCCCTTGTAAGAATGGTTGTAATACTTTCAGAGCACTGACTTCTGTTATGGCTGTTAAAAATCTATAAATGACAGCTAAAACCAACGGATTAACATGCTTTCTTATGATTGGAAGAAACTTTTTTAAAAGCATTTAAATTGTGATTCTTACTGCGCAAAACTATAATTACATTAAAACTGTCAGAATTGTCATATCACCCTTGAACCTTGGGCTGTAACAATAAAGTTGATCTTCCGCAGAACCGAGACGACGACTTGAAACTTTTGACACAGCAATTTAGCTAAAAATATTCTTACAGAACAAAAACAAAGCACTATGAATAACAGCACCGCTGAAACTAGATACTAACGGTTTCAAGGCGAGAACACTTCTCCGAAGGCAGCCTCGAAACGAGGCATTTAAGTACTTGAGCTGCCTCGCAATAAATTGTAGCAGACCGAGGCATGTCCGTTCATCATTTGCTAAGGCGCCGAGCACGCTAAAGTGGCGGCTGCTTTAAGTTTTGCAACCAAGACTAATATTTTTTCAAAATTTTGCCATGAATTTTAAGATCTGACAATATACAGTTATGGTATGTTATCGCATTTTTTATGTAGTCGTGTAGTGTACTAGACAATGGACCTGTAATTTTGTCCAGATAATGCATCAAGATAGTGTGAAATTGTCACTACAACGAGCAATGCTATGGCGGCGTAGCTGAGAACATACTACGGCGTAGCTCCAGCCATGCTACGTTGTAGCACTCTGCTTTATATTTACGATTTCGAATCATAAAATTAGAAGCTTTAATTCGTTTTTGACAATACCCCTAAAATTTATATTTTCAGACTTTAATCTATCATTGCCCTAAATACGTCAAGGTAAGGCCACGGACAAGGGTCTGTCATCTAAACAGGATACAACATCTACCTAATTCCTGATGTCAATGAAAATTGACAGGTGTCACAGTGTTTATGCATCCACCGATGATGAGTAAAAAAGGGCTGAATAAATAATACTGATCTATAAAGCACTCCTCTCACAGTTAATGAGAGGAATTCGGAAAACCAATTCATTTGCAACATTTACGATTCCCCTCGAAGTGATGGGCATTTAATCCAACCCTAAGCTTCTCAAATCCGAGACGACCCCTTGAATAAATCCACTCAAGAAACCCACATTCTCAAACAAAAAAAAATAACCAAAACATTTGCACAACCGCAAAGGTTTCAGTAAAAACAAATACACCATTGAATACAGGAAAAGCCTCATTGTTTGCTTGAAATATCCTTGAAACAATTCTGAAACACGTTTGTGTTCAAAGCTGATTGGTTCAGTTGTATCGGCGAGTGAAAAGTTTCAAAAGTACCGCGGTTTTATTATTGTGGTTCTTTTATTTCGCTATTTCGAGTTTAATTTGGAATGAATTTTATTTCGGTACACAGGTTGTGGTTTACCGGGCTATATTTAGCACTCGGTATCTGAATAAGGCTTATTAAGTTTATGATCAGTAAATCCTTGTTAACTGTTTGGTGATCATATTATCATTATTATTCAATCGTCGCTGATTTCCATGAAAGTGTTTTCTAACAAAATAAACAAAATCAAAATCGATTCATCCGTTTGGGAGCTACGATGCCACAGACAGACACACAGTGACGTCAAACTTATAACACCACGCCGTTTTTGCGTCGGGGGCCTATTAACAACCTCGGCAAGTGTTAATTACACATTACACACATTGTGACCTATGATTTGGTCATCCAAGTAAACCGAGAACTAAATTAACTTAAGATACAAGATTTTTTTATTATTTTTCAGCTCAAAGAAAACAGTGTTATTTGTAAATAATAAACCAACCTAATATAGTGTAGGTTGGTGTATAATTTGCATCAAAAAGGAACCTCTGACGCACGTGGTTTTTTCATTTCAGTTTTATGCTGAAATCTGAACTTTTAATTAATGTAACTTCAATGGGATTTGTTCATTTTGCTTTGAAATAATGAGAACATGATTATGGAGAGTTGTGAATAAAGTTATTTTTATGAAAAACTTGTATTACTTGCTCATGTAGTATTTATTAGGAGTGTTATTTTCATTGGGTTATTATCCTCGACTATAAAGTTAAGAATAATAACCCTCCTTTTGGGCTTCGCCGCAGTCGGGTAAAAACAGGTTGTTGGTTTATTACATTCCTTGGTCTAGTTCTATTCCCAAATCGGGCAATTTGTTATTAGGTTTTTCCACCCATCCAATTGCTCAGTAGCAGCCACCGTATCCAAAATTATGCAGTATTGATGGCAATGGGCTGGGCGAATCTAAATGAGAGCTTATTAAAGTAACTCGTAAAATGTCTAATCTATGTCTAAATCTGTCTTTCCAGTGCCTAAGATTAATCCAAGATGTAATCATAGATTAATCATAGATATCGGTCATACATCATCAAGATCACATCGCATTCCACAACATTATTATCAATATCGTGACTTATATTGTCCTGGTACACCATTTGTCTGTTCCAATATTATTTCCAGTCTGGAAAGCAATTGGGTAACCAGTCGTAAGTCGTACTCGTGCTACGTTCGTGTCGTAACTTCTCCAGACTTTCCAATTTACCCACGACAAGATTAGTTACCTTACTAGAAAAAAAATCACGTTATAAAATCTGGCATTACCTTCCAGAGTAGTTGCGAGGCAAAATTTTTGGGCCAATTTCTGCAGGGTAATTATTCGGGTTCCATAATTTGGAATTTAGGTGTGTTGTTCTTCTCTGGGAGTATTGTGTTACCTAATAATTGAGTTTTGTTGAATAATAATAATAATTGTTTTTTTTTTTTTTCGATTGTGTTGCTTGTTTCTGTCGTTGGCTGCATTCGGTTAGACTAAAATCTGACCTCTACATGGTTAGTCAGGAAAAGGCTAAGTACATGATGCTTTTTTTGAATTGTTTTAGAACATCTAAGATGGTGAAACAAATATCCTTATGGCATTTAGTAACCTTGAAATTACTAACAAGCGTTTTAATGCATTTTTTCTTCATCCCTGGATTTTATGTTTAAATAATTGATAGTTATTCAGTACTTGTAATACTAACTTGTATTTAGTACCTTACTGTATTAAGGATGATATGGCAAGAAAGAAGTCGTCTGATGAGATGACGAGAAACAAACTGTGCCGACCCCAAACGAATTATGATTTTTGCCCTTAGGCAAAAGAATGATGTTGATTATGACTTATTTAGTACGTGTTATAATATTATACTCAATAAACATAGCATTCTCATTAAAGCAAGTGTCAAAACAAGCACAATTTTCTGAGAACCATTTGTAAGAGCTTGCCAACTTGATAACGACGTGTTAAGTCCCTCTTTGGCAACTATCCGCGAGTTAATATCACTTTACTGAAGCCAAATGAATGTACAGATGTTGTATTTTGTGTCAATTGTGGCTTTGTCAAGGTTAGATTACATTAACTAAAACGTTTAGAGCACTGACTTGAAAACCACAAAGATTCCTAGATCTCTCAAAGGAGATAATAAACAGAGTCGTGCTTGTGAATACATACTGGTTGGATATTATTCGAGTCCATCGACACAAGAGTAAGAAGAATTAAGGTATAATCCTTACTTAAATTATAAATGCGAAAGTAAAATTTTCTGTCTGTCGCGTTTTCACACCAAAACTATACGGGGGTGAAACGATTACTTTTGGTCGCGATAACCAACATCCACACGGGCGATACCGTGGGCTATTGATAAATAAATAAATAAATGTGTACAGCGTAATTGATTAGCTCATCGAAATGAAGAATATGAGTTCTTACTAAAAAAATCATCTGTCAACCATACTTTACATGTTATTAAAAAAAGAAAACAGAAACCCACATTTCAAGCATACACCACCTATGGTCCTCGCAAGACCTTCTATTCTAACTAATATTGAACTTGAAAAGGTATGTTTGATATTATGTTTTCATGCCTAAGCCACTGAATCAATCATCCTAAAATTTTGTATATACGTTTTCAGGTGTACAGAAACTAATTTATGATACCTTTCATCCCGAAAATAATACTGTTCCCAAAGAAAACAATAGCGTTATTATGGTAAGAGCTGACGCCACGTGTTTTTCGAGTCATGATTGAATTATATTATTGGAGAAACTTTGTAGTGTTTTTATAATCATTTGACGTAGACGAAGGTCGTGGGACTCAGTTAGTGTAATATTTTTGCATCTCACAGTCCTGTTATGATTTGTTTTACTATTGGCTTAATTAATATCGAAGCGGTGGCCCAGTGGTGGCGGTCCCCACTTACGAACAATAAGTCGTGGGTTCGAACAGGCAGGCTCATTACTTTGTGTAACTTATTCCGTCACTGCTGCTCTCAAAACGGTGAAGGAAAACATTATGAGGAAACCGGCATGTCTTTAGAACCAAACAATTTGAAAAATGTGACAACTACCAACGGAGCCCGCGTGGTGGGTTATAGCCCATTCCTCTTCTAGAGAGGAGGCCTGAGCTCCTGAAGTGGGAACTTTATAGGCTGATGATGATGGTTTAATTTTAGTATCAGGTGAAATATTTATAGTATTCTCCTAATTTATTTATTTTTGTACTCTACCACAATGATGTCCTGTTTGACCCTAAGGTTGACTGGTAGAGAATGCCTTGTGGCATTAAGTCCGCCTATGTAACCTATAATGTAATTGGTGGCTCCATGTAAATTATCATCCGCATCTCGTTATATAGGAAGTCGATCCTTACCTTGTTAGGGCAAGCCTAGAACGATGAACATTAGTTACATTATATTTACAACAACGTTAACGAACCTCGCCTAGTTTCATTTATAATTGTTAAGCGATTCCTTCATCGGAAGATAGGGTTTCAGTACAAAATGTTGTTATTAGTTTTTTAACCTTTTAATGAAGGAGGTTGGTTAAGAATTTAACAAGGGAAATACAGTTCGATTACATTAAAGTGAGACGTAAATACATTAAATGATAGTATTAGGAAAATACACAAAACCTTTTTGCTTTAGTCCTATCGGAAATCACCTATCCACCTGGTGACTAGTGACGAAGTCTCATGTTGTTTCTGTAAAAGACAATTGACCACCTGTATACATTATAGTAACTTAAATCGCAATAAGTGTTTGTTGTTGCCATTGAGTGAATTCATATTAGCAATTATTGTAAAGCCTAAATTAAAATGTACATTATAGAATGCCTCCCAAGTGACTCGGTAGTATTTCAATAACCCTATAATAATTATATTTATTGTTTGCGCAGTCTCGTTCTTGTTGTAATTCAATAAAGGGTTTGTAATACTCAACATTTCCCTTGTAGAAGCATTTAAATTACACAAACATTCCCTTGGTTTTGAACCTCAAATCTGACACGTTTCTTCGTGGTTCCGATTTTGGGCTTTGTGAATTAGTGTAATAAAGTGTAAGGGAACCACCATTTTTGTTGTAGACGTGTAAATAAGAATAAAGTTGAAATCAAGGTCAAATCAGTGTGACATTTATTCGTTTCTGATTTAACCGGAAATTTAAAAACTAGTCAAGTAGTGGACAAAGGGTATCGTATTACCCATTAATAACTGGGCTGTGAAAGTCTGATAGTTACTCAATGTAAACTACTGGTACGATTGGATTCCGACCCCAACGTGTTTGGGAAAAGGCTAGACTATAATTAAGATGATTCGTTAAAATCGCGTTCTGGGTTCTGCGCTCAATTTATTTTAGTTTCACCAAAAAAAAAAAAATATTTAAGTGTAGGTCAATAGACTATAAGTGGTTTTTTATAGAATCTATCCGAAACGACATCTTTGTACGCTTTGAACCACTTTTAAACGTAACATTGTGAGATGATTCAATTTAAGCAGCAGGGTCGGACATTATTTTTGTTTCTTGGAGTAATCTAATTTGACGGCAACTTCATGGCCTCCGTTATTATGTTTCAAATTGGCTTTATAAATGTAGTTGCAGATGGTTCTGAAAACAAAGAAAGCATATCTAAAGGAACTTCCAAAGCTATATAAGGTCCCATTAAAATAGGTGGACAAATTTTAACACAGCGTTCAGTAGGTCTAACCAAACAAAAAAAAAAACAGTTGCTGCACGTCTAAAGTTAAAGACCAAACCCAAAACATAAGCAAGAAGAAAGAAAAAGGAAATTGTCGTGACAATAAAGCCAATTTATTGTATCCAATCAGCACCCAACAGAATTAGTATCGTAAAAAACTCCTACCGTTTACCAAGACAACAGCCAAGGAAATCTAATAACAAAAAGAAAAAAATAAAATACGATCAGTCTAGCAAAATTCCTCAGCGTCATTTCTTATTACAATTTTAATTAACTTATTCGAAGGCAGACCGTCGGCGTATAATTTTCAATAGAAATTTAGCCTCCATTGTAGGTGCCTTCTAGAATCTTCGTTTGAATGGATCTTGGGAGCAATTGTGTGCGTCTGGAGCGATTTCGTCAGACCAGATGGCTGGGGATCGAATTCAGGTGTTAATTTTTGATGTATTGTGTTAAAATTTGTGGGAGATTTATATCTTTGATTAAAAGGGATGATAATATCATCGCACCAATCATACTTTACGGGAGTGAATTGTAATTTATAAGTGATTTTTGTGTTCAGAAAAAAAAAAACGGAGAGTTTTCTGATGTAATTTTCAAGAAATAAAAAAACATGTCAAAGTACCATAACGTTAAACAAATTTATCGGTGTTAATTCGTATTTTAGAAACCAAATTAATGTAACTATTACAATAATTGATAATTCACACCACGTTGAAACCAATAAATCAAGGGCAAACATTCCACAACAATATCAATTCTAAAACCGCCATCACAGACTTACCCTACTAACAATAGCAACCAAAAACATCATCACCCACCAATTACTTATTCAAACACAAACTTACCTATCAGATGCTCGACCATAAATCACCTTGATGCCATCTGACAGCTTTGAAATGGGACCATAATAGTTGCTCCAGACATCTTTGGGTTTACTTAGAATAATTAATGCCAAATGTACCTCATACCGCCTCGCAGGCTCTACCTTGCCCTTAAAATTAATTGGGGTATGTTTAACCCTACCCTGGGATAACTTAAAAGCCAAGAGAGATGTAGGATATCCGAAAGTCTTGTTACTAGGTTTTTGGGCTGATGTTAAGATTTATGGGTTGACCTAAGTTTTGGTTGTGTTTTGTTTAGGTGTGTATGGGAATTGATTGTGTTAGCTATTTCATCATAATGGTTGACTTAACTGATGTTGTGTCTTTTCTTTAATTTCACTTGTATCACTTTTATTATACTCGTAAAATAACAAATTAGACTGTTTTTGACCAAATTTTTACATAACAATATTTAATTGCCACCAATAATTAAGATAGAAAGAAAACATAATTATATAAAAATATAATACCCTCAACCTCATATTATAATATCGATAAGCAAAATGTGTCCTTAAAAACGATGAAACAACCGACGCCTACGCCATCACTTTGATATTGCTTGAACTCTAATTACCATTACAAAAATGTCACAGCCCAAACAACTCCCTACCCACACATCAGAGACATGCCAAATTAGCATGAACGAAAAAAAGAGCAAAATAAAATGTCAACATCAGTTCACACGTGTAAGCACATTTCAGCCCTCGAACCTAACCTAAAAGGATTGAAACATACAACATCTCATATCCAAACAGGCAAACAGCTCTTCAAATATACACAGGCGTACCATCTGTGTCATATCTCATAATCGCCGGGCGACTCGTTACGGTGACAGTTTAAGAGGCTTACCGAGGGATTACCCTCCATTTAATATATTTTTTTCTTCACAGGTGCGTTTGACGGTACTTTTCGCCTGTCACCTTCCCTTTCGTGACTTTCTTTTTAATTTTACCGAGAGTGGTTTAAGGATGATGGATTTGCGGGTAGATTGTCACGTGGCGAATTCTGGAAATTCTACACCAAAGGGGCTGAATCAAATAAAAATGTGCTCATGATTATTGCACGCTCAGGTATGCCGTTTGGAATCTGAATAGTCGGAATAATAAATAATTAATTTGACTGACACATAAGCCAGAATAATAAAACGGTTTTATTAAAATGGCCCTGACGTGACGAGTTTTATTAAATTGAAAAATGTGTTTCTGACTGAAATTTAATATTAGGGACTTAGTGAATTCATTTTCATCAAAAACTTAACTGACTGGGCTTATGAGGCTTACGAGGTGTAATATTCTACATTTTAATTAAAGTAAAATAGAGTGTCAAACAAAATTACAGTTTCACAAAGTTTTATTGGCGCCCAGCGTGGGGCGCAAATAATGTTGAAAATGAATGTGTTGTTTTAGGGTATCGTACTTTTGTTGTTTCCACATTGAGCAATCAATTATAATAACTGATGGATGTGCTGAGTTCATATTGGCGCCCCAACTGGGACTACTCGCTCACACATTATTCAAGTAAAATCCTGAATGAAAGTAATAAAATAGCTTGCCATAAAATATTAAAGATATTTTGCGTCAACCCCATGACTTATATGACACGTTTTCATTCGACGAAATATTCACATTGGCAAGATTTTCAGTGTTCGTATCATGGGTCCACAAATCATTTCTGCATTATTGAATCAGGAGATAGCGCGTAGTCAGTACCCGGAAAATCCTTCGTGCTATGCCTCAGTTGGTTAGATAATGGTATTTTTGACGAGGTGTTAGTTCAAAGCAGGGCGGTACGGTAGTTCCTACTCCATTATGTAAGTAGTTCAAAATTTACAAATATTTAAATGAAATAGCTATCTTGAAATATTGTCAATATTTTTCTTTTAATACATATATTTTCAAACGAGATCTCTACTTTTATTAAGAAATAGAATAACATAATACCTTCATAAAATAACTATAAACTACTTATATATAAGACCGAGGTAGTAAACGTAAAGTGTAAATATACCTACATAAGGATCATAAAACCGCATCATTACAAAGTCTGTTAATAGCTTTTACTTTATTATACCACAACCATTTTGTAGTAGAATAAACAACGAGATGAGTATTTAATTATTCAATTAGTAATTCCATAACATTTACATTTAGTTTAGAGCACTTTGCTAACATTTTAGTACTTAGTTGGGGTGTCAAAACGTTCAGTCTCGTTTTTCATGTGTGTGTGTGTTTAAGGGCCACATTTGTCGCATTTGGTTCGAAATAATCTAAAATCACTGATTCGCAACGTCCGAACCAGTACGATTCAAAATGAAGTATTTTTCGCTTTTATTCCATTGATATACAGCTTTTTCTAACCGGTATAAGCCAATTCCGCATCAATAAGTTAGGTACTGTCAATACGGTATACGGACGTTCATGTTTACCCATATTTTACAATGAATGTTTACCGAGTGACATGAATGATCCCTATTGACATCCAAACTGTTCAAAGGAATCAATCACTTTGAGTCGTTTTCCTCAATGGCCAATACGTTCACATCCATGCAGCTAATACCGTTTGCTCCCAATTTCAAAGAAACGTACCCCAACTATTCACATAATACTTTATATTTAACTTCTCATACCCTAAAGCTCGAAGTCGAATGACTTTATCCGTTCAGCAAGCAAGCCGAACGAGATTTGCATGGGACAAGGTGTGGCAGGAGATTCGGAGGGATCCCTTTTAGATAATATCGTCCCAAATAATAGTAAAGTCTGAGGTATAAAGTATTGGCAGTTGAATTGGTGCTTTCCTAAGTGAATAATTTGTTAGTTTTGTTTAATTGGGGGATTAACATTTTGTGGGAAGTATCGGATTGGAAAGGGTTCTGATGTTGTTATAATAGCGGCGGCGGCGTGGTAGCGGAGGGCGCGCGGGCCATCGTCGAGCCGCTCCGTTACCACGCCTCCCGCTCCCCTCTGCTTGATGATGCATGTGTGTATCGGAGGTGTTAACATGTGCGCTAACAGGTATAACTATAAAAAAAAAAAAGACGGGTTGCACTCCAGGAGTGCCGGCAGAAGTGAAAACTTGATTATTAACGTTGAGCATGTTTGATATTTTGGAATGGTTAGGGAATAATTTTGCACCAATTGCTTTAACAGTATAAAAGTACTATCATTTATGTGGTAGAATACAATATTGATTTATTGCGCTATCGTACACAAACATGACAATTTATATTACATTAAAAATTTAACACTTTAAAACTATTACAATTATTTTACATTAAAAAGTTTATCTCTCCGAAAAATCAACTTTCATCCATAATTTCAACGACTGTTTCACCATCATCATTACCAGAACTATCATCGCCAATCTCTAAAACTGATACGATAGGTTTATGGTAGCTGAAGTAAGAAACGAACAGTTTTGATTCGAACCTATTTAAATGACTAATAAAGACCGCATCAATAGTAGTTTTGTATTTCGTTGTGCTAAGATTGCGATCATTCGACATAGTTAAACCAAATTCATTATTTAAAAATTCAATTATTCCGCCATAACTATGCTAACCCATTTATTTTGTCTTTCCCTGTCCTCCGATCGGAACTCCGATTGGTAGGAGGAGCGGGAATATTTTTTCCCATGCCTCCGATTAAGCATCATAAAAACATTGTACAGTCTAGTTCAAAATAAATTATTTTTGTATTTTATTGACTGTACAGTCGACATCGTTAACGTTCAGGGTCAAAATGTCCAACTCCCACACGACTAGTCTAAGATCGATAGTTTCCGAGATATAGCCGTTTCAATTTTGACAGCTGTCATCCGAAATGTAGATCTCATTGAGATCTATCACTTGTCCCTACACACAACTAGTCTAAGGTCGATAGTTTCCGAGATATAGCTGTTTCAATTTTGACAGCTGTCATCCGAAATGTAGATCTCATTGAGACCTATCACTTGTCCCTACACACAACTAGTCTAAGGTCGATAGTTTCCGAGATATAGCCGTTTCAATTTTGACAGCTGTCATCTGAAATGTAGATCTCATTGAGACCTATCACTTGTCCCTACACACAACTAGTCTAAGGTCGATAGTTTCCGAGATATAGCCGTTTCAATTTTGACAGCTGTCATCCGAAATGTAGATCTCATTGAGACCTATCACTTGTCCCTACACACAACTAGTCTTAGGTCGATAGTTTCCGAGATATAGCCGTTTCAATTTTGACAGCTGTCATCCGAAATGTAGATCTCATTGAGACCTATCACTTGTCCCTACACACAACTAGTCTAAGGTCGATAGTTTCCGAGATATAGCTGTTTCAATTTTGACAGCTGTCATCCGAAATGTAGATCTCATTGAGACCTATCACTTGTCCCTACACACAACTAGTCTAAGGTCGATAGTTTCCGAGATATAGCCGTTTCAATTTTGACAGCTGTCATCTGAAATGTAGATCTCATTGAGACCTATCACTTGTCCCTACACACAACTAGTCTAAGGTCGATAGTTTCCGAGATATAGCCGTTTCAATTTTGACAGCTGTCATCCGAAATGTAGATCTCATTGAGACCTATCAATTGTCCCTACACACAACTAGTCTAAGGTCGATAGTTTCCGAGATATAGCTGTTTCAATTTTGACAGCTGTCATCATTATTATTATTAATTATTATTATATATATATATAGCTGGATAGCTGGATAGCTGTCTACTCTCCATCCGTCTTACGCTTTTTCGATCAGGGTCACGTGGTCACGTGTCCTGACGTTTTTCGATCAGGGTCACGTGGTCACGTGTCCTGACGCGAGTTTAAGATTTTATACCCATCACAGAACAATTTCCCAAAGTGCTCAACGCCGCTAAAGAAGTTTTCACTTCAAAAATATAATAAAAGCATGGGCTGTAACAATAGAATTATAGATTTGATCATCTCCAATTTAATTGGATACGAAGTATGTTAGGATATTTTATAGTTCTGAAAGTAATTTAGAAATATTATGGGGAACGTACTTGGGGTATTTAACCCAAATACAGTGTTTGAGGAAGAATGTAGCCAAATAAAAAAAAAATTATACAGCTTCATTCGACCGCATGCCATGAAAATTGTTAATGTAATTAAACACGCAATTTAAGTATGCCTATTCACGAACTTGCCAATTTTGTTTTACAATAAAATTTAAAAAACAAACTACATTGCTTTTGAAACATAAATTCATTGAGTTGACTTCAATATTTATTCGGAGTACACGCTAAAAACAAATATAGAGTCAAATAATACTCTGAAAACACACGACAAAATGGTCGGCCTACCGTAATCCTCAAAAATATATTCTCTAAATCAATATTGCAGAGCAGTGTTCGACCATCGAATATTTTATGAACACTGAATGGAACCTGTCGAGTGAAGTGACGAGGTATTATATCGAGTTGCTAAAATGGTCTAAAAATATCGTGTCGAATTCAACTTTTAGTTTTTTTTTTAAAGGTCTATCTAGATCACCTATTTTTTTGGTTTAAACTAAGCGTGGTTTTACTAGGAATCACTGGGTGAGTTGTTGACTTTCTTTTGTTATATTCTGGCTTGTCATTGGCAAATTTGAAGGTCTTAACACGATTTGTGCCTGAGGATGGACGGCGCTGCCGAGGCTGGCCTCAAAAGAGGTGATGAGCTGATCTAGACATGAATCATGAAGGCTTGTTCGAGGTGTCTAAGTAGAAGAGTACCTGTTAGGATATTGCGAAGCCTTGCCCAGTAGTGACACATCACAAAAAGCTTAACTAACCTAACGTTCGACTATTTCTATTTGTTATCGTCTTCTACGCGACTTTCATCATATTTTGAAGTTTTGACGTAGGTAGATTATTATATCTTCTGACAAACATAAAAAGCTTCTCTAAATAAGTCTTCTGTCAATCATATTTATCGTTCTTCCGGTTCCAATTAATTCAATTTTATTGATAAAATGTTCTCTAAATATGATTTTTAAATAAGCAAAATAATAATAATAATAATATTCCACAACTATCACACAACGCCATCTAGTCCCAAGCTAAGCAGAGCTTGTGTTATGGGTACTAGACAACTGATAAACATACTTATATATTTCTAAATACATACATATTATAGATAAATTACACCCAGACACAGAATTAATGATCGTGCTCATCACACAAACATTTGTCCTGGGTGGGAATCGAACCCACGACCTCCGGCATAGCAGTTAGGGTCACTAACCACTAGACCAACAGGCCAGTCAAAAATGTAAAAATGTACAGTAACACGCTGTGTTTTTTTAGGTTTCATTACAAACCTTAGCATGATTAATTACTTAACTAAATAAATGGCTTCTTTATCTCTTTAAAAAGTCCTCATCAGTCAAAATTATTTATTTAATACAATCTGTGCATTAAAAAACTAGGCCGTTGTCTGAGAGTCTGACAACCTGTCTCACCAGATTAAAAGTATAAATAATAATCGGGTTGTAGAAGTTATAAAAGCAGTTGTTCCATGTAAAATATTGGTATTCAGCTGCAACCAGCTAGATTGGATGGTGAATTCAATAAGGTTGAATAAAGGTTGTGATAGTGAAATGTGTGATATAATTGTGATATTCGTACCTGTTAAGCTGCCGTACTCAGAGTTATTTAATGATTACTAAAGCCATCACTTAGTAAAGATTTCACAAACAAAATCATTATTTAAGTAATCATTAAACGTTTCTGAGCGGCCGTTAGTATCACATCCATGTCACCTTTTTATCGTTTTGGTACATTGATATTTTTTGCAAAATAGCATACAGTTTTATGTATCACTTGTCTATAATTCGAAACATGGATTCATAAAAATTCAAACACCACTCCTTCGTTGCCACATAAATTTAAAAAAAACACCATAATTTTCACAAGGTGAGGGTACCTTGTGAAAATTATGGTGTTTTTTGCAGAACCGACATTATAATATGATCTGCGCACGTTCCCTCTCATGTCATTCAGCCATTTCACGTTCTTCATTATGATTACGTATGATTTTATTATGATTACTAATTAATTAACGTTCTAATATAAGGCCACGTACAGCTTCGCCCACTTATTTGGTATTATAATAATATTGGTTTTCCAGGAATCGTTTTCATAAGTGCTAATCGAGATTTTAAGTAGTATCAGGATAATATGACACGTTGGTCAGGGGGTCTAAAACGGCCACTTTTGCAGATCATAATGTGAATTGCGTTTAAAAGCGGAAAATGGACCTTTCATAATAAAAACTGCGTCTGTGGCTATTTTACGAATGTTAACGCAATTCATATTATTTTCCTATTATGATGTATTTTACTAAATTGTTACAGACGCAGTTATTATAATGAAAGGTCCATTTTACGCTTTTTAACGCAATTCATATTATGATCTGCCAAAGTGGCCGTTTTAGACCCCCTGGTGTTCGCAATCGCGACTGCTGTCCAGGCCTCGATTTCTGGGTCGGGCAAAGTATTATTGGGGTTTTTCACCAGGATTTTCTCAGTAGCAGCCGCGGACTCTGGATTTGAGTCCTGTTGTTGGCAATAGCCTCGCCCTATTACCTACATGGCACGTAAACATAACTCGAAAAATGTGGATCTCAGATGTACTATTAGATACACCTGAAGGAGCCCGTTTGGCGGGCCTCTCAATATATGGAAGGTGCTGAGTAACCGGGATGATAGTTGGAGAGCAGGAATAAAATTCAGTGTTAGGTGTAAACTATACACATGAAAATTTATGTACAATTTACAAACTTTACAATGATGTTGGAAAATATTTTTATCACACAAAATCATGAAAATAAAATATATTATTACATCAAAGATGTTTGACAGCCCGTGTCTGAAACCATCATTCTTTTTATTTAGAGAATAGAGTGCCGCATCACCGGCCAGTGACATACGCACGTCGCCTCCTTGGTCACGGCCTCGCGGCGTTCATAGTAGCGGGTTGGGCACTACACACCTCTACCTAATTCATCAGGGATTGCAAGCGACATGTTATGATGTAGTTATAACGTTCTTTAAACTGGTATTTCTGTCTACTTCCATGGGAAAAAATCGTGAATTTGTGCAGGTATGAACCAATGTAAGCTATAGTGCGCGCGGAACTAGTTGGCCGCGCCTTAGGCATGTTTTTGTTTTTTTATATAGGTATTCTTTTCAAAAAATTGAACAATTATTGTTCACGATATCTCGAGATTGGTCATCACTGTCTAATTATAGTCTCCTGTGCATTGCGAGCTGTAGGCAACCCGCCCCCTCACCCCTGTCGCCACCTAAAGCGCAGCCAACTAGTTCCGCGCGCACTATAGGACAAAACCTTGAGGTTGAATAGATCCGTGCGCACTGCGCATAATATCTTCGAATATCAAATCCAATGCTCTTAAATTAAAAAAGACTTTGTGGTTCCGAAAATGTGGAAATAATTTAGACTCCCAAATGTTTGGCCCTTCAACCCAAGTAATTTATAGGTTATTTCTTTGACTCGTCTCAATAATATTTGAGACGGAGTGGCCATTATTTTTTAGAGGTTGCAAATCATGAAATTAATAACTCCTCCCACTCTGGACAGAGCGGTAGGGAGTGTAAGACTTCTACTGACTAAAAACCACCCATGTTCCTTCTTAGCCCTTTGTGCCGAGGCCGCGGTATCTCTTTCGAACAATTCGCAGCCCAGGCGGGCGTCGGCCCTTGCGGGCCCCTTCCATGTTGCTGACATCTCTTTGAGGTGCACGTGGAACACGAACGCGCCGAGACGTACGCCTAAAATACAAAAAAAGAAAAACTTAAAAGCTTTCTACATTCAAAAGCAGACTAATGAAATCAATTACAAAACAACTCAGCAAACACAAATCAAGTTAAAAGTCCTTGGAATTTTATTTTCTCAGATTTACTTTCGGAAATGTTTCGGAAACATGTCTGAGCTGAAGTAAACACATCAAAATAAACTCACACAAAGTTGAAGTCCCGTCTGCTAAGAAAATAAAGTTTACTGAGCGCACGGCAACAACAGGCGAGTTTTCATTGAATTTAGACACGATATTGTCGTTTCGTTGATACTTTTTTAAAGATTTTTCACGTGCATAAAAGGTGTGGATGTGAGCGATTGTGTACTCAATTTTCAAGTATCTTGGGACCGGGAAAGTGATTTATTTACTGTCAAAGTGTGTAGTAAAATTTTTCTTGAACACATAAAATCACGCCTGTAATGCTAGTAGGATAGACAGAAGTGTATCTAATACACACTACCGATGTAGATATTTTTGCCTTTTCTCCTTCAAAATTCAGAAAAATGGCAATAGCTTTGCTTACCGACAACCTATCATAAATTGCTCTTCTTTTTTGTTTAAATTCACAAATTAATATGTGACCGTCCGTCCTTTCCTCTTTATGATATTTTTATTTGAATCCGTGGACAATAGTGTGGGTTATACGTTTGTTAAATGAATCTAATAAGCTCCGATATTCACATTGTAACGTGTAACTGTTTTTTGTCCCTAAATAAAAAAAAATAAAAAAAATAATAGTACGCCCTCATTTCGCTTGTGATGTTTTAAACCCCATGCAGTAGGGGACTGGCATGATTCCATTAACTGAGCACGAATCCAGATGTTGAAGCTGCTACTGCGTAATTCCTGATGGGAAACCCCAATCACTTTTCGCGGCTTTGAAATCGAAGCAGGACCTCACGATCAGCAGTCGTGTTTGCAACCACTAGACCAAAAACTCAGTCAAATATTATCATCATCATCATTTCAGCCGAAAGACGTCCACTGCTGGACATAGGCCTCCCCTAAGTGTCGCCACATTGACCGGTCCCGTGCGTCTCGCATCCAGCGGATCCCTGCAACCTTCACCGGGTCATCGGTCCACCTAGTGGGAGGCCTTCCAACGCAACGTTTTCCAGTTCGCGGTTGCCACTCCAGAACCTTCCGGCCCCAGTCACATATTATATTATAATACATTATTACCTACATCGCGTGTTTTTCAGCAATCGAAGCCTTACACCACCAACCACGCCTGAATGCACGAGAACTGATCATTAGCACGACTTACATACTTACGTGTTGTTTTTTACGCCATAAACTAGGTACCACGTAAATTAATTTAAATGGCGGTTATTTATGTTTTTTTTTTTCAATTATACATGTAAATGTTGTAGTTATTTTTCCAACCTTGCCAAAAGGTACTGTGTTATACGGTAACTGGGTTATAGAAGGAGTCCATTACTGTAATTTTGAATTCAGCTGCATCTGGTATTTTGGTAAGATTGAAACTTGAGGATTATTTGGAACGAGATCTTATTCTCAGTAAACCATTTCAATTGATATTAAAATAATGAAAATACATGAAAAAAATAACTAGTACATCATCTTTAGTCCACCTTATTGTATTTAGAATTACCTCATTTAGTAAACAACGTATTGTCATACACACAAAACAGTCATGTCATTTGTATGCAATTTTTTTTTTCACGGGACTTGAACATAACTAATGAGTGTACGATTAAGAGCACCTATCCCTTCGAGGTTAACAGGCGATATTATGCTATGCTAGTCCCTTTAAAATAGAAAATTAACTAGCAACTAAGTACGCCTCAAAATAAGCTCATGAATAAAATAAGCTCCTTTTTCGTTACAAACAAAACGGAAGAAAAATTAACATAAAGTTCTTCACGAAAGTCATAATAAAAACCGTAAAAAAACTCGAATATCTTCATAAAAAATTACCCATCAACATTTTCAAAGCTGTCTTTAATAAAAAAAAAAACCACATTATACTACCAATGTTTTGTTTGCTGCTCACGTTTGCGACCAATCGCACGTAAAAATTATACGGAGAAGGAATTTCATAGCGATATCGTCATCGTTTCTTACAGATAGATATCGGATTTGTGACAGACAAACAATTCCTGTTTTTATATCGTAAGTTTTTTGTCTTATGATTTTTTTTGTCAATATCCGGTCTAACGTTTCTGTTTTGCCCTGCTCAATAGTGTTCGGGATCAAGGCTGTTCTATTTCGATATTTTGTTGCCAGTGGTTCTATTTCTATACTGATATTATAAAGAGGTAAAAGTTTGTATGTTTGCATTAAGGGGGTAATCTCCAGAACTATAAATGATCCAATTTTATTTATATGTGATAGAAAGATACATAATTCGTGTGTGCTGTAGGCTATAAATCATATTTATTTATGTCATGTTGCCAGTGATTACATACGGGACCGAAACGTGGTCGCTCATAATGGGCCTTATCAGAAAGCTCAAAGTCACCCAAAGGGCAATGGAGAGGGCTATGCTCGGAGTTTCCTTGCGTGATCGAATCAGAAATGAGGACATCCGCATGAGAACCAAGGTTACCGACGTAGCCCGAAGAATCGCCAGACTTAAGTGGCAATGGGCAGGGCACATTGCTCGCAGAACGGATGGCCGATGGGGCCGAAAAGTTCTCGAAGTGCGACCGCGAACCGGAAGACGTTGCGTTGGAAGGCCTCCCACTAGGTGGACCGATGACCTGGTCAAGGTTGCAGGAACCCGCTGGATGAGAGACGCAGGGGACCGGTCAATGTGGCGACGCCTGGGGGAGGCCTATGTCCAGCAGTGGACGTCTTTTGGCTGAAATGATATGTCATGCATATTAGCAGAGCTATAACATTTTTTGCGGACGAAGTCACGGTTGAACTGTGGAAATAAAGGCAAAGTTTTTAAGTAGTTTTTAACTGATATAATTTGTTTGTCAGTATTGTATACATGAGAAAGAAAAACTTAGATTGGATATAAGAAAAACCTGTCTGGATCACGAAATGAATAACGTTGTTAAAACACGAAAGAAAAACTTTGTACTTTCTTCTAATCCCAATTTGTTTCAACTCTTTTCCTACATCTCTATTGTTTGACTTTTAACCGAACCTCTATATTCATCTTAGTCCTTTGTCCCCAACAACATTTAAAGATACAAAATTATATCGAATCGACAAAATTACGAATTCCAATTTGTTCGAAACAGAATTGAATTACGCGGCTCGTTGGCTCCCGAAGGTCAGTAACTAGTAAAATGATCGTTTAAAGAGATTTCTCTTCGAAACAAAAGGAACGATGACAAAGTAGATTTCTTGGCAACGAACAAAGAAACACTGAAATAAATGCTTTTTAAAATAAGCTTGGCGTGAAACGTTGTAGATATTTTGCCATCTTGATAACATGTGACGGCTTGATAAAGCTACGATTGAAATATGTGTTTGTGTTCTGATACAAAATATGTAAGACTTATATAAGTTTTTAAACTGACATGGTCACTGACACTACTATTAATATCATAAACGGGATATTTACCATGTTTGATTTTTGTTTCGAGTTCCCGATATTTCGGCGCTGTTACAAGCACCATGATCACGGATAAACTGAAGTCATTGCGGGTGGATGTTTATGAGCAGACAAAATAACGGTCTACCCTCTTTCTCGTTCGTTTTTTGCGTTCGGCACCACTACCATTGTCACTCACTACACGATTCTGTTCCCAAACACACAAAACTCACTGTGTCCACTCGCGAACTTTTTTCGGCACTTTTTCCGTTTTTACACAGTTGAAAAAAATAAATATAAATAAATATGGATAAATGTAGATGGTAAATATCCCGTTTATGATATTAATAGTTATGTAAGACTTATTTGATGTTATTAAAAAATTATGAAATGTTAACAGTTTTACGAAAAACAAATACAAATTTTTCAGTTACCATATCGATCATTTGAATGAACAGAGTATTAACTCAAAATTTACGATTATTAACTTATAAATGCAGTTCTACTAAAAATAGCAAAATTGAGAAAGCCATGAAGTGAACAAAAACGTTATCAATAAAGTAAGCTTATAATAATATAGGTGAGGTTAACCAATTATTTATAGAAATGGAAATATATTGAATTGAAAACTTCAAATCGCTCTCCTGAAAAATAGGCTTTTTTGAGTTAATACCCTGTTCATCTGGACCAACGATATTATGTTCGCTGAGTATAGATTTCCGTATAATGAGAGATCTGCATAAACTAGTTTATATAACTTGATTGACCGTCACGTCGTGCGTATCCACGTATCGGGGAGTTATTCGGAATTTAATATGTTGTGAAACAGATTACATAATGTGCAGTACATTTTATTAAACTTATGTCCTGAAGGTCCCGCACTGAACCCACGTGTTGGATTGTAGCCCACACCTCTTATAGAGAGGATGCCTGTGTCCCAGCAGTGGAAACAATATGGAATGCAAAATAAATGAACATGAATAAACATGAACATTATAGGCTGATTATGTTTATGTTTATTATGTCTTGCCACTTCAACTAAACCACCATCATTCTCCTTTGCCATTCCCTCTTTTTGGAACCCGAATTTGTACCACACTGCTAGGCATGGCCTACCCTTTCCTCTTCCAAAACCTCTGGTCACTATTAAGTATTTTAAGGTTCTCTCACATACCCACAAAACTATAAATAAAATACAAGAAACACCAATTTAACACAAATAAATTAAATTTAAAGCCAACGCTACACAAACTAATAAACAACGACCTGGCACCATCCACTCTGCCCGGAGCCAACATTCAGATAAAATATCTTAAACGTGACGAGATAAATGGAGGGTAAACGGATACAAAGCGAGCAACACAAATGGATGGAGAGGTAGACTGACGTATCTAAGCCGATGGATGGACGGCGTTATTGATAAAAATATAGATATTTAAATTAATGGTGGTGAAGCTGGTTGAAATTTAATGATTATAGTTTTTGATGAATATTTCATTACTAGCTTTTGCCAGCGGCTTCGCCCGCGTGAAAATGATGATTTTCCATACAAACACTCATCCCCTATTTAACTCCCTTAAGGGTTAAATTTCAAAAAATCCTTCCTTATTCCTTGTCTACATTATAAAAGGAACCTCTGTGCAAAATTTCAGCTTTCTAGGTCCAAGGGTTTGGGCTGGGCGTTCAGTCAGTCAGTCAGGACTTCTCTCTTTATTTATTAGATTCAGATAAAATATCTTAAACGTGACTAGATAAATGGATTGTAAACAGGTACAAATCAAGCTACACAAACGGATGGAGAGTTAGACTGACGTATCTAAGCCAATGGATGGACAGTTAGGTATTGATAAAAATATAGATATTGGAACTAATGGTGGTGAAGCTGGTCAGAACAATAATGATAGACAAACACACATACATAAACTCACGCCCGTTTCCCATGGGGGTAGGCAGAAACCACAGAACGACGACGACGATGACGATGACGACGATGACGACGATGACGATTGACAACGACGACGACGACGATGGTTATAGACTTTGAAGAAAGTGTAATTAAACATAACATAACGCCTGTAATCCCCGAAGGGTAAGGCAGACCATAGGTGTACCTACCTACAAGTACAACCACGTTTCGGCAGACATGTTTAATTTTTTTCCCACACAACATAAATCAGCACAAAAACATGCCCAACTTGTACGTCATACATATCAGTCACCCTATTGCAACACCAGCTCAATCCCGACAAGGAAAGAAAACACGACACAGATTAAGGGAGCCCAGATGTAGCGAAATGGGTCAACAACACATTTCGCCTAATGCGTCTCGAAGGACCACGTTGCAAATTGCCGTCGATCTCGCCTTCCGTCCTGAAGGGATTCACTTTTGATTGCCAACTGAACCCTAATTACCGCTTTTTCTGGTCCTTTCACTTCTTATTATAGGGCGCCATTTTTTTTCTCGTTTTCGCTCCATTAATTTCTATGTGGTGTTTTTGTATTGAGGGTTTGATTACCTCTGCTAATGTTGGTCTAGTGACTGTAAAATGTGAGGTTCGATTTCTACCCACATTAAACAACCACGGAGTCCCCTGTGAATATTTGTTCGAATTGCTCTTATTTTTACTTTTAGTCCGATCGGACAAAGGAATCATAAATTCTCATAATCCGATCCATTGGACATCGTGATTTTTTTAAACTTTTGGTTCAATTCATCGGACAAAGAAGAAAAGCGACTGAAAAATAACTGCCTAATGTGTATATTACGTACACATCTGGCTAACCCTACAGATAACAGGCGTGATATTATGTATATTTCGATGACCTCCACCAAAATGTCAATTACAGTTATTTGTGCTATCTTCCTCGTCGTTATGGTGCTCATCATAGCAGATATTAAGTGGCAGTCGTTTGGTATATTATCGCCAATTTTTATTTGAACCTCTTTTGTGGAATGAGTGTTGAAGTGAAATAAATGGCAATTACTTTCCTATTATCTGTATCATCAAAGAGATAGAATAACGAAAAAATGGTTCATTCACATCACCAGCCTAGCCTTCTCCTAATTCTTTGGACAGATTGGATTGGTGGGTGGGTATACCTCTGCCTTTGGGGATTACAGGCCTGATGATATGTGAATCAGATTGATCGGGTCGAATTCCAGGGGTAACATGATGCAGCTCAATACTTGTATTTTGCATGGAGCGACTGCCTATCGGCATTAACAGCCTGGTAACTGGAGAACACAATATCCCTTGGCTAGGCTGGTTACCTTCGGACTTTTGGTTATACATAACGACTGTTTACTTAAAAAACTTTAAACAGTTTTGGTACTTCGGAAGTTATAGCAGTGATGACTTGGTGCGGTGACCGTCGAACAACTACTACGTTGGCAACTACAGTACACTCACGAGTTATTATGCCTTGTGACTGGGACTGTAGCTTAGTTTATTTAGCTTCAGTAGTTCAGTAGTTTACTGCCGCACTCGGAGAGCTTCAGTGGTTGAGGGCCGTCGCTTGGTAAGGGTTTTTGGCAGTTTTGTCATACAAAACTATGTCAGGCCTTTGCTGGGTGGCGGCTTGAGTAATCGTTGGATATCTCTGAGTGCCGCAGTTAGTTTACTTCGACCATTCAAAAGTGCCTGTTACTGGCCTACTTGAAATAAATATTTTTGACTTTTTGACTTTGACCTGTCAAGTCAGAGGTCTCGAGTTCAAACGCAAGGCACGCACTTAACTCTGATTTCTGGGATTCGTTCGTATTGCATCATTATCACTTACTTCGGTAAAGGAAACCAACTTGTTTGAGAGATATTTCTTGACGGCATTTAATGCTAAGTCAGTGGCCCATAGGTGGCATAAAATCCTTGACTCCAGGTTAGGTATTAGCTACACGATAAAGAAAATAAGTTTTCAGAAGTGTTGCCATTCTTTTCATAGTAGTATTAAGAGGAGTATTCGTAGTAGGAGGAGCGCTGTCTCACAAATAAAACACATCAAACTTGAACTCTAACTGAGAGCATTTATTTGCACAAAGCTACAGCCACAGTCACAAGGCATAATAACTTGTCAAAGTACCGTAGTTGCCCATTCCCTAGCGTAGATCATAAGGAGAAGAACGGGCAAGAAACTCCATGGACACTCTTTTCAATCAGAATATTACAAAACATTTTTATACAATTTAACTAAATAATTATAACATTTTGACAATAAAATCATGAAATCACTTTCTAAATAACAATTCAAGAGTAAATAATATTATTCACTATTTACAAATCTATTTACCTCATAGTACGAGTATATCTAAACTTCAATGTAATGTAATGTATGGAACGGAAACACGAACACACTTGGGTATAAAACAGTATATTATGTTTCAATCTAGATCACTACTTCACTTACACACTTCATTCCGCGTGGGATTTAGTTCTGAATAGATTTTGATGAATGAAGTGTCAAACTATTTGTCACATCCCGTAGATAGAACGTTTCATTTCAACAAAAACTAATGTGGTTTTATTGTGCGTTAGATATTTTATTGTGCGGAAAAAATGTGTACACCATTTTACCTTAAAAGCTTTTCAATTTGGGTGATGGAATACAAAATATTGTACACAAAACGAAACTGGGAGATTTAGAGAGGCTTTTAATTTTATCTGAAATAGTTTTGCGGGGATTTGCCAACTAAAATTGTTTTAAGTCTATTTTTAGTAAAGCAGGAATAATACTTTTCATAACGTAGTCTAACCTTTTTTGAGTCCTATTCTTTCTATTTATGAATATGATACTGGGCATTGTGAAATATAATACCTTTATAAGTGATATTTCTATTTGAAACAAAGAACTGTAGTACTGAAAATGTCTGTTACCCATGAAATAGTTTCATGATTGTTACAAAAAACAATAATAATTTACATTTTTATTATTTTATAACAAGGTTTAGAGTCTTTTAACTAACTCCATTTCATTATCTAAATGACAACTATTACCTTCAAATTTTACTTTACGGAAGGCTATAACAACAGCCTTCATTTTCTTTCGTTCTAAAATTAGCATAGAAATTCTTTCCCCTTCAATTCATTTTAACAACTTTGAAAGTTACTTTCTCTCGATTGATTTTTACGACGAATTTGAACCGACAATATTGTATAAAATTCCTTTCCAATCAGCACACCAACACAACAAAAAAATACTCATCGAAATAAAAATACCTAACATTAACAATAAAACCTATTTCATTCTTTTTTATCTCAAAATGTTTTGAGGAAAAAAAAGAATACCACAAGCTTTAACCTTTCCAAAGCGTAAAGAGTAACACAAAACTATTGTATATTTCAGCATACACTATTGAACGACCACTGTTTTGTCTGCATTACCCTCTTAGCATACAAATGTATATCTTACCCTCGAGAATCCGATCGTATTCCGATTTGAAGAGCTAGGTTTGGCTAGAAGTGAATATGTGTGAATAGTGGAGCGCTGTGCAAAGGTCAGGTCGTGCAGATAAGACAGATGTTAGCAACCTTCAGAGACATTGATTCCCTCACTTTTGTTATCCCCACGCGACTTGGGAATACTTTTTAACCTTTTAGGTTATATGGAAAGAAAATTGTTGAGTTCTTGAAATAAATTC
This sequence comes from Diarsia mendica, assembly GCA_949316265.1. Taxonomy (NCBI): domain Eukaryota; kingdom Metazoa; phylum Arthropoda; class Insecta; order Lepidoptera; family Noctuidae; genus Diarsia; species Diarsia mendica. Next base: position 3,047,901 of record OX438888.1, on the reverse strand, counting down.
AAAGAAGTTACCGTATAATTACGTGCTTAGATTGCTTTACCAGTTCAGAGAACAGTTTTCTTTGATACTATTAAACGAGAAACCGAAGTAATTTTTCATGCGCTTTGTTGAACCCAGATATAAAAGGCCCTGAAAAGCCCACACAGCTTTACAATTGAAGAAGTTGTAATTGTATCTCATTTTCATAAAGATTACGATTCTGTTATACCGTAATCGAGTTGGGTAAAGGACAATAAATTGGATAAAGTTTATTTTGCCGAAATAAATGTGCCTTTATTTTCCTATGGATGGAACATGTATTAAAATAGTTATAATATGTATTTAGTATTAGGCCGGATTTTGTTTGTCAGATAAAAAGGTGCAGATGAATGTACATTTCGAACCCTACGCCTACAGCAGATAAGTTGTAGTTTATTTAGGAAGTCGCACATTCGCTCTCGCACTAAACGTTACATACAAATAAATGCGCTAACTTACCAATGCATAAATTACGATGAATCAAACAAAATTCTTTTCTCATTTGCATATTAAAACAAAGATAAGTTAATTACTATGCGTAGGGACGCATAGTAATTAACCACCATTTGACTTTTCCGAAAAAAAAATATGGTAATCTAAATTGCTGATACCTTCTATTATTTTTACATTCCAAGTCCGCAATGGGAACCATCACTAGCTTAAGAATAAAAAAAAACACTCGTGCTGATAAATATTCATTATGCCATTCATACGATCTATGCAGCGGTTCAATGAATTCACGGAGTTGCTTCGAAGGTCCACTATTCAACTGAATGATTAATAAGTTTTTTTTAACTTTGATGAAAAACATAGATTTGATTATTTGAAAACTTCAATTATCTAGTTGCTTTTAAAGTTCTGAATGAAATGTTGTTTGTGAATTTTTAAGAGCATCTGCATACCTACATTGTTTTCTCGTTTTGACAGCACAATGGGTTGACAATAGTAGATTATGCACCAAGGGGCTAAAGTTGTGTCTTATGTCACGGGCGTCATATTGAATCTCGAGCGCAATGAAGGATTCGGGATTTAACTCCCGACCGCAGGGAGGGAGTTAAGAGTTTAACTCACGAGCGAAGCGAGGGAGTTTATACAAGAATCCTGAATGCAGCGAGGGATTCAAGCTAGCCCAAGGCAAAGACACCTTTAGCCCAGAGGAGGATACTTTACTTTTTACACCTACTGTGAGAAAATAATAGCCATAGGTAGTACGAAAAACAAAGTATTTATTAAATAAACAAACAGTAAGAATAACATATTAGAAATAATAATTTTAAGAAAGAAATGGTAGAATGGTTTTGGATGATTGACTGTATGCATTTTGAATTTAGAACGTCATTGGAGACGCTCGTGAAATTATAGTATTTTTGATAAAATGTGATAAATCGACTGTAGTATACTTAGATAGGTTTTATCATTTATTTATTTATTCACAAATTCCACAGCAATATTATCTTAGCGCAGTTTACTTAAAATAAATTAACTAATGTTACAGCCAATTACTATTACGGTATTACGGCGCGGTACGGTATTTGTTATTATTAATGCCAGTTTTAATGTTATTCCATTCCTTTTAAAAAATGGTTCGTAGTTATCTAATTATTCTTACAAATTATTATGTCTTCGAAAACATGGCAACGATATGAAGAAGCAGTCGTTATGATTTTGTAGGAAATCGAGAATATCATCCACGCGTAGTAAGGGTATCGAGAATAGCTTTCCTCTTTCTGGCACCAAAGGGTGTTTGTTATAGTGCGCGCGGAACTAGTTGGCCGCGCCTAAGGTGGCGACAGGGGTGAGGGGGCGGGTTGCCTACAGCTCGCAATGCACAGGAGACTATAATTATACAGTGATGACCAATCTCGAGATATCGTGAACAATAATAATTGTTCAATTTATTGAAAAGAATACAAATAAAAAACAAAAACATGCCTAAGGCGCGGCCAACTAGTTCCGCGCGCACTATAGTAGGTACTATACTGCCAATTTAGCTGAGCATGTGAGATTCCAAATTCAAATCACATTATTGACCAGCGGGTCATAATGAAATCCAGTACAACATTATTGACCGGCTGTTCCCCCGGCCACTAATGACTCACTTTAGGTTAAGGTTGCTTGACATATAATTTGACATTTTCGAGCAGGTGGTGTGAAAAATCTATTATAATATGGATGTTCAGAGATCAGCCGTTTTGTTACACATCAGCTGAACTGTACATAATACAACTATCCATAGATGCCAATGCTGACTTTACTGATCGGGACGAGCTAACTAAAATGAATATCGTACCTCCACTATTCTTTTCTGATTCATTTCTTTGTGGGATCCTTGACAGTCAAATTGTTTCTCTGGAACTTTATAGAGCTTCATTGGTAGTTTTCTGGTGCTTTTTTGGTCACCACTGTTGATTCTAGCTTTCATGACTTGGAGTGGTTTGTTAAGAGGTACGGGCTTGTTTATGATACAAGCCCGTACCTCTTCCCAAGAAAAAAAAAAGAATAATGCGAAAAAGTAGTAAGTATTTCTTCATGTTAGCTTTTTTGTTCAAGAAATACTGACTAACCCCGAATAAATGTGTAGCACCCAAAATACCTAAGTTTATGTAGTCTATTCATGATGCTATCCCGTTGAAGTGAAAGTTAGAGTGGTTTATAAAATGTTTCTAAATAATTTACCGAGCTTTTAACAGGCGTAGGCGTAAAATAATATTTCGTTTTAGCAAAATGGAAAACCGTTAGATGGGCTTTCACGGTTTTGAAGTCAAAAAGTGGTCAATACTGAGAAGAATGACCTAATCAGAGAAAAGCGACTGCCTCGTTGTTGATTGTCTTGTTTGGTCCGATTCCGGGTCAAGCAAAGTGTTAGGTATTATTTTTTTTCATAAGGATTTTTTCAGTAACAGCTATGGAGTCTGGATATGTGCCCGGCTGATGGCAATAGGCTAGCCCCCTTTTGACATAGGATTTGAACGTACCTAGCGTAGAGATGTACCTAATAGTATACCCCTGTCTAACCCTTTGAGAATCACAGGCGATTTCTGGCGTCGTAGGGCCAATCTATATCTCATCACGAGCTCCTATCCAATCTATATCTGTACCAATTTAAATCACTGGCGTTCACACTGAATTGTAAAATCTGGTTCAAATATTTCAAACTGTACTGTGACTTGTCTGCAAACTAATTTTAACAAACTTGTCTCTTGTGTCCTATTTTCTAATCTTTATGTAACATTGTGTTCAAGAGACAATACTTTACCATAAGAATAAACTAACACTATTGCTGTCCGAAGCACTATAGTAACACTAAGGAAGTTTCTCGAGTTATTTCTTCCAACTTTCGTCAAGTAAGAAGTCAACAACACATTTAGTAACTTGTAGTAGGTGACCATTACACAAACAGTAAATCTAGAAAATCTAGCATCCGTTTGATATAGTCAATGTGATCAAATCTATCTATCTATATAAATAAAAAGAGAAGTCCTGACTGACTGACTGACTGACTGACTCATCAACGCCCAGCCCTAACCCTTGTACCTAGAATCTATATAAATAAAAAGAGAAGTCCTGACTGACTGAATGACTGACTGACTGACTCATCAACGCCCAGCCCTAACCCTTGGACCTAGAAAACTCAAATTTTGCACAGAGGTTCCCTTTATAACGTAGACAAGGAATAAGGAAGGATTTTTCGAAATTCAACCCCTAAGGGATTTAAATAGAGGATGAAAGTTTGTTTGGAAAATCGATATTTTCACGCGGGCGAAGCCGCTGGCAAAAGCTAGTATGGAAATATTTTCTGATAAATATCATACAATCACAAACAATCACAACCATCCATATCGTAATACTAACTGCAATGATGCCAGAACGTAATACTTGAATGAATCAGCTCGTTATGACTATATTATTATTATTTCGGAGACGACTGTAAACGCAAACCGCTTGGTTATCGCCCAATTGCTATACGTACCTAACCTAGTGACAAAGTCGTCATCTACAGGCATGTTTATACAGAGTTAGCCATTAATGTAACTGAATCTCACTAAAACAGTAAAACTCATAATTACCGAAATCAACAATTCAACATATTTATTGAAAACAACATTGTCCACATAAATAACAAAAAAAAATACTACCTACCTTCTACCAGTTTCCAACCGTATCAACCACTTTTACTCTGATATTTAACTCAACTTTAAAAAAAGATTTCCTGCTTCAAAGACTTCCCTATCAAACGGTTACACTTCAGATAAGAATCCAGTTTCACTTACAAATCCTTTCTCGAAAAGATCTTGATTATCTTCTATTGTAAGTGCATTCGCTTCAACGTTCAGTTTTACTGTTTCCACGTTATAGAAATTAACATTTTCAGTTATAGTTAATTCTAGAATTAATTTTTTAGGTTAGGTTTATAAATTAATCTTTGAATTATTTTAGTCTTTTAAAGTTCGTGGAACATTGTATTTCTTACACCGCTGCACCGTCAACACAAGTTTGTACGAATGACATTAGGTAATGACGTTCAAGGTTTGACTGGCTCGGCCTATTTGCTCGAGTTCAGCATCGAATACCGACGTGCTATCTGTGAACAAGGAGAAAATATAACTACCCTTCAAATAATTAATGTGAGTTTTATTATACGTCTCTATCTAATGTAAGTCCTACTATATTAATCAAACGTTTCGATTCATGTATTTCAGCAATTTCTAAGATATTATTTTACGAAGAATTCTGATAATATTCATGTTCTGAGAATTTTGTTATTGGATACGAACTAACTATGGCTTGAGGCTATTGCTTTTTCTCTTTATTTGTGCTGAGATTCTGTATAAACTAGTTCTGTCGTGTACCAAATTATTAGAATTTCTGCGTAGTGTGTTTATTGAAGGCCATGACCTGGTTATCAATATTCTTGATAATATATATTTCCATCAATTGACGCAGCCTCCACCTCCCATCATCTTTCTACGTATATCCCAACCATTTTAGAGTTAGATTTCAATCCAACCGAATGCAATTGTATACCAGCATACTACATGGAGCACCTACCTAATTGACCTTGACAACTCAACAACTACGTAAAACCATACCCTCTGGTAAGACTGATCCTCAGGCTTTTAGGCTGCTAACTACTCGTAATGACTGTTAAACATTTACACATGAAACCGGCTTAACATTTACAGCACAACCCCATCATCATCATTGTTGATGGTAAATGACCAAGAGAACATTCTCTTAATTTCATTCCATTTGGGTTCAGCACAGCATGTTATCTTCTTCCATACTTTTCTATTACTCGTCGTTTCGTCTGACACTTCTTTTCTTGCCATAAAATCCTTTACACAGTCCATCAATCGTTTCTTTGGTATTTCTCCGACCCCATAGAACCTTTTTTCTCCATCAGAGTAAATTATCTAATTCCCTTTAATGAAACTTTCCTATTTTTCCCATCTCCATCTTAACACATCCCATTAAGTTTTAATTCCACGTTTTGCTCAATGGTTTGTACTACCATTTTCTTGGCGACACCAATCTTAGTGCTGACGATGAATAAATTTTCCATTTTCCTCACTTTCCCTTGTATTTCCTTTTTTCTTGTTTAGCGGTTTCAGGGGTTTTGTTCTTTGGCCTTTGTTACGAAATTTTAATTTGAAATTAAGTAAGGCGATGGAAAAAATTGTTGGGTTGAAACAAGTTTACTAATTAAGCCTTGGAATAAGATGAGCCTTTGTTACATTATTGCTTTCGTTAAAGATGAAAATTAGAAAGTTGGTAGGTGTGCTAATAGTCCGAAAATCGGATTTAAGAGGTAATTATGAGTCTTGAATTTTTTTGGTTACCTAAAGTAGCGTTGCTTTTTTCTTTTTGTAAATATTATGCTTATAAATTTTGATAAGAAAGTTATCGTAATTAGGTAGCCTCTTTTATTACGGCTTGTAAAGTTACGTCTTTACATTTATTATAATTATCCCGAGGCTATTACTGAACCATTATGAGTAGTACCTTGTTTATTAATTATTTCTGAATAGAGCGTTATTTTATTAATATTATGATGTTAAACATTCCTTCAAAATACTGTGTTTATTTAGTTTATCGTGGTATCTACAACATCAAAACACAAACAAAATTAAAAATATTTTCAGACAACTTTACCGAAACAACAATATCGATTACTTAACATTCGATTAATCACATCCCATCGAAATAATCTACCTCATCGATCACCCGGATATAAGTTTGGTATTTATTGAATGTGCCTTCACATGGCAACCATTTGTCTGCCTTCCGTCTTTATTAATACGTCATCACCGGATCGTGTAGTGTCTTCCTTTTTTGGCTGTTAGGAAAAAAGCTCGTTAGGTTATCGTTTATGGAACAATTGATCGGGAAAAAATAGATAGAATCCATCGAAAAGGAATTGATATTAGGACCGTTATTTCTTAATCGTAATCCCGCTGTCTGTCGTTATCCTGATTTATTTGGGTCCGGACTAGCATGTCTTCTTAATTCATTAGTTATCTCTTTAGTAGTAATTTTGTACTTTAAGTTACTTAATTTTAGCTATTATCATATTTCACGACACATTCCAGTAGAAATTGTCAACCTGCAGCTCTATACATAATTTTTTTGAGTTGAAAAAGACTCCTGAATAGCTTATATGACAAGGATCATTATTATTACAATTAACAAATATAAAAAAAAAACAAAAAATGGCGTCAATAAAACTCTATTCAACTCAGTAAACTGGTCACATTTGCAAGAGACTGGTAGCGTCCCACGCTGTATGTCAATGCTTAGCTTATGGCCAAGGTAAAAACACTCACAACCTCGTGCATGAGAAACATGGCCTGAACCACTGTGCCAAGCTACTAATATTTACGCCAATTGAGGTTCTCGTTTACGTCATTTGAGGTACGATGAGCTGGGATGATGAAACGATTATGTTTTTTACGTTGAAACCTATCATTTGCACAACCATCGTTACCAAACTAAAAGGCAATCACGCCACCACATTTCAAACGTCCCAACCATTGATTAAAACCGTTCACACTGTCAATCACTTCCTAAAACGGAAGACCAAAACGCCAAAACGCTATTCATCGAACCCTATGTCAATCACTTCATACATTGCTTCATCGTTACATACAACAGCTAAGTTTCTGTCAACACATCCTGTATCGGCGTCAAACTCTTCAGAACTGTCGATCACGAACAAAACTCCGGATTCGGAAGCCCCCCGTTTCGGAAAGCCCCCCGTTTCGGAAACCCCCCGATATCATACAACTTGCATTGCATAAAGCGGATTCGTGAACGAAAAAAAGATTAAAGAGGTATACAACTGGTAACGATGGATTTGTAAACAAATACAAAGGATTTGGACAAAAATGCTTTTAGATGACATTCCAGTGGAAGCAAAAATCTGGTGGGATTGGAACAAATATTTGATAGGAATGGATGTTTGAGTTTGTATTGAAACTGAACAAATGTTTTATCCAATGTTTGGATCAATAAACTTTGGTTCATGTATATAGAATGGATGTGATGCAAACACGTGTTATATTTGATTGTATGTAACCAATTATTTAGATGTCGGAGACTGCAGTCTCTGAACGTGGATAGAATCAGAACTACTGGAATGTCGAGCAAGTATTGTCGTGTAGTTCAACCTCTTTAGTAATTGCTTGGGTGTGTTTAGTTCTGGCACGATTTATAACGACAACTGTCAGATGAATGATGACAGAGGCGCTCGTCAATTTAGAGGAGTCCGAGCCAGCAAGGGCTTCCATGGCGGACGGCGCTGCGGTTGGTCATGATCGTGTTTCCTACTAACCTCACTGCATTCCAAGTCAACCGACTTGATCGTGATGATTACCAAGACGTAGATGTAGACCGTTTTACTGAAGAACCACTGAGTTATTTTGAAATAATCCATCCTGTCTTATCATCATGAAGAATACTGTATTCTCCGATATATATAAACTTTTGGTACGTTTTGTAAGCGCAAATAAATTATGTACAGTCACGAGCAATAATACATACGCAAAGTTCGAACGCGGATTTCTTGTGGAATAACAATTGCGACTTTGAGATATGACCTACTTTATGATAATACGGTTTCCAAAATATTAGTTTAGTTAACGTAACTTGAAAATGAAATCAAAACAGTAGGCGCAAATTGCTTGTAAACGTTGCTAATTGTACAAATATTGTTTAACAGATACTTTGTATTTATTATCATCAGCCTATGAGGTTCCTACTGCAGAGACTCACGTCTCCTCTCTAGGAGAGGGATGGGCCATCCACCACGAGGACCCAGTGCGGATTAGTAGATGCCACATAAATATCTTCGCATTTCTTGGTTTTAAGACATGACGATTTTCTCACGATGCAGTTATCATTCACTGTTTTGAGATCCTAAATCCATTTAAAATATGTATTTCAAAAGACTAAGACTATTACTTCCAAAGTAATTTATGAACATCATTCATCTCATAAAAGAACTTAATTCATAAAGAGATAATAAAAAAAACGACAGAAAGCCTTTACAAAACAATCTAAGAGATAAAACCACCACATCTAACCCAAAAAGAATCCGTCAACCCAAGATATTTCTAAAACAATAAGACATTGTATACACCTGAGAGCCACAAAACAATTTGACCGGTCATCCGGACTGAGGTATTCGCCCAATTGGAGAATAGCAATGGACTAACAAGTGACTACCGATGGACCGTCCATTCAAGACTGTTTACACACAGGGTGATCGATTTGGTTAGGAAGATATTGAGCGAATTCATCCAGTGTGTCATTGAATATATTTGTTGTGTGGATGTGTTATTTTGTTGGTATTTTAGTATTTAATATAACTAACGGCACGCCTGTTATCTCTAATGAGTTAGGCAGAGGTGTAGGTACTCCGCATTTCCAATTATGTAAAAGTCCCATGTAGTAGGGAGCGAATCTATTGCTATCATGTGGCCACAAATCCAGGAATTGGAGACGAGCAATGGACTAACAAGTGACTACCGATGGACCGTCCATTCAATACTGTGTACATACAGTTAAGGTGATCGAATCGGTAGCTTAGGAAGATATTGAGCGAATTCATCTAGTGTGTCATTGAATATATTTGTTGTGAGGAGGCACTATTTTGTTGGTATTACGTCGTGAATTTTAGTTTTTAACATAACTAGCATCATACCTGTAATTCCTGAAGAGTTTCGCAGTGGTATACCCAAAATATCGGCAGTTTTGATTAAGTTCCATGTAATAGACTAAAAGCTAACAGTGTCCAGGTTTGGATTTTCAGGACTGAATATTGAATTTTTCCATCAGTTAAGGAAAATAATGTGGGTGTACTATTAGGTACACCTCCACCTTACCCTTCGGGGATTGCAGGCGTAATATCTATCTTCTAATAAATAAAGAGAGAAGTCCTGACTGACTGACTGACTGACTGACTGACTGACTCATCAACGCCTAGGTCCAAGGGTTTGGGCTGGGCGAAAGCTGAAATTTTGCACAGAGGTTCCCTTTATTATGTAGACAAGGAATAAGGAAGGATTTTTTGAAATTCAACCCCTAAGGGAGTTAAATAGGGGATGAAAGTGTGTATGGAAAATCGTCATTTTCACGCGGGCGAAGCCGCTGGCAAAAGCTAGTTATATTATATAAAAACATGGAATAACAAAAGACAAAAAAAAACACGTAACAAAAAATGTGGAAAACGTTAATATGAAACTATGAAACGCCAGCTGGTCGTTTATTAAAAACAACAGCAAAACGCTCTAATATAAAAAAATGTATATCCGTTTTTAGACGAGCAATTCACATTTTTATCTCGCAAAACCAGCTAATATTTGCAGAAGTACCCTCACTCCAGCTCTAACGAGATTATCGGCTTTGCCTCGCGTCAGAACTAGGAATACCTGCTTTGCAGTTTTAACTAGATAGATTTAGATGCAACTTTTGTATCTGTGAGGTCACTTGTAACTTTAATTTTATTAACCCTAGATTACATCACGCCTGCAATCCTCAAATGCTAAGTACAGATGTACCGATAGTACCTACATTTTGGCCCTTATGTTTCGGTCTCACGTAATAAGGCAAGACTCGAGTCTTACTCCATCATCCGGACTCCAGGCTCATCATCATAAGCCTGTAATGTTCCCACTGCAGAGACTTAGGCCTCCTCTCTATAGGACACACCGCGGGCCCATTGCGGGTTGGTAGATTATTTATTATTTATTTATTTATTTATTTATTTAAAAAATACATTTTCTTATTTCTTAAACAAGGCACACAAATAGACCTCTGGGGTCTGTCTTAGCATGCCATGACCTGAGATTTGATCAACGCGCTATTAACAGTTAGGTTGTATAGTTACAATAGAATTTATGTAGTATTCTTTCAGCTTACGCTTTACGTTCTTATTATTCAGATGTCACAATATATCTTCGACTTTTTTGGTTCAGAGACATGCTGGTTTCCTTACGATGTTTTTCTTCACCGTTTAGTGTAGGATATCGAAGCAACAAAAATACTGATTAAAGTGATTTTATTTCGACCTAAAATAATCAATTGCCAACATTTTTTGTGTATTTTCGTTAACGGATTCTTGTAAGTGTGTAATGCGTTTTTCGTATTACTTTTTAACCATTTTCCTTATTTTGGTGTTCAATTTTAACTGATCTTTACAAGTTTGTTCATCCATTTATAAAGGGTCCTTAATTATATTCTAGCCCGATATATTTTACATACTCGTTGCCATAGAGCTTCGTATGTCTGTGTATTCGCGAGCCAAAAAAATGACAACCACCAACAACCTTAACGATATTGATGTATCACAGTAATTGGGATATCGACGCTAATTGGCAAAGCCTTTGTATAAAAATTCGGGCGACATTTTGGTTAGGATTGAGATCAAACGTAATGAAGACGAGAATATCTAGAGCGAGTTTTTACATAATTATACGGAGTAAAATAACATAACATAACATCATAATAATATCTGTAATACCCAAAAGAGGTGAGGCAGAGGTGTACCCAAAGTGTAGACAAACAAACCTCTACCGTTCTTTCCCAATCCGTGTACTCGTTCACGATTGTGTAGAAGATCTCGCTCAGGCGATAAGTGTAGGAGTTTCTCACGTACGTTCTGCAAAATAAATACAACGTTAGTATTAGATTTACATACATAATAACACGCCTGTAATTCCCGAAGGGTTAGGCACAGATATACCTTATGGTTCACCCACATTTTTTCAGTTATTTTAAAGTCCCATGTCTCAGGGCACGAGCCTATTGCCAACAATCAGGCACAAATTCAGACTCCATGCTGAAAAATTTTCAACCGAAAAAACCAAACAAAATTTTATACGATCTGGGAATCGATCTCCAGACCTCATGCATAACAGTAGCGCTTGTAGATCAAACAAGCTAATAAGTATACAGCCAGCTAACTTATATATACTTTTAAGATTATACAGATACATTTAGAGACTGTCAGTTGCTTAATGCGAAACACTTTTTTTTTTTTTTTGGTGGGTGGAAAATCATCGAATAACCCCCCCTGCTCTTGGGCAGAGCGAAGGGGAGTGTCAGACTTCTACTGACTAAAAACCAAACCCATGTTCCTTCTTCGCCCTTGTGTCGGAGCCGCGTTATCCTTTCGACAAGCCACAGCCCCGACGGGAATGCGAAACACTTGATAAAACAAAATTACAATCAGTATTTTCAGTGTTACAGAATTATAAAGATCTCTACCCAGTATACTTATTAGCTTGTTCGACTGTACGAGCAACTAATTAATTAGACGCATACTAGTTCTTAGTTCCTGAAGTGCGAAATTTACAAATTGTATGTCGTGAGTTTCACATTATTACATAAGGCACTCTGCAAGCCCGTTTCCCTCGACGGAATTCTTAGAATTTTCTAGAAACTTCCAGCATTAATTAAAGTAAGTACGTAAGCACTATTTGGAGCCATGTGCTAGTGTAATGCCGTGGCTTTGAAATAGCGACTGTGCTCAATTATTAAACTTTTCTGTGTTTCCTCCTGGCTGTATAATTTAATTAGTTATGTTATTATGAAATTTGTTGTTGTTAATGCGCAGTCGTTTGGATGGTAGGGTGCTATTTAGAGCGTTACTAAGTTTAAAATCTTACCGACGTAGCCCGAAGAATTGCCAGACTAAAGTGGCAATGGCCACATTGCTCGCAGAACGGATGGCCCATGGGACCGAAAAGTTCTGGAGTGTCGACCGCGAACCGGAAGACGTTGCGTTGAAGACCTACCACTAGGTCCACCTAGTTGGAGGCCTTCAAGGCAACTTCATTGGTCTACCGATGACCAGGTGAAGGTTGCAGAGATCCGTTGGAAGCGAGACGCACGAGACCGGAAACAAGAGATTTCACATTGTAACTCTTTTTTTTCGGATCCAATGGCAATCAATGACATCAAATGAGTCCCGCTCTGGGTGAAGACCGGAGTGTCAGACTTATACTGACTAAATCCCACCCATGTTCCTTCTGAGCCCTTTGTGTCCCAGGACCGCGGTATCTCTTTCAAACAGTCCCGCAGCCATACCATAACATCTACAGTCTTATTAATTAAAAGCTGTTTTATTATTGCAGTTTACCTTGCCACTTTAATTGCACAAAAACTCTGATGTGAATTTCTTGTTAGCACTTCACCGTTAAGCTGAAAATCCTGTTGTAGTAAAGTCACCGCTATTTAAATGCGCTTAAGGTTTATTTTTAACAAAAACTCCAATTAACAACCAGTCTCAAACAAACAGCAACAGGAGTTATTTACTTTACCGCTGAAACGTTTTGCAGTGACGTAACCGAATTAGAAGCTTACCTATTGCAAGATTTTAAAGAACCAGTACAAAATCCTTTAGAATATGACGTAACCTTGGACACCTGTAATCTTCAAGGGATTAGGCAAAAAAGTCCCTAATAATACATACTAATGTCACCAGTTATCTTTAAGCCCAATGTAACAGGGAGCAAGTCTATGCATTGGCTTCAACCGGACAGAAACCCAGACGCTGCTAATGAGAATTTTGTGATGAAAAACTCAAACACACCAAATTCGCCGATCCAGGAATCGAACCCCAGGACCTTATCCTGCAGTGGCTTTCGACCACTATAGACCAACAAAGTAGTCCTCTAAAAATTACATTTTATTTATACCAATTTGTATGTTGACTACACGACATTGATTTATATTCCATCAAGCATTCAGTCCTGACTCATCGAGATGGTGATTTTTGAGAGGGAAAAGGAAATCTAAGGAATAAGACTCCACCAGGTTTATTCAGTCAAATGTTGATGTCAAAAGGCTTTTAGAACTGCAGTAGGAGTCTAAAGATGTGACTTTGATTGCGGCATGTGAAGTATTTCGTAAATTGAATTTGGGAATACGAACTCTCGGAATATTTTGAAAGGTCGAATTTGTTTTTAACTGATATTTGATTCAAGCTTGTATGGCAAAATCAGTGAATACAGGGGCAGAGTATTAAAATTCTTACTTTAGAGACCGATACATTGAATTCAAAACTGTACGTCATCCGCCTAGTCTTTTCCAAACTATGTTGAGATTGGCTTCCAGGTTGACGTGATGATGTAGCTGAATACCACTATCTATGTATATCTATCTATTTAAATAAAAAAAGAAGTCCTGACTGAATGACTCATCAACGCCCAGCCCAAACCCTTGGACCTAGAAAGCTGAAATTTTGCACAGATGTTCCCTCTATAATGTAGACAAGGAATAAGGAAGGATTTTTCGAAATTCAACCCCTAAGGGATTTAAATAGGGGATGAAAGTTTGTATGGATAATCGTCATTTTCACGCGGGCGAAGCCGCTGGCAAAAGCTAGTTTTACATAAAGCGACTGCCTATCTGATCTCTGCAATAAAATTTGCACCGGGTAATACGATATTTCTTGGTAAGACTGCCATGGTTCTCAGACTTTCTGGCCATTAATAGATAACCTCTAACAACTGCTAAAGATCTATACATTGCAGCCGAGACCAACAGCCTAAAGAGTTTCCTCCGTGCTCCGAGACACGGAAATAACTCGGTATGTAATCGGTGGTCACCCATCTATGGACCAACCTAAAGACCAACCCTAGTTTTGATTAGGCCAAGAGCTCCTCATTTTAAACGTAAATTCTTACAAATCTTCAGTTTAGTACAGCAATTTGGCAGACATTCCGGTCTCGTATAGCAATCCCGCTGCTGAATTACTAATGCCAGTTTCAGCGTTTGGGGACCTAACCAAACCTGTTGGTGGCTTGAAAGTTTTATGCTTAGTTGATAGTTCAACGGGTTTTGCACCTGCAAAATTGACTAAAGTACACAACTATTATCGTGATGTTTTGCTGTTTATTTAGGGACGGTATCTATTCTTATATTACAAAGAGTAAGTTTGTATATGGAGGGTAATTTGCGGAACTACTGACCCGACTCTGAAAATTCTTTTATCAACGAAAAAGCTAAAAGCTAAAAAGTAAAAAGCTACATTATCCCCAAGTCTTTTAGTTCTAGAGGGTTAATTTTTGTACATAACGGGAGCAAAGTCTCGAGCAAAAGCTAGTCTTAAATGCTTCAAACCTTTTTCTTTATTGTACAGCAAACCTTACATCTTAGCTTATAGCTCATCCCAGAATTGAGTTCGCAATAAAGTTTTAAATTAAGTTAGGTTGGCATTTATTTTAGACATTACTGTTCCCCAATATATCAATAAGGCCGCAAACAACAAGTAAGAATGAGAAATAACAAAGGCTTGTTTTTAAAGAAAATAACTGGGAATTTTCAAAAATGTTTGTGTAATATTTCAGTCTCATCCCAAAAATAGGACACAAACAACTCAAGATGAAAAAGGTCGCCAAGAAAAGACCAATCAGTGAAGAAATCTGTCAAAACAAACTTTATTTCAGAATTCTTACAGAAAATAAATCGAATCGACTATTTCTTAACAAAGAAAAATGAGGTGATGGAATTGATAACAAATAAGAGTACGAGGAGCGGTGGCCCAACTGTAGAAGCCCCGAATTACGACTAATAAGTCGTGAGTGGGAACCCAGTACGGTGAAGGAAAAAACATTAGGAAATCGGCTTATATTATAAACCATTTCCTCTCATAGAGAGGAGGCCTGGAATCCCAGCAGTGGGAACATTATAGGTTGGTGTTGATGATGAATTTGATGATGTCATAACAAAGAATGAGAAGGAAAGGTGATAGAATTCCGCCGCGGAAGGCGCTCCGGGCGTCGGGGGTCACGCGATGACCTCCAGCCACCGTACACGCGGGCCTGTGGACGGTGAGTAACGGGCTAGCTCGCCGTCCGGCCGTCGTCATGACGGCAACGGACCGTGTCGGCGGTGCGTACGTGTTCCACGCGTGCCTCAAAGAGATGTCAGCAATATGGAAGGGGCCCGCAAGGGCCGACGCCCGTCAGGGCTGTGGATTGTCGAAAGGTTAACGCGGCTCCGACACAAGGGCGAAGAAGGAACATGGGTTTGGTTTTTATTCAGTAGAAGTCTGACACTCCCCTTCGCTCTGCCCAAGAGCAGATTCATATTCATCATTCTTTATTCGATGATTTTGCACCCACAAAAAAAAAAAGGTGATAGAATTAATGACAATTACAAAGTTCCGTTCACAAGAAGAGTTTATTTATTTGTCACTCAACTTTCTACAAAAGTTTTTCCATACAAATGAAATATTATTATGAAGTGCCTTTTATAACCATTGGAACATTCAACTCTTTTGTAAATATTTATAAAATGATAAATATCAGCTGCGGATATTACAGCTTTTCTTTGAATTCAAAAATGAAACCTCATAATTTAAATTTCTCTTTCACAAATTGGGGAACTCAATCGGAAGCTTTCAGTTATTCGTAATTATGTACAAAATGCGATTCGAAATTTATTAATTGTGGCCGAAGTTTGGTCGATTGCCAAAATATTATATTGGATTGAAGCCAGCATTGGAGTTACAATCATTGCTTTCGTCATTATTGTTTCTCTGACTACCTTCAGTTTGGAATGAAAAGCCCGTGGCTTAATAATAACTGCTTGGTCGGTCTTCAGGTTAAGCCGTGGTTGCCTTGGTCCGTCGATGGGTGATAATCCCATTACATGTCATGTTTCCTATGTGCCTCGGAAAGCACGTTAAGCTGTTGGTCTCGACTGCCATATATCATTGGCAGACGTTGCAGGTAGTGGCCTACAAGTCTGACATCCAGTCTTACTTAAGGATATCATTTATTACCTAGTAATAACTGGGTTGTGGAGGTCAGATTGGAAGTCGCTCCATGTAAAATACTGGTACCGGAAAACAGCAGCATCCGGTTACACATAAAGGAGATCCCAACATACTTAGGAAAATGCTAGGCAGATGACGATGTTGTGACGATAATGGGTTGCGTGGCGCAGGTTATATAATAAAACCACGTAACCTTGTCAACATAAAAATATATTTAGAGAATTAAATGGGGTGGTGTACGTTCACTAATCACACACTCAGTAGGCTTTCCTGTGGGGTGCACGTTACTGCCCTGTTAGCTGGCGTGGCGATGACCGCAGCGAGGTGCCACGCTGGATATCAGGGGTGAAGGCCGACAGGTGGTCGCGTCGACCCGGTAATCTGCTCGGCGAGGCCCACGCGGCAAGAATGGCCGACGTGGGAAGTCCGCTATGGCGCGCACGACAGGTACCAATACGGGCCCTTGTTGTGCAGGCGCTCAGAGAGTTGGTGGGAGTTCCTCCAACCGGAACTTTGGACCCTGGAACATGACGTCCAGCGTGTCACGAGATGACCAAAGGTCAACCCCGCTGATTGCGACACCAAGCCAAGCAAAGCGAGCAGCAATAACAGTGCGCTAATGAAGGTGCTGGTGGATTGTCACAATCAGACGGAGTTTACAATATGAAAATGAGAATTTAGGCATGATGGCACATTTTGATGTGTCATCGAAACACTATCAAAATGTTTACTAGCTGAAGGCGATTATAATTGAAATTACATGAAATTAGCGTAGAACAAAGTCAGATAAAACAAGCATACATGCCAAGTTAACCTAGAAAGATAAAGAACAGAAAATATACACATGATCATGCTATCAAACGCTTACCCTATATGCGGGGATCCAGGACACCGAATTTAAATGCTCGATGGCAGAGAATTTGGTTGATTAGGTAATTAGCTGTTGTAGGACCGGATAATGGCGAGTTAAGACGCGTGTGAAATCACTGATGTAAATTAAAATCAGGTGAGACGTGTGACCGCTCTGATCCGGACCAATTTTCCTAATGTCAAAAAAGCTAGGTGACGTTAGCCGCGTTGGAAGTATAGAGCAGGCAAGCGCGAGCCCATAGACAAATCCTCACTCGCGCGCCCGTTTGTTCATGGAACGTATACATTTAGTGATACTAATTTCTACCGCACTGCTTCTTGTTAATATCTGTGGTTATTAAGTTTGACGTTTCTACGTTATGTCATTGTCAGTGAATGTAAACAAACAATGAATCGTTATGTTTTTAATGTTAATTTAGGAAATATGTGTGAATTAATCAAAAATGTAACGTACAACGTTACAGTACCCCGCCGCTTGGTGAGGGTTTTTACCTCAGTAAAAATCCTTTACTCCTATTACACCTCCATCTGTTTTACGACCCCTTTTATTCATCATCGTTCATCCATCATATCTCATATTCATAAACTTTGCATACTGGCAGACTACCTTAACAAGAGGTGAGTCCGCGCCCTAGCAGTTATGTGAGAGTACCATGTCCGTAGTTGACATGATACTCGCGCAAAACAGACGTGCAAACGGCTTCATGAGAGCAAAAGAATCCTACTGGGTTATACTATTGAAATGGATATGGCATAGGCTTATTTAACGAGTTGCAACCGCTCTGAAAGTTAATTTTGTGATAATAAAATCTGGATGTAGGCTTATTTTAGGAGTATCCACCCGCTCCTGCATAGGCTTATTTAACGAGTTGCAACCGCTCAGAAATATTGACTATCGGTAAAAACGTACCGAGTTTGGCGACAACTAATCCAGAGGTTCCGAACAAATGAGGAGAGACCACGGGTAAGGCACATGATAGAATCAAGTGAGCGTGGTTCTCCATCGGGGCTGAATTAGAAAGCCGAAAAAAAATGACGGATTAGGACACGTTTAAGGCACTGATGATTCCATCTAGTGAGCGTGTCTCCGTCGGAGGTTGAATTTATGCACTGTCTTATGCAGTGGCTTTAATAAATAAAAAAATTAAATAAATGAGAAAAAGAAAAAAAAAATTGAAGAGATTTTATTTATTGACTCCTACTAATTTTAAGTCCTTTATATGCCAGGAACCTAAGTCCTTGCCTTTCATATCTTGAAGAACGTAGACCAATGGTGATTTCTTGGCAATGACTTTTGCCTTAATAAATTTTGGAGCTAACTTTTTCGAGAACCTGTTCCCCTTGTCACTCAAGAAATAAGCGCGTTTCATGACCACGTCACCAACGTTAAATTCGGCAAATTTTCGACGCAAGTTGTAGTGCGAGGTGTTCTTCACATGAGCCTGCCATAGTCTGGATTGCACCGTATCGAAAACGCTAGAAAGGCATCCTAAGTTTTCGGCGTAGGCATCACGTGGCAAAAACAATATTTCGTTGCCGAGGTCGTTGTCCGTGTAATGAGTACCGCAAGTTACAAGTTCGCGACCGAAGACCAGGAAAGCTGGAGTAAATCCAGTGGCCTCGTTAACGGAGCTGTTCATGGCAAATTGCACCTTAGGAATATATAAGTCCCAGGATCTGTGATCATCATCCACATAAGTTGAAATACACGTTATTATCGTTCTATTATATCGTTCCACCAAATTAACCTGAGGGGTATATTTTGGGGTGTAGAAAACGTTTGGAATTGCGTATTTCTTGAACAAGGCATCCGCGACCTTCCCTGTGAATTGGGTACCATTGTCCATTAATATCGCTTGCGGTATGCCGTGAACGAGAAACACCGATTCCTCTAAGATTTTGGTAATGATCTCAGCGGTAGCTCTTTTGATTGGATATATTAGGCAATATTTTGAAAAACAACATGTTATTACTAATATGTAACTATTTTGCTTTCGCGAAATTGGAAGTGGTCCCATAAGATCCATTGATAACATTTGGAATGGTCGTGAACAATCTTTTGGGCGACCCATTTCTCCCAGTGTCTGGTGATTTTGGGACTTGTAGGCTAAACATTTGTCGCAAGTACCTATGAATTTTACCACTGCCTGGTACATGCCTGGCCAGTAGTAGCGTAAAGCAAGACTACGGTATGTTTTAAATATGCCCATATGACCAGCCGTGGGCACTGAATGGTTTTCATTAATGATTTGCTCACGTAATTCGGTTGGCACGACCTCCTTCCACGCGAATTCTGAAGTTAAGTTATGTTTATTTTTCGATAATCTATATAAAGTGTTATTTTTAATTATGAAGTTTTTAAATTTAGTAGGGTCAATTAAGCAACCGTCATAAATATTCCTGTACCAAGAGTCTTTAGTGTCCAAATAAGAGTTGGAAGTACTAATGGCACTGATAGGGACGATTCTAGACAATGCATCTGGTATGACGTTATCCACGCCACGCCGATGTTTGAGAATAAAATTAAACGCTGATAAACGAACTCCCCAACGAGCTAACCGACCCGTTGGATTGCTTATAGAGAGAAACCACTTGAGCGCGCTGTGGTCAGTATAAACAGTGAACTGTTGACCATTTTCGATGTAACAACGCCAATATTCTAGGGCGGTTACGACGGCCAGCGTCTCGCGTTCGGTTATGCTGTAATTCTTCTCTGCTCCGGTTAATGACTTACTCATGTAGGCGATTGGATGTTCCTTTCCATCAATTGTTTGGGTGAGCATTGCTCCAAGGCCAAAATCGCTTGCATCCGTATGCACCTCAAACGGTTTGTTGTAATCTGGACACAGACTGGCAGTAACGTGCGCCCCACGTTGGGCGCCAATGTGACGATAATGGGTTGCGTGGCGCAGGTTATATAATAAAACCACGTAACCTTGTCAACATAAAAATATATTTAGAGAATTAAATGGGGTGGTGTACGTTCACTAATCACACACTCAGTAGGCTTTCCTGTGGGGTGCACGTTACTGCCCTGTTAGCTGGCGTGGCGATGACCGCAGCGAGGTGCCACGCTGGATATCAGGGGTGAAGGCCGACAGGTGGTCGCGTCGACCCGGTAATCTGCTCGGCGAGGCCCACGCGGCAAGAATGGCCGACGTGGGAAGTCCGCTATGGCGCGCACGACAGGTACCAATACGGGCCCTTGTTGTGCAGGCGCTCAGAGAGTTGGTGGGAGTTCCTCCAACCGGAACTTTGGACCCTGGAACATGACGTCCAGCGTGTCACGAGATGACCAAAGGTCAACCCCGCTGATTGCGACACCAAGCCAAGCAAAGCGAGCAGCAATAACAGTGCGCTAATGAAGGTGCTGGTGGATTGTCACAATCAGACGGAGTTTACAATATGAAAATGAGAATTTAGGCATGATGGCACATTTTGATGTGTCATCGAAACACTATCAAAATGTTTACTAGCTGAAGGCGATTATAATTGAAATTACATGAAATTAGCGTAGAACAAAGTCAGATAAAACAAGCATACATGCCAAGTTAACCTAGAAAGATAAAGAACAGAAAATATACACATGATCATGCTATCAAACGCTTACCCTATATGCGGGGATCCAGGACACCGAATTTAAATGCTCGATGGCAGAGAATTTGGTTGATTAGGTAATTAGCTGTTGTAGGACCGGATAATGGCGAGTTAAGACGCGTGTGAAATCACTGATGTAAATTAAAATCAGGTGAGACGTGTGACCGCTCTGATCCGGACCAATTTTCCTAATGTCAAAAAAGCTAGGTGACGTTAGCCGCGTTGGAAGTATAGAGCAGGCAAGCGCGAGCCCATAGACAAATCCTCACTCGCGCGCCCGTTTGTTCATGGAACGTATACATTTAGTGATACTAATTTCTACCGCACTGCTTCTTGTTAATATCTGTGGTTATTAAGTTTGACGTTTCTACGTTATGTCATTGTCAGTGAATGTAAACAAACAATGAATCGTTATGTTTTTAATGTTAATTTAGGAAATATGTGTGAATTAATCAAAAATGTAACGTACAACGTTACAATGTGGTTCGAGTTGATGGAGTGAATAACTTCCGTGTTAAGATGGAAGGTGTGTACATTTGCATAATCTTCTTCTTGTTACCTAGGCGAGATTTCAGCAAGAACTTAAGCCAATTCCTCATAAAACCTGTCCATAACCTCGTCTGGATTTGTCATGGTTGGTTATCCTAGATTTATCAACGTCCAATGTATTGGGGTCTGGCAAATAAAAATACGGTGTTTCATTTAAATCACGAAATATAGCATTAGCGGCAACCTTCATTAAGTTCGGGTTAAGGAAAAAGGTTGCGAAAAAAATGCGGTATAAAAACAATCTGTAAAAGGGAACAGCCAAAGTAATGGTTTTGATTTCCACGATAATTTGGGGACCAAACAAAAAAGATTGAGTTCCTTCAAAGCTTCCAGTCTTGGTAATTACCCCGAGCACTTGTAATCCGTATCATTCGCCTTTTTCGGTACCCTAATTTCAACCTAAGCACTCACTCTAGTAAATCAAGTTTCATAATTATGTAAAGTCTGATGAAAACCCTCAAGGGGACGTTTCCAACATGCTCATCTTCAATTTCTGTACCTTTGGCATCGTTCAAACATCTCCCTTTCCTGGACCTTGCAAAAGTATTCAATTTTAGACCCTATTTGTGTTTGCGAAGGTTCGATTCGAATTGACGTTTCTGAAATGGAATTCGTCCCGCGTCGCAAAAGGTCGCTTCGCGTGACAAGAATGCTTTCTTTAGCATTTTGATCGCATTTGATTGGGATGTGTGAAGTACCTACATTTTATATACTTTGTCCTATTTATATGTTAAATGCTACTTCAACTTCCGAGGGCGTACAGCTTGCGTAAGAATATCAAGTGTATTTAAAGGAGGAGCTCGTGGTTGGATACTATCTTGAATCTTCAGGTTAAACCGCGTTTGCATAGGTTGGTCTGTGGATAGGTGAACACCCATTACATTCTTGTCATTCTTCTCATGAGACCAACGCTTTGGAATGGGCAACTACAGTACACTCACGAGTTATTATGCCTTGTGACTGGGACTGTAGCTTAGTTTATTTAGCTTCAGTAGTTTACTGCCGCACTCGGAGAGCTTCAGTGGTCGCTTGGAAAAGGTTTTTGGCAGTTTTGTCATACAAAAGTATGTCAGGCCTTTGCTGGGTGGCGGCTTGAGTAATCGTTGGATATCTCTGAGTGCCGCAGTTAGTTTAATTCGACTATTCAAAAGTGCCAGTAACTGCCCTACTTTTTTTATTTTTTATTAAAACGTTGCCCCACACTAGGAATTTCTCCTGTATCGTGGGTGCGTTCACAAATATATAAACTCACATACACAAATACCCAGACCCGAAACAACTATCTGCAGGTCATACAAATATTTGTTCCGTGCGGGGATCGAACCCGCGACACGCAACGCTGCAGTCCAATCGGTTAGCCACTGCGCCAACCGTGCCGTCACTTGAAATAAATGCTTTGATTTTGATTTTTTGATTACATACCGAGTTTCATCAGTGCCTTGGAAACGTTGGTCCGTTGGTCCCAGTTGTCATGTTGTAGATCTTTGACAGTCGGGACCGGTAGTCAGTGGGTGGGTTGGGAAGGTCAGATAGGCAGTCGCTCCATGTAAAATACTAGTAGTTAGCTGCATGCGGTTAAACGTAAGTCTGACCCCTACATAATTGAGTAGATGATAAAGATTTATGGTTCCAAAAACAAATGACATTGGATATTTTCCAAAAAAGATAAAACGCTTGCATACTACAGTGAAACCTGGTTAAGTGGGACCTCATGGGACCTGAAAATTTGTCTCACTTATAGAGGTATCCCACTTACCCAGTGTCTCAGATATCCAGGCAAAAGTGTTGGGACCTCAGCATGACTTCCACTTATGGAGGTTTCTCACTTATCCAGGTCCCACTTAACCAACTTCACTTCACTGTATAACATACTGGATATAAAATGCTTTTTATAAAAAAATATTTTAGTTATTTACCTAGTTATGTTTATTGACCTAACCTACTCCATTTTACTCAGTCCTACATAAAACAACAAAAAATATTATTAAGTTCATCTGCCCAAAATAATTTACCTCTACCATATCACATGCATGCAAAGCACCATAAAACCAAAATATGATATTTCCGTCCCAACTTTACGTCCACAAAATTCGTCTAAAATAGACGTCGACGGAGGTCAGACACTAATTTGACAATACGCCCTCCTACCCAGTTCACACTAATGGAATGTTTCTATGAAGATGATAAAGTTCTGCCTTTCCATAAATTGTAGCAATCTGAAGTGAACTTAATAAGGGAACAACAAAGGAGAGGAAGGCTTTTGTAAACGCTCTTAGGATTTTTTTATTTTAAAGTTTAAGTACTGACTTTTATTTGAGATAATTATTCTAAGAAGAAAACTGTGAAATTACTTTGATGAATGTTGAAAACTGCTTCGTTATTCTACTTAGTGTTATTAAGATTTTCCATTAGGAATTTCCCAAAAGCAGTCACGGAGCCCGTTTGATGGCAATAGGCTATGTCCTATAACATGGAACTTAAACATACCTCGCGAAATGTGGTTATACTAAAGGGTTTATTTCATCAAAATATTCAAGGTTTCTCTTCAAAGCAACTTGAAATTGAATTGTTTTTAGAAAGAACAAAGTTTGAAATTGTTTGTTTTACTGAGCATTGGTTAAGAGACTATGAGATGCTAATTAATTACGCAAATTACAGTGTGGGAAGTTGCTTTAACCGTAAATCTAAGATTCGTGGGGGTTCATTAATCTTAATTAAAAATTGTATTAAATTTAAAACTCGTAGTGATATTGTTAATCTATCGGTTGAATATAATATTGAACTGTCTTGTGTTGAGCTCGATAAGCATATAATAGTGTGCGTTTACAGACCTCCAAATTATCAAAACTACTCTATATTTGAGTCAGTAATGGAAGATGCTTTAGCAAAACTTGCTACTAGTCATAAATCTCTAGTTGTCTGTGGTGATTTCAATGTTAATATTTTAGACAAAAATTCGAATACCAGTAGATTTTTACATCTTTTTAAATCATTTAACCTGTTAAACGTGTTTTCAGAACCAACCCGAATTACTGCAAATTCTGCTACATGTATTGACAATGTTTTTTGTGGTTGTGAATACTTGGATAAATCCATTGTAAATTACCTACCTTCTGATCACAGCGGTCAATCCGTAGTTTTCGAGTCCTACACACCAGTACAAAAAATACAAATGACATCTAGACAAATAACACCCAGCAATTTAAATAAGTTTAATGAGAATTTAATTAGTAATTTAGGCATTCCAAGCCAAATTATTGACAATGTAAATCTGTTTTATGAGGAATTCTTTTCGGTGATTCACACCGAGTTCAATAATACCATAAAAACGAAAACTAAATCTATTTGCCCTAAGTTTATGTTCAGTGACTGGGCAACAAAGGGCATTAGGAAAAGTAGGGAGCGATTGTTTGAGCTGTACGGTCTTAAGCCTTACATTAACTCTGAAACTTTTAATAAATATGTTGCAACTTACTCTAAAATTTTCAAAAACGCTTGCAAAGTAGCTAAAGCCCTATTCATTAGCAACAAGATTAAATCCGCCGATAATAAAATAAAGACGGTTTGGAAAATTATCAATAGTGAAACAAATAGAAATAAAAAAAAATAATAATGATATCACTCTAGAGACTTCACGTGGCCTTTTAAATTCTAAAAACGAAGTTGCTCAAGAATTTGTAGATTTCTTCACTAGTATCCCACTTAAAACTACTGAAACCTTAAATTCATCACCCTTGCTTTCTATTGAGTTACTTAGAGCGAACGTTTCAGCCTGCCCGGTTGAGTTTCAATTTAAACATATAAACCCCATAGCAGTCACTAAAGCTTTTAAGGAAATTAAAGTCAAATTAACCGAAGATCTATGGGGACTGTCGATTAAAGTTTGTCAAGCTATTATTGAGACTGTAACTCCGTATTTAGCCTTAATATTTAATTTGTGTGTGGACCAGGGAGTCTTCCCGGACCTTATGAA
Organism: Diarsia mendica; assembly: GCA_949316265.1. Lineage (NCBI taxonomy): Eukaryota > Metazoa > Arthropoda > Insecta > Lepidoptera > Noctuidae > Diarsia > Diarsia mendica. The sequence goes on along the minus strand of OX438888.1, from coordinate 3,022,609 downwards.
ATACAGCAAGGTAATACCACTTTTCAAATCCGGTGACAGTAAAGACACCAATAACTATAGACCCGTATCCGTTTTGCCAGTTTTCAGCAAGGTGTTTGAAAAGGTGATGCTTAATCAAATGCTCATCCACTTTAACACCAATAAAATCTTACATGAGAAACAGTATGGTTTCACCAAAGGACGTTGTACGACTGACGCCGGTGTCACCTTATTAAAACATATATTTACTGCGTGGGAAGAGTCACAAGATGCCATAGGGATCTTTTGTGATCTCTCGAAAGCATTTGATTGCGTCAATCACGAAACCCTTCTCATAAAGCTTGAACATTACGGTTTAGGGAAACTTGCGCTCAGTTTAATGAAATCCTATTTAAACGATAGACATCAGCAAGTACAAATAAATGGTGTCAATTCAACGGGCTTAAAAGTAAGTATGGGTGTGCCACAAGGTTCGATATTAGGTCCCTTTCTCTTTTTAGTCTATATTAATGATCTACCCCATTTATTTAAAAACCAACCTGAAATGGTATTGTTTGCCGACGATACTTCTTTAATATTTAAGGTAAACAGACGTGCCACAAATCTTGATGACGTAAATAACGCCCTACTGCAGGTTCATAATTGGTTTACCGTCAATAATTTAGTCTTAAATGGGAAAAAAACGAAGTGCATAAGATTTGCTCTACCAAATGTCAAAAGTACTGATTGTGACATAGTATTGAATCAAGAGACACTAGAATTTGTCGATGAAACTGTTTTCTTGGGGATAACGATTGACTCGAGGCTACAGTGGGGTCCGCATTTAACATCTCTTGCAGGACGGCTGAGTTCAGCAGCATATGCTGTTAGGAAAATCCGCCAATTTACTGACGTAGATACCGCGAGACTAGTCTATTTTAGCTATTTTCATAGTGTTATGTCATACGGTATTTTACTATGGGGACGGGCTGCAGACATCGAGTCTATATTTATTCTGCAGAAAAGAGCCATTAGAGCCATATATGGTCTACGAAGGCGCGATTCTCTGAGAGAACTGTTTAAGGAAATTAACATCATGACAGTACCTTGTCAATACATCTATGAAAACATCATGTACGTTAGGAAAAATCTGCATTTGTTTAGCAAAAGAGGTGATAGACACCACTATAATACGAGGAATAGGGACCAACTAGTTCAGCCAGGTTTCAGGCTAGCTAAAGTAGACTCATCTTTCATGGGGTACTGTTTAAAATGTTACAATAAAATACCCCCTCACATTCTTCAACTGAGTGAGACGAAATTTAAAACTTGTGTAAAACGCACACTATGTAGGCAAGCATACTATAAGTTGGGGGATTACATTGATGATAAAAATGCTTGGCTCAATGCTGGTCCTGCTCCACAACCTTAGGGGCAAATAAATCGACTATCATGTGAAGTTATTGTAGAGGCTGCAGAAGATTGTAAAAATATCTTTGCATTGTATAGATTCAATGTCTTAATATTGTATAATTGCATGGCACATGTGTGAGTACTATGTACTATAAAGCCACTTTTTACATTTAGTTATATTTTAGTGACGTTGCCCTGGTGGCTGAGAGAATGTCATGCTCACTCAAATGTCTCGCTGATGGTGGCGGGTGTGTCGGATCATTTAGTTCCCTTCAAAATGGTTGAGTTAGATGGTGCTGATCCATGCGTCATGTTCGTGAACGGGCGCTGTCAGTGGAGACTGGTCATTCCTTAGTTGCCATGGTGTAGATTTTTTTTGATTTGTTTATTACATCTTTACTCTGGACGCTCTTAACTTGCACGTCTTGCTACATAGTTCTCACATAATATACCATCTCAACATGAATGATATAATGTACCAAGATTTTGTAACAAATTCTGATTTAAAAGAGTGTCCATGGAGTTTCTTGCCCGTTCTTCTTCATGAGATCTACGTTAGGGAACTGGCAACTACAGTACTTTCACAAGTTATTATGCCTTGTGATTGTGACTGTAGCGTAGGAGTGCAATGCGTCGTTTCGGGAGTTGCTGCGTCGGGCTGCGCGGCGCCGGATGTTACCGGCGGCGAGTGCTGTGGGTGCGGGGGCGCGCGGCGGCGTGTGCCGTGGCGGCGGGTGCGCGGGGTTCCGGGTCGCGGAGCGGCGGTTGCACGTTGCGGCGTGCATTTGTTGTTCCGTGATTCGGGGTCTCGAGCATTCGTTGTTGCGGTTTGCGTCGCTGCGTGCTTTTGTGCTTGCAGTGTTCGTTGTTGCGGGCATTCGGTGGCGTGTGGTTCGGCGTGGTGGCTTTCGGAATGACGTATTGCACTCGTAGTTTCGTTTTTTTTGTGAAATGTTCTTGTGACATTCAAAAGTGCCTGTAATGGCTTAATTGAAATAAAGAATTTGAGTTTGAGTTTGAGTTTGAGGTACACTTTTCCTTAACTCTTTGATTTCAGACGTGATTTTATTTTTATTTTAATTATTGTGAATGTTGAAGAATTTAACCATAAGTATAAAGTAGTTTTGGTTTTAAAACGGCTCCAAATCAGATAGGCAAACTCTTTATGTAAAATAGCTACATCTGCTTAGACCGGAAGTCGTATCCAACATAGCTGGGTAAAGGCTACGCACATGCTGATGGTCTTTATAACAGCTGTAACCGAGACCTTTAAGAGCACACTCGAAAAGAGATCGGATCTCCATATTATAATAACATACTACCCGTTAATGTTTACCCACGATCCTAAAATATCCTTTTCACTTTCCCAAGATTACTCCTCACATAAACCAACTGTGCACATACAAGGGAACCCCGATAAAATACATAATTTCCTATATCCGGAAAATGGTCCTAATTGCTTTACCAAATATTATTGGCGGTCCTTTGAGTCTCGCAAATGAGTTTATTGGGCAAATAGCCTAATACAGGCCTAATCTCAGTTAATTCCGTGCAGAATTACACGTAAACCTCGTATGTTATTGGACGGTATATCCTGGGACAGTTTGCTCAGACTCAGATTAAATCTAGTTCAAACATTTGTTTAGTAAGTTTACACAGAAAATGTTGCACTGTAATAGTACGGTGGACTATAACGTGTATGAGTAAAGCGATTCCTGAGGTTGGTCAATATTAAATGAAAACAGTCTGTAGCAATGTTTCAACAGAAAAATATGTTATCTTATTTTACAGGCTGTTATAAATGTAAAAGTTTGTAAGACTGAATGTATTGATGTTTGTCACTCTTTCACGCAAAAACTATTGAACGGTATTGGAAAAAAAATGGGACACGGATAGTTTATAATCTAAATAAATACATGAGATACTTTTCTTCCCGGCAGTTTCTGTGTAATAATTAGCAAACTCTACGAGGTCGAAGTCGCCGTCAAAAGCAAGCAGGTTATAAATTATGTATATCCGTAGTTTATCCGAAATTACTCTTCTCCGAAAATCAAATATTTATCAGATAATCTAGTTTTAAAGTTAATAATGTGTATTCACTGTTCTTAAAATTGATTATGTAGGTCAATAATCTAGGTATCTTTTCTTATTTGGTAAAATTATGTTTGGTTTCGTTAGTGTACTGAACTGTGAAGGACCATGACTTTACAGTTGTGTTTCATTTTCATCTGACAGAGATAATTTAGTATAAATTAAAAACATTTTTTATCGAGTTCATTGCTTTTACAACCTGTATTTAATGGTCAACTAAACAGTTTTACGGTTTTCAATTAACAGGCTATATCGTGAACTAAAATAATAAATAGATACTGATCATCTGACAAAAAAGCACTAAATAGAAGTGCTTTTTTGTACACGAAATATCTTCTTGGCCTGAGGCGATCTTAGTCTAACTCAGCAGATTATATCACTAATCCACTTAGTCTTACTGCCCTAAAGCCCACCAAAAACTGGTGTCGCATCTACTATTTACTATCAGTGGAAGTTACTCTGACAATCTGGATGGCTATCCAGATTGATCGCACCATTTAATATGGAAATGTCTACAAATAAAACAGAGTAAGTCGATTCAAAACCTCCCAGAAAGTATACCTACCCAAGTGAAACGCATCGCTTCCGACGAAATCATGGCTTTACTTTGGGACCTACCATCAGACCCCAACAATAGCCACATTTGCGACACAATCCAAATAAACGATGTCCATCGAAAGTTTTCTTTTTCCCTTGATACGTCTTCTGTAAACAAAAGCAGCATTGTAATAGCCTGTTTTGGGAATAGATTCACTGTATTGTTTCGTAGCGTTCGACGGTAAGGGTAAATGGCAGGGAAGGATTTTCGTCGATTTCTTTTTTTGCGTCCGCGTATATATTACTTTGAATTATTGCGCCTATTCTAGGTTACCATTTTTGCGGGGTGAAACGGGAAATGACCGGTTGTTTCACGTAATAAACATGTTTTGAATTTTTTCCCTGGGAGCATTAAAAGGGGTTGTTTGCGGGTTGTTTTATAAATGCTAATAGAATGGTGGCTGTTTGTTGCTTTTATACAAAAAAGTTTTTGTAGAAATAAGATACGATTTATGCTGGAGTTTTTTGTAATTATAATTCCTAAAGATTTTTGTATCTTGTGGTTTCAAGACGAGGAAATTCTCAAGGGAGCAATTCTCATTTTTCGGTAGTGTCCTACGATAACAAGTGCGGGTTTAGATGGCACTTAAGTTGGAAATAATGTACTGTTGTTCCCAATAGGGTAAGATATGGTTTCAAATTTGATACAAAGCCTGTAGGTAGAAGATAATTATAAGGTTATTTTTAAAATTCATTTAAGTAGCATTGATAGTTTCATAATGGTAATACTGTAATTTTTCCTCAATTAATATCGCTCTTGGTTTAGAAGTCCTGATTTTGACTCGCGGGTCGTCTAAATGTTACTAGGTTTACTATCAGGAATTTTAAAATAGCAGCCACGGAGTCTAAATTTGTGTCCGGTTGATTACAATAGGTCATTCGAATTGTGGTTGTGGTATTAGGTACACCTTTGCCTAATCCTTTTGGTATTACAGTCGTGATGTTATAATATATGTTAAAAGTATAGCCTTTTATTTGACTTATTACTTATTCAAGCTTTAAACTCATCTCTTATTAAATAAGCTGTCACCTCAAACCGGCCTTACTAAAAGCCTGACCTAGAATGTTCAGTAGACTTCGTGATCACTTTATCACTTTGGACAAAAACTCAAATCTTCAAAGTTTGAAATACCTACAGCGTGTTTTTGTAACTTACTCAGGTAAAAGTTTAATGCCTTGAGTACTTTGGGAGTATATATTTTCAAGATAATTGGTTCGTGACTGAAGACGTTAAGCGGCGTTTGCCAAGGTCGTTCTGAGGATGGGTGACCATCTAGGATATACCTAGTTACCTTTGTGTCTTGGAAACCACATTATGCCGTTGGTCCTGTCACATGAAGAGCTTTGACAAAGTCTTATTCGTAGATCGTTATCGTTATCTATCGATCTATGACAGCCGGGACCAACAGCTTAGCGTGCTTTCCGAGGCACGGAGGAAACTCTATGAATGCTTCGGTGTATAGTTTTTGGTGAAACAATTTTCGAAGAATAGTGATTCGAAGAAACGTAGGGGACCCCTTCTTCGGCCATACTTCTCTATAACTCATTATCTCATCGTACCATTATGACAATTGGTTAAAATAAGCACGTTACATTTAACGGTACTAAAAGTAACATTATTCTTACTCTATACTACATTATTTTCATCTATCCCGCACACATAATCTCACATACATACAATCCCTTCCAAAAATACTTTCCCCTTTACCCCTTTTAAAAACTTCACGATGCTGATAGACGTATGAATATTTTTATCCACCGGGGAACAATCCAGTGAATGTATTCGTATAAATCACATAGTTTCTGAATTATGAACGGAGAGGCATATTATCTTGTTAAAGTCTACTATTTTGAAAGAAGCTTAAAGGTACAGTCGACAACGAAATTGTTTAGTCACCCTAAGGTTGAATGTCACTTGTCTAGCACGTCATGAAACGTCAAAAACTGTTCTTGCAATAGCGTTTGTCACATTGATCATAATCTGCGTAGTCTTTTTGAAGAATAAGAATAATTTACCAAGTTATATTATTCTTATTCTTATCTTATATACCAGAAATCGATCTGGGTTGTGCAGTCGCACCATTTTAAATACTGGTATTCGGCTGTATCTGGTTAGACAGGAAGCAAACCCAAATATAGTTGCAAAAAGACTACGCAGATTATGATCAATGTGACAAACGCTATTGCAAGAACAGTTTTTGACGTTTCATGACGTGCTAGACAAGTGACATTCAACCTTAGGGTGACTAAACAATTTCGTTGTCGACTGTACCTTTAAGCTTCTTTCAAAATAGTAGACTTTAACAAGATAATATGCCTCTCCGTTCATAATTCAGAAACTATGTGATTTATACGAACACATTCACTGGATTGTTCCCCGGTGGATAAAAATATTCATACGTCTATCAGCATCGTGAAGTTTTTAAAAGGGGTAAAGGGGAAAGTATTTTTGGAAGGGATTGTATGTATGTGAGATTATGTGTGCGGGATAGATGAAAATAATGTAGTATAGAGTAAGAATAATATTACTTTTAGTACCGTTAAATGTAACGTGCTTATTTTAACCAATTGTCATAATGGTACGATGAGATAATGAGTTATAGAGAAGTATGGCCGAAGAAGGGGTCCCCTACGTTTCTTCGAATCACTATTCTTCGAAAATTGTTTCACCAAAAACTATACACCGAAGCATTCATAGAGTTTCCTCCGTGCCTCGGAAAGCACGCTAAGCTGTTGGTCCCGGCTGTCATAGATCGATAGATAACGATAACGATCGATAATAACCAAAAAGAAGGTACCTATTATTGTGTTAGCTAAATATTTTCGAAGTACCGTTACATCGAACAAACAAACGTTGGTGAAACAAAAGTTGCCGTAAGGTTGTCGGTGTAAAGTAACATCGAACAAAAAAGGCATAGACCAAACAAAGCGTCGCAGTATGAAGGCTTCGGTATATAGTTTTTGGTGAAACAATTTTCGAAGAATAATGTTTCGAAGAAACGTAGGGAACCCCGGAAGAAGATATGCTGCGTCGACCCTAAATAAATTGGGATAAGTGCACAAGAATGGTGATGATTTGGTTCACCATAGACCATTCTACTATCACTACATAGTAAAAAACAAAGTCGCTTTATCTGTCCCTATGTCTCTTTGTATGCTTAAATCTTTAAAACTACGCAACGAATTTTGATGCGATTTTTTGAAGTGAAAACTTCTTTAGCGGCGTTGAGCACTTTGGGAAATTGTTCTGTGATGGGTATAAAATCTTAAACTCGCGTCAGGACACGTGACCACGTGACCCTGATCGAAAAAGCGTAAGACGGATGGAGAGTAGACAGCTATCCCCTCTCTACGGCGCGGCGAAAATGTATGCCTGGGCCTACTGTTTCGTTTAGGCAGCGCAGGGCGCTTAATAATAATAATAATTATTATTAATAATAATATAATTAATAATAATAATAATAATAAAATTATTAATAATAATAATATAATTAATAATAATATTCGAGTTCATTCGCTTTACTCGCTGTGAGCAGACGTGCTGTTGATCTACATGGTCGTGTCGGGGCTATTTTAAAGTGTTGATAATCTGGTTCGGTCGATATACTCGGTACCTCTCTTACTATCTTGCGGGGTGTACCATATAGTGCCTGCGCCATCTTGGAACTTGTGGAGCGGTGTCCCTCTCGCACGGTGACTACACAAACTAAATTATAACATTTGAAAAAGTGGTGTGTGCGGTGGGATTTGAACTCGAGGACAATCCGTTTCGGGGCGACGAGTGTAGCGAGTTAAGCCGCTACGCCACCGCTGCGTGATCTCCTGACGGCGAAATTTTGTGCTACTATCTACGGTCATCATATATCATATCGTCATCATAACGTGTTTTTCTTTGCAACGCGTCATACCAATATTGTCGTGTTTGTGAATAACTGTACAACATCAAAATTATAATGTCTCTGTCACCGAACAAAAGCCAGTCAAGTCCAGATCTGCATGCGGGTCAGGATTCTGGTGTCATTGCTAATGTTACGCAAAGAAAAAGGAAACAACCTGTTTGCGAGCTGACGCTGGCTATTGCTGATTTATCTACAGAGTTCAAGAAAACTATGGATGACCTGCGCGCTGACATAAATGGCCAGTTCTCGAACATTAATGTGAGTATTGGTAAATTGAGAGATGATTTCAATACTTTATCTACCACTTCTTCACTATTACAAACCGAACTGAGGGAACTGCGAACAGAATATTCTACGGCAAAAATAGAAATATCGAGTCTTAGCGCAAAACATGATGATCTGTCGCAGGTAGTGACGGAGCTCCAGTCATCAGTGAATTTTAACTCTGCAAACTGTATCGACAGTGCAAAGCGTATTGCTGAGCTGGATATGAGCATCAAGAGCTATGCGGCGACGTCGGTGGCCCTGCTGGAAAGCAAAATAGATGTACTGGAACAGCAGGCGAGGCAGTGTAACATTGAGCTGGGGAACATTCCTGAAAAACGAGGTGAAAATCTGATATCTGTGCTGGAGTCAATTGCGTCAGCAATTAATTTGCCCCTAACAAAGAATGATGTGGTTGCGATTCACCGTGTTCCTCATGCACACACCCAAAATAATCGTCCTAAGAACATCATAGTTAAGTTTGCGTCCCGCCTGCTTCGAGATAATCTACTAAGTGCGTACCGTCTATCCAAGGGACTGACATCCGATCGCATTGGCCTCTCCGGAACACCTTGTCATGTCTATATAAATGAGCACTTAACACTCCGAAATAAGGATTTATTTCGCAAATGTCGTGAAGCAGCCAAAGCTAATAATTTTAGATACGTATGGATCAGAAATGCGTCCGTCTTGGTCAAAGAAACGGATGATGCAGCTACTTTTGCCATTCGTACGGAGGCTGATATATCCAGCAAAATCGCACCAAAAAAGCATCCCTAAAAAATTGCTAATAATTAAACTTTCCCTAGATAGTAAATTTAAGGATCCGGAATCATTTTCTGTTATTAGTTTTAATTTAATTAAGCTGTCTCTTGCAGGTTTATCTTTTCTTTGTGTTATTTGTCTCTTACGCAATTGTGTAAAAGTGTCATTTTTAAGGTACAATATGTCTTATGCTAAAAAAAAATGGTCCGTTGATTATTTTACGGTGCTCCTGCCGATCTTTAAAATGTTGCTGTACAAATATGTCTTTGCCTTATTTTTCTCTACAGGCACCAAATTGAACGTAACGTTTTTCATTGCTCTGTTTATAATGTGTCGTTGTTGCATAATTTTACCAATATTGCTTTTATTTTTTAATACTAATGAATTGCCTCATTTTAATGGCTAATAATCATCTAACTATATATTACCAGAACTGCCGAGGTATCAGGACAAAACTGAACACACTGTATTTGAACATTCTGACTCATAATTACGACGTTATTATTTTCACCGAGACCTGGCTGACACCTGATATCTCTGATAACGAATTTATTGACCAACGTTACCTCGTGTTTAGATGTGATCGTGACCGTATTGTTACTCAAAAAAAAGACGGTGGTGGTGTCCTGATAGCTGTATCTCGTGGATTAAAACCATCTTGCCTCGAATTATCACCCCCTTTAACTTTACCTGAGCATAAAATAGTTAAAATTCCTTCCCGACGTGATAATTACAATTTAATATGTGCTACGTACATACCGCCGAACGCTACGGAAGAAATATACATCCAGTTTCTTAATTCTCTCTCAGCTCTGTGTGATGATCCGTATGTCGACAATATTATATTGACAGGCGACTTCAACTTGCCACAACTCAATTGGATTAAAGTAACTTCATTTATGGAATGTGCTGCGAATACTCCCTCTAATGTAACTCGTCAACTCTTAAACTTTTGCTCACAACTTAATATTAAACAATATAATTATTTAACCAATTGTAATGGTCGTATTTTAGATTTGTTTTTCAGTAATGCACATTCTGTAACGTTTACCTCTGATGACCCACTCTTGCCCATCGATACTTATCATCCAGCCTTTTTCGTCCACGTACCTTTTGTACATTCTCCGGGTATCTCTAATTGCAAAATTCCGAATCCGCTAAATTATTATAAAGCTGACTACGGCGAGATAAATAAAGATATTAGTAATGTTGACTGGAGTAATTTACTTGAAGGGTTGATGCCTGAGGAGGCTGTGTGTACTTTCTATGAAAAAATCTTCGAAATAATTAGATCACATACACCCACGTGCATGCAGAGAAACTTTAATTTTCCCGTCTGGTTTACACGTTCACTCATACGTACTTTTAAAAATAAAACTTGTGCATGGGTAAAGTGGAAGAAATGCGGCAACATAAGTGACTATGAAAAGTTTTCTGTTATTAGAGCAAGGTTCAAAAGGGATGTTGATAGATGCTATAAAAGGTACATGACGTCAGTCGAAGATAATATTGCCACCAATATCAAGGCTTTCTGGACATACATCTCCAACCGTAAAACATCAAATAGAATTCCTAGTACGATACACTATAAGCATAGTTCAGCCAGTGATACAACTACAGCGTGTAATTTATTCTCCTCCTTTTTCCATTCTGTGTACGAGCCATCCACATTTAGCGCCGATTCATGGGTGCCTCCTCCTGCAAGTGCCGATCATGATATCAATCTGTCTAAATTGTACTTCCCCCTAGAAAATATTCGTAGAGAACTGAAAATGTTGGACTCGACTAAAGGACCTGGTCCGGACGGTATACCTGCGTTATTTTTAAAAAACACCTACAGTACAATATGCTATCCCGTATTTATACTATTTAACAAATGTATTTCGTGTGGAGTCTTTCCGGATATATGGAAACGCGCAAATATCGTACCAATACACAAAAGTGGTGCCAGAAACAATGTAGAAATGTATCGTCCAATTTCCATATTATCGGCATTGTCTAAACTATTTGAAAGGCTTGTCCATGCTGAGATTTATCCAGTTATTCGTCATATTCTAATAAAAGAGCAACATGGCTTCGTCAAGGACAGGTCTTGTATAAGCAATCTCTTAATATTTACATCGCAGCTTTTTGAGGGTATTGATAACAGACAACAAACAGACGCGGTGTACACTGATTTCCAAAAGGCATTTGATAAAGTGGATCATAGATTGCTGCTCAATAAAATCGCGTACAATGGCATCAGAGGGGATCTCTTGCGCTGGTTTATCTCCTATATAACCAATAGGACCCAGAAGGTTGTGATCAATGGTTTCGAGTCTAGCTATATACAAGTTACATCAGGAGTCCCTCAAGGCTCAATATTAGGACCTTTATTATTTATACTGTTCATAAATGACATAAAAGATTGCTTTCAAAATTCAAAATTTCTCTTATACGCTGACGATTTAAAAGTTTTTAAACAAATTTCAAATGAACAGGACTGTATTGAATTTCAACGCGATCTTGATCGTTTCTCAGACTATTGCTCTTATAATAAATTGTATCTTAGCTTGCCTAAGTGCCATAGTATAACGTTCACTAAAAAGAAAAATATCATACATTTCAATTATCGCCTAGCTAATAGTATTACCTATTAACAAAGTTAGCAATCTTCGTGATCTTGGTGTGCAGCTAGACTCGAAACTTCATCTTGATATACATGTAGAAAACATTGTCAATAAGGCATATCAGATGTATGGCTTTGTAATGAGAGCATCTAGAGATTTTCATCGCCCATCCACCTTCTTGCACCTATATAAGTCTATAGTTAGGCCGCAATTAGAATACGCAGTACCAATCTGGAATCCTTACTATGCGAAATATATCGAAATGATTGAATTAGTCCAACGTAAGTACCCTCGTACTATGCAATTTAGATGTTTCCGGAGGAAAACACCAATGAAATCGCTGCTAAAAAAATACGATGTGCTTACTTTACAGTCAAGACGCGTCCTCCTTGAGACAATGACATTATTTAGTATATGCCGTAACAAGTTTGATTGCCCTGACTTGGTGTCTGGTTTGTGTTACCTGGTTCCTCGGACAGTGCATGGACGTGAGGTACGTGCCAGGCGACTGTTCGCCACCAGCTTTTGTAGATCCAATGCTGGTGTGCGCTCACCGCTATACCGTCTTGTCGACACATACAATTCGCGTTTTGATGCAATAGACATATTGTTCCTAAACAAATATAAAGAAGACGGATCACAATCCATATAAAATTACCCCACGTCCTATAACAACGTGACATATCTCAAAAAAAAGATAAAAATGTATAAAAAAATATGGCATACTTCCTAAGTTCATTTTTTTACACCTTCATATGAAAAAGTTGCAATGAAAATAGTTCAGGCGCTGTTCTGAAAAATTCGTTCGTAATGAGTATTATTGGACCGATTTAAAAAAATATTTTTTTGTTTGAAAAGGTAGTCCCACGGCCATAAAGTCAGGTCTCCGGTCTCCAGGATCCTGAAGAAATGAAAGTCAAATCTCAAAAATAAGCTCATTTTTGTACTTCACATTATTAGTTTTTCACTGTCTTGTTGTTTCTTTTGACTTCATACACGAAAGACATTATTCGCCTGATGTGGGATTTAATGTGGGGGTATGTAACAGCATTCTAGCGTCCCCTTTCTCGGAAGAGGCTAGGATGTTGTATCGGCTATTGTTTGTTATTTATAAGAACGAAGAGGGTTAGTTAACGAGGTTATAAGTAATTATTATAATATAAGTGTGTTACTCATTGTTTAGTTGTAAGTTGATAATTGTATAGTTGTAAGTTGATAATTGTATAGTTGTAAGTTGATAATTGTATATGTTAAAGGGGTGACATTATCACTGAGTGATAAAACTCCAATAAATAAAGATTAAAAAAAAAATAAAAAAAACAGAAACGTCAGTGGTAACGCGAGGGAGTGATCGACAGAGGTTGTTTCACTAACATTAACACAAATGAGAGAGACGAATAACGATAGCGACGCGACGGGGCAAGCGAAGCTAAGGAAATGCAAGTGAATAATGTTGTTTCACTCGTTCTAATGCGAGTTCTAAGGAACAATTAAATGGCGCTGTCAGTCTCCTGACTGACGCATCCAGCCCAAATAAAATATTACACTCATAACATGGGCGCATACCCCCAATGTCCTGCGTCCATGTAGGTATACAAGAACAACAGTTATATTCAACCACGGCATTCCTTCTTTCCTTAATTCGTCTATTATAAAGCACATAGGTGTGGTACTCCTTTCTTCAGATATGCCGTGATTGAATCCTGCCGTGATTGTTCTGTTGAGATCAACAGAACATTATTTTGTATCGTCGTATTTATTATTTATTTATTTCGTCGTCATCATCATCAACAGCCTATTAATGTTCCCACTGCTGGGACACAAGCCTTCTCTTTTTGAGAGGAAATGGGCTTCTTCCAAAATATTCGCGTTAGGAACATGTCTTTGACGTCCTCGTAGTATTGGATGCTGGCATGAAACACAATGATTGTGCGCTTCTATGTTATGAGCAGGAGCTGCTTCACCCGCTTTTTGGGTTAAACGATGGTTAATCAAACGCCAACCAGAATTAGGTACAATATTGATCTCGTTCCGTCAAACGGTACCTGTAAAAATTATTACATTATTCACTTGCATTTCCTTAGCTTCGCTTGCCCCGTCGCGTCGCTATCGTTATTCGTCTCTCTCATTTGTGTTAATGTTAGTGAAACAACCTCTGTCGATCACGCCCTCGCGTTACCACTGACGTTTCTGTCTCATCATAATGCAATAAGTCAAAAGAAACAACAAGACAGTGAAAAACTAATAATGTGAAGTACAAAAATGAGCTTATTTTTGAGATGTTACTTTCATTTCTTCAGAATCCTGGAGACCGGAGACTTGACTTTATGGCCGTGGGACTACCTTTTCAAACAAAAAATAAAACCGACTTCAAAAAAAAAAACAAAAAAGTGAAAAATTAACTTTAGAAGAAAAATCAGTTTCTGAAGTCGGTGACTTCTGTTTGTTTGATTTCATGTTTTTGCCACCGACTTCAGAAACTGATTTTTCTTCTAAAGTTTATTTTTTTCACTTTTTTTTTGAAGTCGGTTTTATTTTTTGTTAAAAAGTTTTCATTTTCAACCACTTTTTAGTGGTTCACACGTAAGTTCACATGTTCATGAGTCATAATGTGGACAATGTATTTTTTTTTTGTTTATTTTTCCAAAACCGCTTGTCTGATTTCAATAAAAAAAATATGGGACCATTCAGTCCGCGATCGTCAGCGCAAGCGAGCGAACGTACTATCGTGTCAGTGACTCATCGAATCGAAGATGACGTCTAATAATATTGTGAAATGCAATCAGTGCAATTTAGTAGTTAGCGAGTTATTAGCCTTTATCCAAAATAAAGTGGACGTTATGAACGAAGAAAGTTTGGTGAATCTGTGTGTGTCGAGCTTTTCTTCGGAGGAGATCGAAAGTGCAAAGGGCTTGCTCTTTGGATCTGTGCCTACTTCGAAGAAGAAGATAAATAGAAGGAAGGATGGACGCGCGAAGAGAGATTTGTTTGACGTTGTAAGTCTTTTTAAAGAGACTGATCCGGATTTAATTCCAGTATTTGTTGCAAGAGACTTACAGAAGCTACCTCCAGTTCATTTTGATCATGTTGATCCAACAAGGCTCTTAAAGGATATACTGGTCATCCAAAGTGAATTAAGATCGATTAAGGAGTCGTATGTTACCGAAGAAAAGCTTAAAGCAGTCAAAAATGAACTAATTCATTTGAAAAATGCGTCGTTGGTGAACAATAACTTTGACTGCTATGTTAGTAAAAAGAGAGGTGTAGGTAGTAACTTATCAAATAGCTACTGTTTGGATAGCGGACCAGTCGGCCTACCCCCTGTTTTAGACGCGGAACCAAGTACAACGCAAAGTCAAGCTCGGCGTAATGAGTCACTGCCGAGAGCCGCCTGTGTCGATGAGGCGCGAGCGGCAGCGCCGCCGCCGGGGTCCCCTGCGCCCGCGCCCTCGCGCCCTCCTGCGACGCCCAGCCGGCCCGTTCCAGTGCAAGTTAAGGAGTGCGGACGTACCGAGATTTCAAACACAAATGCGCAGTCGCCGCGTGAGTCATTAGCGAATACGTGTTTACATGATACTTTTGCGAACGTAGTTAATACAGAAAAGCAATGGAAGGATGAGAAACCGATGGAGCAGTGGGTATTAGTACAACAAAGGAGGTTGAAAAATCGTTTTAATACGTTGGAAGGCAAAGCACGAAATACTGGCTGTGAAAAGTTCAAAGCTGCTGATATACAGGTGCCTTTGTTTATCAATAATGTTGACAGAAACTCATCTGAGACGGACATTGTTGACTATATATTGGAAAAAACCCGAGTACATGTCACTCTTAAAGAGATAAAAGCGAAGGTGCAGAGAAAGTACAGTTCGTATAAAATGCAGGTGCCTAGTGCAAAGCTCTCACTGTTTTTAGATGACACTTTATGGCCTGAAGGCATTACTGTTAGAAAATTTATTGAATTTAAAAATAAGGATAATGGATCACCACACAGACATGAGAATAAATAAAACTAAGTTTGTGAGTTTCAATTGCTATTCTGTTAAGAATACCATTGAATACGTCAGGACATTGTGTCACGCCGCGGATTTCTTGGCGTTACAAGAAACATGGCTACTGCCGGACGACATTCCGTACCTAGGAGAAATTCATCAAGATTTTGCGTACACCGGGAAATCTTCGGTGGATACTTCGTCGGGTTTGCTGAGGGGCAGGCCATATGGCGGAGTGGCTCTGCTATGGCGTAAAAGTGTATTTCAATCGGTTACGGTGGTGGACTGTGAGAGTGAACGTATAGTGGCCGTTAAGGCAGTGTGTGATGATCGCGAAATATTGGTGATGTCGGTATACATGCCAACTGATGGTCATGACAACTTAGAAGTGTTTGTGAGTTGCCTCGCCGAGATCAGTGCGCTTATAGAGACTAGTGGTACTGGTACTGTGTATGTGCTGGGGGATTTCAACGCTAATCCAGGCGCCTTATTTGGTAATGAGCTTTTGAAGTTCTGTGCTGAGCAACGGTGGTCGTGTGCAGACATAGAATGGTTGGGACTCAATTCAGGTACATATACATTCCTAAGTAATGCTTATGGGACTACGTCATGGTTGGACCATGTCATCACTACTGAAGTCGCAAAACAAACTGTTCTGGGCATTAATATACGGTATGAGGTGTCAGGTTCCGATCATTTCGCTGTCGAACTGTTATGTGATCTTAATATTTTGATACCTAAAGTACAAGTGAGAGGCTCATTGCCGGATAAGGCTATATGGGGTGAACGAGACAAAGAGCAGCTCAATGAATATTTGTACATTTGCTCAACTGAGCTGCGTGATATCCAGTTTCCGTGTGAGTTACATAACTGCGCAGATATAATGTGTAATAATATAGACCACAGACAAATAATTGATAAATTGTATGATAATGTTGTGAATGTGCTTAGGGACGCTGCGGTGGCGTGCTCTAAAACTAGTATAACTAAAACTAGAAAGAAAGGATATGTGACAGGCTGGAATAAGCATTGCAAAAAGGCACATGAGGAGGCTAGGCTTCGGTTTCATGAGTGGGTCGCCCAAGGCAAAAATACGGCCGGTCTTGCTTATGACCAAATGCGAATTTCTAGAAGTAGGTTTAAGCAAAAGCTTAAGTGGTGTAGGGACAATAAAACTCAGATCAAGATGGACATTCTTGCATCACAGCATGCCACAAAAAACTTTAGTAAGTTTTGGAAGGAGACCAACAAATTGAATCCGAGGCCGAGTGTCCCAGTCAGTGTAGAGGGGGTTAGTGACTCCGACCAAATAGCTAATTTATTCAAGGAGCATTTTGCGGTACTTTCTCCACTAGAACCCAAGACGTCTGCCACAGAGGCGGGAGTTGCTGGTCTGGCAAAACCGCTTGTCTTGATCACTGCGGAACAAGTTGCCAAAGTGATCAGAGACATGAAGCGAGGAAAGTCCCCGGGCCATGACTCACTTAGTATAGAACATTTGCAGCATGCAGGTGTTCATCTGCCGAGAGTGCTTGCGATGTTGTTTACATTTTGCATAAGGCATTCATACCTTCCTGGGACAATGATGAGAACTATAGTGGTCCCCATAATAAAAAACAAGACAGGAGATGCCTCTAAATTAAATAATTACAGGCCTATATCGCTTGCGACAGTCATTGCTAAGGTGTTGGACGGTGTTATTGATATTCAGCTAAGACAACATCTAAAGCTTCATGATGCACAGTTTGGCTTTCGCCCTGGCTTATCAACAGAAATGGCTATTCTGAGTCTCAAACATACCGTCCAATACTACACGGACAGGAGCACACCTGTCTATGCCTGCTTCTTAGATCTATCTAGAGCTTTTGATCTTGTTTCATACGATAGGTTGTGGCAGAAGTTGTCGGGTGATACGGATCTACCTTATGAATACATAAGTCTCCTAAAGTATTGGTATGGCAACCAGAGCAATGTTGTGCGGTGGTCGGGGTCACTTTCGGTTGATTATGGGTTGAAATGTGGTGTAAGGCAAGGCGGGCTTACCTCACCGACTCTCTTCAATTTGTACATTGACCGTCTGATCCGTGAACTCAGCAGCGCCGGTGTGGGATGTTCGATTGATGGTGTTCTTGTCAACAACATCAGTTACGCGGACGACATGGTGCTGCTGAGTCCATCGATCAGTGCCCTTCGAAAACTGGTTTCGATCTGCGAGCGTTATGCGGGGGCCCACGGGCTCAGATATAACGTCATTAAAAGCGAGCTCATGGTGTTTAAGGCGGGATCTAAGACTTATGACACTGTCCCACAGGTCATGTTGAATGGTAGTGTCCTTAAAAGGGTCTCAAAATTCAAGTATCTGGGCCACTGGGTCACCGAGACGCTTGCAGATGATATAGATATAGATAGGGAGCGCAGGGCTTTGTCTGTTAGAGCTAATATGTTGGCTCGTAGGTTCGCGCGCTGTACTACGGAAGTAAAAACCACGCTGTTTAGGGCATTTTGCCAATCGTTTTACACGTGCAGCCTATGGGTCAAGCATACGAAAAAATCGTACGACACCCTGCGTGTTCTTTATAATAATGCCTTCAGGATGCTGATGAAGCTGCCTCGCTACTGTAGCGCGTCAGGTATGTGTGCGGATGCCAATGTAGATGGATTTGCGGCGATTATTCGCAAAAGAGTTGTGTCCCTGATGCGTCGCATACGAGGCAGCTCCAACAGCTACCTTCAGCTGTTCGCTTGGAGGATGGATCTGGATCTGGACTGCCCAATAATGCGATACTGGACTAGGCTGCATGTTGAGCATTCCGGATCCAAACCTAAATTTAGGCTTAGATGACATTTTATACTGTATTTTAAAATTGATTATTATTTAATTATTTTACCTTTTTGTTTATTTTAATCTTTGTGTGTATTTTAATCAGTTTGTGAATGTTAATCATCTCATTAATGTAAAATTTTAATTTATTATGTGTTTATTGATGACTTTTTAATGTGCCTAATATTTTTAATAATTTGATTTCACATATGGACAATGTTTCTGAAATAAATGGATTTATTATTATTATTATTATTTGGGAAGTATACCCTTTCCAACAAAAAAAGAATTTTTCAAATCGGTCCATTAATACTCATACGAACGAATTTTTCACAACAGCGCCTGAACTATTTTCATTGCAACTTTTTCATATGAAGGTGTAAAAAAATGAACTTAGAAAGTATGCCATATTTTTTTATACATTTTTATCTTTTTTTTGAGATATGTCACGTTGTTATAGGACGTGGGGCAATTTTGATCCATCTTCTTTAAAAATGAAGTAACTTCCATTTTAAGGGATCAGCTGTAGACTCCATATTCCACAATATGGATATCACTTTTTTTTTTTTTATACAGGGACCTGTATGATACACGCATGAAATTATGTTTTTGTTTTTTTGTTAGTTTGTCTCATCTTTTATAAAATATTGTTTATCTTTATTTTTCCTTAAATTTATTTTTCTTTGATTTAGCCCTGCTACAGCTAACGTTTGTTTACAGTTTGTTTTTATTATTTAACATAGTAATCTGTGGAAAATGTTGTGGGTAGTATATTTCGTCATGATCGTAGAATAATGTCGGTTTTGAAAAAAATACGAAAATCACTTTTTACCATATTTGAATACAACATTGTTTAATTATTATCACTGCATTAAAAAAAAATTGTATGTATTTTAATTTTTAAATTAATCAGTCGGTAAACTGACGGATTTGATAGGCGCTCATAGTAAAGTGACGCTTGTGTATATTCGTCCATGTACGACGCACAGGGATCTCGCACCACCCCCTCCCGCGCCCGACGAATCTGCTCAATCGTCATTATTCGTCGAACTCGCTCATCGCGGTGCACTGAATTAGACTATTCATAAACAATTACATTAGTTTATCTTTGATAACCTTTTTATTAATTATTTCATGCCTACTTAGTTTATTTCTTTACGTATTTTATTAAAAGCTATGCCACAATGAAAACTGGACGATCAAAACTTATGTTAAAACTTGTTGAACAATAAGTAAAACAGAACAAATTACGAATTTATCTCACCAAGAGTGCATTGATGAGGAAGACTACGTACCAGGGACTCCAGGTAAGTTAGTGATACGTACTTACATTTTTTAATTCATGTTTTGATTAGTTTTTTGCAGAGTTAACAATTAAAGCGTCGGTTCTGCCTATCCGTCGGTTTTCTACGGAACGTTAAGAATCAATTTAAAACTTAGTTTACATAAAAATAATCATTTGTTATGTGATAGTACTATAACATTATGTTGTGTTGGTGTTAAATTTGACAATTTTAAGTTTCAAGTTGTATATAACTATACTTCATTTTTCTATGGACATGATAGTGTCGCGCGATCTTATCCGACGATATTCTGCGGACACACCTTTATAACTAATGGTCTTATTTGACGATCCGACTTTGTTCTTTTAACCAAATTCAGTACCACCTTTTTTCTACTGAAAAACAATCATTATTTGTGTATATTTGATGTATTTTTCTATAAGAATATAATCTAATCTGATTAATAATTTACCTGCATAAATAAAAAGAAGTAAATTTTATAATTTGTAATCTTTAGAATATTTTTAATGCGCCCGCTAGTGGCCTCTCAGGAGTCAAATAGCTGAGAAGACACAGGCGTGCGCGCGCATGTATTCCGATGTTGTTAATATGATAAAAGTGAAAGAGTTAAAAAATCATTGGGAAAGTTGTTTGTTCTCATAAGTACAATCACGTGTCTAACTGCCGTACTCAGAGAACGTTAATGATTACTTAGGCCGTTTTCAAAACCTTTATTTACTTGGTGATGGCCTAAGTAATCTTTAAACCTCTCAGAGTGCGACACTAAGTGGCGTCCACTAATTACCAGTCAAGATATATAATTATTTATTACCTTAATTAATTATAATACGAGTATAATTATCTATATCACAATCATATCTTTTCGGAATGCCATTCACCATCACATCATCATCATAATTTTTCTTTCTTTCTTACTATAAGGATGTCTTTTCAGATGACGAAGACATACAAGGAACAAGAGAAATCATAAAATCTACAGATGAAAATATGAACAAGAACGCACCATCACCTACTTGTGTTCTTGGAGAAGATCCTTTTATGGCCGTGTATCAAAGTGCATCCTCACCGTCTTTACTTACTCCCGTCAGAAAATCAGCATGGTGTAGTCTCCCTCTTAAATATCAACGTAGCCTTCTTAATCCCTCTAAATACCTCTACCTTGATATCAGATCTGTCACCTTAACCGATTACCCCGGTTGTTGAAAACAATGAACAAACACCTGTGCCATGAAACCCGTTATGAAGTATGTAACGATTTTTGCTGTCCCACTCACGATAGTGCAGACTATAGCAACTGTCCATCAATCAATACAGCTGTGTCTATGGCTGATAATCAATGTTATTGCTATAGGTGGAATGAAGGTGTTTCTTAAAATAAAAAGAGTGGGTCTTAAAATGAACATGGATAAAACCAAGATTATGTTGACTGTTCATGTAACATCCCACTCCTATAAAGATCGGAGACTCTACACTCAAAGTTGTGGACAATTTGTCTACCTGGGACAAACGGTCCAGTTGGGTAGGTCTAATTTCAAGAAAGAGGTAAATCGTCGAATCCGACTCGGCTGGGCAGCGTTCGGGAAGTTGCGTGGTATCTTCTCGTCTAACTTATCCCAGTGTCTCAAGACGAAAGTCTATGACCAGTGTGTGTTGCCAGTGATTACATACGGGACCGAAACGTGGTCGCTCACAATGGGCCTCATCAGGAAGCTCAGTCACCCAAAGGGTAAGGGAGAGGGATAGCCCTCTCGCTCGGAGTCAGAAATGAGGACATCGGCATGAGAACCAAGGTTACCGACGTAGCCCGAAGAATTGCCAGAATTAAGTGTCAATGGGCAGGGCACATTGCTCACAGAACGGATGGCCGATGGGGCCGAAAAGTTCTGGAGTGGCGACCGCGAACCGGAAGACTTTGCGTTGGAAGGCCTTCCACTAGGGGGACCGATGACCTGATGAGCCCACTGAATGCGAGACGCACGGGACCCGTCAATTCGGCGACACCTGGGGGAGGCCTATGTCCTGCAGTGGACGTCTTTTGGTTGAAATGATGAATTAATTAGGTAGGTTCAAATAAGGTTTGGATCCTTTGGGTTTGCTCTTCTTAGTAAATAATGCTGTTGATAATTACTTAATTGGAGCTTAATGTTTATTACATTGATTAAAAAAGGGTCCAAAAACTAAACCAAATATAATGTGTATTATTTGTGAAACCCTACCAACCGCAACCTACCTATTTACATACAGACCACCTGCCTACCTACTTACTCATGGTTCAAGTAGAATATGACGGAACACACATCCGCCAAAATATTACCCTGTAAGTCAATAGAACATGATCGGAAAGTCACATTCGTCACTCTTTGAACACGAACTTTCCGAAGAACAATGTCGGATAATACTATGTGACTGTGTTGACTCCAACGTAAAATGAAGCATGTGATTTTTCGGGAAAACTGTTCAATTATAAGTTATTATTTTAAATTCATTTTAAAACAAACCCTATTTTTCACTAGTACGCCAATTTTCAAATTTATAGATTAAAAATTAAAAAAGTTATCTCAAAAAAACGAACATAATTATTTGAAATGGCTGCCCTGGAAAGTTTAATATTTGTCAGATCCGTCACTATTCCACGACTATGACGATTTGTTAATTTTAATTTTAAGAAGTTTAAAATATACTACTGTTTGTTTTCCCAAATGAAATAAATAAATAAATAATTAATAATAATTAATAATAATTAATAATAATAATAATTAATAATAATAATAATTAATAATAATAATAATAATAATAATGATGACAGCTGTCAAAATTGAAACAGCTATATCTCGGAAACTATCGACCTTAGACTAGTTGTGTGTAGGGACAATTGATAGGTCTCAATGAGATCTACATTTCGGATGACAGCTGTCAAAATTGAAACGGCTATATCTCGGAAACTATCGACCTTAGACTAGTTGTGTGTAGGGACAAGTGATAGGTCTCAATGAGATCTACATTTCAGATGACAGCTGTCAAAATTGAAACGGCTATATCTCGGAAACTATCGACCTTAGACTAGTTGTGTGTAGGGACAAGTGATAGGTCTCAATGAGATCTACATTTCGGATGACAGCTGTCAAAATTGAAACAGCTATATCTCGGAAACTATCGACCTTAGACTAGTTGTGTGTAGGGACAAGTGATAGGTCTCAATGAGATCTACATTTCGGATGACAGCTGTCAAAATTGAAACGGCGATATCTCGGAAACTATCGACCTAAGACTAGTTGTGTGTAGGGACAAGTGATAGGTCTCAATGAGATCTACATTTCAGATGACAGCTGTCAAAATTGAAACGGCTATATCTCGGAAACTATCGACCTTAGACTAGTTGTGTGTAGGGACAAGTGATAGGTCTCAATGAGATCTACATTTCAGATGACAGCTGTCAAAATTGAAACGGCTATATCTCGGAAACTATCGACCTTAGACTAGTTGTGTGTAGGGACAAGTGATAGGTCTCAATGAGATCTACATTTCGGATGACAGCTGTTAAAATTGAAACAGCTATATCTCGGAAACTATCGACCTTAGACTAGTTGTGTGTAGGGACAAGTGATAGATCTCAATGAGATCTACATTTCGGATGACAGCTGTCAAAATTGAAACGGCTATATCTCGGAAACTATCGATCTTAGACTAGTCGTGTGGGAGTTGGACATTTTGACCCTGAACGTTAACGATGTCGACTGTACAGTCAATAAAATACAAAAATAATTTATTTTGAACTAGACTGTACAATGTTTTTATGATGCTTAATCGGAGGCATGGGAAAAAATATTCCCGCTCCTCCTACCAATCGGAGTTCCGATCGGAGGACAGGGAAAGACAAAATAAATGGGTTAGCATAGTTATGGCGGAATAATTGAATTTTTAAATAATGAATTTGGTTTAACTATGTCGAATGATCGCAATCTTAGCACAACGAAATACAAAACTACTATTGATGCGGTCTTTATTAGACATTTAAATAGGTTCGAATCAAAACTGTTCGTTTCTTACTTCAGCTACCATAAACCTATCGTATCAGTTTTAGAGATTGGCGATGATAGTTCTGGTAATGATGATGGTGAAAAAGTCGTTGAAATTATGGATGAAAGTTGATTTTTCGGAGAGATAAACTTTTTAATGTAAAATAATTGTAATAGTTTTAAAGTGTTAAATTTTTAATGTAATATAAATTGTCATGTTTGTGTACGATAGCGCAATAAATCAATATTGTATTCTACCACATAAATGATAGTACTTTTATACTGTTAAAGCAATTGGTGCAAAATTATTCCCTAACCATTCCAAAATATCAAACATGCTCAACGTTAATAATCAAGTTTTCACTTCTGCCGGCACTCCCGGAGTGCAACCCGTCTTTTTTTTTTAGTAGATAGAGTGATGCAAGAGGAAGGTTTATATGTGTAATAACATCCATTAAATAGTGAAGAAATACTGTTATACCCGTGCGAAGCCAGAGCGGGCCGCTATGTTTTTATATACAACGTTCACAGTTTTTCTGTAGTGTATTTAGTATCAGCATTGCACCCGTGCGAAGCCGGAGCGGGTCGCTAGTAGTAAATAAATCATAATTTATTCAAAGCCTACTTCAAAGCTTTATTTCTGCACTGAATTATGCTCTTCCTATTTTTGCTATCCCACACAGAATATACAGCAATATTGCACACAAAATGAACTAGCGCTACGCATAATGAAAATCATAACTATGCATGAGTTTGCCACGCGCCCACGCGATTCACCGAGTCCTATTTACTTGACCCATTTGGGTAATACTTCCAAGAACTGTTCTGTACAATGTTTGGAAACTTTGAGGTTACACCAACAAAACAATGAGAACCCGTAGGTAAGCCACAACGCGTCAATGGGAAAGTTGGAAACTTATAACAAAACATGGTTTCTCTGGGAATTGGGAGCTTCTTCCTGGAGGCTTATATACCTACTAGCAAGTGAAGGGTGGTGAATAATTCAAAAGTATTCATATTTAATTTTGCAAAAATTTAATGCTAAATGGTGTCCGTGCACGACCGTGGACGAATCGAAAGAAAAAAAGCATCAATGAAAGAAGCCGGTATTTTTCTAGTTTATGCCAGCCTCCGTAGAAAAAGGCGTGCAGAGTTTATGTATGTTTACATTAACAACATCATCAACCTACAGCAATCCACTCCAGGACATAGGCCTCTTTAATCGCACCCCACTCAACTCGATTCTTGGAATCTCTCATCCAGTATGTATGATATGGTAATATACACATAAAATCGACATAACACAAACAACACTCGTAACATCAAAGCTCAATAAAATTCTCACTGAAAACACTCAAAATTAAAACAAGCATCATGCGAAACCACGAACAAAATAAAATTATGCAAACTGGGTGATAAAATCATACTGTGACAGCTACACCACATCACTGTACTGTAAATATCCCATTAAATAAATGAAATATCAGTATTATCATTAAGTACCCCTTATAATAGTAGTTTATGCGACTGTGCATAATGAAGGGCATTACAACACAAGTGTGGGTTTAAGAAACGAGCCGAAGGCGAGTTTCTTAATAGCATCACACGAGTGTTGTAATGCCTAATTATGTATAGTTGCATACACTAATTTATCTACCCGAATATCATAAGGGCTCTATGATGGGCCCAGGAACCATAGGGAAATGACCAGCATTGTTACCAGTGTAATGCAATAAAAAATAAACAGGTTATTAGTTGCATTCGTCGCTGCATTTACGATAATCTGGCGGAGTGTTCATGTTAATTTCTGAGTCACTATCACTCATTTTCGACAGAAATAAAGAACTTTTCAGAAAATTTGTCTACTCAATGAAAGGGAATAAAAAGCTAACGAACAAATGACAGCTCGAAATGGCGGCGTTTCGGATATCTGTCATTTTTTTTAAATCATAGGCAAACGAACAAAGTCACTATTCTTGTGTCACTCGAGATCAAAATGTCGTGCGATTTATAATTAAAATCATACTGAATTGGGGTTTCGTATCGATAGGTATCTGTTTTAATGTAGATACTAGAATAGCACACTCACTTGAATTTGACACCTGTTCCAAATTTAAAACTCATAACCTACTGTTTTCAGTAGGTTATGAGCTCATTACAGTTCTGTTAATTTCTGCTGGTTGGTAATGCTGGTCATTGCCTATGGTTTTTGAACGCATTAGAGAGGGTTTATGATATTTGGGTAAATAAATATTATTACCACAATATTTTATCGGATTTCATAAGTTTTAAGTGCATATTAAAATGGTGAGGCCAATACACAGAATTAATAATACATCACTAACGTATGTAATTTATCAGATTTTGTAGCACGCGCAGTTTGTTATTATTTCTGATTAAAATTATCGGTAATTATGGAATTTACTGCCCAATTACTAGCAGGCCATTAGTGAATTTGTTTTGGAGAAAAAACTTGTTCAGAATCTATAGTTTCCGTCTATGTTTGTTCAGTTTTGGACGTACTTCAGACGTTGGAAAGGTAAACATAATATGACACCTCTGCAAACCCCGAAGGGTTAGGCACAGGTGTACCTAATAGTACAGTCATATTTTGCATGTTATCTTTAAATTTCATGTAACATGGGACGAGCCTATTGCCATCAACTAGGCAGAAATTCAAACTCAGTGGTGCAATCATCTAATACCCCCCCCCCCCCCCCCCCGCTCTTGGGCAGAGCGAAGGGGAGTGTCAGACTTCTACTGACTAAAAACCAAACCCATGTTCCTGGGTTTCGAATCCAGGACTGCTCAGCTGGCGACCACAAGACGAACGAGGGAGTCATAATATTAATATGACTGGTTAAATCTTACTTCAACCGCATCTAAATTGTTGCAAAAAGAAAAAAGGCTTCATTTCACGTACAACCTACATAAATGTACCGACGGAAAATCTCATAAAACATTTCCTTGCTAAAAAGCAAAGCCCAATTTAATGAATCGCTAGGCAATTCGGTCATGTACATTGTGGGGCCCACAATGGGCCGGTGATCGTTCTAACCGCAGGGCTATCATTGGATGGCCAGCGGCCGTATCGGACGAAAATACCCGATCGCTACTTCGGATTTCAAATAAATTGATTTTGGTATCGAATTTGAGTTAAATTGGACGAAACCACGACGCTTGAGTTAGACATCGTAAAATGTTTTGTGGCTATTTATATTGTTAGTGCCTGGATAAATATAACTATTATAGTTATGGATATGTGACTAATAAAATCAAATGATGTTGTGTTCTAGGGACAGATGCACAACATGAATATTCAATATTTTCACTAATTTAATATTTAGAATTTCTAATTCCGATGTTTGATTTTTAAAATTCATTGTTACTTATTTTAAGGACGTGGGAAATATTATAATCAAGTTACATAATCATTTTAAAGCAGGCAACGTTTTGCTAGAACACAAAAAAGAAATCATAATGTATTGTTTTATGGAAACTTCTCATCCCAAAACTATTGGTTGATGCCAATAGGCTTGCCCTGTATTGCTTGAGACTGAAACAAAACTAGCGAAAATTAAATGTATTATGGTTCACTTCTGTGTTACCTTTCAGAGATTACAACCATGATGTAACTTCATGTTTATTTTGACGATTCGTAGAAATAAGAAATCCACTTAATATAATTAATTAACTTTTCCCAAGTTCTCCTGAACTTTTCTTTCCGTTTATTCACCTGGTCTTTGATAATTTGGGTCATTTAACGCAACAAATTGCGTTCCAAGACATCCAGGGTCGTTTAACCACAAAAAAACTCCAGTAAATTGTTGCTAGCTATTTCATTTAAGCGAAAAGGGCAATGAGAGAAGTCCATCAAATAAATTCAGGCCAAAAACTCGCTGCAGTAAAATAAAACTTTACTACGCTCATAAAACGTTACAGTCGTTTGTGGAACTTTAAATATTATATTTAGCATTTTAGAATTGCTGAATAAAATGGTACCTACTAGCCTTAATGTTGCGGTAATTTTCGTTTTTACTTAGTCTTTGAACTGACTAAGACTATCTAAGATTGTTATGTTTAACATAATCAGTTATTATTGATTCCACTGCGGGGATGCATACCAACTCTCTGCGTACTTTTAGCGTGTCAATTGCAAGTTAAATTCATTCAACCAGAATTAATTTTATCCGATCCAGTACTGTATAAATAGCAGGACTGGCAGGACACATAAGGCCCCACTATTTGTTGAACAACACCAAAGTCACACTCCTGGGTCGTGTTGTCCTTGAATCTACCTGAACAGGCTTTCCTTGCTTCGGCCAACCTGTGTCCAGAGTCTATTTAAAGACTTCCAGGTCAGCCATGGTAACTCATGTCCAGGTGGAAGATTTTCCACAAGTGGGACGAATGGGTAGTCTTAGAATCTATGAGAATGAGTTGTCCATAATCCACTACGTGGACACAGTGCGGGTTATTAGATGCGAGTTCTAGATCCTTGGTGAATTATTAGGTACTATAATTTATTGAATACCACATTAACGTTCCCTTTCTTTTTGTTCCAGATGTCATTACAACAGTTGGAGAGCGAAAACCAGTTGATCGCGACTTCAGCCGCGTCACAATGATAACATGACGAAATATGCTCAAGACTCACACTAGCGCGCGGACTAGACACAGTGGTGCGAGCATGTTCAGCCATGTCCCGATATGTGCGCACATCAACCCTACCCAACAAGTAGTCTTCTTCAACATCTACTTCATCCTCGTCGTGACATGCCTCTCCGTTGACACAGTTAACTCCAACACCACAAATATGAACAGGCATTTCAACGAAAAAGGTGTCAAATACTACAACACCAAACAAAACGATGCTCCCGATGACAATTACGAAGACCACGACCCTTCACATGCAGATGTCAATTTCGATACGAATCCCTATTACAATAGTGAAAATTTTCTACATTTGAATACTAAGTTTTACAATAACGAGAATAATGCTTACAGTAATTACGAAGACTATAAAAAGTTCTATTTGAATCCTTCTAATCCAGTCCCTAAATCTAATGTTAAATTTAAAATAAGTAGTAGGATAGTGCAGACTAAGTATGGAAAATTACAGGGGATAGTTTTGGCTATGGACGAGCACAGATATTTGAGTCCGCTTGAGGTTTTTTTGGGTGTACCGTACGCCACACCGCCCGTTGGAACCAACAGGTGAGATATTTTTAGACCTTTTTACCTTTTTAAGTATTTAATTTTATGCTCACCTTGCGAGAGGAGTGGGTTATTGAGTAAGCAATATGGGTTGAGAGCTTTTAAATTACTGAATAGAGTTGAAAGATAATAAATTGGACGATTGAAGACTCAATTCTATGGAAAAAATTCGTGGTTTCGCTCAATGTTTGCCTTTCTCTAGGATTTCGTCGAGCTTTATGTGGTTGCCACTGTGGTTTCTAGTTTTCCGGAGTTGTAGTGGTTTGGGAAACTTTTGCTTGGCTTATGATTGTGGTTAGAAAAAAAACTCACCAATGATATAGAGTTTTTTTCATTCTGCCCATATTTATTTTTACTTCTTAAATGAGAAACAAAAATTTTGTCCGACTAAACATCTAGATTAAAGTCCCTTTGGATTTAAAACTAAGTGAAGCACGATTGTTGTATATTTTAGCACTGCTTGGAGTTAATGATGATAGTCACATAAATGGGAAAGCAATTACTTCGGTGTTTAAAATATAGAAAGAAATGTTCACTTGTTTTCGCGTACAATTTGTTCTTGCTTTTAGTAACTAGCTGAACCCGCGCATGCGTTGCAATGCGTTTTTCCTACCTACCTACCTACTACCCTACCTACTACCCTACCTACTACCCTACCTACTACCCTACCTACTACCCTACCTACTACCCTACCTACTACCCTACCTACTACCCTACCTACTACCCTACCTACTACCCTACCTACTGCCCTTCCTACTACCCTACCTAAAAAAAAGTATCCTATGTCCTTCTACTGGTTCTTAGCTACCTCCATACCAATTTTCAGCTAAATCCGTCCAGCCGTTCTTGAGTTATAAATGGAGTAACTAACACGACTTTCTTTTATATAAATATAAAGATAGAAGATAGATATGGCCCCTGTAATTGTTTTCAAAGGCTAGGGCAGAGGTGTGAAGTCACGAGCAATGAAAAGCATTCAAAAGTACAAAGATATTACACAAACATGACTGCTTCGTTAGTGTAGTGTTCGCAAGTGCTACTGCTGTGTATGAGGTTCCGGGGTTGATTCCCAAGTCAGGTAAAGCGTTATTAGAGTTTTCCAAGAGGATATTCTTAGTAGCTGCCATGGAGCAGAAATCTAGACTGGATTTTGCCCATGTTGATGGCATTAGGCTCTCCTCCAGGTTCCGGTCTGCTGCCGATGAATTTCTGGCCAAATCATAATACGAGTATGATTTTGTCCAACATGAGAATTTAAACCCAAAACTCTGCTACGCAAATCCGCTTACAGAATACTAAAAAAAGAGGCACTCACTTTTAACTTGGTATAAAATACAGGTACACACGGCTACACATCAAGCTATACAAAACCTGCAGTATAATCTGATCGTTCATTGTGCGAAAAGATCTAGTAAAGTGAGGCCAAGATTAACTGGTTTTGTATAGCTTGATGTGTAGCCGTGTGTACGAACAGAAGAAAAACAAAAAATGTTGAGACATAATGTAATTATTAACTTTTAACGTCCTCAGATAAAAACGTTAAAGAAGTTTGTTGTAGGTACTAACTTTTATGATAGGTACAAATGTTTTAATAACTTTTAGTTAGCACAGATATTTGTATGTGGAAGTCTGTTAATAGCTAAAGTTGGGAATTTCATTGTATCTTACTTAGTTTGATGTTTGTATATTATACCTATATGAAAACAAATGCCTACCTACTTAAACCTACCTAAATTCCAAGGAAATAATATATTATATCCAGAATTTGGTTTATGCTTTTCTAAGGCTCTAAAATTGCCGCTTTAACAGAAATATTGTAGAATAATAATGTAAATTATGCTACAATTCCTAAAATGTAACAATTCATAACTCACAAAGTAACGATTCATAATATTAAAATAGTCATTTAAAACATTATATAAAATTCTGCTAAAGCAGGACAAACCCGCCTCATTATTCCCAAACCACTGTAACACCTAAAAACTAGAATCAACAGCACCAAGACAATGACACGAGCATTTTTTGGCCCAGTGGTTGCTGCCCCGACTTATGAACAATAAGTCGCGGTTTCGAACCCAGACAGGCGCATTACATTGTGTAATTTATTTCAATACCACTTAAAACGGTGAAGGAAAGCATCGTGAGGAAACCGGTATGTCTTAGAACCAAAAAAATCGAAAACATGTGTCATTTACCAACCCGCACCTTTCCTAGCCCATTCCTTTCCTAGAGGGTAGGCCTGAGTCCCTGCAGTGGATCATTATAGGCTGATGATGATGATGACATAGACACAGTTGTTGTTTCCTTTACTACAATAATAATGTAATGATATTATTCTAACCTCGTTCTTTTTTTAGGTTTAGCCCCACCCGTACCCCCTCCCCGTGGGATGGAGTGCGTGTGTCAGACAGACCCGGTCCTGCCTGCCCGCAGAAACTACCAGACATGGATGATGAACGGACCATTTTAGAGAAAATGCCTAAAGGCAGACTAGAATATTTGAAAAGACTGATTCCCTATCTTAAGAATCAAAGTGAAGATTGTCTATATTTAAACATTTTCGCTCCATTGCAAAGTGAGTATTCTTAATTCTTATGTATTTTTGTTTTTTCTATCGTTATCTTACTATACAATCTATCTATATAAATAAAAAGAGAAGTCCTGACTGACTGACTGACTCATCAACGCTCAGCCCAAACTCTTGGACCTAGAAAGCTGAAATTTTGCACAGAGGTTCCCTTTATAATGTAGACAAGGAATAAGAAACGTTTTTTCGAAATTCAACCTCTAAGGGAGTTAAATAGGGTATGAAAGTTTGTATGAAAAATCATCATTTTCACGCGGGCGAAGCCGCTGGCAAAAGCTAGTGTACAATAATGTCTTTGATTTAATATTTCATCATCTGCCTAACTTTTTTTCCAAATTTATTGGGGGTCGGCTCCCAGTCTAACCCAACGTAGCTGAATACCAGTATTTTGCATGGAGTGACTGCCTATCTGACCTCCACAACCCAATTAGTACTGAGTATTAAGATACCTTGGTAATATTGGTTGTCAGACTTTCAGGCCCCTGACCACTGTTAAAGATCTACAAATTTTAATGACAGCCGGGACCTATGGTTTAACGTGCGAGGCTCGAAGGAAACTTAGAATGTATTGATGGACACCCATCCATAGACCGACCTTTTCAAACGCGGCTTAACCTCAAGGACCAACCTGTGGGGCTGTTAATATTTAACAAGCTTGTCTTGGATAATTACCTACTTATGGAACTGAAAGTTTTATTACTTAGACATAATTAATTTACCAACACTCGGTAATCTTAATATATTATTATGTAATCAGGTTAGACCGCATAGAAATTAACATTTAAAGATTAAAAATCGCGTAGTAATTAACATTTTAAGTGTATATTTTTTTTTTTTAAATTTTGCGTCTGCGTCACAAGTATAATTTTTGACGTCAATGTCTGAATAATCACACGCCTACAAGCTAAGGTTTCTTTTGAAATAACATTAGGTACCTATTTATTTAGTTAAAGTAGCTTTGATATCAGACATGTTTTATTAACATGAAAGATCATAGACATGTTTAAATTTTGTTGGCAGGACAGGTTATTGAACTTCCTACATCTATTTTTTTTTAAACTTTGCCCCACACTAGGAATTTCTCCTTATCATGGGTGCGTTTACAAACATTTAAACTCACATAAAAAAATACCCAGACCCGGAACAACTATCTGTAGGCCATACAAATATATGATTCGTGCGGGGCTCGAACCCGTGACCCGCAGCGCAACAGTCCAAATTGCTCAGCCACTGCGCCAACCGTGTCGTCAAAATAATTATAGTTCACGTTGAAATAGGTACACCTAGCAGTAAGTCTGCGGTAACAAAACCATATGCAGTATTTCTCCTTTTACTCTCTTGAAACTTCTTGCTACGCAAAGCTAACTCATAGTTGAAGTTTTACCACAGATGTTCGGTTAACTATTCTTAGTCATAGGTACTACAATCCACAATGATCATAACTTTGTAAAACCTACCATTTAAGTAAACTTGTGGAAGCAATAAATGTATTGAGTATTGAGTATGTATTGAGTAATAAACACACTACACACAAAACTAACTATTTCAAACTTCCTTTCAAGATTCACAAAAACGAAATCTCAAGCTACTCAAAAATCGGGACAAACTAGGGCAAGCTCCTGCCAGGGTTGCGGGGTTAATTTGTTAGAAAGAGGTAACGCGCCCTTGGAACCTAATGTATGATACTCCCTTCTGCAAAGTCCAGAGCAGAGGGAGTCATTTAATGATTTCATCATCATTCTCCTGCCCTTATCCCAATTTATTTGGGGTAGGCGCAGCATGTCTTCTTCTTCCATACTTCTCTATTTCTCGTCATCTCAGAAGTCACCTCCTTTCTAGCCATATCATCCTTCACACAGTCCATCCATCGTTTCTTTGGCATTCCTCTCCTTTTATAGCCATTCATACTCAACATTTTCCTCACAACATTTCCTTCATTTCTTCGCATCACATGTCCATGCCACGACATTTATTGATTTCTCAACCTAAAAAAACAAGATACACATAAATAATCACCGCTAAACAGAATCTTTTTTTTTGTTTTGGCGGTGGGAAATCATCAGATAACACCTCCCGCTCTTGGGCAGAGTGAAAGGGAGTGTCATATTTCTTCTGACTAAAACCCAACCATGTTCCTCCTTAGCCCTTAATGTCGAGGCCGCGGTATCTCTTGCGAACAACTCACAGCCCCGACGGGCACAACCCGCAGCCCTGACGGGCACAACCAGCAGCCCCGACGGGCACAACCCACAGCCCCGACGGGCAGCTAAACAGACCCGTATCCATCCAATCATCAATATTAATAAACTAACTCCACAAACCAGCAAAAACTCAAACTAGCGCAAACATCCTCTATTATCAACAGAAAAGTTTTACATAAACCCTTTTCATACCACATCACAAAGGGTGACGTCACTATAGACTTCATTAAGGCTTCGGAAACATCAGTTCACACTACTGTTTTCTTAACAAAATGAATTATTTAATGAATAGAACCTCACCCTTTGTTTGATGAAACAATATTTATTTTAGGTAATCAATTACCCACAGAGAGGTCACAGATATAGAGATATGCCTAGATAAGGCAAGGATCACGATTCGTGTGCAAACCAAACGTGCCAATTTTTGACTACCTAATAAGCACCCTCCCGTCATAAGCACTTACCGCCTTATTCATAAAAATAGTTAAGAGTTGTTTAACTTAAGCTTGGTTTATCTCGCACTAGTGACCCGCCCCGGCTTTGCACGGGTACAAAAAAGGTATTAAAACCTTCCTCTTGAATCACTCTATCTATTAAAAAAAACCGCATCAAAATCCGTTGCGTAGTTTTAAAGATTTAAGCATACAGACAAACAAACAAACAGACGCGACTTTGTTTTATACTATGTAAGGATGCCGTCTCACTTCAATAATATTCAAATGAAAGTGACGTCATGCGAGATAAACCAAGCTTAAGTTAAACAACTCTTAACTATTTTTATGAATAAGGCGATTAGTTACTATACAAACAAGTTAAAATAAATAAAAAAGAAATGTTGTGTCTATTTCAGACTATGTAATGTCCATATTTTGTTTGTTGTGGACCGACCAACCTTTTTATAGTGTTTTGGTGCTGGCGGAATGTATTTTCTATATAATAACTTTTTTTTTATTTTGCTGTGTCAATGTAAAGAAGAAAAGATAAAATATTATAACAAGAGTCCCTATTTTATTTTGGTAATTTAGGATCAGGCTTCCATCCTCCGCATTGTTAGTAACAAATTAATTAACTTAAGTTACTAGTAATTTCAGTATTGATGTAGACAGAATAGACTACATTTTTGTTCTTTAAATGTCTTGACTTTAGTTCTTTAGTTGTAACGGTGTAACGTTGTTGTTTTAAACAAATTAACTTGCTGTGACAGTAAAACGGGGCACGTGGTTTAGATGCTATTGCGTTATCTCGGTATATCTGTGGCTAAGGTCTACTAATTTTTTTTTATAGAGGTACTTTACGAATTCACTGTATTGTTAATTGTTAACTGTATTGTTTTCCTTTTTTTTTGAACTTAGTACAAGCTTATGTTTTAAATGAATGATTGAATAAGCTCTAACGATTCTGGTTTAAACCATTAATAATAATTATCCACACACAACGGGCGTACTTGAGCACACACAATCGACATAAATTAACTAATTTATATTGTTTCAGTGGATGAAACGAAGCTAGCATTACCAGTGATGGTGTATATCCATGGTGAGAGCTACTCCTCGAGTTCTAGTCATCCATACGATGGAGCAGTTCTTGCTAGCTATACAGATCTCATCGTTGTAACCTTGAACTTCAGACTGGGTGTTCTAGGTGAGTACTAATTTATATTGCGTAGAATCTGGTTCTTATAACGTAACAGGCAGATGTGTTGCTGGGGAGTTGGTTCCGCCACTGCTTCTTCCCAGCTAAACCATTAAGAAGAGTTGAAGAGTGGACGTTTTGGGGGACTGTCTTTTGTAAACTTTGACGTTCAAATAAATTGCAGATTATCAGTCTAATCTAAATAAAATTAAATGACTTTTCATTTGATTAAAAACCTTTTCACGAAACTTTTTTTCTTCGTTGGCGAAGAAACAATTAATGGATTGTGTGAAAGACCATACCCAGAGAGGGAAAGACTACTAAAATAACGAGTAATATGCCTGAAAGAATAATAATTATGTATAATATACGAGCTGAGCTGACTTAAATAAATTCAGATGAGCTAGAGAATCATGATCTACGTATAGCACGGCCATGACCGCGACTGTTGTAGCATTAACCATGGGATTACATTATGTGAAACGGTGGTGGTTGATGCAGTGTTTGGTCGCAGATGTGGTCCCTCTGTGCAAGTACAGGTTAGTTAGGGTACGAATGAAATTAAAAGCAGTCAATTATTTGATGAAGATGAAAATGTCGTGAGGATAGTTTTGAGGATGAATATCGATGTTAATGGATATACGAGTAAAAGCAGAGAAAGACAAAAAAAAAACGATGCACGATGGATAGACTGTGTAAAAAGATGAATATCAAGTAAAGAGGTGACTACTGAGATGATGAACGTCTGGAGATGGTTGACGACTACGTTTATCTTGGACATGCTCTATCTTTTGACAAGGAGCATTCAAACAAAGAACTCTCCAGGAGGATACAACTGGGGTGGGCGGCGTTTGGGAAGCTCGAGCATTTTCTCCGGTCTAAGAGGATACCCCAGTGCCTAAAAACCCGCCTTTTCAACCAATGTGTCCTGCCAACGATGACCTACGGTGCCGAGACATGGACGCTCACTAGGAGACTGTGCACCGAATACGAGTTGCACAAATGGCCATGGAGCGAGCTATGCTCGGCATAACCCTACTAGACCGAGTGCGAGATCCGGAGTCGGACGAAGGTGTTCGACGTCGGGGATAGGGCGATACGCCTAAAGTGGAGTTGGGCAGGCTAGACGCGGAGATGGCCGATGGAGTAAGATTCTGACCGAATGGTGGCCAAGGTTTTGCGTGAGAAACCAGGGTCGCCCTAAAGCGCGTTGGGTGGACGTTATATCGTCAGGAGCTCGGGAAATGGATGGATGAGGGACGCACAAAGCAGAGAAGACTGGCAGAAGAAAGGGGAGGCCTATACCCAACAGTGGGTAATTACGGGCTGAAATGATGATGACTGAGATGATGAGTAATAGAGAATTGCGAAGAAGGAGACATGCTGCACCCACCTTTAATGCTTAAATGAATTAGTAGTTTATATGCGACTGTGCATAATGCCTAATTATGTATAGTTGCATACACTAATTTATCTACCCAAATGACCAGCTTTGTTACCAGTGTAATGCAATAAAAAATAAACAGGTTATTAGTTGCATTCGTCGCTGCATTTACGATATCTGGCGGAGTGTTCATGTCAATTTCTGAGTCACTATCACTCATTTTCGACAGAAATAAAGAACTTATCAGAAAATTTGTCTACTCGTAACTGGAAATAAAAAGCTAACAAACAAATGACAGGTCGAAATGGCGGCGT
The DNA here is from genome assembly GCA_949316265.1 of Diarsia mendica. Lineage (NCBI taxonomy): Eukaryota > Metazoa > Arthropoda > Insecta > Lepidoptera > Noctuidae > Diarsia > Diarsia mendica. Next base: position 2,985,548 of record OX438888.1, on the reverse strand, counting down.
TTCGGATATTTTTTTATTTTTTTTTATTTAATATGGGCTTACTCTTGACCTCAATCTTGCCCTATACTAAGGGCAGAGATGAGGTCGACGATGGAACGAGCTTACCCAGAAGAAGCCTATTTACTCGCGACTTAAATAGATTGGGGTAGATTGGGGTTTGGGGGGATATCTGTAATTTTTTTTAAATCTTATGTTTGCATAAGATTCAAACAAAGTCACTATTCTTGTGCCACTCGAGATCAAAATGTCGTGCGATTTATCATTAAAATCATACTGAATTGGGGTTTCGTATCGATAGGTATCTGTTTTAATGTAGATACTAGAATAGCACACTCACTTGAATTTGACAACTGTTCCAAATTTAAACTCTTAACCTACTGTTTTCAGTAGGTTATGAGTTCATTGCAGTTCTGTTTATTTCTGCTGGTTGGTAATGCTGGTCATTGCCTATGGTTTTTGAACGCATTAGAGAGGGTTTATGATATTTGGGTAGATAAAATTAGTTTAAGGGCAAATGATGATAATGAATGAACTTTATAAGACGCCTACGACGAAACTATTACAAGTTTCTGTTTCTGAAGTGGGATATAAGTTTGGATTATTCGTATTATTAATATCAAAGACGTCATTCTCAGTTGACATTACCACAGTTCTGTTAAAGGCACTGCTAATTAATTTTAGCGGTAGTTTATCCTGACTTGTGAGTCAAGACAGCTGAAAGGCGGTTTACCAGAAGTTTTGCATGTGTTTGTTTATTAAATTAATTATTTACGAACTGTGCAAGGTTGCTTTTTTCTTAGTAAATAACTATTAAAAAAATCATTTCATAGACTGGCGGCATTGCTACGTTGCATGACAACAACTTAAAACAAATATAAGTAGGGTTACTTATTTATTTTTATTAAGTTGTTGTCATGCAACGTGGCAATGCCGCCAGTGTTTTGGGCATATTACCAGGTGCCAGCGTTAAGGAGCAGTTTTTTGATGCCTTTTTATAATTTCTTGTTAGTTTATATAATATATTTTAATTATTGTATATAGTTAGTTTACTCTTATAATCAATAAATATAGCCCATCATTCATTAATGTTAAAAACTATGCAAATAAGTTAATATTTTGATTATAATTTGGTAGCTATTGTTTTCTTAACAATGCAACGGTTTAAAACTGTCAAGTCGTGATTAATAATGAAGATTGACTTCCTTGTGCTCATTTCCCGTTCCCAAACACCAAGAAAATTAAGATCCACGTAAAAGCCCAAACGACAATAATTTTACTCCACCGTCAACAATATCAAGCAGAACAATCAAATTTTAAACCACTTAAACAAATCAAGTCTACACAATTTAAGAGTCCAACACAAAGTTTAGATTCATCTTCATTTGAATAAGTGAATTAAGTGAACGTCATAAAGTCGAAGTCTTATTTCGCAAAATACTATAAGTTCAACGGCCCGAAGTTGGTAGAATTCTTGAAATATAATCAAGCTTTATTTTCATAGAGATCGCTGCTTGAAGTGAGTCCAGTTTATTAGCTGTTTAAATACTGCACAATTTAATTGATGACTGTCGGTTGTAATGAAAACGATGCTTCATCATCATTATCGTAGGGGTGTAGACCTCCCCTTTTTTTTCGCCACTATTCCCGGTTATGAGCGTCCCTTATCCACGGATTTTCTGCGACAATATCATCAACCCAACGAGCTTTACGAAGGCCCTATTTTGTATGGCCACACCTTCGCTGACACTCAATCAAGCCTGCTCCACGCGCCATCTCCGTATCTAGCCAGATGTCCTGCTCAGGTCAGCTTGAGGCAGACTGCCTGGTCCCCGTCATTATAGACTCTTTACTAAACTGGTGAAATGTGTGGCTGCCCTTCGAGGACTACAGGAGTGGTGTTATGTTAAGTCTGAATCTTCACGAATATTTAATTTCCGAGTTGATTTACTGCTTAACCGATTGCTGCAAAATAATTACTTGATGCACTTCAATCCCCATTCATTCGCCGATCGTAATCAACTTGAAAAGTATATCTGAAATCGTCGCACAGATTCAATTTGCAACTTAAATACTCTGATTTACAGTTACAGTTACATTGATGCAGTTACCGCTGTGTCAATTGGCAATCAACTTCCAATTGTATAGAGACAAAGATGAATATTGCTGTGTGTGGTTGATAGTGTATATTCGCTATGGATAGACTGTAGTATCTCTTCGTTGAGCTTGCATGATACGTCAGTTGTTTTGGTTACATTTTGGGATTAGTTTTGTCCGAAATAATCAAATTTAAATTCATTTATTCAATAGGCTTCACTAGGCTGATAATCAGCACTTTTCGAATGTCAAAATTTATTTACAAGAGACCTTTCCCCAAAACGCCTACCCTTCGACACTTCCTAGTGTTTTAGCTAGGAAGAAGACGTGGCGGAGCAAACTCTCCAGCAACGAATCTGAGATTTTAATGATTCTAGTAGGTTTATTAATGTTATTCTGCATATTGTTTCGTCGTAGCATTTTTACTTTCTAATCGTATACAAGTTACGAGCATACGGTGAATGCAAGCGCCAGGTTGCCGTTTGTTATGGCGCTCTAAGGAGGAGGCCTTTGTTCAACAGTAGATGTCTTCTGACTGATGATGATGGTGATGACTCGAATATAAAATCAGAATTTGTTGAATTTTTTAGAGCATGTTGGAGAATTATTCATCGTTTATATAAATCATATTATGTAAGTCTGAGACATATTAGCAGACTATACAATCGATCAATAGGTCGATCGTCCCATACTGTTGGAATTAAGAATAATTCTACAAAATTAACTTGAATATAGTTTTTAAGCAACACAATGGGAGCAATCGTTGAAAAGTTGAATCACAAACTTGCATAAATAGCAAGCAAAGCCAAGCTGTTGCCTTCAGGCATCGTTCCGTAATCCATTTCATCTCAGTTGACTAACAAATTGTGCAGAATCCAGCTGACACATTGTGCATATTCCGTACCCTAGAACCAATAACGGAAATTAAAAAACCCAACAAAAAAGACCCAACAAATAAATCTCGAAATGTTATTTTTATTGAGCATTCTATTTTAAAACGGGACTAAAACAAAAATGTAACCGATGTAATACTCTGTTCGCGAAATATTCCAAGCAAAGTTTTTCAAAGCACACTCGTGCGTAATGAACGTGATTTTATTTTTGTTGCTTTTCTGTACTCTGTGTAGATACAGACGTGTTTCGTTCCATTTCAATTCATTTCAATACTACCCGCTGTTTGAATTAAACCCGCCCCTTGGGAATAGTTTCAACGTGAAAATATATCTAGAATATATTTTATTTGTAGGTATTTTGGTGCAATCGCTTCGTAAAAGCGTACCTTGCAATCATCGTTTGTAACGCTTTCATGGATTTTGTTTATTAAAAATGGTTGCATTTTTTGTTGTTTATTAATTGGAAGTTCGTGACTACGATATACGGTTATGATGTAGGTACATTGTTTAGTTTTACCAAAAAAACAAATCTATCAGAAGATGAAATGGATTTTGTCCTTTACTAGCGAAGTCCCGCGGTTTTACTCGGGTAGTTCCCGTTCCCGTGGGAATACAGGGATAAAATCTAGCCTATGTTACTCAAGGTGAATGTAGCTTTCAAATGGTGAAAGAATTTTTGAAATCGGCGCAGTAGTTTTTGAGTTTATTCATTACAAACAAACAAATATTTCCCCTTTATAATATTATTAGGGTAGATGTAGATATATGCATGTGTTACTGTTAGCCTGTCCATTGCACTGCTATGCAAAGACGTCCATCATGACCTCCAAGTCTTTTGATTTAGGACCAATACGAACCACATGTTATAATAATATCTCCTGCGAGGTTTATTACGTAATTTTTTTTTGTCGAAAATAAAGAGCGACTAATATTTTTGAAGAATTTTGATAAAAGTAAACTATTAACACTAAACCCTTAGACGAATCTACCAATTATACTATAACACACGAAAGTACAGACAATGAAACTTGAACACACTGAAACAGTTTAACCTACATTCAACTTTAGAGTAACACTGGCACATGCGGCTTTAAACTTTAAGCATATATACTGTAATTACAGTCCCATTAGACAAAACACGCTGTTTTAAACATGTCTATTTTTGCAGGCTTCCTCAACGCGAATCCAGCTCCGCATCTAAAAGCCCGGGTAGCGAACTACGGCTTGATGGATCAGATAGCGGCCTTACATTGGGTGCAGCAGAACATTGCCTTGTTTGGAGGCGATCCAACCAACATAACACTAATGGGCCACGGGTCGGGAGCCGCTTGCATCAATTTCCTTATGATATCGCCTACCGTTATGCCGGGTGAGATTGTCTTTTGTTTTTAATTGTGTTTGAAGTGGAAGATATCTTTTTATTTGTTTGTTCCGTTGGTTTGGGTTGGTATGCGACTCGGCACTGTTGAACACTATTATCCGATCCGAAGTAAATTCTACATACGAGTAATATTCAGGTTTCATTCGGCACGTTTCAATCGGCAAACTTCGTTCATGTATACCTGAGTAATTTTCGGGTCAGTCTGACATAATTTGAGCTACGCCGAGTTACTTCCATAACTTTGTATACCTTTTTTTATTAGGGACCATGTCAATGTAAAAACTTATAATTATGTCTTCAATTTGCCCATGTGTTATGATGTTCAATTTTGTCACCAGATTGTGCTTTATCATACCCGAACATGGTGTGTAATACTTCGGTTAAAACTCTTAAAACCGAAGTACATTTTGATAGGCGCCTAATATTTACAACTAGGTCAAACGATATCAGAGCAATGACCTCATAAATGAAACATTTTGTAAGATCATATAATTTTCAAGAGGCCACTATGAATCTGAAAGCTTTAATGAAGCAATGAATATTCAGAATCTTCTATCAGTCTGCAAACTTCATTGGCAGTAAAGTCTATAAAAAATCGTATTGGAACCAAGAGTGTTTTTCTAGAGGAAACTGCGATATTGTCTAGTTCATTTCTTATTGAATGAAAAGATTTCTGAACGAAACTATAAAACATATAAAATAGACTTGGAACTTTTTCAATTACATCATCAATTTGTGTGATTTGTTATTCTTTGGCTTCGTTGCCTGCGTTAAGACCATGTTTTTTTGCTCAAACCATTATGTTCTATAACCACTAAAGTAATTGAATATTTACTTTTCCAACTAGATATTCTCTTTTCGCAATTTTACAAACAGAAGCTTAATCCCTATACAAACAACATCGGAAAAGTATTATAAGAACACTCGCTACGAAAATACAAAAAATAAATCCGATCAAGCAACAATAGTTTCTATAGGTTTGATCCCTTCTCATAGGCACACTGAAAAGGATCCAACAGTTACAAATCCGCCAAATTCTGAGTCGAAAAAATGAACAATACATGAACAATTGAAAGAAAAATATAGTATTATTATCAAATACCTTAGGAAATAATACCTTTTGTATACGTTCTAACCAGGATTTCATTTTCAGGTTTATTCCACAGAGCTATCCTTTTATCCGGGTCAGCACTTAGCTCGTGGGCTATTGTAGATGACCCTGTATACTATTCACTGAAGCTAGCCAAACATATGAATTGTAGTATACCGGATGACCTCTCCAAAGACCACGAGATCATAGTGGACTGCCTTAGAGAAGCATCGATAGAAGAATTACTATCAGCAGACATATCGCCTCCTAACTTTCTAACTGCATTTGGACCATCAGTTGATGGAGTAGTCATAAAGACAGATTTTTCAAAAGACTTCCTCACGATGTATTCGACTGGAGATTTCCCAAGTTTTGGACCTTTAAATAACATGAATTTAAACTTGAACGTTCATAAGAAGAGGAGTGATAGTGGAAGAAGATTGTTTCAAAATAAATACGACTTATTGTTCGGAGTAGTGACGAGTGAGGCGCTATGGAAGTTCTCCGCTCATGATGTACAAAATGGGATTGAGCCAGATAAAAGGGATCGAATGTTAAGGTGGGTACTTTTATGAGTTTCGTATTGGTAGATATTAGTTCTTTGATCTTGTTGAAGATGAATATTGTGACCTATTTTCTGGAACAAATGTAACTAGGTATTTCTTTTCATTGGAATATATCGCCCTATCTTCTCTATATAATTGTGGGTAAGCCGACCTTGACGTTTTAATCAATTTGTATAGATTTTTAATTAATTTTCCAAAGAAGAAATTATGTATTTTTAAACACATGTATCTGGCATGATTAACTACAAAATTATTAAGAAGTTTACTCATCCACACCAAAAAGCAAGCTAATTCTCTTAGAATAATTTTGAATGCAAGCTCAGTTTTAAAGTCAAAATAAAACTGTAAAATCAAGAATTTAACTGTTATAATCGCCACACAGACCATACTGTCACAAATTCACACATGCCGAACACTGACGCGATTTAGCGAAACGGACCGAAAGCGGCTGACCACGCCGCATGCTTGAGCGCGGCACCGTTCGAAATCACGCGCGCGGCAATATGGCACCGCATTGCGCGGAAGTTACGCTACGTCATTTCGGTACGCACAAAGACCTAAATCGTCAGATTCGCTCTTCGGATAGCTGTAGAACCGATGACCATTATGGTGACGTGTTTAAGAGTGTAGATTAGTTTGGTGGGTTCCCACTGGCTGTGCGGAGCGATGGTCTTCATAATTTGGTCGGGAGCAGCTGAATGAAAATTGCTGAATGGCGAGTGATTGGAGAGACTCATGTCCAGCAGTGGACCAATGATGGATTTAGGCTAATGATGAATCTATATTATGACATTTGAGTAGTAGGTATTGTAAATCATAATCTATGGTTTCATGCGGGGTGTATCAGTTCAGTGGTATCAACATCATATCCGCCCCCCCCCCCCCCTTTTCCACGACAGTTCCCGAACCTGTGTGACCCTAATCCAGAGTTTCCCGCGAATTTGCCGATATTGTCAACCCAACGAGCTTAGCTTGCTTTTTTTGTCCTTAAATTGACCACCACTCGGACCCTTGCTCCATCGGCTATCTCCGCGTCAAGCCAGAATAGATGTCCTGTCCAGTTTGACACTTGATATCTCAGACTTTCATCCGACAGTAGATTTTGGTGTTACGCACTCGATCTAAGAGGATTATGCCGTCTTCAATCGTCTGTTTGATCAAATTTCACGCGAACTGTGTAGAAACATCTAACAATCTTTAAATCTTTAGATACATACCTCGAAATACAAGGAGTACGTCATGACTCGATCAGCTCAATGGTCCGTGAAAATAATTTGGTTATTAATAGATTTGGAACTTCGCCTTGATGTGCGATCGCGAATTATGTAACAGGTCTATGTATGCTTAGTTATACATTAATTAAGCTCAAAACTGAAAGACCCAGTGATAAAATATTTGATTTAAAAAACCTTTTGATACCTAACTACATAATATTAATATCAAACAACCTTTGTAAAATAATCTCAATGGAAAAAAAACGGTGAAATATGACTGGTATGGTTCTGGTGCTTTCATTTTATTTTACTCGTATTTTTTTTGGTAATAACAATATGCGTAGACTTTACAATATTTTTTTATTTAAGATCTATCAAACCGCTGTGACATATACATAATTATATGTTTTATTGACGCAATTCCGTACCCTGACACCTTCGTACTTGCTGAGATATCTGTCAGTATCCATTGGCCTCAGTCGTACTTCAGTGTGTTCATAATCAGTTTCACTGAGTCTTATGATTACTGTATATTGTATGTTCTTAAATCCAATGACTTCTTCGTCGCAACCGCGATTGCTGTGCATGAGGTTCCTGAGTTCGATTCTCAGATGGGGCACTTTTAGATTTTCCATTAGGAATGCCCCAGAAGCAGCCACGAAGTCTGCATTTGTGCCCAGTTGTTGGCTATGGACTCGTGATTACATCGCATTTAAACAAAACTGGCAAACTGGGTGTACCTACTAAAAGGGACTCCTTTTCCTAACCCTTCGGGGATTACAAACGTATTGTTATGTATGTAAATCCAATACTAACGTTGTATTTATTTTGCAGAACGTACGTGAGAAACTCCTACACTTATCACCTGAGCGAGATCTTCTACACAATCGTGAACGAGTACACGGATTGGGAAAGAACGGTAGAGGTTTGTTTGTCTATACGCGTAGAGATACTGTTGTCACACTCCTTGAGGCCCTCATGTGACTCCTTCAGATGTGTCTCCTTCTATTCTTGGAACATTTGTTTGAAATCACTAAGCTCACATTCAACATCTTCAACTTTGAAATTCAGTATTGTTTTGATATTTCTCTTGATGGTTCTCAAGCAATTACTTAGCCTTTTGACTTCTTGTGAGGAATTCTTTGAACTGAACCTAACTGTTATTTTAACTTTCGTTTGAATCGTTATTAATTTTGTTAATAGTGATAATACACTAATTGAAATGATTTTTATCGTTACATTATTATGAACTCTTTGACTTAATGGTTTTAACAGACAAAAGGTTTATCAATTCATCTCAATGTCTTTTATGTGTGAATATTCAGTGATCATTCTGAATCACGTCCGCCGATTTCCAAGATTGTTTTTTTTTGTCAATTTGAGAAATCTGTAATTTTGAGATATTACCTCAAAAAACTTCTGCCGCTAAAGAAATCTTATTCAGCTGCCAAGTTGTGAGCAAACAGTATGTCACCATTGAAATTTCAACAGACCTGGCTCATAAATACGCCAAGACGTTTTCTCAAAACTCATGCCAGAAAAGCCAATCGTATATATCACTTAACGACATTAGTTGTCAAAAATTTGAGTTATACTTTGTAGGTTTCAAATGACAAATCCAAACGAATATTTAAGTTAAATCTCAAACGGTTGAACCTCAATCTTTCTAAGATTTGATTTCGGATTACTTTTTCAAATATTCGACGGGGCTCGCGAAATTAAATGAGGTAACAATTCGCGAGAAGGTTAAGTTGCTATTTTGAATCGTATGTTTCATAATAATATGGACCACTTTTGTTTGTATTTGAGATCCAGGTCATATTCATAGATTTATCATAATCCCCCTGACGTGTTTAGAGCATTATCATGTGTAGCCTCCCTAGAAGACGCTTATAGACGTCCCTAGAAGACGCTTATATTCCAACAACAAAAACATTACAGGCTGATTCATCGTTACAGTTGAATTGGTGCGTGCACCTATTTTCACCCACAGCACTGAGTCTTCTGCACTTATCTATTCCGTGGCGGTATGAAACCCCTATCCTAACGAGAACAGAACTGCTCGTATAAAAGGCTGGTTAATGGCACCGGCCAGCAGTTTGGACATTAGATGTTCAGTTTCAAGCAACGTGCTTTTAGAATGAGGGTGTTTACTAAAATAAATAGGAATAGAGTATTTTCTTATGAATTTCAGAGGAAACTTGTTATTTTAATATAGCAAGTTAATTATTTAGGATGTTAACCGTAATTAGATTAACGTTTCCAGTTCTTATGCTATGTAACTTTAGGTAGGAAGTCATTCAGAATAAATACTTTACGTTTAAACGTTTATTTGTTGCCAAACACGTATATCTATGAAGTTTACATAAAGCTATACACTATAATATCATCAATGGTGTTCTGACATGTCCGCTTTGTGCTCGTACCTTTTCGGCCAAAGTTGGATATGCTATTGTCTTCTAGCTTTTGCCCACGGCTTCGCCCGCGTGGATGTCGGTTCAACTACAAAAGTGACGATTTTCCATACAAACTTTCATCCCCCTTTTCACCCCCTTAAAGGTTAAATTTCCAAAAACCCCTTCTTAGTGCTCCCCTACATTATAATAGGAAGCCGTGTGCAAAATTTCACATTCCTAGCCCCAGTAGTTTCGGCTGTACGTTGATATGTCAGTCAGTCAGTTCTCCTTATATACATAAATAGAAGATTTACGAATTGATGTTTCTATGGAACCACACTAGGTCTATTTTCTTTCTTTGGTGCAAGCCATTTTAGATCTTAAGAGAGAATGATAATAGTGTTGTTGTTCCTACAGATTCTATGAACATACTACATTGTCCACAGAACCCGATAAACACAAGAGATGCGACAATATCCGCGTTATCAGATGCCCAATACGTCGCACCTTTGGTGCAAAGTGGAGATCTGTTAAGCGGTGGACCAAAACCAGCTCCAAATGATGAAGATGGACCACGAAGACCTACGAAGACTTTCTTCTATGTTTTCGATTACCAGACTAAGGATGGATTTTATCCTCAGGTAAGAACGTAAAAATTGTGGTATCCATAATGATTAAAACTTTCGTTGTAAAGCACCCATCATATGTACTGTTTTATTAACTTATATTTATATCGTGTAAATTGAATATGGGGAAACCTCAACTAGATGGTTTTTTTTTTTTTTTTTTTTTTTTTATATGGGTCGAACACAAAAATTCGTTTGTGTGCCCCCAACCCGCCTTCGAGTCGTCGCTATACGTAGTTAGTCTTGACACTATTTTTTTAAGCAGCGAAAGTGTTTAAAAAAATTGATGATTACTTGGTGATGGCCAATGGGGCCGAAAAGTTCTGGAATGGCGACCGCGAACCGGAAGACGTTGCGTTGGAAGGCCTCCCACTAGGTGGACCGATGACCTGGTCAAGGTTGCAGGAACCCGCTGGATGAGAGACGCACGGGCCCGGTCAATGTGGCGACACCTGGGGGAGGCCTATGTCCAGCAGTGGACGTCTTTTGGCTGAAATGATGATGATGACTTGGTGATTTATTCAGGGAAATACTATTGAATTAATTTTGAGAATTACGGCACTTGTAATACTACCTACTTCAATTCTTCAAGTAATGCAATATAATATCTTGTTAACAGGTAATTTTCTGTTCAAGGCTACAAAATATTCTCTTCGTAGAAAAATATTTTCTAAAAAGAACCTTGTAATATTATTATTATAGCCTACATTTTAACTACTTACAGCAAAAATTGCGACACAATTGCCGTTCGCTCGAGCGTGGCTAAGCTACCACTCATGAAAATCAATTAGGATACCTTCTGGTTATTTCTGAAAGCTTTTAGTAAAGTATTATTTTTAGGTCTGTTCGTTGAATTCTTGAAATACTTTTGACATAACTTCTTGTATTATTTTCTCTCATACACACATAAGGTTATTATTATTACCCTTATTGATCGACGATATTTTGCTGTATCGTATATTATAATGACGTAGCACACTTGTGACTCTTCTTTTGTTGGCTTTCATGTTATTGCCGTCTGATAGATGAGTTCTTTTTCCAAAACTGTGGTAGGGCGCCTTCAAATTAGCCGCAAAGAGCCGCGCGGTGGCAGCGCAGCTGCAGCGCTGCCGCCGCGCTGCTTTGATAATCCATATAAAAATCGCGAATTTAAAACCGCACACCCGCAGCGCGGATGTAGCGCTGCAGTCGCGCGTGCTTTATTTATATGGATTAACAAAACAGCGCGGCTGCAGCGCTGCAGCCACGCTGCCACCGCGCGGCATATTTGAAGGCGCCCTTAAATAACTTAAATAATAAATGTCTTCTTTCTTATGAACCGTTTTCTGGCAATTACATTAATGTGACTGTCACGTAAACTATTTACTTTCTTAATAACTTATGTTCTCAGATAACGCGTCAAAGACTAAAATCTAGATTATTATACTGTCTAGTCATTACAAAATAATTAGGTTTGCCCATTCTACAATTAAATAAGACCAAAGTAGAATTATGTAAGTTAATGGCTTTCAAGGTAATTAAGGTTAAGCTTTACTCAGCCTGGGCCTAAAATGAAGTCGTAAAATCTGGATTACGTGTTTGATATGTGACTGTAATAGAAGAATTTATTAAGGCTGCTTGTTTTAAAGCGCGTAATTATATTTTCTGGATATTAAATAATTACAGAACCTGTAATTATTTTGTGTAACTTCTAGAGAGCTGACCACAAATAACCTGTTAATACGATTAGAGATATAAGGGATTACTTTAATGATGTAGATCTGACGTGTGTTTGATTGACCGTGTATGGTTCGCAATTGTGACCTACATCGGCGCAGTGGCTTACACCGGCCTAATACATCATCGGTAACATAGCTATATAACGATACGTATGACAGTATCGTGATATCACTTTGTAACTGTCTACCTATATGCCAAAACCTAATAGCGTCGATTATGCCAAGTCGTAATAGGTGGTATTACGAATACAAAAAAAACGTTAAAAAATTGAACTGATTTTTCTACAGTAGATACCATGTAGATACCTAATACTTTTTATACGGGTCATGACCGACCGAGACACAGTAATGTCTTTGAGTAAAAATAGTCTTTGAGGAAAAGGTATTGGAATATTCCAAAATAAACAAAGTAAAGATAAAAAGTTTGTGTCATCCCTGCTAAAGGTCACTAGCAAGAAAATAGAAATACGAACAAAAAAAAAAACAATTAAATAATTTTCTTGCACGTGTCAACCTTGCAAAAGGTCACTAGAAAGAAAACAGAAAAATGAAGTGCCTAAGATGAAGCAGATAAGGTTATTGAAAAAAACAATGATCTTCTTGCGCGTGTCGATGACAATAATTTAAATTGAGTCCGACCAAAATTTGGTGACGAGTTTAGAACTTATAGTGGCATTCAGCAGCTCCTATGCAAGTAACAGGACAAGCAGGAGACGATAGTATCAAGTGTTCCATGGTTTGTACATAACACCACATTTACACTCCAAAGCAAAGTCATTTATGAATGTCCACTTGAGCAGGTTTTCCTTGCTTCGACCACACAGTGTCTGGAGTCTATTTAATTTTAAAAACATTCAGGTTTCATGGCAACTCATGTCTAAGTAAGAGATTTTCAGCAAGTAGCACAAATGGGCCGGGTAGGGGAACACATTTCACCACAGCTTCAATCTTTCCTTAGAGTATGTGCTAATGACCGGGGGGCATACACTTAAAAATATATATATGCGAAAATACATTACCGCTATCATGAAATCAGTTTCGAATTCACAAACTGTGGCCTGTTGGTCTAGTGGTTAGTGACCCTAACTGCTATGCCGGAGGTCGTGGGTTCGATTCCCACCCAGGACAAATGTTTGTGTGATGAGCACGATCATTTGTTCTGTGTCTGGGTGTAATTTATCTTTAATATGTATGTATTTAGAAATATATAAGTATGTTTATCAGTTGTCTAGTACCCATAACACAAGCTCTGCTTAGCTTGGGACTAGATGGCGTTGTGTGATAGTTGTGGAATATTATTATTATTATTAAACTAGGTACCACTAAAAACAGGAATTGAACCTATCAAGTAACGTATAGGTTAATATTCCTCCACACGTATCTGCAAAGACCTATCGTATACACACGTCTTGATTGTATCTTCTGATTATCTTCCTGCGAAACTTTTTAAGGTCGATTGAGGAAAATGGTGTTCGCAACCGATAGATTATCTTGTCACTACTTATGTAACGTGGCTCCGAACAATCCCTACGTAATGCTCGCATGTTACATGTCTGATAATATCTAATGTTATAGGTATTATCTTTCGTAGGAGATGCTGAAAGCTTGCTACGAAAATAAACCGTCGTTTGTTCTTATTAGCTGAAACTTTAGTGACAATCTTTGGGTAGATTCAACGAGGTTTTTGAAAGTTCAATGCGTTGCGTGCTCGTGTGAAAATGCTTTTGGATGAGAATTAACTTTACCTTAAAGTTAATTCATTCATACATCTTGAAAAATGTTAATGAAATTATGGCTAAGAAAAAATATTGCATAGATACTTACATTATAATAATACGATATGATGTTTTTTTGAAAGTTAAGTCGACTAATATTATCAATGATTCTCATATGAATTCATACAATTGAAATTTCACTAGGGTAAAAAGAAAACTAGGCGAATTCGATTGAATTAATTTACGGGTATTTTCTATCAGAAAAAATAAAAAATAATGTGTAAGTGACCACCAACCTCTATCTGAAAAAGATGGAGATCAGATCCATTTAAACGTGATTCAACTGACTTCGGAAACGTAATTCAGTCTTAGTATAAATTCTCTTAATTATGCAATTACAAATGCAAACCACCAACCGACCTAATTACAACATACCACAAGATAATTCTGTTACCTCATTATATCATAAACAGGCAATTAACCACGATCACGCTCATGTCGAAGGCAATTACACGACATAGCCGTGCTGCAGGCAATGCGATATACAGCTAATAATACCACTATTATAGGTATATGTGGGTAATAATATCACTATTATATATGTATTGAAATTGATTACTTATATACTTTAGACGAATGATTCAGACTACCTCGTTGGTCTTGTGGATGCAAGCGTAACTGCTGAGCATGAGGTCGTGGGTTCGCTTCCCCGATCGGGTAATGTGTAATTGGGTTTTTCCACCAGGAACTTCTCAGCTTTTTGCCCAGTTGATGGCAATAGATTCGCACCTTGTTATTTAGGATTTAAACATAACTGGTGAAATATGGGTTTACTATAAATACACGTCTGCCTAACCCTCGTGGAATGTACAGCGTGATGTTATGTTTGACAAACGGCTATTACTTGAGGACAATGAAATAATAATTAATTAATGATGTGGCGACAAGTATTGATGAAGCATACTAATAAGATTAGCTACGGTCAATCTTACAAAAGGGCTTAATGGATTTAGTCGAAGACGAATGTGTACGATGGATGAAATGATATCGTATTGCATGATTAATTAATCTACCTTATTTAGTATCGTTTCTTTGTCATTGAAATGAATTTATGGATGACATTCCAATCTTTTTTTGGGAGTTAAAAATTCACGAATAACGGTAAAACTCCATAAAATAAACTGAATTCGAAATGTCATCGCTAACGTGGGATTTTTTGAAAACACTCCGGACACAAGTGGCCAAAGCAAAGAAATCAGCTCATCAGGTGGAGATTCGTTTTTGTTGCCCCACAAACGACGGAGAACTTTCTATTGTGTCCTGTCTGTCCTGTTGCTTGCACGTCACAGGAGCTGATGGACGCTATTATTAACGTTGTTGACTCAATTTAAATTCTTATCAATACGCTTAGAGGATTCCAGTTACCCTATTCCTTAGCCAACCCTAACTATATTAATTTGTTGCAGAGAATGGGAGCAGTCCACGGTGAGGAGTTACCATACGTCCTGGGAGCTCCACTGGTCGACGGTTTCGGCCACTTTCCTCAGAACTACACCAAGTCTGAAGTCGCTCTGTCGGAGTCCATCATGCTGTTCCTTGCCAACTTCGTGAAGACTGGGTGAGTACGATGTCGAAATAAAGATGTAAAGTTTGTATTTATTTATTTATTTATTTATTAGGCTTCTCAACAATGAGTACACTGTTACAATTATATTTAAGGGTTAATCTTCCCCGTTTGGACTGCGAGTTGTTCGCAAGAGATACCGCGGCCTCGACATAAAGGGCTAAAAAGGAACATGGTTGGTTTTTAGTCAGTAGAAGTCTGACACTCCCTTTCGCTCTGCCCAAGAGCGGGGAAAAAAATGGTTAATCTTTAAAACTGCTGATCCGATTAGTTTGTTGCTATTATTTTATATCGTTTGTTAGTCTAACCTGGTGTCAAAGGTTTTACATGCCGTCAAGAAAATCTCACAGGCATGTCGGTTTTCTCGCAATATTTTACTTCACCAAAGCTAGTGATAATTAAACTTAATTCTTGGGTTCGAACTCGAGACCCATAGTATGACTTGTCAGTCCGACGGTCATAACACTAGGCCATCACTGCTTTCTTATTGACCTAGTGGTCCTAGTGAACCTACAGGTTGATACTTACAGAGCTGTTGTAAACCTTTCTCTAAGCATCGGTGAGACTAATGTGAGAAGGTCGCGGATCGCCATACGGACATTAGATACTGACAGATGCTTCAGGATGTTATCTGACAGAAACTGCGTTGGCAATTTGTCTGGTTTCCCCGAATGTTTTAAGATTGGACCCCATTACCGTGTTTACCCTCATTTCGGTAGTCATGTTTAAATTAAATGCAATAGCGGACGAGCCTATTGTCATCAACGAGGCACATATTCAGACTTTGTGGTTGCTACTGAGATATTCAAATTGATTGCTTGAGTAGAATCAATTATCTATCTATCTATCTATATAAATAAAAAGAGAAGTCCTGACTGACTGACTAACTCATCAACGCCCAGCCCAAACCCTTAGACCTAGAAAGCTAAAATTTTGCACAGAGGTTTCCTTTATAATGTAGACAAGGAATAAAGAAGGATTTTTCCAAATTCAAACCCTAAGGGAGTTAAATAGGGGATGAAAGTTTGTATGGAAAATCGTCATTTACACGCGGGCGAAGCCGCTGGCAAAAGCTAGTGTAAGATAATCACAATTATCTTGCGTAATTACGCAAATAATTCTATTCTTAGCTTTGCTTTCTTTGACGGTTCTTACTTCATTCAAACTCTTGTCTATTGCATAAAAATGGTTTCATAAGTAATTGCTTTAACTTGACTTTTTATACAAGTGTATGACTAAGAGTGTGAATAAATTACTAATATATAGATGAGTCTAAGAGATTATAATCGTATAAGTAAGTATGAAACATAAGTAGGTACTTAAGTTACTAACGATCAACACGTACCAAAGATTAATCATAAAGATTATAAGACGTAGGACGCCTTGGTTACAAAACAAAGTTTTGAGCAGCAACATTTAATATTCGCAAATTCGCTTCTCTAGACAAAGGGACCTCATTCCAACATAATTCCCATTCTTCTAAGGCTCGTAGCAAACCATGAATTTTAATATAGTCATAACTCTAAAATGCAATTTAGAAAATAGGTCAAGTCAAGTTTTCTGAGTCCAACCTCGCAATATCTCCACACCGAGGCAAAGGTGCACAAATCCACTTCACCTTTAATAACATCCAACAATTTGCGAAACATAAGTTCGTTCAAAGCATCACTAATTGCTTCAGTAACGTGAGCCTTATTAATAAGGGAATAAGGACCACTTGATGCCCTAAATGTCTTGTTCTGAACTTCTATTTAATAGCTTCTCAAAGTTTTGGAAACTTACAAAGAAGGATTAACTTTGTGCTTCAGATATTAAGGTTTAAATTACTTTGATCTTCATCTTAGCCTGTGCTTTTGTACGTCGTTTTACGATAATCTCTCCTTTAATTATGTGTTTTATATTCCTTTAATTTTTGGGAGTGTTTAATAATTACTGTTATTTAGTGAGGGGTATAATCATTACGGAAGCAGTAACTGTTACAGTGAATTTTAGGAGTCCCTGATTTAAGGTTACGCGAGGAACTCGTTTAAAATTTTACCTGTTTTATTCCTCCAACCACTGTGGTGCTTAAGCCAGGTGCCGCTTTTAGCAGCATTGGGCTTTCTGAATCTAACTTAAGGCGCGTCCCCCAGCAAAACGTAGCTCTAGCCGTTTTTTATGCAGTTTTCTGGAGCTTATAACTCTTAAAAAAAAAAGATATATCAACCAAAAAAAAATACATTAAATTTTTACATACTCTTACCTTCAAAATGGTACGTTTTGTTTTTTTCTTTTTTAAGTAAAATATTTAATTAATCCCCTCACAACGAAACCACAGAAATGAGAAATAATTATTGAAAACATGCTACTTCTCCAAAACTAACAATTGTTTTTATTTTGTTTTTACACTAATGGATAAGCAATTTCATAATGAACATTATGGTACGATTTTTTTTTTCAAAAACCCAAAATTTGATTTTATAAAGATTTTTATGCAAAATTCTGAGCG
The DNA here is from genome assembly GCA_949316265.1 of Diarsia mendica. NCBI lineage: Eukaryota > Metazoa > Arthropoda > Insecta > Lepidoptera > Noctuidae > Diarsia > Diarsia mendica. Next base: position 2,967,743 of record OX438888.1, on the reverse strand, counting down.
TATTCGCAACCGTATCTATTGACATTCAGTATGCCGCCAGGCCTCGAAGGGGGAACCCGTGTCGCTCACGCGCTCGCTCGCTTACGTCACATTATCAACAGATCTAAGAAGTAATTTCAAGTAATAGATATGGCATTCAATGAAATATTTTTTTATGAAATATTTATTGGTGCGTCCAAATACTTTTGGTCATTATGAATTCAGTTATTATACTCACGTCGATAAATAGGTAGGTACTTTCAACTTTTACTGTGATACAAAATAATATTGGCACGATTACGAAAATGAGCTCAAAATTAAAATCCAAGATGGCGGCTAGGAAAATTTTGGTTTTTCCGTCATGGGTGTCGTTTTCATGGTTTTTATGGTCGCTGATTACGAAAATGAGGTCAAAATGAAAATCCAAGATGGCGCCGACGAAGATTTTTGGTTTTTCCGTCATGGGTGTCGTTTTCATGGTTTTTGGGGACGCTGATTACGAATATGAGGTCAAAATGAAAATCCAAGATGGCGGCTAGGAAAATTTTAGGTTTTTCCGTCATGGGTGTCGTTTTCATGGTTTTTGGGGTCGCTGATTACGAAAATGAGATCAAAATGAAAATCCAAGATGGCGGTAAAGATTTTTTAGGTTTTTCCGTCATGGGTGTCGTTTTCATGGTTTTTGGGGTCGCTGATTACGAAAATGAGGTCAAAATGAAAATCCAAGATGGCGCCGACCAAATTTTTTGGATTTTCCGTCATGGGTGTCGTTTTCATGGTTTTTGGGGTCGCTGATTACGAAAATGAGGTCAATATGAAAATCCAAGATGGCGCCGACGAAAATTTTTGATTTTTCCGTCATGGGTGTCGTTTTCATGGTTTTTGGGGTTGCTGATTACGAAAATGAGGTCAAAATGAAAATCCAAGATGGCGCCGACGAAGATTTTTGGTTTTTCCGTCATGGGTGTCATTTTCATGGTTTTTGGGGACGCTGATTACGAAAATGAGGTCAAAATGACAATCCAAGATGGCGGCTTGGAAAATTTTAGGTTTTTCCGTCATGGGTGTCGTTTTTATGGTTTTTGGGGTCGCTGATTACGAATAGAGGTCAAAATGAAAACCCTAGGTGGCGGTCAGGAAAATGTTTGGTTTTTCTTTCACGGGTGTCGTTTTCATGGTTTTTGAGGTCAAAATGAAAATCCAAGATGGCGGCCAGGTAAATTTTTCATTTTTCCGTTATGGCTGTCGTTTCATATATAAGGTCCCATTTAAATAGGTGGACAAATTTTAACACAGCGTTCAGTACGTCTAACCAAACATATCCAAGTAAAAAAAACACTGATTAAAGTGAGTTTTTTGTACGTAAAATATTGGGCAACTAACACTTTTAGTGTATTTTCGCTACCTGTTTTATTTTCTTGTAGGTATCTGATGCGTTTCTCTAATTTTATTTTTTTACCATTGTCCTTATTTTGGTGGTCTGAATGATTCCTAAAATTTTGTCCACCTATTTTAATGGGACCTTATATATATAGGTATATATATAGTCGAAAAACCAAAATTTTTGTCGGCGCCATCTTGGATTTTGATTTTGAGCTTATTTTCGTAATCAGCGACCCCAAAAACTATGAAAACGACACCCATGACGGAAAAACCAAAAATTTTCGTCGGCGCCATCTTTGATTTTTATTTTGACCTCATTTTCGTAATCAGCGACCCCAAAAACCATGGAAATGACACCCATGACGGAAAAACCAAAAATTTTCGTCGGCGCCATCTTGGATTTTCATTTTGACCTCATTTTCGTAATCACCGACCCCAAAAACCATGAAAACGACACACATGACGGAAAAATCAAAAATTTTCGTCGGCGCCATCTTTGATTTTTATTTTGACCTCATTTTCGTTATCAGCGACCCCAAAAACCATGGAAACGACACCCATGACGGAAAAACCAAAAATTTTCGTCGGCGCCATCTTGGATTTTCATTTTGACCTCATTTTCGTAATCACCGACCCCAAAAACCATGAAAACGACACACATGACGGAAAAATCAAAAATTTTCGTCGGCGCCATCTTTGATTTTTATTTTGACCTCATTTTCGTTATCAGCGACCCCAAAAACCATGGAAACGACACCCATGACGGAAAAACCAAAAATTTTCGTCGGCGCCATCTTGGATTTTCATTTTGATCTCATTTTCGTAATCAGTGACCCCAAAAACCATGAAAACGACACCCATGACGAAAAAACCAAAAATTTTCCTGGCCACCATCTTGGATTTTCATTTTGACCTCATTTTCGTATTCAGCGACCCCTAAAACCATGAAAACGACACCCTTGACGGAAAAACCAAAAATTTTCATGGCCGCCATCTTGGATTTTCATTTTGACCTCATTTTCGTAATCAGCGACCCCGAAAACCATGAAAACGACACCCATGACGAAAAATCCAAAAATTTTCGTCGGCGCCATCTTGAATTTTAATTTTGAGCTCATTTTCGTAATCGTAATATTTGTATCACTGTAAAAGTTGATAGTACCTACCTATTTATCGACGTGAGTATAGTAACTGAATTCATAATAACATTTCATAAAAAAATATTTCTTTGAATGCCATATCTATAACTTCTTGGATCTGTGAATTTTACTTGTATTCGTATGAAGTTCGCCAGGTGGCGCAATTAGTAGTTTACGAAGTATTGTAGAGGTGGGGTGCGGCAAAGAGGGAGCAAATGCTCAAGGTTATTTGCTCAGGGTACCACCTTAAGCTTTGCATTGAAAACCAAACGTTGTTTGTAGTTTTACAAGATAATTAAATATTAGGTTTATTTGTGGTCTTTAAAATTTAAATATGTGTCCAGTTTTTCAAAAGATACAAACAGCGGTTGTTTTTTTCTCTTTGAGTTTAACGATTGTCTGGCAGTATGAGTACTATATAAGCGACCCATCCAAATATTCAATGTGTGTTATATGGTAAGGGTAGTCCAGACGTTGAACTCTATTGAGTAATAAGTCGCGCTACATGATATCTGACAAATTCTTGCACTGACTGGACACTTGGGCAGGTACGCTAAAATCTGTGAGGTTGTGTCTTCAAAAGACCATTTCAGACACTAATCAGCCCAGTTCACACCACAAAAAAAAACAACAAGGTGTAGGAAACTTCACAAAAATATTTGAGTACTCTCACAAATTCTCAACAAAGATTAAAGAATATTCTCCTTACAGAAACCCGAACGACAACGCGCGACAAGAGTCACTGCTTCCTGCGTCGAGGGAGAGAAATAAATTCAGGGGTATAAATTGGGAAGAATACGACTCAACACACCAGAAGTATTTGGAAATAGGTAAGTTTTATTATAGTTGTGATATTTTAGATGACATCGTAACGAAAACAGGTGATTACTGTGGTTCAAATTACATTACTAACATTATTGTATTTCTTTATAAAAGTGCCTTTTATATTTCTGTGTCTAACTTACTACTTACTAACTGTGTTCACGGTACTATTCCATAGTCGTGATTTAAAAAGCAGCACTTAGGTTAAAAGCAAGAAAACAAAAGTTATGCTAACACAGAAAACTTTTGCTTTATCGCGTTGAATTCAAAATTATACAACGTGAAAGTACGAAGTTTGGAACTAAAACTATTTAGAACATTAGCACAAAAACATTTTTGAAGTTGTTTTGTTTGAATCAATATATAACTCAAACTGTTGATGATCTATGAGATTACAGGTAATTCAGCCTATAAAACTAAAATGCCGATTCAAGGTATAATATTCTTGGACATTTATGTTCAGTGAAATGTATAAAAATGGCTTTTGAGTCGGATAAATATAAAAGTAAATACATAGGGCGTAAATTGAATACAATCAATCAAATATTCAGAGCAACGACTCACGTTCATACCCAAGAGGCATCTCATACATTACTCCATAATGAAATCTTGTCTACATATTCATTTTTCTTTGTACAGGTATGAAACCTCGCCTCAAAAACCACTACAGAGCGCATCAACTTTCCGTTTGGCTGCGTTTAGTTCCTGAGCTCCACAGGGCAGGCATGGAGGATGTGGCAGCTCGCCACAATCTATTCAAAAACCACAACGAGCAGGATCTCTACGAAGGAATCGTCAGACCGGATCCATTGGCGAGAAACATCAACGATAATGACGCAATCAGACGTACAAACGGTTCAGTGTACACCGACACGGCCCTAACGACCGTTGATACGATACTGGCGACGTGCGCCACAATACTGCCAGGAAGAGATCTGCAAACATTGAACGCTACTGAAAACACTCTGGCTAATTTAGAAGCGGCCGGCTATGCCGCTTATTCGACGGCCTTAAGTGTAACAATAGCGATAGGGTGCTCCCTACTGATTTTGAATGTCCTAATTTTTGCTGGAGTTTATTATCAGAGAGATAAGTCAAGGTCTCGGGGGAAGCAGCAGCGTTTTAACGAGAAACATTTTGAGACAATTTCCGGGAAGCATTCTCATTATCATATGGACCCAACGCATGCGCCGAGCTTAGTCGTAGACGTTGAGAGACAGAACAGGAAGAAACACATGATGAGTTCAGACCATCTGGCGAGTTTAAACTTCAAGGGACCGTTGGATGTTCCGAAGTCTCCCCCGAGTCCGACCTTAAGTATGGACAACATGATGCTGCCGAGTAAACTCGGGAGCCGGAGCAACAGTTTTAGAATACCTAACGTGAGTTACCCACAGATGGGTTACGCGACTATGCCAAAGAATGTGAGCCAGTTTAATAACTCACCGCCTTTGCAAGAGTTACGGCAACAGAAATTCCAGCCTCCGAACGGATCGACGGCTCAGACCTCCCCGGGGAGGGAGGCGGAGGCGAGGGGGGCGCACGCAACCCTGCGGAGAGGGAAGGCCTCCCTTCACTCGAACCTCCCGCAAGCCGCCATTGACGAAATGAGAGTGTGACAGTTAATCCCATCTGACTCTGCATTACAGGATTAAAAGTGTGTGTGTAATTGTATGGTTGTAAATAATATTGTACTATGAGGGTGTCGAGATTTTTTTTTAGGAATGTTATCGATTTTCTCCTAAATTGGAATATGATTATCGAATAAAATCAATTGTATCATAGGTATTTGTTTAATTTTACATCCTTTAGTAGTACTGCAATTTCTAACACTACAATTTAAATTCAATAAAACTGAGAAACTGTCGTAATCAGTAACATTTTGTAGTTTAGCGTGCTTTAACCGGAGTTTTGTTTCATCTACAACAAAGCAGTTTTCATATTCCTAGTTTATCTATAACCACCGTAAGATGAGTCTTACGGTGGCACCAAAATTGAACATTGAGATTTCTACACAAAAATGCACCTTCATCCAATAGCTTTATGAACTAATGCGGAATGAAACGCCAATCGACCAATGACTGGCTAATATTGACTAATGACGAGTACTCCACTCAGTCCATTCGACTGGTATGCTGAATGCGTTTGAAGTACGTCCTCTATTCATTCGACTGTTTACGTTCGTCGACGTAAAAGGCTTTTAGGTGCACTTTTTTTCTGAAGTTAGAAGGGAACTTTTACAAATTCGATAGCATTCACTCAACATACAATCACGCTTGCAATTATTGAGGGATTACACAGTGACATACTATAGTCTATCGACCACGAAGTGTCTATATTATGACAAATTACGAAAACAAAACTTTAGGGGACATGAAAAAAATGTTTCATTTCGTAACTATAGTTGTTTTGTTTTTGCTATACTAGATTTTTAACTATATTATTATTACTTTATTTAGGTGTAGATAGTAAAACAACGTTTATAATTGGTAAGTGGATTAACGTATGTTAAGTACGAAAACCTCATCAACCGAAAATTGCAAAAATGTTCTTATATTCTTCTTAGTTCTTATATTGACACTTCATGGTCGATATGCACATTTCGCCTGTAATATTTAAGTCCTAAAGGCAACCGCCTTACTACAAAAGGTAGTTAAACCTGGTTTAACATAGACTTGGTTTATCTCGCATGCCGTCACTTTCTTTTGAATATTTTTCAAGTGAGACGTCATGCCAGATAAACCAAGTCTAAGTTAAACCAGGTTTAACTACTTTTTGTAATAGGGCGTATAAGGTTTAAAACAACTCACACAATCAATCAAAATTGTAATTGACCTAATCCAAACTCCTTACTTGTTTCCCTGTTGAGATAACAAGCTTTACATCTCCATATACCTGCAGTAATTTCAAGATTTACTGTTCAATTTTACGACCATTACAGTTTAAAGCTCCAAAGCTGACGTCAAGTAGTTCATACTTGACGTCAGACGTTACTATCAAACGTACGAGTACTTCTCTGACTTCATATATTATGTCTCTTCGTGACGCAACCGGAATATATGTTTACGTATGACCCGGAGTAACGCAAAGATCTTTATTACCCTGTTTATCGTCGACCCAACCCCGAGAAATGTTTAAGTAAAACTTCCGAGTATCCTTGATTAGATGTCTCGTTAGTTATGTATTGTTTGGCTAGTAAAGTTTATGGAATAAGTAGTATCGTTTTTTTTTTTTTATCAGCCATTTGTGTCCCACTGCAGGGCAAAGGCCTCCCTTCCCTCTTTCCACTTATCCCTATCCAGTGCTCCGGTTTTCCAATCTCTGCAAAAAGAATCCAGTTCGTCCCGCCATCGCCTTCTGGGCCTGCCGCGTTGTCGTTTGCTGCTGATTGGGACCCATTGCGTGGTTGCTTTGGCCCACAGCTCCTCGTTGGTCTGTAAAAAAATACTTCTAGTTCGGTTAATCAAATTCGTTCAAACTATTCTATCTATGTATATAAGCTAGAATCATCAGTGGTGATTCACAGAAGTTTGGAGAGTCCAAGCGAAATTCATCAGAAAAGAACTGCTGCGACGGAATAAAACAAACGTAGATTTCAATAGAAATACATTCGTTATTATTCATCGTTTTAAGAATAATTACCCTGAATGACTGTGACTAATGGATTTTTATTCGCACTCAAATTATTACTAGAAATATTATGACTACTTAAAATCTAACAAGATTTTTAGTAAGGGGCAAAGCTAGACTTTTCACTTTGAGTACTCGCGTAGCTAAATAGTTATCTATATCTATAAAAGCGAAAGGTCACTCACTCATTCATCACGAAATCTCGAAAACCGCTGGATGTACAAAGATGATTTTTGGCAGGGAGGTAGTTTATGGTTGGTAGACGTCCGCTAAGAACGGATTTTGCGACAGGGCCGGATTAGGGTGGTCTAAGGGCCCTCGCAAGTTTGTATGAAACTCCTTCATTTTTTGTGCTACAATCTAGATTTTTGGCAGAGACGTAGTTTATAGTCAGTGGGCGTCTGCTATGAATTAATTTTGCGACAGGGCCGGATTAGGGTGGTCTAAGGGCCCTCACAAGTTTGTATGAAAGTCCTTAATTTTTCGTGTTATAATCTTGGGTTTTGGCAGAGACGTAGTTTATAGTCAGTAGGCATACACTATAAATTAGTTTTGCGACAGGGCCGGATTAGGGTGGTCTAAGGGCCCTCGTAAGTTTGTATGAAGGTCCTTCATTTTTTGTGCTACAATCTTGATTCTTGGCAGAGGCGTAGTTTAAAGTTAGTAGACGTCTGCTTAGAACCGATTTTGAGACAGGGCCGGATTAGGGAGGTCTAAGGGCTCTCGCCAATTTGTATGAAAGTCCTTCATTTTTTGAGCTACAAACTTGATTTTTGAGACGGACGTAGTTGATAGTTAGTAGGACGTCTGGTAATAACAGATTTTGTGACAGGGCCGGATTAGGGAGGTCTAAGGGTTCTTGCAAGTTCGTAAGAAAATCCTTAATTTTTTGTGCTACAAACTTGATTTTTGGCAGGCACGTAGTTTATAGTTAGTAGAACTCTGCTAAGTACAGGTTTTGAGGCAGGGCCGGATTAGAGAGGTTTAAGGGCGCTCGCAAGTTTGTTTAAAAGTCCATCATTTTGTGTGCTACTAACTTGAATTTTGGCAGGGACGTAGTAGGTGAGTAGAAGTTTGCTAAGAACCGATTTTGCGACAGGGCCGGACTAGGGAGGTCTAAGGGCTCACGCGAGTTTGTATGACAGTCCTTCCTTTTTTGTGCTACAATTTTGGCAGGAAGGTACTTTATAGTTAGTAGACGTTGACTAAGAACAGATTTAGCGGGTTTAGCAACATGGCCAGATTAAGGAGGTCTGAGGTCTTTCACATGTTTGTAAAAATGTACTGTTTTTTTTTGTACTAACAACCTGAAATTTAACAAGTCTTGAGTTTAGGAGTAGGAGATCTAAGCTAAGAAATTTGTAAGGAAGACCTGGACTAAGGGCTCCCGTAAGTCCATATGAAATCCTTGGCTTTTTGTACCTCAAAAATTGGCAGAGAGATAGAATATAGTTAAGACATTTCAGGTAGGAATAGATTTTACGACAGGGCTGGTTTAAGGGAATATAATCGCTTCGATTGGCATTTGACATTCGATTTGACATAGTACCATCCACAGGCAGTCCAGACAAGAGAGTCAAAATTTCTACGCGAACGAAGTCGCGGGCAACTGCTAGTTCCTTAATATAATAAGTTCCATTACCTAAAATGTATAAAAGTCTAAGCCACGGTCAATTAATTTTAGAGATTATGTCTGAAAGCTAGCTAGCTTTTCTTGGTCGCTATTTGGCTAATTAATCAGTGTCCAGTTACAGACTAATTTCGCTTTTGAGGAATAATTTATCATGAGCATACATTAATCTAATCTGAAAACATGACGAGACAAGCAAAATAATTTTAAGGAAAAAATGTAGGAGCATGTTTACATTACTTTGATAATATCCAATACTGAGAAAAACACATACACATTAATTTCTTGCAAAAATAATATAAACTTGTTTGACATAAAGTTAAAGATATATTTATTGCGTAACTGTGAACATTAAGTTCTTATTATTAAACATTACATTTTTGGTTTCAACAGTCTACCCAAGTCGGATATGCAATAGTGATTTTAAAAGTTAGGTTCTCACAAATATTTTTTTTTATCAAATAACTCGTGCAGATTAGGTATAAAATACATTATTAATTTACATTTTCTTCAATTTATTTTTAAACATAGTTCCATTTAATTGCTTAATTGCCGGCGGTAAATGATTAAACACACGAATATCATAATCTTCTTCATTAGATGAAGTATTAATATATAAGTAAACACCTCCTACGACATTTATCAGACAAAATGGTCTGGTCAGACAAAATGGTATTAGTAGAAAGCGCTTTTTCACAATTATTGTGCGAACCGCCAGTCTGTGCAATTCATTGCTGGCCTCTCTGTTTCCCAACCATTAGAATCTAGATCTCCTCAAAGTTCGAGTGAATTGGTTTCTTCTAGGCAATCCTGCTCCACCTTAGGCGGCATCATTGTTTCACATTAGGTTATTTGCGGTCAAAAACAAGCCTAAATTAGTATATAAAATAACCAATATTTATGAATACATAATTATTAAATTATTTAAAAACTATAAAATAAACTAAACTAACAATAAACTATAAAAAGGCATCGAAATACTGCTCCTCAACGCTGTCAGTCGGTAATGTGCCCAAAAGACTGGCGGCATTGCCTCGTTGTATGGCAACACTTAGCCTCTGGCCAAGATAAAAGCCAGCCCTTGGGTCACGAGAAGCGTCAACTAAGCGTAACGTAAAAAGAATAATTCGGAGTCTGGATGATAATTTGCGTAAAGCAAGCGACCATCTGCTTGATTAGTCAATCTTCTTCTTCTTCTTATCGTGTGGGCAGTAAGGACTAACAACCCCCCCTCACACCCTAGTGTCAGAGTTTATTATTAGATATTATTCTTCATTAGTCAATCAAGAGCGATAAACAGAAAATAATGATTGAAATACCGTATAAAATTATCAGTCTACATTATTCCTCCTACTCATAGCCTCCCTCAGTGAGAGGAGGGAGAGGAAGTGGGCTATAATCCACTAAGCGGGCCTGTGTAACTTGAAGATTTAAGTACGCAGGCAAACAATTATTATGAAGTGTACGATACTGGCTTCATTGTGTACTTTTTGCACTTCAGGGAAATTATATCATAATATGGTTTATTCAGTAATCTAAACGTAACATAACATCTCATCTGTAAAACCTGAAAGGGTTAGGCTGAGGTGGACCTTTAAGGTACACCCCCACGCCCCAAGCCCCACGTAATAGAGGATGAGCTTAGTACCATCAACCAGGCATACCTACATCTAAACTCCTAGGCTGAAACTGAGAAAATCAGGACAGAAAAACTCAATACACTTTACCAGACCTGCGAATTGAACGCAGGATGACACGCTCGGCAATAGCGCTTGTTCTTTGTGCTCTTTGTAACATACAATTCATTCTCTCTTTTAAATGGACAGTTTTAAAGACAATAAAAAAAAACAAATTAGTCCGTCAGATAGATTTCCAAAAACTATTGGACATGAAACATGATGACGATATCGTGCTTCGAAAACTCGTGTGACGTCAGATTTCAATATATTTTTAACCATAAAGTGACGTCACAAGCACTCATGATCTTTGACGCGTTTATCGAGTTATTCTGGTCTCTACGTCAATTCTCATTAATTTGATAAAACAAAAACATGTACCTATCCAATATTTTTCGATAATGTAACTGACGGACTAAACAGAATAATATTTATTTTAGTCAGTCGTCATTCCTATTGTCTGTGGGCGAGTTAATAATATAATACGTAATTGCTAAGTCGACTGAATGAAAAGGTCACTTTCATATTTGTAGATAAGGGAAGGACCCTTGACCTGTCACTGAAGATATAGGTGAGTTATTGTTTTAGGTTATTTTATGAAAATATAGCTTGGACCAGTTTCTTATATCACCATCGAGAAGTGTACTTAACAGGACTGGTACTTCCACATGTCACAGTTTTTTAAGGTCCATGATATTGGGGTAAGAAGCTGATACTGTGTGATTTTTTAGTAAATAAAATTACTGGATTCGATTAATCATATTATTTTATTTATAGTATTAGCTACTACGTTAAAAATAATTAAAGATTGAAAAAGAGATCTGGATGATAATAGTGGTAACAGGTACCTACATCAAATTGACGCGGTCGGCGCAGTGCTCAGGCTGCGCTGCATGACACGAGTTCGATCCCCGCATGAAACAAATATTCGTATGACCTACAGATAGTTGGTCTGAGTATTTATGTATGTGAGTTTAAATGTCTGTGAACACACCCACGATACAGGAGAAATTCCTAGTATGCGGCAACGTTTAAAAAAAAACATAATAAACCTGACCTCTAATAACAAGGTCATCCATCTTATATCACACAAAAAACAACACACAAATATTAAAACATAAACAAACTATAAGAACAACTACACCACAAGAGCTGTACAAGATATATGTATAATAAATACGGATATTATCGTTCCAAGGCGTATTTCTATCCCTCAAGCCGTAAAAACGTTCGCTGTCGGTGACTTTATTGGCGATTTACAAAGATTAATAAAATAGTTCGGTAAATACGTAACATAGAATAGTACCTCAGAAGGTCCGCTTAAAAAACAAGTGAAGACAAACACATGTGTACACCCACCCTAGCAAACGTGATTTACGGCCATAGTGGCCCAATCAAGAGGCTAAGTGCGGATAAAAGCCCCGTTAAACTAAACTAAACATTTCACGCTAACGAAGGTCGCGGGGTAAAGCAGTTGGACTGTCCATGAAATATATTAAGGTAAGTTCTAGGACTTACTCAGAACAGCCTGAAAATATATGACGTTTAATGAATACTTAAGTCAACACTAACACCCGTATTTATAAACAATTACTTGAGTAAATGTCATTGTTTAAGATACGATATTTTCTCTGTAGTTTAGTAATTCCTTAATGTTAGAACTATCAAACGTTAGAATTCTTAGTTTTGCTTTCATTGACGGTTCTAACTTCGTTTAAATTCTTGCCCATTGCATAAAAAATATTAGCATAAGTAATTACTTAAGTCCAAGTAATTACTTTGACTTGACTATAAATACGGGGGTTAGTAAAGGTTTTATATGTCAAATCTTTACTTGGTGACGGCATAAGTACCCAGTACTAAAGCTGTTTTGGCTTTCGCACGTTTTTTTCTCCAAGGGTGACCACTGAAAACCAGCGCTGTGCTAATGGGTCCCCATAGCACAGCACCATGCTGAGTGGTTACCTCTTTGTCGCAGTCACGACGTACAAGATGCTAACCATTTATTTTATATTCATCCTTTTTCTATTTTTTTTTTACTGTTTATGCGTTATATTGTTTTATTTTCCATTTGTTTCTCCTTGTATGTTCATGTTATGCTGCGACGAATAAATATTTTTTCTTTTCTTTCTTTCTAATCATTAAATTATTTTTTTTTGTCAGTCAACTACCCTATTTAGCTCGTTATTGGAATCTGTCCTTCTGTTTACCAGTTTTATGTGTGACTCGAGAAGTTTTACTATAATGTGCTTACGGGCGTGTGTATAACTGCTGTAGAAACAATGGAACTGGCTGATATAGCGGTATGTTTAATCTAAGAAATGGACTCTGAAGAAAAAGGACAATTTATCGTCTATCGGCCAGTAGGTTGATACGAACTTTCTTTTCTTAACATTAGAGCTAAGTGGTTTTCATCCGGTGTTGATTGGATAAACTGCATAAAATGTCCAGATTGATAGCATTGAGGAATTCTTTAAAACTCAAAGTATTTATTGCAATTATACCATTGCGGGCACGTTTCAGTCATAGTCACTAGGCATAATAACATTGTGAAAGTATTGTAGTTGCCCATTCCAAAGAGTTGTTATGGAGATGAATTATGGGCAACAAACTCTATGGAAAATTGGACACTCTTCTACTCTCGCTCACTCAATGTGGATGTTGTCTTTAAATATAAAATTTCTAGGATTAGTTTCCTTCACCGGTTTTTCAGTGATGATGAAAACTGAAACTATTTATCAATAGAATTACCAAGTATAAATCATTATGTTGCACGCATTGACTCGAAAGCCACAGATGAACAAATAACCAATAAATAAAACAAATATTAGTAAACCATTTTTGTTTATATTATAATAATCAGCATAACATTAAATTAAGAAGCTATTTATAACGCACATGACTATTATAATTTTATTCCGCCCCTTAACATCATCACTGTCACAAGCCCACCCATCCACGAATATTAATAAACACACTACAGCAAACGCGATATCAAACATACGTCTACATTTATATCCTTTATTTATTCAGACTCTGGCTCTCAAAGTTTTGTACGCACCAACGCAACTAACAGATTTTGAATAACGGTGCCAGATAAGTTTTTGAAACGTGTCTTCGAAAAATCCGACCCCGGAAACAAAACATAACGCCCTTAATCCCTGAAAGGTTAGGTAAAGGATTACCTAATTAAAGTACCTACACCCACTTTTTGCCAGTAATGTTTTAAGTCCCATTTAATGGGTGACGAGCCTATTAGTATCAACTGGGCACAAATCTAGACTCTGTGGCGGCTACTGAGAAAATTCCAGACGGAAGAATCCAAAAACACTTTGGCCCACCAGGGAATTAAAACCAGGACCTCGAGCTCAGCAGTCACACTTGCGACTACTAGACCAACGAGGAAGCCAACCCAACCCCGACCCTGGAAAAGACAGCACAAAGCAGGAAATACCAGTAATTAAAAAAAAATACTTCTTAAATTTAATGTAGAACTACGTAAGTACCATGATGTTTTGGAAAGCCATATCAGAGGGCGGTATGAAAATTGACATGACACAACAAATAGATGCCAAGAAATATTTGATCCAATACATAGAGGGAACGGTATTTTATGCTTTATCAAAATACGACGAACTTGCGCAAATATTGCTAAGGGGCTTAATTGCATACCGAGGTATTATTTGCCAGCAAGTTAATATTAGTTGGTAATAGATTAAACACTCACTTGAGTTACATGAGAATGCTAAGGGGAATGTGTCGTGTTAGGCCAGGTTTCCACCAAAGCGTAGAGGAGATGTCCAAATTCGACGAATCACAGGAAGGGCGAAAGAACAGGTTAGAGTTTTAACTAATGTGATTTGTGGATTGCCAAACGTCTCCGCTTTGGTGGAACCAGGCCTTACGCGATTTAATAAAATAATAAATGAGAACATAAGAGGAAGTCTAAAAGTGGTGCCGCTGGGTGAAAAGTTGTGTGTTTGTTGTCACTTTCAGGCCACTGACTACGTGTATCGACTGTCAAAATATATACTTCAAATGATAGCAAGGATCAACCACTTAACGTACTTTCACTCACACTAAACTCAGTATGTAATGGTTGGTCTAAACAAGTGCGACTTAACCTAACAAGACTGACTCGGGCTGCTGTTATTATTAGCTACAAGCTCTTCCTTTTTAAAAGTAATAGAAAAACGATATTATTAACTTAGCTGCGCGTAACAGAAGTACCTTTGTCACAATAACACAAAGAGAAACCAACACAGTTAACATAGCCGACCAAACTATACAGACATAGACTATGTACAGAGTATAAGGAATTCCACGTTTCGCATACCAACGGTTATACAAAATAGATATAGGTACAGAAGGTTATTTTCATACAATAATGGAGAATGCATGAACATGGAGACGCTTTTGGTATAGTGAGTTCACGAGTATGAGTATTGTGACTGGCATTCGACTAGAAATTACTCATTTTCTAGTCGCTGATCATATCAGCGACTAGAAAATGAGTAATTTCTAGCTTTTAAAACCATGCGTGTTAAAGTAGCCTTAATAAAACTGAATGGCATTTGGTCTCCTCGTCGTGGAGATCTGTTTTTTTTTCTAGAACAATCTGGGAACCGTCTTCTTACAGAGATCTAAAGGAACAAAGTTTTAACATTACACTACCCCCGTTTTATTTAATGCGTTCATGACAGATAAACAGAACGAACATTAAACATAATATGGTAAATATCCCATTTTCTTTGTTAATGGTAGTGATAGAGACCATCATCATCTGCCTAGCCTTTTCCCAACTTTTTTTTAAAATTATAAATGGGCCTGCTCTTGACTTTATTCTTGCCCTGAGGGCAGAGATGATGTCGACGATGGAACGAGCTTACCCAGTAGAAGCCTGTTTACTCGCGACTTAAACAGATTAGGGTTATATGAACTCAGAAAAACCGACGCAGGCAGGGAATTCCACTCCTTGGCTGTGCGCATAATAAAGGAACCAGCAAAGCGCTTCGTTCGAATGTGTGGAACTATGTTGGTGTCGGCTTCCAGTCTAAACGGATGTAGCTGAATATCAGTATTATAAATGGAGCCCATCCCTCTCCTTGAGAGGAGGCCTGAGTCCCTGCAGTTGGAACATTATAGGCTGATGATGATGATGATGACATGGAGCGACTGCCTATCTGACCTCCACAAACCAGTGACAGAGACTATATCGATTTAAAAACCTATACCGCCTTATTACAAAAGGTAGTTAAACCTGGTTTAACTTAGACCTGGTTTATCTCGCATGCTGTCACTTTCTTTTGAATATTATTGAAGTGAGACGTCATGCGAGATAAACCAAGTCTAAGTTAAACCAGGTTTAACTACGTTTTGTAATAAGGCGGCTAATGTATTTTACTTGTTTACTCGATTCATTCAAAAACCTGATATCAAAACAAACGTCGCTGTAATACATTTACCTCGATTCGATGTAGAGTAAACCGTATTGATCGAACGTAAAACATTTTATCTACCCAAATATCATAAACCCTCTCTAATGCGTTCAAAAACCATAGGCAATGACCAGCATTACCAACCAGCAGAAATTAACAGAACTGTAATGAGCTCATAACCTACTGAAAACAGTAGGTTATGAGTTTAAATTTGGAACAGGTGTCAAATTCAAGTGAGTGTGCTATTATAGTATCTACATTAAAACAGATACCTATCGATACGAAACCCCAATTCAGTATGATTTTAATTATAAATCGCACGACATTTTGATCTCGAGTGACACAAGAATAGTGACTTTGTTCGTTTGCATATGATTTTAAAAAAATGACAGATATCCGAAACGCCGCCATTTCGAGCTGTCATTTGTTCGTTAGCTTTTTATTCCCTTTCATTGACTAGACAAATTTTCTGATAAGTTCTTTATTTCTGTCGAAAATGAGTGATAGTGACTCAGAAATTAACATGAACACTCCGCCAGATATCGTAAATGCAGCGACGAATGCAACTAATAACCTGTTTATTTTTTATTGCATTACACTAGTAACAATGCTGGTCATTTCCATAAGGTTCCTGAGCCCATCATAGAGCCCTTATGATATTCGGGTAGATAAATTAGTGTATGCAACTATACATAATTAGGCATTACAACACTCGTGTGATGCTATTAAGAAACTCGCCTTCGGCTCGTTTCTTAAACCCACACTTGTGTTGTAATGCCCTTCATTATGCACAGTCGCATAAACTACTATTGTGTACATTGTTTGCCCAATCTGTCAACTCTGCTCAGACAATACAGGAAAACAATGTCAAGAAACTCGTACCCTCATAACAAATTGAGCATTTTATTAGATTAAGTAGGTGGTGGTACCTACAATAACCTGAAAATGGCAATGAGTGGTGTTACAATTCTATGAAGAAAAATAATTATGTTTGATAGATTGGTACTCCTAAGTCACGGAAAATATCTGAATAAATTAAGAACGTACAAGACCGGGAAGTGTGGCTGAAAAAGGGGAGGTCTATACTCAGCAGTGGGTCATTCCAGGCTGGTATGATGATGAATAAGCATGTTGAAGTACCCATGTGCCGGCCATATTAGGACGTAGAACCAATGATCTGCTAGACGTGTTCTTGAGTGGAGACTGCGAATCGGCAAGCGTAAGGCAACCCAAGATAGGTGAAGCGACAATCTCCGCAGTGTGATTGGTAGCAGCTGGATAAAAGTTACCGAAAGAGGCCGTAATCCAGCAGTTGGTTTCTGTATGCTAACGAAAGACGTGATTAAGACCTCATAAAAGTGACAGGGATTTCAGAAGACGGAGGACCAGGTTTAGCGCCGCATCGAGAGATACTTAATGGTTCATAGTGAATAGGCTGTATTGGATATCGTGAAGAATAAACAGAATCAAACAGCAATCGAATCACCAGTGATAAGTCTCACACAGCCATATTTGACTGTTTCCATACTGACTTAATAACTTCAGAAATCTGAGCAACACATACTTACGCGAACATAATATACTTAAAATAACCCAAATTTCGCGGTTAATTACAGAAGAGGCAAAATGTTATAATAGGCTTAACATTCTATTAATACTTCTTGTAACATGAAACCCAATCGATTTCTACTCAAGCCACTTATAGCCCAAGGTACTTATAGCCTCTTATAGCCAAAACTTCTGCATAAAATACTTGAACATGTTTAATCCGACGCCAAAAATTAAGTTTCCTAAGCCATTACGTTCATATACTTAGCTAAGAATTCCCTTTTTTGGCAGAATTCTTCAGCTTTATTGGGCCATTCGAACGCCCTTAGGAGTAACTCAAAAAGTTCGGTGAAGCAAAGAAAACTTACGAGTTACTTGAACGGGCAAAACGTTCTATAATAATGTTTCATATTTTATTTGGTAAGTGCAGAAATATTGGGTGAAGGCAATAGATTTTTTGGGGTATTTTATTTTATGTCATGTAGTAACTTTTTAACTTGGAATTGAGGGGGAGTTTTTCTATCAAGCCTTTTTTCTGTTCAGTGAATAAATTCGCTTGAGTAATTTTCAAGATGTGTTTATGCGGGGCATAATAGGCCATTTTGGCCTATTATGCCCCGTTTATGGTTATGACGTAATTGTGTTCAGTTACGAGTTTACATGTAGGCACTTTAAAATGCAAATAACAAGTCCAACTTTAAATATGACCTAAGTATAGGTTTCAGATTACTTTCTACCTTCAGTTGGTAAGTGCTGATCGCCATATTTTTGACCGGGTTTTTTTTCATAAATTGATCAGATGCAAATAATACACAGTAATATAAAAATGGTGATTGGTTTGCAAAGTATAAAAATTATATACTCAATTTAGTATTTATCTCTTTAAAGTTTTTTGTCATTTCATTACTTAAGCAGCTCCAGAAGGCATAGCGGCAGACCTCGTAAAAGATGACGGGACAAACTGGGCAAGACTAGCCACCAGTAGTCCATTATTAAAGCCTTGAATTGAACAACTGGACATCATGTGAAGATGCCCGTGCCCAGCAGTGGAATGATGCAGGCAGTATAATTATGCAGGCAGTATATTTGACGGCACGGTTGGCGCAGTGGCTCAAGCATTGGACTGCTGCGTTGCGTGTCGCGGGTTCGATCCCCGAACGGAACAAATATTTGTATGACCTACAGATAGTTGTTCCGGGTCTGGGTATTTGTGTGTGTGAGTTTAAATGTTTGTGAACGCACCCACGATACAGGAGAAATTCCTAGTGTGGGGAAACGTTTAAAAAAAAAAGTATCAGTATTTAAGCACACACGTACATACAGGGGTAGACTTAAAGCTATAGAAATGTACCAGGCAACTTTTGGGTGATGTAGAGACAAACTGAGGTTTCTACACTCTCCAGTGCAATGTTGTCGACAAAACGTAGCACCGTCCGCCGCTGCGACCATTGGAGGGCGACAGCGACTTGCAGAGAGCGGGGGACGAGGTGCCGAGAGCCGCCACCGCCGCTGCTCCCCGCACCACCATATTATTTTCACTCGTACGACTCAGACCAGAGGCACGCGTTCTTATAACTCAATACACCTACCTATAACACCGGCACCTTTTATCTTTATTTTTACCTACCCCACCGGCACCTTTTATCTTTATTTTAACCTACCCCACCGGCACCTTTTATCTTTATTTTTACCTATCCCACCGGCACCTTTTATCTTTATTTTAATTGTCTTTACTTTGTTTTCATTATGCCAAATGGCACAATGTGCCGGCAAGCCCCAAAAAAAAAAGTGTGCCAAATGGCACGTTGTGCCGGTAACAGGATCGGACAAAATGTGCCAAATGGCACAATGTGCCGGCAAGCCCCAAAAAAAAAGTGTGCCAAATGGCACGTTGTGCCGGCAACAGGCTATATTTACATTCCGCTATTTCATTTCTACCACCTCTGAGCACCAAAAGCACCAACAGCAACGTTGAATAGATAATTAAGGGTGTCTCAATTCTTTATAAACTCTAACAAAATATTGAAAAAAAGATAATGAAAAACTAAATCGTTTCAATCGGATCGTCGTTCGGTCATGTGGAGAGGATGAGTGAAAGTCGATTAACAAAAGGTATTGATTGAAGGTATTGGACTGGCCTGTTGGTCTAGTGGTTAGTGCCCTAACTGCTATGCCGGAGGTTGTGGGTTCGATTCCCACCCAGGACAATTGTTTGTGTGATGAGCACGATCATTTATTCTGTGTCTGGGTGTAATTTATCTATAATATGTATGTATTTAGAAATATATAAGTATGTTTATCAGTTGTCTAGTACCCATAACACAAGCTCTGCTTAGCTTGGGACTAGATGGCGTTGTGTGATGTTGTGGAATATATTATTATTATATTATTTACAAGGCAGATGTAAATGGCAACGCCGGGAAGCCCAAGAAAGACATACACTGATCTTATTGGTGCCGTTCTTTAGAAAGGACAGGTGCGTAGTACTCGTAACCGGCGTGCGTGTATGGACAGATATTATTATGTATGAATGATAATTAATTGTGGACGAGGCAAAAGGAATGTGTAAGGATCGTAACGGTTGGCGTTCTGTAGCTTCTGCCTACCCCTATGGGAAAAGGGCGTGAGTTTACATCGTTTATTTTTCGTGGATACTAACTTTGAGATTTTTGTATGATTTTTATTGATTAAGGGGGCGGGGGAGGGTCAAAGATATTTCTATCAGGAGGGAAGAGGACAAAAAGGCAGCGGTTCCATGTAAAATACCAGTTTTCAGCTGCATCTAGTTAGACTGGAAGCCGACTCCAACATAGTTGGGGGGATAAAGCGGTGGATAACCATGCCTGAATGGAGCTCAAAAGTAGTAAAATTTCAAGATTTTAGCTCCACGAAGCTTATTAATATGTTTGTCGATGAACTCAGTTTATTTATTATGTAATGCAGAAAAGTTATTAGAGTCCAGAGGGACTTCAGTTTTTTGTTCAGGCCAGCAGAATTGAGAATAGATGCATGTAGATAAGTGTGTGAAATGACTAGGAATGGCGAAAGCACGAAATGGGTGGATGCGCGAGCGAAGCGAGCGGGATTTTTTTTTTATTGTTTTATATAATAGGAGGTGGGGGGGGGGGTGAAACCTAACCTGAATTCTTAATTTCTTAATAATTGCATTACATAGAATATATTTGCTCTGTACCTAGTTTGTTCACAGAGTAGTAGAGGTACTGATTTTGTTGTACATAATTAAAAGTGGACTATTCTGTATAACTCTAAATTTACCCTAAATCAACAGAAATTCAAGTATAGTGCCAAACAGTTCCAAGTATAGTACCTACCGAGATGCTGGTACGGAACCATCGGAAACGGATCCAACTCGCACTTGCACACATTTATTGTTGTATTACACACGCAAAGCTTTATTAATTTGCGTTAGTAATGAGTTTAAAGTGTTTTCAATGTCGCACTAAGACTTTTCCATACAAAATTCAACCCTGAATATCTTTTTCCACCCTTTAAATGAGTGTTTTTGAAAAACCTATGAATGCATACATTATTATTTCGTTAAATGAATATTCTTACCATGTTTCAAGTAAATTGATTCACGCATATTGACTTTTCATACAAACTTTAAAACCATTCAGCTGCCGTCGTGGATGGATTTGGGAGTTGTTACCTAGCCAGTTTTATTTCTGTCAATACAAGGAATCTATTGTTAAATATCTTATTCATATCGAATCCCGGGTTAAAAATGTTAAAATATCATTTGTTGAGTAGTATTACTAGTACACAATAGATATTGAATACTACTGTGGTATATTTTTGTAATCTACTAAACAAGTTCTAGACGATGATTATATTTTTCATTAAAATTTAAATAAAAACAAATTAAAAGTTCGTTTTATTTCTAAACCATGGCCACCCTATTATGTTTTTTTGAATTTTTCTATAGCCTATGTCACCCGGGATAACGCAAAGAATCTAATGATACCACACACATCAAAATCGGTTCAGGCGTTTAGAAGTTACGGTGGAATAAAGAAACTCACAAACAAACATACATACATACATACATACATGAACGCTAATAAATAGGCTTCTCAATAAGCTTTAAACCACGATAGGCTCTTAGATTTTGTGATCTTCGCCGTCGTTTGTTATTACTACGACAGCACTCTGATCCGCATTCCTCAATGGAATCTCGTCATCATTCTGTAATCCCTTTTTCGCATTAAACGACACGCACACTTCGTGGGAGGGGTTTTCTTTTCCGGGATCCTCCTGACTTGGATTAAGGGTGAACTACTACAAATACATTAAATTCCCGAACGTACCCTGTTTGTACTGCGCTTAGCTCTCGTTTTGGAATAATCTGGAAATTTTGGTTCACAAAATCACTAGGATATTTAATGTATAATGCTGAACAGAATTTGTCTTAGAACCAAAAAATTCGAAGACATGAGACATCTAACAATCCGCACTGGACCCGCGTGGTAGGTTACAGCCCATTCCCTCTCAAAGGGAGAAGGCCTGTGTCCCAGCAGTGGGAACGTTAATAGGCTGTTGATGATGATGATGATGATGATGAATAGAATTTAATATAGTCAAATTTAATGTGGTCTAAATCTAAAATTTGTACTTTTATAACTCCTTCGTTGGTCTAGTGGTTGCTATCGCGACTGCTAAGCATGAGGACCTGGGTTTGATTCCAGGGTCGGGCAAATTATTAAAAGGTGTTTCCATTACAAATTTCTCAGAAGCAGCCCAGCTAAGGAGTTTGAGTGCCGGCAATAGAGTCGCCCCCTATTACATGGGACTAACATACTATATCTGGCGAAATTTGGGTGTAGTATAAGGTAGACCTCTTCCTATAATCCTTCAGGGATCACATTAGGTTGGTTGTGTCTATAACATCGTGCAAATCATTGAGCAAATCAGATAATATTGTGTGAAACGTTCATTGGTGCATAGAATATTAGCCGCATTTTCGCAATTAGATTTTATTATCAATTGTGTGTTCAATTTGTAGTCATAATAATAATCAGGTTTGCAACTAGCAACTATTTATAATTA
Source organism: Diarsia mendica (assembly GCA_949316265.1). Classification (NCBI taxonomy): domain Eukaryota; kingdom Metazoa; phylum Arthropoda; class Insecta; order Lepidoptera; family Noctuidae; genus Diarsia; species Diarsia mendica. The sequence goes on along the minus strand of OX438888.1, from coordinate 2,945,431 downwards.
TTTAAAATTATCTTTGCAATTTATCTTCTATTTTAGATTTCAGCGGACTATTTAATTCGCTCTAGTGGCACTTTATTATGTAGGTACCGTTAATAATTTATGGTTTTAATTAATTTAATCTAAATTAGAATATTAATTTGGGTATAGTTTGTAAAGTAACTGTACTCGTATTTTATAATTGAACAACAATGATGAACTTTGCATAGCAGAAATTAAACGAGTCTCAGCAGATTTTGTAGTTCAACATTTCAAAATATCAGAGGGAAGAAGAAAAACCCTAAACTCGTAGTACACCCACATCTCACAAGTTTAAGACCCATGTAATAGGGACGAGCCTATTGCCATCAACTAGGCATAAATCTGAACTCTATGACTGCTACTAACAAATTCCTAGTGAGAAAACACAATAACATTTTACCTGACCCGGGAATCGCACCCAGGACCTCATACTCAGCACTCATGCTTGCGACCGTTAGACTTACGACTCAGTTTTTACCTACATGTAAAAAACCTATAATATCTATCATCTATTTTGAACAAAACAGCTCTTTATTATAGCTCCATCGAGGGCAATACGTCAGCAACAAACAAACACTACGACACAAACAACCAGAACATTCTAGCATAAAACTATCTGCTATTAGCCAACAAATGTGGCCACCAATTACCCATAGCTCCATCTATAAAACTGTCAGCGCTTCAAAGCGGCTTTGACTAAACTAACAGCAAACACCACAAATGTTATACATAAATATTATTATTGGGCCACGGTAAATCTAGGTTACATTCACAATAAAAGCCAGACTCTAGGGCGTCGTAAATTCGCCAATCAAAATTTTGTTGACCTGAATAAGTGAAATTTAGAAATAATGAATGAGGAGAGGTTTGGAAAGACTGCTTGTTCTGGTGATACTAACCGATTTTGTTCACTAGATTTTCTCCCTTTCCCTGGATTTCAATTATTTTCTAATTATAATTTCAATGAGGTGTGAATATTTAACATGGAACGTCGTCATCGCTTCGCTTTCAACCTAAACGTTTACTGCAAACCGAATGATATGGCAGTACCTTATCTGGGGGCACGGCAGTGCCCCCGCCAAGTCGAGCAATAAAGCGGCACGGCCGTACCATCCTTTTCTCGAAGCAGTTCAGGCCATTTTCGACCTCTTATAACTTCGTTCTGGATAAAACTAGAAGCCTGAATTTTTAGTAACTAATTAGTCATTGTATAAACACGGTATATTTCAAATTTCATTCAATTTGAACCAGTAGTTTAGGAATTATAACTATTCAAAATGTCTTAGTTTTGTCACTCACTCACTGACTGACTGACTGACCGATCATCAAAAGTCTAAGGCACTTCTAGCTGACATAGAAGCTTCAAATTCAGAATACAATTAGCGTTTAGTGTATAAATCAAGGAAAAATTAAAATATTTTGAAATTTCAGTCTAGTTTTCAAGATACACTAACTGCATAAATAACTTTGTAATCCCATATAATTATATAGGATTACAAAGTTAAAGTTACATTTTCAGTGAATGAATTTTACGAGTTAAATTTAACACACTTCCTGGTTACCGATTGATCTGAAATTTTGCACGTATATGTATATCACCTAACGATTCAATATTATGATGACATGGAACTGATCTGATGATGGAGCTGGAAGTTGGCCATAGGAACTCCATTATAAAATGTCATAACCCCATCGAGTTTGGGCTCGTTTGATTTGTCTTGATGAGTACTCTGTCTTTGGATGATGTTCAGGGTCTGATGATGGAGCTGGAAGGTGGCCATAGGAATTCCGTTATATAACGACTTGACCCTGTCGAGTTTGGACTCGTTTAATTCAGCTTGTCGAGTACTTAGGTAGGTACTTTAGCAGTTCATCAAATCGATGAATAAGACTGCTGCAAGCTCGAATAAACCTATGTATTGTTGATTCATTGAACGAAATAGATAGAATGAAGGACGCTACAAAAAGAAATGAGATCCCACTAAAAACAAAACTTGTAAAAAAAGCCAAGCCGCGCAACTCAGTTCTTCTACCGTAAAAAGTAGTGAGATCCATGTAATACCAAGTCAGTTAATTTATTCAGTACCTACTCCCTACTTACAAATATGTGATGTTTTAAATAAATAGATTGACTTGGCCATCGCATCGCATTTGCCAATGTTAAACAGGCCATTCTAATGGTTAATCGCCATCGCATTGGCCAATGTGATGCAGTGGCCAAGTCAATCTATTTATTTAAAACATCACATATTTGTAAGTAGGGAGTAGGGACTGAATAAATTAACTGACTTGGTATTACATGGATCTCACTACTTTTTACGGTAGAAGAACTGAGTTGCGCGGCTTGGCTTTTTTTACAAGTTTTGTTTTTAGTGGGATTATATTTACTACCTCCTTTTCTTATATTATTTGTGATATCCTACCTTATTATTCCGAACTCCTACAAATTTTCTCAGAGCCTAGTCTTACGTTGCTACGTTTACGACTTATATGGTCCAAGTTTTGAGATGTCAGCAATTTACTGCAAAAGCTGAAACAATCAGCATAAATGCAGTGAAAATTACAGCGCAGAAGAAAGAAAAGAAGGAAAGAAAAAATATTTATTTGTCGCAGAAACATAACGAGTATACAAAGAGACACACAACACATCGAGCCATTACCGCCGACTTAGTGTAACCGACAAAAACCAAATTTTACAGGAGAAGGTTTTTTTTGAATAACTTTATAAATAATTGCGCTATTAAGTTGAAATTTTGACGTATAATAATGATTTTTGAAACCTTAGGTGTAACGGTTAAAATTTTCAAAAAAACGTCACTACGTTTTTTGCCACTTTGTTTATAGTAAACGACAAAATTTGGATGTACTGTGTCGGTTGCGATAACAAGTAGGGTCGCTTACGCTGCAATTCTTAGATAATTACGCAACTTACGATAATTTTGATTATGTCGGTTACTGTAAAATATAGAAAAATGTTGTGCTAACGATAAACTTAGCATTTGCTCTATAACTTTGTTCTTTTGGCGGGAAAAGTCGAAGAACAAGTCCGTTATAGTTTAAAAAGTCGTCTGCGATAAAAAAAACGCTGTTTAAGTAAAAATGTCGCTTACGATAAGACGGCGGTAATGGCTCGACATAAGAAATACAACAACAAGCAGTGAGATTAAAACGAAAGTTAACTTCAAATGAGTGATACAACAATAAAGTACAAAAGAACAGCGCCATCTATGACTTCAGAGTATACATAATTATATAAGACCTCGAGGACAACAGCTGTCGGACAGTGGCCCACTAGAAACTACACCAGCCTAGTCGGAGGACACTCCATTTTCTATGGAGTATTGAGGAACTTTGCACTATTTTTGCTAACCACAAACTTTTCTGAATTAATATTCTTGTAAATAGTTGTCGTAGTCTTTTTATATTTAGTAATGTAGCTTCTTTTTCTCATTGATTTTCTTTTATAAAACTCAACCTAAAAAAACAGATGTCATATTCTGTAAAATGTCTGTCACTTAATCCAGTTGTTCACCCAAATAACCCTCACAAAATGTCTTACGTACGTGCGGGTTGTCATAAATTATTTCCAAAGGGCAGAGAGTGGGTGATTGGCGAAGCGTCAAACCGGAATAATTCCTCAAGGAATACGGATGCGTGGGAATTTCAACTACTGAATTGATTAGTAATAGACGGGTTAATGTGTTAAAGGAAGGTGGTACTTTGATGATTGAATTTGTTGTGGGTTATTTATGAAGGTAGTATGAGTATTGATCACATTATGACTGCTTGGGTAAGTCTAGTGGCTGTGAACACTTGCAGGGTGACATAACCTTTCTATACCCAGACGGAACATTGCATTTAAGCCGAGTTGATGGCAATAGGCTCGCCCCCTATTACATGGGACTTAAACTTTATTGGTGATAATATGTGGGTTTTCTATTAGACTCACTAACTGCCTAACTCTACGGGGATTAGAAACAAATGATATTAAGTTGTGGTAAATATTATTGGATTTTATTACGGAGTACAACGAGAAATCAAATCTTTGTGAAACAACAACAACCATTTCTTGACAGATTTGTTTTTATATTTTAAACAACGCAACGGATTATGAAGCGATTTCTCAAAATAATAGAATCGTCATAGGAATGAAATATACACAAATAATTCCACAGCCTACCAAATACATCAAGACCACAGAAAACAAACAAACAAGAATACTAGCCAGACAAAGCGAACAACAATAAAACGATACTACTACGAGTATAGTACAGAAACTGTGCCCGTAATAAATCGTATTATGTTCGCATAGTGTATATTGTCAAACATACGGCCGCATATATCGTCGAATGTGATTATATCGGAGACATGTGTCAGGTTGGTAGACTGCAACGGGGAGCAGAAATAGTTGGGGGTGGTAATTGAATTTGGGATGGTAATTTTGTGTGCTAGTATTTTAGAGCTACTTTATAAGTTTGTTTTTCAGACTTGGTCTTTGACAAACATGTAAAACTCAAAGCTCAAGGTTTGTCCACGTGCAATGGAGCGTAGTATCCTAGGCGTTAAACTAACTGACCGAAAACGCAACACAACACTGCGCTCCAATACACAACTCACTGACGATGCTCAAAAAGACGCTAAGCTGAAGTGGGACTGGGCAGGCCATGTCTGCCGTATGCCCGACGAGCTGTGGGCCAAAATAACCTCCAATAGACCTCGCAGGAGATGGTGGGACGAGCTTGACAACTTAACGACCAGTGGTCCACATTGGCCCTGAATCGCAAAATTTAGAATTCATGGGGACATTACTTTTGATTTCGAATCGGGCAACCGTGTATTGGGATTTTTATTTCATTCGCACACTATTGTTTATCAACTACTTTAACAATATCCGACCAGTTTTGGTCATAGCCAGGGCAGAGGTTATTTCAAAATTCTTCGCATTGTACACCAAACTACAGAGATATAGAGAATTTGTTGATGAAATTGTTTTATTCGATCGAGGGACAACGTATGAAGTATTCAAATAAAAAACAGAATTCCAAAAGAAACAAAAAAATATTCATAGGACATTTTGAACATACCAACAAGCAATATTGCAAATAGTTTTCCTCTCTCGATACAAACTTTATTCTAATAAAACAAAACTCTTTGAATCGGTTTTGAATGTGGAAACCTTTCAACTGTAAAATTGATGACATTTTTGATATATCTCATCACGCCTGTAATCCCCAAAGGTTTAGGCAGAGGTGTTCTTAATTAGTAAACCCACAGTCATGTTAACGTCCCATATAATCGGGGGGCGAGCCTATTGCCATCGACCGGGCAGAAATCCAGACTCCGAGGCTGCTGCTGGAAAAGTTCCTGAAGGAAATCCCAGTAACAATTTGCCTGACTGGAAATTGATCTCGGGACCTCATACTCGGCAGTCGCGATTACGACTACTGGAACAACGAGGCAGTTATGAGAGTCACGAGAGTTTTGTTTTATAATCTGTTTATCAATAGATTATTATTTTCGAATGCTACTAGCATCTTCTTTAACTTTACATAGTCTTAAACAAAGTCGCTACCGTTTTTTAAACGCTTAGATCTTCTAAACTACGCAACGAATTTGATTACAGTTTTCAGCAATAGATAGAGTGATTCAAGTGGAAAGTTTGTAGTATTAGCTGATGCCCGCGATTTCAACCGCTTTAATGTCGGTTATCGCAAACAAAAACTAAATAAATTACATACTAAAATTTTCCTCAAGATTCACTCTATCCATTGGTGAGAACAGCATGAAAATCAATGCAGTCATTTTTGAGTTTATCACGAACAGACTGACAGATAGACGCGGCGAAGGATTTTGTTTTATAACATTATGTTGTAGTGATACTTACATGCTTATTATATAATCTACAGTGCACTCGTCTGAAGCCGGGGCGGTTCCCTAGTTATTTATACAATCCTCAGGGTAATGCCAACCATTGCCAGACATTGAATGAAGGTCATTGCCGTCTACTTGCGGGCAAGTACAGCGAAGTGGCTATTTTAAAGAATCTTTAGAGTTCAAAGTGCGAGTGGTCATAACGGACACGTCTTCACGACTTTCACCCTTCTATAGCGACGTATGATTTTATATAAACAGAGGGATTTAAGATACCGTAGTACTGCTATTAGATGAATGCAGTTTTTGCAACTTGGAAGATGCGTTTTTACAAAAAAAAAATAGTAAACATGCTCAATACTCAATACTCAATACTTTATTGCATTCCACATGTAGTACTTAGGTGGTAAAACTTGCTGCTTGCTTGTTGCTTGTTGCTACTTTGCTGTAATCCATTTGCGTACTTAATGCCTCAAGGCATTCTCCTAACAGTCAGAGACCAGTGACTACAGAGTGTCTAGAAACTCTGACACTGTGTATGGGGTCGTTAGGCCTTACTACCTTCACTATCAGAAGAAGAACGAACATAGCAAAAACCTAAACAGGAGGTCATCTTATCATCAACAACAGGTCATAAATCCAGACTTCGATTTGCTAATGAGCAATTATTGGTGGAAAAAGCCCGCTAGCACTCACTAACAATGAAGATGTTAGTATAAGGATAAAACCTACTAAATCATAATCTTCCGTAAACTCCGACTAACACAATTCGAACGAATCCCAAAGCACGAATGAGACAATAATTCACTGAGATCGTTCCAGTAGACTTGCTACCAGTAAAAGTACTGGAAAGCTAGTTGGAAATAAAATAGTACAGAGCAGTGAGGGCGATGTTCAGCATCGTTGCTCTCGCTTAGTTTGCTTTATATCTGTTTGTAAATATTTATTGGAGTCAGATATGATCGAGTAGAAGATTTGTGATGTTTGCTGTATGACGCATTTCATAGTGATAATATTCAAAAACTTATTCGGTAATGTGTTATTGGGAAAATAAACTGTTTTTGGGGTTATTATTATAATAGGGTACTTGACAAAAATAACATAATTAGTCCATCACATAGATTAACAAAAAACATTCGACACGTATTTTTTCCTATTGCACGTAAACCAAAAATGAAGACGATACAGTGCTTCGAAAACTCGTGTGACGTCACATCGCACTATATTTTTTAACACGTCATGCCGTCAAAAGCCCCCACTCCTGATCTTTGACGCGTTATAACTTCGTCATTTTTTTATTAATTTGATAAAACAAAAAACACGTATTCAATATTTTTCGATAATCTAACTAACGGACTAAACGGAATCATATTTTTTTACCCAGGACACATCCCTATCGTCATCACCTACCTAGCCTTGCCCCCATTATGTTGGGGCCAGCTTTCAGTCTAACCGTAGGTATAGGTACCAGTTTTTTACATGAGGCGATTTCCTATCTGACCTCCGCAATGTTCATTCCTCGCCACTTCTTAGTATTTTAACTGAGAATCAGTTATTTTTAATGATCTCTATCCGTGGTGCTATAAATAAATTGATGATGATTTTAGAGTCGAAAATTGCAAATTATTAGAAATATCATCATCATAATCAGCCCGGAATCACCCACTGCTGAGTATAGGCCGCCCCTTTTTCTGCAACACTTCCTGGTTTTGTGCGTAGGTACCTTTTATCCACGTGTTTCCGGCGACTTTGATTAGATTAGAAATATGACTTCAGTTTTTTTTTAAAGTAAACTTCACAATAAAGCTATGCTCAGATACAACATTGACCACCCTTGTTCAACTATAACAAAAAATTAATAAAATGTGTTCAAATATAATATTGATCCCCAACTTAAAGAGTCAACTCTTTATTAAAAGTTTTGTTAAAATATTAAGTCTTCCAAATTCGCTATTCACATCAAATACAATTTACCAACATGTTGAATAGAGGCGTTCCACCTAAAATCACTGCCAGCCAACCTGAACAATCTGATCATGCCTTATCACTTATAGCCCTTCCACAATAACCGTTAATTGACTGCACGCAGTCTGTGGACGGCCTTACTCGATTAAAACGGTCATACACCGCTCCGTTAGGTTTCTACACACCCTGTTACAGTCGAATTTCAGTATTACCCTGTATATACTATGAGTATTACCCTGTATATACTTGTTTGTGTGAGTATGGGTGTATCTTAAATGAATTTTGTAAAATGAACATGCTTAGGTAGCACTCCGGCAGGAAACACAGATCCATAAAAATAAATAAAATTGAAGTGTCTGTTTTATAACTGCCACTCGGGTCTATCTTTAGGTTAAGCCGTGCTTGCCTAGGTTGGTCTGTGTTCGAGTTTCCTCCGTGACACGGATAGTACGTTAGGCTGTTGGTCCCGGCTGCCATAATACAGATCTTTGGCAGTCGTTACAGGTAGTCAGCGACCTGAAAGTCTGACCAACCACTCTTTCCAAAGGGTAAACCAAGCAATTACCTACTATTAACTGGGTTGTGGAGGTCAGATAGGCAGTCGCGCCATGTGAAATACTGGTATTCAACTACATCTGGTTAGACTGGAAGCCGACCCCAGCATAGTTGGCAAAAAGTTGGCACACTGAAATTACAAACAGACACATCACTTATAGAAGCTTGAATTTAACATTCAAACTTACCCCCACATGATTGAGTCCAAATTCAAATGACCCCCCTCCCCCCAAAGGCTCAGTGAAACGGATCACTTAACAATCAACCTGTTTACCGGTTTACAGTTACCGTATTTAGATAAGCAAATTACGTAGTATCAATATCACTGATTGCAATCCATTAGATTACCTCAGTTCTATTGGTAGTAGTAGATGAAGGTTATTAACGGATGAGCTGGCCTGATATTTATTTATATTTTTCTGTTGTTTGGCCAATTTATTTCGGGGTCAGGTTAGTGTGTGTGTGTGTGTCAGTTTTTGTGTTATGTCAGTTTTTGTGTTATGTCAGTAAGCCATGTTTTAGATACTAAGAGGGTTTCTTAATAATATTGTTGTCTATTGTTATTTTATAAGGAACAGTTTTAATACCTATTTTATTTATCGGAACGGTTGGCGCAGTGGCTCGATCCTCGCATGGAACAAATATTTGTGTGGCCTACAGATAGTTGTTCTGGGTCTGGGTCTTTGGTTTATGTGTTCAAATGGTTGTGGCAATGACAAAATTCGGTAGTATAGTCAATCTTATGGATGACAAAGGTATTATATATTATCATCATCATCATCATCATCAGCCTATAATTGTTCCCACTGCAGGGACATATTATTATAGTATTTAATTTATACATATTATACATAAATTAAATGACGGAATCTAAACTTTAATAAAAGTTCTTCAGTTACTATGTCAAATAAATAAAGCATTATTATAATCCGTAAAAAATACTGTGTTTACAGTAGCCGTAACGGGCAGTGAAAATAAAAGAGAAAAATACTTATTTGTAGTTAACTAGAGCTCGATTTTTTCACAGTGTGAAAGAGAAAATCCACTGTATCATGGTTTTATGAACGAGCTTGCTAATGAGCAAAAACAGTACCTATACTAAGATTTTTATATAAGTTGTATCCTGTATGTAACAATGTTCCGACATTGTGTTAATTATGAAAAAAAATATAGGGTATATTAACGAAGCCAAAGGAAAACTCTGAGATTAAACAGACCTGATAACATCACGCTTTTAATCTCTAAAGGGTTCGGTAGGGGTGTACCTAATAGTTTCTCACCAAATTTTTCACAATATTTCGGTCTAATGTTTTAGGGGGCGAGTCCGTTGCTAAACGTTTAGTCCACTCTCGGCCCCTCGACCCCTAAAAAAAGATTTGTCTATTTGTTTCCTCTCAACCCCTAAACGTAGTTCACACTCGACCCCCAGGGGGTGAGTCTGAATTTTCATACAAAGGACAACATACCTCGTCCACTTTCAACCCCTAGTTCGGTAAGTACCTAAAATTAATATTTTGGTACAGTGAGGTACAAACTAAAGGCAACATTCAGAAATTGTTTTTTCTTAATCTTAGTCAGAAGGAGGTTAATGTTTTTCGAGCGTGTGTGTCCATTTCTTTGGCACGCCCTGCACCCCAAACGGCTAGACGGTTTTTAATATATGAGGTGTCGTTGAATTCGTCAGAATTGTAGTGACATAGGCTTTATAAATTTTGAAAACGCAGTTTGATGAACAAGTCCCTATGACGTAAAGAGGCATCGCTTTGCCGAGATTTAAAAAAAAAGCAATCTCCGGCGACTGTAATCATTGAACCCATTTGGACATAGTATGTATAAGTAGAGTCTGTTAACTGTGGATTTTTTTATTTCCGCACGGGTGCGGAATAGTATATTTCATTATAAGTGGGGAAAGCCTGTCATTGCAAAGAATTCCGACAAATGTCTACCTGAGCCGAGGCACAGCCGACGGCGAGGGTTAATAAAAAAACCGTAATTAAACTCGCAAAGAACATTTTTGGAAAATGGCGCCAACCGTAAAAGAATGTATGCAGAGTTTTTTTTTGTTTTCTTCACCCATTCTGGGTAGGCAAAGGGAACTATGCCCGTACAACCAAGTCTTCAGTAGATTTTTTTTATTGATATGAAATGAAAATGAAATTTAATGAGATGAAATGGAATGAAACCTTTAACTCATTGAATCAAATAATTAAATCTGATATTGAAACAAATTAGTAGCTTCTTTAGAAATATGCATGAATCATAAAAACTTCTATGATTTTTTTTAGTAAAAACTTCGTGGTTGGTTTTTTTTAGTAAAAACTTTGTGGTTGTTTTTTTTTTAATTGACATTATTTTGACAGTTGGGAAAGAGAACGCACGAGTTCGGAAATGGTAAAGAAAAAGCACGAGTACGTAATAGCCCACATCCCCAACGCTATACGTCCCTGCAATACGCCACTTTTTGAGCAACTGTATTAAAAAAATATTAAAAATCCACGCGTGTGAGATACATTGCATATTGAACCTAATCGTAGTGTGTTATGAACCAGTTTTCGAGAAAGTGTATTGAAAAATTATATTGAGGGTATTTTAGCTAAATAGTATGCAACTATAGGGTATACTGATGATTTCAGTACATCTTTGCCAACATTTTATATATTAGACAAAATATCCATCTGTACACTAAAAACAGTGATATCCACAACTTTAACACTAGAAATAAGCATAAACTACGCGCTCCTTTTCACCGGCTTCACAAAGTTCACAATTCATTCGTAGGGCTCTGGATTACATTTTATAATAAACTGCCATCTTCTTTTCTAGACTTGCCATTTAATGAGTTTAAAGCCAAAGTTAAATCTAATCTTTGTTTAAAAGCTTACTATTCTATTAACGACTACTTAGATGATAAGAATAGTTGGTCGCTGAGTTGAACACTAATTATTCGTTGCGACATAAAAATAGACTGAATTTGCCACCTTCCCGTCTTAAACTACACCAATCTAGTCCGTATTCCATGTCCATAAAAATATATAATAAATTACCAGAAAACATAAAGCAACAAAAGAAAACCAATATATTTGTAAATAAATTAAAGCAATACTTAATTAAAAAAAGCTACTATACAATACACGAATATTTAACAGATAAATCGGATAACAATACATAATTATAACGTTTTAACTAGGTAATAATAAAATTAAACAATACTTTTGAAACCAAATAGGTAAACAAATAAGTAATAAATAAATATAACTAACTAAATAATAAAAGAATAGATAGACTGCTATAATATTAATAGAATAAGTAAATAAATATGAATATATATATATTAATAGATATATGATAAATTAAGTAAGTATAGAAATAATACCAACTTTAATATTAAAAGAAGCAAAGCGCTCTTCCTCTCTCTAATTATTTTATTTAAAAAATTGCTGTGCCCGACAGGGTCCATAATTGTGTCTAAAATTATTTTATACCACCTGTAAACATTATGGATTGCAATAAACTATTTGAATTTGAACACAAGACAATGTTTGTTATTTGTGTTCTTTCTCCAAAATTAGTTTACTGTTATGTTATGTATTTATTGTTTACACTTACTTTGTATATACTTTTGTTTATTACAACATTGTGTCTGTAGTAATTCTTGAATTTAACTGACACCTTGCTATTGTATCGAGTCTGGTTCTTCTAACCAACCTAACAGACAGATGTGTGCTGGGGAGTTTGTTCCGCCACTTCTTCTTATCAGCTAAACACTAGGAAGTGCCGATGGGTGGGCGTTTTTGGGGGACTGTCTTATAAAAATGTAAATATAGTGAAACTTGGTTAAATGTGTCTCAGATATCCAAATTTGTCTCATGGGACCCCAGTATGAGTTCCAGTTATAGAGATTTCTCACTTATCCATGTCCCAGTTAACCAAGTTTCAGTGTAGTAAAGTAAAGTAAATTTTGACCTTCGAAAAGTGCTGATTATCAGCCTAGTTTGAATAAATGAATTTTGATTTTGATTTATCATCGTAACTGTACTTTGGGGGTCGAGCGCAAACTCAAACTTGGCTGGAAAATAAAATCCACTTTTGACCCCCAGGGGTCGAGTATGAACTATAGTTAGGGGTCTAGTGGACACATTATTTATTGGGGGTCGAGGGGTCGAGAGTGGACTAAACGGAGAAAACGAGACTTTTAAGTCAAAGATATTTTGTTTGTGGATCCTTGCTAATGTATAACTAGCAGACGTCACGCGGTTTCACTCATTCCCGTGAGTATATAGGGATAAGTAGCCTATGTCACCCGGGGATAGTGTACTTTCCCAACGGTAATTTTTGTAGAAAAGTAGAATTTTTTCAAGTCGGTCTAGTAGTTTGGAAGTTTATTAGTTACATACAAAAATCCAAATCCTTCCTCTTTATATTACACATATTTCTACATCTAGATTTATCAATCCACCAAACAGTTGCATAAACAAAACAAAAATACAATTATAGACATTCAGATCCCGTTTGTGAGAACAATAATAATAGCAACAAAACAACGGACGGCTTGCCTTTGTATTGTATTTGTATTCAAATGTTTTCTTTGCTTTGAGTAATACAACAAAGTGTTCTTAGATGTCTAGTCTAAGAATAGGGAATTTCTTACTTTGTGGGCGTTTGTAAGGGGCAATTCTGTTTGGTCAATGACCTTTGGGTTGGAAGTCTCATTTAATATACGGGTCACTGAAGTGGAACTCCTTTCAGGGGTCTGTCCGTCTGCAGTCTTTTTACCTTTGGCAGTAGCATTTAAAACGGAACTCTATTAAAACTAGTGTAAGGACCACAGTAATGCAAAGTCAGAGATAAATGAACCGTAAAAGAACTGTATCTATCAATATTGTTTCTACCTGTCCCGCTGTTTGAATGAAATCATTTTTAAGGGTTAAAGTTCCTTCTCGTAAATAAATGAAATGAACAATGTCTACGACAGAAAGTAACCGGTCAATGAATCCGCCAAAACGAAATCTTATCTCATTCACCAACGCACATGGCTCCTGTGTGACGCACAGACAAGCAAAAATGAGTAACTCTTGACCTCAATCACGTCTGATGGATAGCGTCTATGATAGAACGAGCCTGCACAGTTACCTGTTACCTGTTTACTCTTGCTTTAAAGGCAGCCAGTTTACCTATACGGAAAGGAACATAGATGCTGTGAAGAAACATGGAGAAGCGCTGTGTACGACTCGTCGGAATATCAACCAAGTGTGGATGGTAAGCTGTAGTAAGTCTGCTAGTCCGATGACAAAAGGGTGATGGTGGAATCAGGTCGTGAAGCTCCTGTGCTCACTCTCCGAAGTACAGTCTGTAGAAGACCGACAGGCAGGCAACATTACACTGATGTGGAAGCTTTGAAGTGTACCCACAAACGCCATGGTGCCTATAATATGTCTTATAACCGTGCTATGTAACCATATAAACAATAGGCATCTTATTAAAGAAAATATAGAGAAAATAATATATAACACTAGACCTGTTTTCTGTTATTCTACACATCACAAATCAACCGGAAATTCCATACTTAGTCTAGCCTAGACACAAACGATTTTATCCCCAACCGGCAACGTTTGTTACAAAAAACAAATACATTTAGCTACACAAAGGCCCATTTGGAATTACTCTAGCGTTACGTACACACAAGAATAATAATTTATTTCGCCAAAAATCAACACAAGTTTGGGTACAAAAGCGCGAACGGTATAAACATTGGACGGTGGGAAAACATTTCATTGATGGCCGAAAGTATTTTTGGGGTGTGGTCGCGATTATAAACGCTTGGGGCCTTGAGGGCAGCGAGCTCTTTTGTTGCTGTTTCAATCAATCATTATTATTTTCTATAATTTTCTCATAATAAAACTCACGGTCTGTTATTTATTCAGGAGAATATAATTACGTCAAAATAATCCAACGTTCTAATTGCAGTCTATAACTCATCACCATCTGCCTACTCTTATCCCAACTATGTTGGGGTCAGCTTCCAGTTCAACCGGATGCAGCTGAATACCTGTATTTTACACGGAGGGACTATAATTATTATATCTGACCTGCGCATTGTGCAACCCAGCTAGTACCAAGTATTACGGCACTCGTTGATAAGACTGTTTGCAGACTTCCATGGTATCAGCTGTAACAACTCTAAATGCAGTATATTATTTAGAATTAGGTCTACCGCAACCACGCCTAGCTATCGTTAATAGAATTTCACTTTGTCTGGGCCCTTGCTGATAAAAATAATTAAATTCATCGCTTATTTCAAGGCCCCAGTCATAAGAATGTCACAACCGATTTCATACCTCCTCGGTTTTTAATAAGACTCTATTGGTTTCTAATATTGTTCACGAGTTTTCAAATTCGAGTTACGAAGGGCGACCTTTTAAGAGTTATGAATAGAATAGCTTTAGAATTTTGAGGACCAAAATGTTTTAGAGTTGAAAATTGATTGAAAAGTGTGGATATTGTGTACTTGATTGAGTTGATGATGCTTTGTAAGAATTCTAATTACAATATAGTAATTAATATTTTGCCTTTGTTAAAACAGGATAAAATAAAATAGGATAATAGATATTTATGATAGTTACTAAGTTCTTTTTTAAGTGAAGTTACTGTAAAAATGTTCTACAGGAAATAAAAGGCTTTTTTAATTTTAATTTTAATTTTATATAGTCTCGCTAAAACTCGAGAACGGCTGAACCGATTTGGCTAATTTTGGTCTTAAAATATTCGTGGAAGTCCAGGGAAGGTTTAAACGGTGAGAAAGTAGTAGGTAGGGTAGTATTTAGGAAAAAGGGCATTGCAACGCATGCCGGGAATACCTAGTTTTATTTATAAAACAGGATGGTGGTATTAAAGAGTTAAATTAAAAGTAGGTAAACCAATAATGAATGTTTGTTTTATAATAAAAAATATTTCGTTATCTATAATACGACCTGACCAAGGACCAAGACCTGACTAAGGTTGCGGGGACCCACTGGATGAGAGACGTACGGGACCGTTCAATGTAGCGACACCTGGGGGAGGCCGCCTATGTCCAGCAGTGGACGACTTTTGGCTGGAATGATGATGATGATGAATAATAATGCTTGTGTATTTATCTGCTAGTCAAAGTCGTTTATTCTTGTACTTTAACATAAATAATTTCTGTGTAGTTTTAGCAATTCTGATCAATATCATAAAAAAATATTGCAATCTTTGGCACCACTTTTGTTGTATTTTCGAATAATATCTTAGTGGGAACCTGGTGTCCTGAAATACAGGCTTCGGCTTAGTTTGGGCACCAGTCTCCCACAAATAAAATTTTCTGTATAAATATGTTAGTTTTTAAGTACTGTTTGTCTTTATTTTATTTGTGGAAGAGAAATAAAACAAATTTATTATTATTAATCAACTAAACAAATCTTTCGTCGAGATAACAACGATTTTTAAAAACTCAAAACTACTGAAAACACGAGTTCCTATACAACTCTCGACGAACCACTCGCAGTCAAACTAAATTACATTCACGTTCTCTAGTCAAACAAATTCTAAACTACACACAACAGAAGAGACTTTTCGCAAACGAAATACGAGTAGCTTCAGTTCTAACATTAGTTCACAAAGGTTCGTTTGTTACTGCATTTGACAAAGTAAATACGCCGTGTACCGGCATACCTATATACCAGTATACCGGGATACCAGTATATTGGTATACCGGGATACCTATATGCCAGTTTATCGGTCACACGTGCTCACTCGCTTCATTGATTTTTCTGCAAGATAGTGTACAAGAATAAATACGTTACTTTCAGAATGCTTCGTGAAATTGTGAACCTAATTGTGTAAAGTGTATCGTAGGATGTGGAAATAAGAATAGAAGCAGTAAGGTTAGAATAACATAGAAATATTTTGTCACGTAGCCTGAAAGTATGACAATCAGTCTGACATCCAGTCAGTTATCAGTCTTAGTCTTACGTCTTAGTCAGTCAGTATTATAATAAACCCAGTACTAACTTTGTGAAAGCAGATAGGTTTTTTATACACATCCAATAAGTTTCAGCAGTCGTTAATACATTCTGCATGTTGACATTTTTGCCATCCGTTTTTAAATATCCGTTGCAGGCTTTAAAAATCAATATCACTCCAATATCGTGACGTTACAGAGAGATTGCAATTTTAATAAAGAATTGTGTACATTTGTTGTTTTTGTATATTAATCACTTGCTTTGTGAAAAGCGAGTAAAATTCCCATTGTGCACTTTAATATATTAGTGGACTTCGATGCTTTATTATTTCGACGATTTATAATATATTTTTTTTGGGAAGTATGTTTACTTACTGAGGTTTTCATTTTAAAAATGTTGTGTATAGTGTGTTTGTCTTGATCGCCTTGATTTTTAGGGATCCGTATCTAAAAGAAAAAAACGGAACTCGCATTAATTAAAATAGCTAATTTCCAAAGGGTACAAAAAGTAAGAGAACTCGATGTAGTACGTGAAAACCGCGGTAAATCAGGGCAAGTTGCTGTTCTAATTTATTTTGGAATGATTGCAGTTTGACCCTCTTTACAATATTTCTAAACAATCTAATTGATCGACTAATTTTCTTGTCATTATGTCAACTAAATACGTCGCAACAATAATCTCTTCCTGACAACAGATTAAACACTGCATACAAAACATTTTTTTTTTATTATGAAGTACTCGTTAATATAAACGGTTACTCATACAATTACAATCTAGACCTTGAGGCTAATAAGTAATTTAAATTTAACTTAATTTGCTAAAGTTTAAAAAATTAAGAATGTGTCCATTGGCACTTTTCTTATAGTCTCTATTAAGTTGAAATACACTTTTTTCTCGTGTTCTATAAGCGTAGCGAAGCACTCACTGCACTGCACTGCATTACACTAACTTTACTAAACTAACTCAAATGGTTTAGTTCTTTTTAGTCTCCTCACTATGTCCATACAAAACATAACACTCTTTTTTTGGGGCAGTCGTGTAAAAACGAATCAACTATACTTTGACCTATGTCTGCCAGCCCCACCGATAACCTTTTAATCCAAAGAGGGGCAACTCTTTGGATAATTAATATCAATCAATCAATCAATTTATTTATTGTATGTATGTATTTTATCTATGGGCCTCAGTAGCCTGCTACTGAGGCCCATAGATAAAATACATACAATTAACTTAGAAGGGCACAGGAAAAAAAGGAGCTCATTAACATTCTCATTGTTTCGAGTAATCAAAGGATTAAACCTAAAATTTCAATTTATACACTTACACCTCTACTGGAATTTGATTTGTACATTATATAAAAAAGGAACAGTGTATATTTAACCTAATAGGTTATTGTTTTATGACATTGGGTTGCTAAATAAATAATAGTTTGACCTTTAAGTGCCTAACTCCTTAATGTAACTGGCAAGAAGGTGCTCATTGTCACAATTATCTCCTTTTTACATTTTACAACTAAAATGGTGGTCATAAACAATGTCTAATATACCTATAATCTGTTTTTCCTGTTTAAACACTAATGAAATAAAACACATATTAATTGGCATGAAATTTTATTTATGGGATAAATTCGTGTAATATAAATAATACTTTCAGGGGAACAAAACTTTTTTAAGTCCTGAAGGTCACTATATTTTTCAGCAGAAATTGGCAATTTGTCTGTATACAACCTTCCAGGCAAAATGAATTCATTGTGTTGTACAGTGTTCAGTTTCTGAAGGGAAGCTTATCTGACAGCTGTCACTTGTATGTCAAAAAAATTAAGATGGCCGACTATGAGCGCGTTCTTTGTTACAACCGCTGCGATCAGCCTGTTCTAGCGTGGTTTCATAGCTAATGGGCACCTTTTTACTTGGTATAGAATGTAATGAGCGCGTTTTATTCTAAAGTAGATTTTTTTTGATTGAACTTTACGTAAAATCAGCCCCTTTTATCATGTTTAAAATAACGTGCTCTGATTGGCCATAGAAAAACGAAGTAAATGGTACAGTTAATTCAAAAAAGGCAAAATTGTCAATGAGCTCCTTTTTTTCCTGTACCCTTCTTATACAATAATAAACTAATACATATTAACAATTGTTCATAATCTACTTAAAACTATGCACGTAACGATGCCGGCGTCGTGTTTCTCAGCGTGGTGTCGCGTAGCCGACCTCTGAAACGTCGAAATAGGACACCTGTCGGCCAAAAGTCCTCTTCCCGAAAAGAAAAAAAAAAAAAAAGTTAAAAGTTCTTCTTCTTTTTTTCGTCGTCTTTAAGTTCTTTCTTAAGTTATCTTTTAGTTGTTCTTAATATGATCTACCTAGTCTGTTCCCAACTGTGTGGGGGTCGGCTTCCAGTCTAACCCGATGCAGCAAAATATTTTTTTTATCTGACCTTCACAACCTAGTTAATACTGGGTAATACGATACCCTTTGGTAAGACTGGCTGTCAGACTTTCAGAATTACCTGTAACGACTACCAAAGATCTATAGATGGCAGTCCGGACCAACGGCTTAACGTGCTACACCACGCTTTGCAACACGTGGCTCGATGCACCTCTGGTATCAGAAGTGCATCGATAGCCTACGATATTATAAATATCATAACTAAATTCAATACAAATGGCATTGAGTTTAGATTGCAGTGGGTCCCGGCTCATTTTGGGGTGAAGGGTAACGAGGAGGCTGATCGACTATCTAAATTAGCAGCATTAGAAGGAAATGAGACCGATTTTCTGCCGGACTACTCTGATTTGATCAATAAATTCAAAATTAAATGTTATGAGATTTGGAAAACATAATTTAACGAAAAATCGGAAACAAAAGGAATTTGGTATAAGACCATTCAGCATCAGCCTCCTCGTTACCTTTGGTTTGATGATGGCAGAGTAAGTAGAAAATTTGTAAAGCTGGCTTTAAGACTTCGATCTGGGCACTATCCATCGGCGAAGTTTGCGTTCTTGATGAAAAAAGTCGAATCACCAAACTGTATTACTTGTAACAAAATTGAGGACGTACAACATCTGCTGATGGAATGTGTTAGAAATAAGAAAGAGAGAGAAGAATTAGAAAGAGAGCACTCCTTGAACATATTGGACATAGGTTTAATTCAAACAATTTTGTCAAGTCCCAAATCGAATTTAGCAAAACAAAACAACTCTGTAGTTTGGCTGTGGTGAATACCTAATTATTTTCATAGTAGTTTTATATTTCTCTGTATTCCATTTAATGTACGATATGTAGTTTAAGATACAATGGGGTTGACGTATCCGTAAGGATAAAACCCCCCAATAAAACAATAAAAAAAAAAAAAACGTGCTTTCCGAGGCACGAAGGATACCCAGTATATAACAGATGGTCACCCATCCACAGACCAACCAGGCAAGCAAAGCTTAACCTGAAGATTGACTCGACTGGCTGTTATTATTAATCCACGAGCTCCTCCTTTAATAGCTGCTATAATAAAGCCGAATTGTTTACAAGCAACGCCTCAAGACAAATTTGTGCTTAATTGCTTCTCAGCGGAGATTACCACATCAAACTGTACGCGAGCGTTCATATTAAATGGTTAACAACAGGCAACCCACAGGTTGCTCAGTGTATGTGTACCTGGAAAACTAAAACTTACAGTCCATGAATTATTTATGAATGTTGTGGTAGTGCAAGTAGTGGGAGACAGCGGGTTTATCATCACTATTACTATCACTACACAATTGCCATTAGCAAGGTGGCATGCGACTACGAAGAATATCAGACAAGAATGATTTTCTTGTTTTCTACTTTTAAGACCGCGATTTTGTTAGTAGTCGGGTTTTAGATTTTTGAATTTTATTTTTTTATTTGAATTTTATTTTTGTGTGTACTTAAACTATAATATAATACATATTTGTAATGTGCTCGCCAAGACCTTTCATTTGACACCAAACT
Source organism: Diarsia mendica (assembly GCA_949316265.1). Lineage (NCBI taxonomy): Eukaryota > Metazoa > Arthropoda > Insecta > Lepidoptera > Noctuidae > Diarsia > Diarsia mendica. The sequence continues at coordinate 2,925,078 of OX438888.1, read as the reverse complement.
TGCTATGATTATCTCAATTTAATATTTTTTGAGGTAAGTTTTTGACATTTAAATTCCGTCATAAAAAGAATTTATAAAATTTATGTAGCCCATGACACTCGGGCTATTCTTACAAACCTATTGACACCTAATTTATTAAAATCCGTTCAGTAGTTTAGGCGCTACGGTGGAACATACATGCATAGACTGCCAAAATCATTACCCTTCCTTTTGGCTTCGCCGTAGTCGGGTAAAAATAGCTTAGTTTTAACCGATTTGGAAAGGACTTGCTAGACAGAGACAGCGCTATATAGATGTGACGTCATATTGATATACTGCCATAGTTACGTAGTACAAATGGCCGTTTCACGCGAGAAGGACAGAAAGTGCCCCACCAACAACTTCTAAAGCGTGTAGCTACTCAATTTTTGATCGATTTCGTTACTTTTTTTACACATCATGTTATTTCTATTAGTTCTTTAAATAAACAAATCGTAAATTATTGACATTTTCAAGTACCCAATTATAAAACAAAAACCCTCCGCCGCGTCCGACTGCCTGTCTGCTCGCGATAAATTCAAAAAACACTATTTTCATGCTGTTTTCACTGATGGATAGAGTGGTTCTAGAGGAAGGTAAGGTATATATAAGGTCCCATTAAAATAGGTGGACAAATTTTAACACAGCGTTCAGTAGGTCTAACCAAAGACATCTTAACGAAAAAAACATTAAATAAAGTGATTTTTTTTTACTCAAAGTAATAAATTGCCGGTGCTCTAGAACAGACTCATCCTTTATGCGTAGGTACCTACTTAAATGCATTTTTCTTAATATTATTTTTACCATCGTCCTTATTTTGGTGGTCTGAATGATTTCTGAAATTTTGTCCACCTATTTTAATGGGACCTTATATTTTTTCTAAATAATCACACTTTTTTCGGTCAGGAAACATCCCTATTTAAATTATCATCGATACGCTTAGAAGAAGACACCTTCCCTCACCTCCATTTATTTCACCCTGAACATCACACATACCAACACCTTTCACACGTCTTTCACCGCTTCATCCCCCATCTTAAGCCCTACAATAAGGAATGAGGGACTAATTTGCATGTTATTACGGCTTAATCCGTCGCCGCTCTCGCATACGAAGATTTCAACTTGTCTAAACAAGATTTTTGCGGTTTTCCTGTGCGTCATGCTCTTTTGAGGATTATGACATATAAGATACAGATATGAATTTGGTTGCTGTAAATCTATGGGGCGTGACGTTCCAAAATTTTCTTGTATAACTTGTGGCCTTTTGGCAAGCTGTTTTATCATTCTTGGATATCAATATTACGGGAATTTAAATCAAGCTATGCTAGCTATGCTGTTATGATTGTCTAAGATCTAAAAATAACAGCTGGGACCAAAGGCTTTACAAAGCACAGAGGAAACTTTGTGTGTAATGGGTGGTCGTCACCCATCTACAGATCTACCTCGGCAAACATGGCTTAACCTAAAGATCAACTCAAACGACAGTTAATATTAAGCAAGCCCACAACCTCCTTTTGAAAAATTCTACCTATAATAATTATGCTTTTTAGTGGAAGTACGTCACACATTCTATCAAACTTCCTTAGTACAATATGTCTAACAATAAACAATTATAAACTAGAACAAGGCTCCAGACATATTGATGAACTATCGAAACTTAATCACCAATAGCCTGAATCAAGTTGTTTGAACCTAAACTTAAGTATTCTGTTTGTACGTTGTTATTTAGGCTTAAGATTCTAACTTAGGTCTCTCGTAAATATTTATCTTTTTGAGCCTGTTTATAATTAAGAAATGTTCTGCTTCAGAATTTGGCGTTTTAAGTATCTTAACGAATAAATCCTCTGGGACAGGTAATTCAAAAGGTCTTATTCAGTAACGATGGTTAGGTATTCACTGACAGCCTTAGCAATCTGTTCAGTTAGTTGAAGGCAGAGGGTCTGTCATCTTAAATGAAACTACGAAATATAGCGGTAATCCACTTTTACTCCAATAGCACGATATTTAAAATAAATCACTATACACACACAACTATATAATTCAGATAATTAATATCAAAACTCTAAGCGCTACAGCATGTGCACCGGGCCAAGCCTGCGACAAGAATAAAAAAAATCTATATAAATAAAAAGAGAAGTCCTGACTGATTGACTGACTGATTGACTGACTGACTCATCAACGCCCAGCCCTAACCCTTGGACCTAGAAAGCTGAAATTTTGCACAGGGGTTCCCTTTTTAATGTAGACAAGGAATAAGGAAGGATTTTTCGAAATTCAACCCCTAAGGGAGTTAAATAGGGGATGAAAGTTTGTATGGAAAATCGTCATTTTCACGCGGGCGAAGCTGCTGGCAAAAGCTAGTAATAAATAAAATTATGTTCATTATTTACCTGCCACGTTGCTCTAGTAGTGGGTTTTACCATTTTGAAGCAGCCAGGTAGTCTGAACTTGACCTGGTTTGATTCATCATGCCTGCCCTTTAAGGTACTTAAACATAACTAGCGAAATGTAGGCGTACTATTAGGTGTAACCTGAAGATTTCACGTGTGAAGTTATTTTACTTGCCATTGTAGGCTAAAGGCAACTGTTTTACATTTTAAGTAGGTAGTAATAAATGCACAACATTCCATATGTCAATCTAAGCTAACACGACGACAACCAAGTTATTCCTGGGTATTAAATACCCGTTTGAAAGAAATATTGCCTGACTTTTCGGTGTCTTACTACTTGTAGTTCACAAGTACCCATATTATTATGTTAGCGTCTAATTCATGACATGAAAAAGAAAGTCAAGAATGTTATTTTGCAAAATGTCTAGTATCAGTTTACCAGCTTTGGAACGAAGATATTGTTCCACGGTACGGATAAATTAATCAGAAATATCCTGGCTTCCACAGTGATTGCTTTTGATGTGCCTTGCTTCTCCGATCTATCGATGCTTGGAAACTCGCTTGCTAGAATACTGAAGAGCCTGATAATCAATTTTCCTAGAGATATGGATGAGTCACTCTGCACGTCTTTTACTAGTGTTGAGCCTGAGGCTAAGTATTGCAATACAATGTAACAACTCCGTCTCAGTCTCTTGGGCATTACCAGTTGTCAGTTTTTCGATGCCTTTATAATATAGTTTATTTTATTTTTGCTATATTTTGTTGGTATGTGATATGTTATTAATAGAACACATACATACAGTATTTCATTATCAGCCTATATTGTTCCCATTGCAGGGACTCAGGCCTCCTCTCTAGGAGAGGGATGAGCTATAATCGACTACGCTGGTCCAGTGCGAGTTGGTAGATGTCACACGTTTTCCTCACCATGTTTTCCTTCACCATTTTGAGAGCAGTGATGATAAAAAAATTACACAAAGTAATGCGCCGGACTGGGATCGAACCCACGACTCACTGTTCGTAAGTCGAGGCCGCCACCACTGGGCCACCACTGCTCTCACATGCAGTATGTGTAGTATTAATAACATATCCATTCCTATATAATTTAGTTAGAAGATATTCTGGAAAACGGTGAGCACATCCGCGGTGGTTATCTCCGATATAATCCAGCAGATAATAATATCTTAACAACGACATTGACACCCGCATTTTTATATTTTAACGCGTGTGTGAGACGGAAAACTAAAATTGAATGTGTTGCGGTAGTAACGGTGGCGTAAGTACTAACCATCACAAGCCCACAGAGCTCAGAATAGTAGCGCTGGAAGCGTCTAGTAGTAAGTACTAATAAAATTGGAGGCACCACTTCGGTCCCGTCGGGGCTGCGGGTTGTTCGAAAGAGATACCGCGGCCTCGACACGTAGGGCTAAGTAGGAACATGGGTGGTATTTAGTCAGTAGAAGTCTGACATTCCCTACCACTCTGCCCACAGCGGGAGGAGTCATTTGATGATTTCCAACCCTTCAAAAACAAAAAATGGCACAACTTCTGGCACGAAGTGTTGACAATGCCGGTTCTAGCAGCGGCACCTCCATGCTCTGTGGTCTAGTCTGACATCATACAAAATGGAACGTAGGCAAAAGATTTCAATCCCGATAGGAATAGTTTGTAACTCTAGTTAAGTATAACATTTTGTGGTAAAAGTAAATATCATATCTTGCCTAGTTGGTAACGAGATTTTCAGACGGGCAGAGTTCGATGACTCGTACGTAGGTACTTACGAGTATACATAATAATATTGCTTCCATAAGTGTATCTAGATATTCTGGTTACTGTGAGACAGTTTGTCTGTGAGAATGGAAAAGTAAACGTGTTTCACTGACCCAAAGTAGAATGAGACACGGATATGAAGGTGACGATGATGATGTTGATGATGATTCTGGTTAACGAAACCTTTGAACTGACTCATAGAATTTGTATGCAAGCAGGAAATATTCTTACTGGTCGGCTAGTCATCGTTAATCATCAGGTATAACAATCAATTTTAAGACAAAATACATTGACATTGCACGATTTAATTACATCATTAAAAAAATGTGTATTTAGAAATATTTAATACTACCTGATGCCTTTTGTTTCGCCCGCCTAGAAAATTATACATTAAAGCCTTTCTCGCGAACCACTCCATCCATTCGTGAAAACGGCTTGCAAATCAGTGCAATAGTTTCTGAGTTTATCGGAAGAGACAGACAGATAGACAGACGCGGCGGAGGACTCCCAACACAAAAACGACGGGGTGTTACATAACATGTGTAGTGATACTAATGTTACTTTTGTTTCTTCATCGCTTCCGTGTATATTTGGGAAAACCCCACCATACTATTCCCAAACCACTGTAACGTCTAAAAAAACAAATAATTAAAAAAATTAAAAAACACGCCTGCCATGTCAAAAACTAAACTAAAAAATTAAAAACAAGTCAAACGATTTCAGTGATGACAGAGAACAAGGTCCTGTTAATGTATTCGAAAATGGAAAACTGAAAACTAAAACTTGTATTGCAGTCGGGGGACCTGTAAAGAATTGATCCAGCGAACTGTCCCCCGACTGCAATAAAAGTTTTAGTTTCCAGTTTTCCATTTTCGAATACATTAACAGGACCTTGTTCTCTGTCATCACTGAAATCGTTTGACTTGTTTTTAATTTTTTAGTTTAGTTTTTGACATGGCAGGCGTGTTTTTTAATTTTTTTAATTATTTGTTTTTATTTCACATTTTTTGGTGTATAAGTGGTATTTTGACCTGTATCCAATATACCACGATATATTAATTTATTTTTCATTTGAGAAAGCAATGTCGCGCTAGGGATTGTGCGATACTAAATCAATTATCTTTTCTTATAATTAGCGTTTATTAAGTGGTTAGTTAACATGGATCTAAACGTAAAGTAGGAAACCTCTTGTCTGTGTCTCGTGTCTTGACTATGTTTCTGTCGAATGTTACCGTTTGCAGCTTGTGCATTGTCAACTTAAAGGAGTGGTAACCGGGGGCTATTTGAAAAACGTTGTTAATATCATACTGTTTTATTAATTGCTAACCAATGATATTTTTTTCCTGGATGGTAACTTTCAAAATTGAAAAAGATTAGCGTCTCAAGTGAAACTGAACGGAGAAGGAACAGGACGGATGCGCGAGCGAAGCGAGCGCGGAAATTTTTGTATACTTCTTATAGATCAGGGGGGGGGGGGGTGGCAAATATGTTGTCATCAGGAGGTAAGAGGATAAAGAAATGTTTTACTTGGTTTCAAGAAGAGAACTGCTTACTCTTATTATACTTGACATTAATTTTCCACTTTCGGAACTAAACGTCTAAGAAGGAGGTTTGGAAGATGCGACTGATACCTTCTCGGTACTAACTTGTTGGGTTGTCTAGTGTACAAGTCAAAAATGTAAATCGTTTATTTTTCGTGGATACTAACTTTGAGATCTATGGTGGTTTAGTTCTTGGAGAGACTGTTTATCAAGGGATTGGCTAACGTGGATCTGAAACGTAACCTTCTAACTGTGTCACGCGTCTAAATTTACTATGCTTCTGTTCAATGTTACCGTTTGCAGCTTGTGCACTATCACGGGTCAACATAATCATTGGTAGCTTGCGTCGTTTGATTTTATTAAAATGTTTTATGAAGTGCTACCCAATGAGACCTAGCGAGGGGATAAAGGGATAAAGCGTTGGTCAATTTTCCCTGGATGAACGATTTAGAAACAGAAATGAGAATAGAAGTACCTAGATGAACGTTTTAAGCAAGACAGATCGGTGAAAGAACAGGATGGATGCGCGAGCGTAGCGAGCGCGTAAATTTTTGTATGCTTTTTATTGGTTTTAGGGTTGGGGGGCAGGGGAGGGGCAAAGATATTGCCACAGGAGGGAAGAGGATAAAGGACTGTTTTACTTGGTTTTGAGAAAATAATCGCTTACTCTTGTCATGGTTTACATCAATCCTCCACCTTCGGAACCAAGCGCCTAAAAATGATTGGTGTTTACTTTGTTAGTGTCGACTACTGGGATTCATTTTCACGGAATGCACGTCAAACCGTAACATTTACACATTTAACCAGGGCGGGTGTGATCTTCGACAGTCGTCACACGTATTCAGTGGTCCGAAAGTCTGACAACAATCTTACCAAGGGGTATCATAATACCCGGTGCTAACCGGGTTGTCCAATGTGCAGGTCAAAAAGGCAGCGGTTCCATGTGAAATACCAATTTTGAGCTGCTAGTTAGACTGGAAGCCGACTCCAACATAGTTGGGGGACAAAGCGTAAAATTTCAACATTTGAGGTTCACGAAGCTCAATATTATGTTTGTTGACGAACTCAGTTTATTAGTGTAATGCAGAAAAGTTATTAGAGTCAAAAGGGACTTGAGTATTTTGTTCAGGCCAGCAGAATTGAGAATAGAAGCATGTAGATAAGTCTGTGAAATGACTAGGAATGGCGAAAGCACGAAATGGGTGGATGCGCGAGCGAAGCGAGCGCGAAATTTTTTTGTATTGTTTATATAAGGGGGGGGGGGCTGAAACCTAGCCTGAAGAAAAAGATTATATTTACTATGTACCTAGTTTGTTCACAGAGTTTAGGTACTGATTTTGATGTACATAATAAAAGTGGACTATTCTGTATAAATAACTCTAAACTTACCCTAAAGTATAAGGGGTTATTTTCAAAAATCAGGAGACGTATTTCTTCATTTCTTAGGAATCAACGGAAATTCAACCATCGGTGACGGATCCAACTCGCACTTGCACACATCCTATTGTTTTATTACACACGCAAAGCTTTATTAATTTGCGTTAGTAATGAGTTTAAAGGTTTTTCAATCTCTCACTAGGACTTTTCCATACAAAATTCAACCCTGAATATCTTTTTCCACCCTTTAAATGAGTGTTTTTGAAAAACCTATGAATGCATACATTATTACATCCTTAAATGAATATACTTACCATGTTTTAAGTAAATTCTTACCATGTTTTAAGCATATTGACTTTTCATACAAACTTTAAAACCATTCAGCTGCCGTGGTGGATAGATTTGGGAAATGTAACCTAGCCAGTTTTATTTCTGTCATTACAAGGAATCTATTGATATATATCTTATTCATGTCGAATCCCGGGTTTAAAATGTTAGCATATCATTTGTTGAGTAGTTTTACTAGTACACAATAGATATTGAATACTACTGTGGTACATTTTTGTAATCTACTTAACAAGTTCTAGACGATGATTATCGTTTTCATTAAAATTTCAATAAAAACAAATTAAAAGTTCGTTTTATTTCTAAACCATGGCCACCCCATTATGTTTTTTGAATTTTTCTATAGCCTATGTCACCCGGGATAACGCAAAGAATCTAATGATACCACATACATCAAAATCGGTTCAGGCATTTAGAAGTTATGGTGGAATAAAGAAACTCACAAACATACATACATACATGAACGCTAAAAACATAACACTCTTTTTTTTGGGGCAGTCGTGTAAAAACTAGAATCGACAGTGGCGACCAACCAGAAACGCGCAAAGACAATGATGCGCAATGAAGTCCCAGGTGAACAATTTAAGTATCTTGCATCCCACAACGAAATTATGAGAAAAATATAGCGGAGAAGTAGATAAAATATAATTTCCACTTCCCACGTAAGATAGTTCACAATTATACAATTATTATTCTAACGTTTCTCGTTCAACAAACCCTTTACCAAACATAATTCTTTAAAGAAATAAAAAAGAAAAAGGCGTCAGGACCCCACAATTTCACATAACACACAATCTGCGAACTGGTTTTATCAGTAGACGAAACCGACAATAATTCTCTTATACGACTCTTAAAATCGTGACCACAAACCGCTTTCCCGGGATATTCCATTACAATATTTTCCCATTGAAATACGGCTGTGAAATCGACCTTTCGATCGAATGGTTCTGGTTACATGGTTTTGGGTGAGCAGTGTTTAAAGCTTAGTTTCGTTAGTTTTAAAATCCGGAATGGTGTTAAGTCCGGATCGAGTTCGGGGTAATGAAGGTAGTTTTTTGGTTAACTGTGGTTTAATGGTTGAACTGGATAGTTTTATGGGCTCGCAAAAGTATTGCTGAAGGAATTGCATTAACGTTTTTTATTGAACTAGTAGTAGCACTAAAAGTGTATCGTTTGTTCCAAGCAGTCTTTATAGGAATACAGTTTGCTTGAATGTTTTATTTAGATGTTTGTCAACCAAGGTAGGTATTTTAAAACATAATAGGGGATCGGACAAAAAAAAAACGAATTAGTCCGTCAGATAGATTTCCAAAAAATATTGGACACGTGTTTTCTCTTTTTTCTCGTAAACTTAAAATGAAGACGATACAGTGCTTCGAAAACTCGTGTGACGTCATAATTGATAGTAAATTTTGACGACACAAGCCCCACTCCAAGATCTTTGACGCGTTTTATCTTCGTCATTTTTTATTGTGTTGATAAAACAAAAAAACACGTGTTCAATATTTTTCGATAATTTAACTTACGGACTAAACAGAATCATATTATTTTGCCCCAGTCCGATCCCCTAAAACCACACTACTGACGAGTAATGGAGAAGTATGGAAGATGAAAACATGCTACGCCGACTCTAAATAAATTGAGTTACGGGCAGGGGAGTGATGATTGTACTTCTTATTTTGATTAGGAGACTGTATATAATTATAATTTACTTTATTTACTTCTTTACGTGTAAATATATTTACTGAGAAAGCATTTTATGACAACACGTCTTGAAATACACTAATAGTTTACGATATAAACTACTTTCGTATAGCAAGAGAAACTAGTCAAGGTTCTTTAACAGTACTCCCATTCCACTAATTTATTCCTTTTATCCTACAAAACACAGCAATCATAAAACAATAAACTACCGAAATCTGCATACCAACTTAAAGTTTCTCTCCAAAAAGTTTCATTACCGTCTCCGCGGTGTAATATTGCATTCCTTTATGCGGAGAATCCTTTCTCCATCCAAGTTAACAGTTAGGTAGTCAGCAGGGTCCTTGGAGACGGTTGTGCAAACAATGGAACCTGTCAACAGAGACAAGTGGTGGTGGGACTGTCTAAGAGACTGGTGGGAGCGAGTTTTCGATGAAGTCCTTGAGAAATTCATGGTTTAACGACCATTTTCAAATATCTAGTAGTCTAGATATATAGTCTAGTCTAATATAGAAGAGAATAAAGCTCATCATCATCTCTCTAGCCTTTTCCCAACTATGTTAGATTTGTTTTCTAATCGAAGCGTATGCAGCCGAATACCAGCATTTTACATGGAGCGACTGCCTATCTGATCTCCAAAATGATTTTAATGTTGACAATTCAAAATCATCAATTTCCTTAAGCTTTTTTTTATGTAGATTTATAGCCACCTCGAGAGAAGTATCTACTAAGCCACGTCCATACACACGTCTGGCACACCTTGGGCAGTCAGCGAGTACCCACGCTAACTAGCGTATCCTTTCACCACGCTGGCAATCCATTTATAAAACCGGCTTTATGCGTAGTCTCGGTCAACATCGAAAGGTTCTTGCAAGACAAATCCGAAATCCTTTCCTATGTCTACCGCAAAACCTACAGTGTAATTTTTAGAGCCACCGAGATAAGACCTAAAGCCGGCCACACATCGATGGACTTAAGCTTATCGCTGAGATCTGTCACCCGAAGCACGATAATGCAGTGTTTGTTGCTTTCTAGCGACGATTTTATATTATCTTGTGACTAAAACTCAATAATCTGCAATATCAGTTAGTTTTCATGAATACAGATTAAGAACCGCTTTAAAAAAAAAAAAAATTTGCTCGCGCACTAGGAATTTCTCTTGTATCGAGGGTAGTTGTAGTAGTAGCATCATCAGTATAGTTATCCAAAAAATGTTTAAAATATTTTGAAAAGACGGTCTTTTTATGACGACTGGCGAGCATGAGGTCCTGTAAATAATTTTTCAGTGGCAGCCACGGGTTTGGATTTGTACCTTTTGATGGCAATAGGCTCACTCCCTATTCTCTGGGTGAAGTATTAGATTGCGTGATATTATTCTTCTTTTAACTCGTAATCAAATTCAGAATTAGCATTTCCAAAACAAATATCCAAGCAAATTAAATAAGTCGTGCACAAACTCAACTCAACTCAAACTCAAATATTTTATTTCAATTAAGCCATTACAGGCACTTTTGAATGTCAGAAGGACGGAAGAAGAACGAAACTACGAGTGCAATACGTCATTCCGAAAGTCACCACGCCGAACCACACGCCACCGAATGCCCGCAACAACGAACACTGCGAGCACGAAAGCACGCAGCGACGCAAACCGCAACAACGAATGCTCGAGACCCCGAATCACGGAACAACGAATGCACGCCGCAACGTGCAACCGCCCCGCGACCCGGAGCCCCGCACACCCGCCGCCACGGCACACGCCGCCGCGCGCCCCCGCACCCACAGCAATCGCCGCCGGTAAAATCCGGCGCCGCGCAGCCCGACGCAGCAACTCCCGAAACGACGCATTGCACTCCTACGCTACAGTCACAATCACAAGGCATTATAACTTGTGAAAGTACTGTAGTTGCCAGTTCCCTAACGTAGATCTCATGAAGAAGAACAGGCAAGAAACTCCATGGACACTCTTTTAAATCAGAATTTGTTACAAAATCTTGGTACATTATAATTATCATTCATGTTGAGATGGTATATTATGTGAGAACTATGTAGCAAGACGTGCAAGTTAAGAGCGTCCAGAGTAAAAAAACAAATAATTAAAAAAATTAAAAAACACGCCTGCCATGTCAAAAACTAAACTAAAAAATTAAAAACAAGTCAAACGATTTCAGTGATGACAGAGAACAAGGTCCTGTTAATGTATTCGAAAATGGAAAACTGAAAACTAAAACTTGTATTGCAGTCGGGGGACCTGTAAAGAATTGATCCAGCGAACTGTCCCCCGACTGCAATAAAAGTTTTAGTTTCCAGTTTTCCATTTTCGAATACATTAACAGGACCTTGTTCTCTGTCATCACTGAAATCGTTTGACTTGTTTTTAATTTTTTAGTTTAGTTTTTGACATGGCAGGCGTGTTTTTTAATTTTTTTAATTATTTGTTTTTATTTCACATTTTTTGGTGTATAAGTGGTATTTTGACCTGTATCCAATATACCACGATATATTAATTTATTTTTCATTTGAGAAAGCAATGTCGCGCTAGGGATTGTGCGATACTAAATCAATTATCTTTTCTTATAATTAGCGTTTATTAAGTGGTTAGTTAACATGGATCTAAACGTAAAGTAGGAAACCTCTTGTCTGTGTCTCGTGTCTTGACTATGTTTCTGTCGAATGTTACCGTTTGCAGCTTGTGCATTGTCAACTTAAAGGAGTGGTAACCGGGGGCTATTTGAAAAACGTTGTTAATATCATACTGTTTTATTAATTGCTAACCAATGATATTTTTTTCCTGGATGGTAACTTTCAAAATTGAAAAAGATTAGCGTCTCAAGTGAAACTGAACGGAGAAGGAACAGGACGGATGCGCGAGCGAAGCGAGCGCGGAAATTTTTGTATACTTCTTATAGATCAGGGGGGGGGGGGGTGGCAAATATGTTGTCATCAGGAGGTAAGAGGATAAAGAAATGTTTTACTTGGTTTCAAGAAGAGAACTGCTTACTCTTATTATACTTGACATTAATTTTCCACTTTCGGAACTAAACGTCTAAGAAGGAGGTTTGGAAGATGCGACTGATACCTTCTCGGTACTAACTTGTTGGGTTGTCTAGTGTACAAGTCAAAAATGTAAATCGTTTATTTTTCGTGGATACTAACTTTGAGATCTATGGTGGTTTAGTTCTTGGAGAGACTGTTTATCAAGGGATTGGCTAACGTGGATCTGAAACGTAACCTTCTAACTGTGTCACGCGTCTAAATTTACTATGCTTCTGTTCAATGTTACCGTTTGCAGCTTGTGCACTATCACGGGTCAACATAATCATTGGTAGCTTGCGTCGTTTGATTTTATTAAAATGTTTTATGAAGTGCTACCCAATGAGACCTAGCGAGGGGATAAAGGGATAAAGCGTTGGTCAATTTTCCCTGGATGAACGATTTAGAAACAGAAATGAGAATAGAAGTACCTAGATGAACGTTTTAAGCAAGACAGATCGGTGAAAGAACAGGATGGATGCGCGAGCGTAGCGAGCGCGTAAATTTTTGTATGCTTTTTATTGGTTTTAGGGTTGGGGGGCAGGGGAGGGGCAAAGATATTGCCACAGGAGGGAAGAGGATAAAGGACTGTTTTACTTGGTTTTGAGAAAATAATCGCTTACTCTTGTCATGGTTTACATCAATCCTCCACCTTCGGAACCAAGCGCCTAAAAATGATTGGTGTTTACTTTGTTAGTGTCGACTACTGGGATTCATTTTCACGGAATGCACGTCAAACCGTAACATTTACACATTTAACCAGGGCGGGTGTGATCTTCGACAGTCGTCACACGTATTCAGTGGTCCGAAAGTCTGACAACAATCTTACCAAGGGGTATCATAATACCCGGTGCTAACCGGGTTGTCCAATGTGCAGGTCAAAAAGGCAGCGGTTCCATGTGAAATACCAATTTTGAGCTGCTAGTTAGACTGGAAGCCGACTCCAACATAGTTGGGGGACAAAGCGCTGGATAACCATGCCTGGATAGAGGTCAAAAGTAGTAAAATTTCAACATTTGAGGTTCACGAAGCTCAATATTATGTTTGTTGACGAACTCAGTTTATTAGTGTAATGCAGAAAAGTTATTAGAGTCAAAAGGGACTTGAGTATTTTGTTCAGGCCAGCAGAATTGAGAATAGAAGCATGTAGATAAGTCTGTGAAATGACTAGGAATGGCGAAAGCACGAAATGGGTGGATGCGCGAGCGAAGCGAGCGCGAAATTTTTTTGTATTGTTTATATAAGGGTGGGGGGGGCTGAAACCTAGCCTGAAGAAAAAGATTATATTTACTATGTACCTAGTTTGTTCACAGAGTTTAGGTACTGATTTTGATGTACATAATAAAAGTGGACTATTCTGTATAAATAACTCTAAACTTACCCTAAAGTATAAGGGGTTATTTTCAAAAATCAGGAGACGTATTTCTTCATTTCTTAGGAATCAACGGAAATTCAACCATCGGTGACGGATCCAACTCGCACTTGCACACATCCTATTGTTTTATTACACACGCAAAGCTTTATTAATTTGCGTTAGTAATGAGTTTAAAGGTTTTTCAATCTCTCACTAGGACTTTTCCATACAAAATTCAACCCTGAATATCTTTTTCCACCCTTTAAATGAGTGTTTTTGAAAAACCTATGAATGCATACATTATTACATCCTTAAATGAATATACTTACCATGTTTTAAGTAAATTCTTACCATGTTTTAAGCATATTGACTTTTCATACAAACTTTAAAACCATTCAGCTGCCGTGGTGGATAGATTTGGGAAATGTAACCTAGCCAGTTTTATTTCTGTCATTACAAGGAATCTATTGATATATATCTTATTCATGTCGAATCCCGGGTTTAAAATGTTAGCATATCATTTGTTGAGTAGTTTTACTAGTACACAATAGATATTGAATACTACTGTGGTACATTTTTGTAATCTACTTAACAAGTTCTAGACGATGATTATCGTTTTCATTAAAATTTCAATAAAAACAAATTAAAAGTTCGTTTTATTTCTAAACCATGGCCACCCCATTATGTTTTTTGAATTTTTCTATAGCCTATGTCACCCGGGATAACGCAAAGAATCTAATGATACCACATACATCAAAATCGGTTCAGGCATTTAGAAGTTATGGTGGAATAAAGAAACTCACAAACATACATACATACATGAACGCTAAAAACATAACACTCTTTTTTTTGGGGCAGTCGTGTAAAAAGAGATAATAATAATATAATATAATATTCCACAACTATCACACAACGCCATCTAGTCCCAAGCTAAGCAGTGCTTGTGTTATGGGTACTAGACAACTGATAAACATACTTATATATTTCTAAATACATACATATTATAGATAAATTACACCCAGACACAGAACAAATGATCGTGCTCATCACACAAACATTTGTCCTGGGTGGGAATCGAACCCACGACCTCCGGCATAGCAGTTAGGGTCACTAACCACCAGACCAACAGGCCAGTCATTGATAAAACACAAATCAAAACACAAACACAGATAAAAAACAAATCAAAGAAAAATATATAAACCATGGTAGCTAAGAGATGACCAGTCTCCACTGACAGCGCCCGTTCACGAACATGACGCATGGATCAGCACCATCTAACTCAACCATTTTGAAGGGAACTAAATGATCCGACACACTCGCCACCATCAGCGAGACATTTGAGTGAGCATGACATTCTCTCAGCCACCAGGGCAACGTCACTAAAATATAACTTTTTTTTTTTTTATTATAAATGGGCTTGCTCTTGACTTCAATCTTGCCCTAAGGGCATAGATGATGTCGACGACGGAACGAGCTTACCCAGTAGAAGCCTGCAGTGTTTACTCGCGACTTAAACAGATTAGGGTAAATAAGTGGCTTTATAGTAGGTACACAGAACTCACACATGTGCCATGCAATTATACAATATTAAGACATTGAATCTATACAATGCAAAGATATTTTTACAATTTTCTGCAGCCTCTACAATAACTTCACATGATAATCGATTTATTTGCCCATGATTTTTTTTTTATTTGTCCTGCTCCACAATCTAAGGTTGTGGAGCAGGACAAATAAAAAAAAAATGCTTGGCTCAATGCAAGCATTTTTATCATCAATGTAATCCCCCAACTTAAAGTAACTGCACAGCATAACTGATGCTTTGAGGAAAAAGACAACACGTCTAGACCCAACACCCACATGTAATACCAGAGGTAAATAACCTCCAATAGGTGTTACTAAGATCTCCCAGATCATTGCCCAGTAATCTCTTTTTAACGAGTCTCACTGGAATAATCAGAAGAAAAGTAAACCTTTTTCATTTATTTTGTAATTTACAGATATAATCTTCAATTTGTTAGCACAATGATAACTGTGATTTTCTGTTGATTAAATATGTTATTGAATAGGTCTTAATAATAACGAAAATCTAATTAAGGTACTGAGAAATTAAAGAGTTTCGAAGAAAATAATGATTTTGTCTGTAACATAATTCTTCGAAGCAATTAGTGTTGAACAAGGAATCTCATCATGATAACTCACAAGTGACTGAATATTAGAACAAAATTCCAGTGAACTATATTTTCATAAAATACGACCTATAACGTATGACTACAGCTTTTTTTATCCTGAAAATCTTGATTCATACTTTTTCAGCGTCGTTTTTTTTTGTCGTGGTCGGGTTTTAGTATACACATAATAATTTTACATTTCTTAGGAATCAGTGGGAAGGTCTGTTTTAGTTTAATCCTAATATTTTCGGCTGATTCCACAAATCCCCCCTGAGAAAATCCCCCTCAGGGGGGAAAACCTCCCCTTAGAGAATACCTCGCTTGGATCCAGGAGCCAAGGAAAGCAGATGATTGTGTGGGAAATTCGATTTTGATGCATGCTTTACTAGGTAAACGAAAATTATCGTTCAACAGAATTCATCTTCATCCCCCATAACATAAAACGAGATAACTCACAAGCTGACGTCCACTAGCATCCACTAGCCACGTTTATGAAGCAGCTAATAACAGCGGAACATTATGACCCCTGACCTTATAGTGGGGTCAATAGGTCAATTAACATCTATGCCGCGTTGCGAAAGCACCCCGCGGCTGGGAAATAAACTGAAGACTGAAGGCCGTCATTTTGTTTTTATTTATGGCTTGAATTGGAGAAAGATTTATTTTAGTTTATTATTTTTTGATTTCGGAACCAAGATGATAGCAGTAAACGGCAAATCGGCATGCGGGACGAATCCGATTCTTTTTCAAAGATTGGCCATAACCAGCTGTGGATAGGGAAGAGAAAGAAGGGAGGAATTTGTCTTGCAGTGGAAAAGCAGCATTTGGGCAAAAAATAATTGAACACAATAATTATGTCAAGGTAGATACATATTCTAACAAAGTCGAAGTCTTAGGAAATTAAAAATTTTAATGGGCACTTTTCTTGTTGACAAAGATGTGGACAATTGTTTGACCCTATAATTCATTCCTTTTTGAAACTTGTACCACTTTGTTCCGCTGCATACTGATGGTCAGGATACCCGATGAAGCCGTGGTTGCTGGCTGGCTGTATGACTCGCTGCTCGAAGGCATGAGGAAGTGTTGATGATGTATGAAGTAGCTGCATGAAGGCTGCGCGAACGTTCCTGCGCCACCCCAGTTTGGAGGGTATGGCATAATTATTTAAATCATTGTTCTTTAAAATATCGTAGATCGTAAATATTATAAATAAAATTTGTGCGTATGATATTTCCAAATCATACGTGAATAAAAAGAATCAGTTGTGTGTTCGTGGAGGGACTATCTACTAAAGTAAATAACTACACAAGAGTAAAGGTATCAGTGCTTTAATCACTATTCCTAAACACACCATGAATATTCAATTGCACTCGCCAGGTAGCCCGAAGTTTACTAGCTAATCCTAAAGTTTAGTAGTCGATAGTATCCTAATATGAAGTTAAGATACACAGCCCCCTTGCTTGGGTTATTCAAGTTGATTGAACGGATAGCTTAGCTTGGTGTTAGCTGTTGGTGAAAGATGTGGTAGAATTAATGTTTATGGAATTGCTTTGAAACTGGGTTCTTGCAACCTGATGGACCCGGTGAAAACCGGTGGAATGACAAGTAAGACGTATGTCTTCTGCTGGCCATGCTGCCTATCAAGTGGGTCCAGTGAGTTAGTCAATGCAATGACACATGCCTTCGAGATTTTGGTTCTAGAACAAACCGGTATGCTTTCAGTGTCTTGAGACTAGTAGGTCACGTGATGCGAAGAGACGAGCAACATGTAGAACTTATGAAAGTATTTCAAGCACCTAAATATGAGAGAAGTGGAGCACGACCTCCTGCTACATGGTGTACTAGTATGGCAAAGTAGTTATTGAAGGAAGCACTGGCCAACCCAACCACCCAGGGCAGATTGCTCAGAAGATATTTTTTAAGGTATAGGCCCATACACACGTGTTTATTATACAAATACTTCTAGGTCAGCCGCTGTACGTTCAATATTATTCTAAATAATATTGACAGCAAGTTCTGAATAATACACGCACTATTTATTTCCACACATGTTGTAAAAAGCTATTTCTATTCCATAACATACTCATAATACCATTCAAAAGCACCCATTACAAAATCGAAATACAAATTAATATGCACTATTCAATTGGCTAATTACAGTGCATTTCATTGGCAGTATTATCCCATTGGAAATGGCATAGAAACTCATCACTGCACATATTTTCAGGCAAGCCAAAGAGCCATTGCAATCATTTCTGTTTTTCCAATGTTTTCCATTATGACTGTGCCTTATTTGGTTAGTTATCACAAAATAGGATGGATAAGTGATAGGGTAAACGATGGACCTTGTGGTTGTTACAACGTTGTACGTTAATATATTTCTATGGTACATACAGAAAAAAATATGGTTTTAGGTTTTAAGGGTATGATTTTAATTTGATAATTAAATTGGCACCTGTAACACAAAGGAAAAAGATAATTGGAAAAACAATAAAATAATTATTTGCCTTAGACTTTTCGGTCCATTTCCAGTCTAACCAGATGCAGCTGAATACTAGCATTTAACATGGTGCGACTGCTAACCTGACCACCATATGCCAGGTAGTAGGTACTGGGTGATACAATACCCCTTGGCATTACTGGCTCTCAGACCTTCGGGAAAAATAATAGAACGTAAGTTAAAAATAACCGTACCTGTATAAAAATTTCGTTCCTTGAAAGCAAATATTATTCTTGTTATCTTTTGCCGGTACATTTTAGATATTGAGTCGACATCTACATTTATCACGTGTCTCTTAAAACAAAATTAACAGATACCACTTTTACTTAATTGCAAATTAGAAAATGTCTCCCCCAATTTGTTAATCCCTGAACGTGGTTCACTTCAGTACTTACACAATCAGCTAATGGCATGAATCTTTGAGATGTGGCTCGCCTATATTAGCTGTGAAATACAGAATACGCTTTTAGATAAGTACTAGCCGCTCCTCTATAGGTTAAACATTTAACATTTATTATATCTCTTGCCAATATTAATATCAATATAGTCGAGTACCTAACTTAGACGAAATTCGATGAATTTATGTTTTATCACTTTTGCTGTTATGTGTTGCCTTAATGTTGTAGGGTTGTTTATGATAATATTTAGGTAAGTATTGAATACCATATCTGCCTATATCCTATGTCTAAATTAACTTGCTGATACGAATAGCCATCACAGCTGAAAAAATCCCATTACCTTAAAAACACCATTTCCGCTATAAAAACAGCCAAAATATCTTAGAAAAACTAATTGTCCATCTCAATTTTCAGACACAATTGTGTTTTAATACCCAGTTGAGGAAAAATATAAATACCGCCATTTTTTGCTCGACGCAAAAAGTGAAAAGGTTGGATAACAACACTCAATTTGGAAGAATGACTCGAATTTTCTTAGAAATATATTAAATGTTGCTTCTTCGCGTTGGTCGTATATTGACGCCAACGTAGTCAAAATAATGTCAAGATGAGTCAATTTGCACATTCATAATGTATTAAGTCATTCCCCTTTGCAGTGTACACATGATAAATAAACGTTGGAGGGTCTACAGAGGAAACGTTCACCGAATCCCTTTGACTCGAAACTCGTTAAGCTTACTGAAAAATATACAAAACACCTAATGGCCAATGTTGGTTTACCTCGCCAACATTTAAAGACAACACTTTTAGTTATAACAATATTTGCGGCCAATATGGCTTAGGTTTTCTCAGAGCAGAATTCTTTATAATTCAGTTACTGACTTAATTGTATGAAAACCTTAAACAATTGTTATACAGCCAGTCTTTGAAGGATTCTTAATTTTATGCTGATGAAATCTATTCATTCGTGGAGAAGCTTTTGCTTGAATTAGTTCTGTTAATGTTAGGAGTGCTATAGTAATTTATTCTTACTCGTGTAATTTGTGAATCTATTTAAGTAATTGGAAGTCTCATCCGTGATGTTTTAAGAACTGAAAATACCGATATCAGTTATTTCTAATATTCTATGTAAAATGGAGCTCTTATTTCGAATATACAAAAAAAAACAAATTGGATCATGGGGGTAAGTAAATATAAAGAAAGCTCTGCTACGACGGTATGTTAGGTTTTTTTCACTCCTCTTGCTCAAAAAGAACGTCATAATAGCATACTAGAGCGGGCGTAAAACTGCATATAATTGCCCTAGGGCTAAAAATAAATTTCGTACGACAACTTGTTCAGCCAGCCTGCTGGTTTCAAGTAAAAAAAACGTTTTATTTTTAAAAATGGAACTAAACGCGCTGAATGCCGAACTCTTTGGTAGAATGTGTGCGTTGCATTGCAGCTACAGAAGAAATAAAATAAAGGCATTGGCGCGAAATTTTTGGAATTGTATTATTAAATTTAATTTAATTTTTAATAAAATAAACTCATATTGAACATGGTTATTTTATTTTCTCGCAATCGTAGTGAAAAGTACAGTGTAACACAAGGCGCTAAAATCCCATTATAACTCAGTTCCTATTTACTACCTCGCTAAAGCTCGGTAGTAAAACTACCTCGTATATATGGGTCATTTTAGGCCCTTGTATAGTCCCAATGAAATAGTACATTGTATGTACTATTTCATTGGGACAAGCCCGCTAAACCATTGTCAAACCACTGTAGCTCCTGAAAGCCAAAACCAACAGTGACGACCGACAGAAAAGCTCCGAGACAATGAAGCTCGACGAAGTCCCTGAGAATCAATTCCCGCAACGAAATCAATCAGAAAAGAATATAGTGGACGCGTTATATACGGATGTCGGTTTTTGATTCTTTCACCTTCATTCTCCTGGTCATACATGCACTTATTGAGTACTACGCATCTGTCCTTTTTCAAGGAGCTTTCATTAATTTAAAGTAGATCGAGTATTATGTACATTGACGTTGAAATTATCTATACTAATATTATAAAGCTGAAGAGTTTGTTTGTTTGTTTGAACGCGATAAACTCTGGAACTACTGGTTAGATTAGAAAAATTCTTTTTGTGTTGGATAGTCCATTTATCGAGGAAGGTTATAGGCTATATAACATCACGCTACTACCAATAGGAGCGGAGCATAACCGAGAAATGTTGCAAAAACGGGAAAAGAAAATTCTTTTCTGAGAGCTTCCGTTGCGTGCGCTGCGAAAACGGTTTAAGTTACGAGAAAATCATGTATGAAGTAATTATTCCTCTTTAAAAGTTCTAAAAAAAAATCCGCGACAGTATATGTCTATCTTTTAAGATTGACTCACTGTAACCATTTTTCACTATTAAAATGTTAGGTTAAAAAGAATTATTTTTTACGAAGCTTATTTAACCCATATGGTATTAATCTATATCTAAATAAACATGTTCGTTAGAACGGAAATTTAATATAGAATATTTGTGCCCTTTACTCTATACAGTTTATACAAATATCTTAGAAGATATCGCAATGTAAAAATACCCGCGCGGAAAAATAATTACGCGGGTTGCGTCGCAATGTAGGTACGGGGGATTCTGGCTGGCCTCCGGGAAATTCAAATTCAAAATATTTACTGCACTATAATGTTTACAAGTACAGGGTGTTATCGACATCGTATATTTAACAGTAACAGATATCTATAGTAATTCTCATTTTAGTATAATCTAAACTAATATTATAAAGAGGAAAGGTATTTTTTTTTGTTTGTTACGATTTAACTTAATAATTTTGGTTGGATAGTTGGTTTATCGAGGAAAGTTATAAGTTATACGAGTATATAGAGACGCAGACAAAGTTGCGTGGGTCAGCTAGTGACAGATATTTTTGAGCTTCAATCGTCATAATATTATCGTCATAATCAGCGTATCATGCTCCCACTGCGAGGACACAGGACTCCTGGCTACGAGAGGGAATGGGCTATACTACGCGGGCCCAGTGCGAATTGGTAGATGTAATTTCAAGTGTTTTGGTTCTAGGACATGCCTAGTGGACACGCAGAGCAATGGTGATAAAATAAATGACACAAATAATACACCTGCCTGGGTTCGATCCCACGACTTACCGCTTGTAAGTCGGGGCCGCCACCACTGGGTCACCACTGCTCTAGTACTAGTATATTTAATTGATCGCCATACTATTGTAAGTTACAATTATACAACCGTACGAATCCAGCTCATCTCACTGTGTGCCCCAGCCTTTTTTCTGCCTGGCCCCTCGCCAAACCTACGACCTCATACTATTAGCTGCGGTTTATTGATAAGCCACACACGTATAGTAATTGTTCTACTTTTTTATTTATAACTACCCTTAGGCAACGGATAAATTTATAGCACTACCTTAGAAAGACCTTTTTCAATTTGTGCTAAGATGTCTGGACGTGTGGATCGCAGGATATTTTTTATTCTTTTAGTAGAGTATGTTTTACTTTATTTATAAAACCTTTTTACAATGTCAAAGTCACAGGTAAAAACACTTTCATGTTTTTTAGAAAATCGAATTCGGCTTTCAGATGTTGTTTTATAGTCCTTCGAAGACATTTTATTTATCTGACCTATTTTTCAGGTACCAATGTTTACTTACTTCATCATCATCATCATTTCAGCCGAAAGACGTCCACTGCTGGACATAGGCCTCCCCTAAGTGTCGCCACATTGACCGGTCCCGTGCGTCTCGCATCCAGCGGATCCCCGCAACCTTCACCAGGTCCGGATCCCCGCAACCTTCACCAGGTTTACTTACTTATAGAGTATTATTTAAGATCTAGTAAGGAGTCACTGAATGCAACAATTATAGACATGACGTTGTATTTTTGAATTGGAACTTGAGCTTAGTTTGCCACTAGGATTTTTTCAGAAGCAGCCTTGGAGTCTGGATCTGTGTCCGCTTGATGGCAATAGGCTCACCCCTATTACATGGGACTTAAACATAACTGGTGAATTGTGGATGTCCTAATGGGTACATGATACATCACTGCCTAACTCTTCTGGGACTACAGGCATGAGATTATGTTATGTTATAAACAGCGCAAAAACCAAGAATCTGGCACCATAAGTCATTCTGTGCCCATCACTAATAAATTCCAACTTATACGAAGGCAGCGAAATAAGTAGATACTAATGTCTTTGCATTTACCATATACGCAACCCTCCCAAAACCATACTAACCAACTTTGAACCTTAACTCATTGTCATAAGGTGCGTATGTACATAAGCATATCTAATGTGTTCCTAAACAAAAGTTGTACCACAAAGTTGGCAATCAGTGAGTGATGTCGAGTGTTTGTGCCAAATGCGCACTTTATATTCAAGGTTCTGGGCCTCATTACCTATGGAAGGTTCGCTTTTTTATTTAAAAGGTCAAGGGCGGAAAGGTGGACACATTTGCAAATAGGTACAGATGCCATCACATTTGATCAAACTACCTTTTTTTTGGATATATAGGAACTCATCAAATGACCCTTGCCGCTTTGGGTGGAGGGAAAGAAAGTGTCAGACTTTTACTGGCTAAAATCCACCTATGTTTCTTCTTAGCCCTTTATATTCTGGGGCCGCGGTATCTATCTATCGCGGCATCAAGCAACCCTAAACTGTATTTTCCCCAATCAGCCTTGAACCTAATGCTATAACAGTAAAGTTGAAAATCTATCAAAGAATGTTCAAAGAATGCAGTAGGTTGTTGTGCTGGCGTCTGTACGTTATTGTGATGTTTGTCCCGAATAGCTTTAAACAGGGTATGCATAACTTAGTATCTAAACTAAGCCAGGATTCTGTATTTTTCTTTATTTAAAAATTGTCTTTTGTAGGTAATTTATACGGTCTACGTTACCTGAGCTATCAGAGCTATCATCTTTTTGAAACGTATTTGATACTAATATATCGGACACAAGGATACAAATAACAAGTAAACAAAAAAGATGCAAAATCGACGTACCTATTTACGTTATATTAGCTATTTAGCTTCAGTAGTTTACTGCCGCACTCGGAGAGCTTCAGTGGTTGCTTGGGACGTCGCTTGGTAAAGGTTTTTGGCAGTTTTGTCATACAAAAGTATGTCAAGCCTTTGCTGGGTGGCGGCTTGAGTAATCGTTGGATATCTCTGAGTGCCGCAGTTAGTTTAATTCGACTATTCAAAAGTGCCTGTAACGGCCTACTTGAAATAAATGCTTTGAATTTGAATTAACACTACGCGCTCGGACTAGGGCCTCTGATTACACCTTTTTTTTTTCGGGGGTGTGAGGTCATCAAATGACTCCTTCCGCTCTGCCCGGAGCGGAAGGGAGTGTCAGACTTCTACTGACTAATAACTAACCATGTTTCTTCTTAGCCCTTGGTGTCGAAGCCGGGGTATCTCTTTCGAAGAACCCGCAGCGCCTCTGATTATCCCTATTGTGTATAGCTATACACAATAGATATAATCGGATACATACGTAATTTTTGGCCTGATGTGGTTTAGCCATAAAACTACAAAAAATAAGGTCAAAATGACCCACATAAAGTCAAAGAATAAAAAGGTAAAGCGACCCTCTCCTTTACATGACCTCTACAATAAAACTGAAACCATTCATCTACCCTCAAAGAAAGTACCCTGAAATAAGGCTACTGCTGCTCGAATACTCTCGATAACGATAGTTGCCAAGAAGGGAAAACTAAAGAAAGAAAGAAAGTAGGAAAAACATAGTTGTAGGTATTAATGAGGGACATACATCACCAATCACCTGACTAACGGATTCGCTTTCCGAATGGACAGACAGTTTTTTTGGAGGTCTATTGTAGAGAAGGCGATTGCTACTAGTTGTGTTTTAGTTGTTGTTATGTTCATTTATGGTTTAAGCGGTTCATACTATTTTCACCAATGGATAGAGTGGTTATCGAGGAAGGTTTTAATAATTGTAATTGGTTTACTATATACTTAATTTTTTTTTTTTTTTTTTTTAAACGTTGCCCCATACTAGGAATTTCTCCTGTATCGTGGGTGCGTTCACAAACATTTAAACTCACATACACAAATACCCAGACCCGAAACAAGTATTTGTAGGCCATACTTGAAATGTTTGTTCCGTGCGGGGATCGAACCCGCGACACGCGGCGCAGCAGTCCAATCGCTTAGCCACTGCGCCAACCGTGCCGTCAAATTTGACTGACATCCGCGCGGACGAAGCCGCTGCATCAGCTAGTTAATTATATTTGAAGTTAACAAAATGTTATGTGGACAAAAAAATATAGAAATTAACCAAAATGAGTTCATCATCATCTGCCGAGCATTTTCCCAACTATTTTGGGGTCGGCCTTAAGTCTAACCGGATTAATCTGCTGAATACCAGTATTTTACATGGAGCGACTGCCTATCTGACTTCCACAACCTAGTTAAAACTGGGTAATACTCGTATGATACCCATTACTGCCCATTAGTAAGACTGGTTTGATCAAAATGAGGTATTGGTATGTATTTATTTTATTTTGGGAGGTAAAAGTAACTTTTATTCTGAACAAACTCAAACTCAAATATTTTATTTCAATTAAGCCATTACAGGCACTTTTGAATGTCAGAAGGACGGAAGAAGAACGAAACTACGAGAGCAATACGTCATTCCGAAAGCCACCACGCCGAACCACACGCCACCGAATGCCCGCAACAACGAACACTGCGAGCACGAAAGCACGCAGCGACGCAAACCGCAACAACGAATGCTCGAGACCCCGAAACACGGAACAACGAATGCACGCCGCAACGTGCAACCGCCGCCCCGCGACCCGGAGCCCCGCACAACCGCCGCCACGGCACACGCCACCGCGCGCCCCCGCACCCACAGCAATCGCCTACACATAAGTTCAGTAAAGCTACATTTTAACTCACCATTCAGAAACTATATATCAGCAACTGATCAAAACATACACAGTTTCAGAACAGTAACAGTCTACATCAGACATTTCCGCTCACTCCGACCGCTTTCATTTACCTTGCAAACGAATGTTTGCTCGCAGAACACTAAGTGAAAACGCTGCTTAACAAGGAATCTGCTTGTTTTCATCATTTCAGTTTGTTTTCTTAACAGGTAGTACTGGGAATAAAAAGAAGTGTTTTATTCATGTTTAGGTAAATCTGAAGTGAAGCAATAAACTGACTGTTTTAATTTTTTAACACGCAGCAGCAATTGTGTCGTCAAAAATCAGTCAAAATATTTTATTTTACATAGGTCCTACAATATGAGTTGACTGTTTCTCATAGTGAGGAACTGGCAAGAAACTCTATGGTTACTGTTGTAGTGTTGCAATAGCTGTGACCATAGTTAAAATAAAAGCGACGACATTCCTCAGATCTGAATTTAGTTATAACTCGATGTGCCTTAACAGTTGAATACCGTTATGGTATTGATAGTACAGGAAATCTATACAAAGCACAACATGGATCCATCTGTCATACATCCAAGAGGAAAAGTAAAGGTTGATGCGAAGCCGTGTGTACGAGTTATTTCTTCACATTTCATTTCATCTCATCTGTTATGAAAACTAGAGTAAAAGTAATGCATCAGGTCTTTCCGTTACACAAAACCCTCAAAACCGCATTCAGTATAACTTCCTTATAAACAGCCATATATCAACCCAAAATTATACCCCATAATCCACCAAAGTAAGGGAAACATACAACCAACTCATATAATTACAGAAGCAACCGCCTCCCGAGTTACATGATAACGCACCAGAGACATGCCTATAAATGTAATTGTCGACATAAGAAAGTAGTAAATGAGAGGTGAAATTGTGGGGGAAACGTATTGCGTGTTGTAGCTGATGTACCAATACTGTTGGATAGTAGGAGGATATATTTTTTGGTAATATATAAATTAATTTGTAAATAAATCCGGAAGTATTTTTATGCTATACTTATATTAAAACAGAAAAAAATGTGAAATCACTCACGCTAAACCATTTTCTCATAATAGAAGCTATTTCGCAACACACTTATTCAGTGTGTATGTGGTGGTGGTAGTGAGCTAAATATTTACGATTGATATATTATGAAGACCAATTTAAATCTACAAATAAAGATGATCTGGCAGGTTTGAACCAGAGATTAATTTTAAAACAAACCTAAACTACGTATTTGATGAGCAAATTTTGAAGCAATAACAGAATTAGCTTAGTGGTGTGAACATCGCAGTACTAGTCTTGGGCCTCGAGTTCAAACTTAAGACAGGCTTACCTCTGATTTTCCGTAAGTACGTATTGTAAAATTATGATTACTTGCTGCAGTGAAGCGAAACATCGTGTGGAAACCAGGAAGCCTGAGAAATACTTCTCGGCAGTGTGTAAAACCTAATATTCAATAACCACACAAAAAAGTAACAAGTTTAAAAATCTAAAACCCGACTACGAATAAAATATTGGTTTTTGCTCTCCAAGACCTTTCATTTGATACCAAACATGTTATGATTGAGATAATCATAACATGTTTGGTATCAAATGAAAGGTCTTGGAGAGCAAAAACCAATATTTTATTTTAATTTAATATTTTTGAGGTAAGTTTTTGACATTTAAATTCCGTCATAAAAAGAATTTATAAAATTTATATAGTCTATGTCACTCGGGCTATTCTTACGAATCTATTGACACAAAATTCGTTCAGTATTTTAGGCGCTACGGTGGAACATACATTAACATACATACATACCTACATACATAGACTGCCAAAATCATTACCCTTCCTTTTGGCTTCGCCGTAGTCGGGTAAAAAGAGGTTAAACTCTCATAACTTACCGTAACACTTATGGTTTCATTACCAACTTAAAAGCAATCAGAAATTTTGAACCACATAAGCAGCCACTTAAAAACCTTTGTCTTCTACTTGTTTTTCATTCACTTAAGTGCAAACCTCTTATACCACGAAACGATCAACGAAGATACAAAAAGTATGCAGAAACAATGTCTAATTTCCATGGGCATACGTGTACGGAAGTTTGTTGATTAGAAACTTTTCACTCCCTTTTAAGGGGATGAAGTTCTCTCGCGTCGAACCCTTCTGTAGTAAAGTTAAAGCGACGGTGACGTCGACGTTGGTATCAGGTGTAAGTGCAGATATTTAAACGTTAATGTTGTGTGTAATCGATTCAGAAGAAATCGTTGGTGAATACTTAGTTCAGTCGATTTTGGTTTGGGTCAAATTCGACTGTTTTTTAATAATGGACCTCAGTCAACAAAGGATTCACATCATCGGCCCAGCCGTTTCTCTACTATGGTGAGGTCGGCTTCCAGTCTAACCAAACAGTACTTCAAGCCTAGTCAGCAATTTAATGGATACAAATAAGTTATAGGATATATAGAAGACCTATTGAAAACTAGATTATGCCTTTGCCTTTGTGTGAAACCACATTATGTTGTTTTAAATTCTATATACTCTTAGGGAAATGAGATCCCAGTTGGTACTCATAAAATATTCCATTACATAAACGGAAAATGTTCCAATTTTTTTCTATCCTGTGAATTGCGTTTAGAACACGTGTTCTGTGAACTGAAATAAATAAGCATGATAATATACCAAACCTCAAAATGAACAATAATTGAGGTGTGGAACAATTTTCCAAATCAAATTAAAAATCTATAAAAGATTAGTAACTTGATGTGTATTGGCGTCTGTACGTAGAAATTTAAACTAGTCAGCCTAAAATATTATTATTTGCAGTTATAAAGAAAAAAAAAAACGTAACATACATATCGATTTTTCCACGAAATGTTATTCGGTAGATTCGAAAAATCCTATCAATTTTTTGGGGCATCTGCATATTCGTATCCGAATTTCCATAATCCAATTCTGGATTGGTGTAATTTCGAGGTTCACAAATACAGTATGGAATTGAGTTGGACGGTTAAATAAAGTACAATTGAACGTTTTGATTACTCGTCATACACTGGTAATTCCCACTTTGTAGGTATAGGACATGTGTGTTATTTTTAGATAATGAGTAGGTGTTTGATGAGAGATAGAATATAATGACGGTTTAAGAAGATTTTGATGATTTTTTAATACAATAGATATTAAATAAGAAGAAAGAATAGGGACACGACGTGTATGCAAAATGCATAAGCATGCACAATCAGCCTATAGTTTTCCCACTGTTGGGACACAGGTGTCCCAACAGTGGGAAACAGTGGGTGAGTACCAACTGGGATCTCATTTCCCTAAGAGTATATAGAATTTAAAACAACATAATGTGATAAATAAAGGCACAGGCATAATCTAGTATTCAATAAGACCTATTTCTATATACTCTTACTCTTAGGGAAATGAGATCCCAGTTGGTACTCATAAAATATATAAATATATATATATAGTTAGCTATATAAATATATAGTTTTCCCACTGTTGGGACACAGGTGTCCTTTTTAAGTCAGGGGACAAAAGCAATACACATTATAACACACAACATTATATTATTAGTACACTCACATTTCTCCACTTATGTTTTAAGACTCGTGAAGTAGGGAGCGAACATGGAGGCTGCTGCAGATACATTCTGAAAAAATCTTTATTACATTTTGCCTGGAAAGAAGATTTCACTTTCTTAAAGCAACTCTTTTTAGGGTTCCGTAGTCAACTAGGAACCCTTATAGTTTCGCCATGTCTGTCCGTCCGTCCGTCCGTCCGTCCGTCCGTCATCGCTTAATCTCTGTGACCGTTAGCACTAGAAAGCTGTTTGGTACCAACATGTGTATCAATCATGCCGACAAAGTGGTAAAATAAAAATTGGAAAAAAATGATTTATTAGGGTAGCCCCCCCTATATGTAAAGTGGGAAGTGATTTTTTTTTTGTTTCAACCCTAACGTGTGATATATTGTTGGAAAGGTATTTTAAAATGAATAGGGGTTTACTAAATTCATTTTTATATAATGTCAATAATTTCGGAAATAATCGCTCCAAAAGTAAAAAACAATGCGTCCCCCCCCCTCTAACTTTTGAACCATAAGTTTAGAAAATATGAAAAAAATCTGAAAAGTAGAACTTTATAAGGACTTTCTAGGAAAATTATTTTGAACTTGGATGGAAACAACAGATGGAAACAGCAGTTAACCAATATAATTTGGTCCCTGAATCGTATGAGCGCCTATACAATCCAGAGGTCAAGTTTCATTGGCCAGTAGAAGAAATTGTATAATACTTATAGCATAACGTTTTGGTACGGAACCCTTCATGTGCGAGTCCGACTTGCACTTGGCCAGTTTTTTTTTTTTAAACATTGCCTCACACTAGGAATTACTCCTGTATCGTGGGTGCGTTCACAAACATTTAAACTCACATTCACAAATACCCAGACCCGAAACAACTATCTGTAGGCCAAACAAATATTTGTTCCGTGCGGGGATCCAACCCGCGACACGCAGCGCAGCAGTCCAATCGCTCAGCCTCTGCGCTAACCGTGCCGTCAAACGTATTTCAAACGTGTTTGCGTGAACAGGACAAGTGACAAGAAGTTTCGATCGGAATAAAAGCCAGTGGAATGTTCAGGAATGACAACAACGTATAGACAGATGGCAGTACACTACGACATCGACAGGGTGAAACGGAAAGCGATGCTTTTTTTTTGGGATTGGATGATTTTTGGTTGTCTCACTTTGCAGGCTTGCAGGTGTAGTCGTAAGACAGGCTCTCAAAGAAAGAAGAAAACGTTATGTATGACTTCTTCTGGATTTTCTAGTTTTTATATCCCTTTTGTGTCTACATAGCATTAAAAATGCTTATTACATAGCTGTCATCAAAGCACACAACACAAAACACATAAAAAAAAAAGTACATAAAACTAAGAAATAAGAAATACTTTGTAAAGTACCAGGTAAACACGACTTCTCAGAACTTCACGGTTAGTCTTCTTTAAACACCTATCTACGTTGAAGTATCACAACGTTCTAAAATAAAGAGGATCCAAAATAGATCAACAAACCTTTGAACCCCTACCTGAGTCCTAATCTCGACGGAGGTACATAAAACTGTCACATGAAGATTGATGAAAAAAAGATTTCCTTTTTCCGTCACAGGTTCATGGTCTCTTCACTTACATTTTGATGGACTGCCTCGTTGGTCTAGTGGTCGCGCGACTGCTGGGCATGAGGTTCTGGGTTCGATTCCCGGGTCGGGCAAAGTGTTAGTGGCTTTTTCCATCAGGAATTTATCAGTAACAGCCACGCAGTCTGGATTTGTGCCCGGTTGATGGCATAGGCTCACCCTCTTTTACTTGGGACTTTAAACGTAACTGGTGAAATGTGGGTGTACTATTAGGTACACCTCTGCCTACCCCCTTCGGGGATTACAGGTGTGATGTTATGTTTATGTCAACATCTTTAAAAAGAAAAAGAGAAGTCCTGACTGACTGACTGACTCATCAACGCCCAGCCCAAACCCTTGGACCTAGAAAGCTGAAATTTTGCACAGAGGTTCCCTGTATAATGTAGACAAGGAATAAGGAAGGATTTTTCGAAATTCAACCCCTAAGGGAGTTAAATAGGGGATGAAAGTTTGTATGGAAAATCGTCAATTTCACGCGGGCGAAGCCGCTGGCAAAAGCTAGTATATAAATAAAAAGAGAAGTCCTGACTGACTGACTCATCAACGCCCAGCCCAAACCCTTGGACCTAGAAAGCTGAAATTTTGCACAGAGGTTCCCTTTATAATGTAGACAAGGAATAAGGAAGGATTTTTCGAAATTCAACCCCTAAGGGAGTTAAATAGGGGATGAAAGTTTGTATGGAAAATCGTCAATTTCACGCGGGCGAAGCCGCTGGCAAAAGCTAGTATATAAATAAAAAGAGAAGTCCTGACTGACTGACTCATCAACGCCCAGCCCAAACCCTTGGAGCTAGAAAGCTAAAATTTTGCACAGACGTTCCCTTTATAATGTAGACAAGGAATAAGGAAGGATTTTTTGAAATTCAACCCCCAAGGGAGTTAAATAGGGGATGAAAGTTTGTATGGAAAATCGTCAATTTCACGCGGGCGAAGCCGCTGGCAAAAGCTAGTGTAGTAATAAGAACAAGTCTTTCATAAATAAATACAGATTCGGTTCTCCGGTCTCCTATTCATTTGTATTCTATTCCCATTCACGTTTTGGAAAACATTATTTTACCTGAATAAATATTACGTTCATACAGATTTTATTGCTTGCTTGTGCACGTGATTTCGCTTGCGTAGAATCAATGTCTTATCTTGTGGAGATTAATCGTTGCTGGGTGAAAAATGATGTATGAAAAATGACTTTCGTAAAATCTCCGGAATAACTTATTTTCAAAACAATTAACTGGTTCTAGTAAGGAGGAACTCTTGGCTAAATTAAAACTGCCGCCCGGGTTGATTTTTATGTTAAGCGGCGTTTGCTTACGTTTGTCTGTAGATGGGAGACCGCCGCTATCTATATGGATACATACCGAGCTTCCTCCGTGCATCGGAAGGCACGTTAAGCCGTTGATCTCAGCCGTCACTTGTAGATTTTTGTCTGTGGTTATCGAAAGTCAATGACCCTTGTCTCACAACCAGTCATACCTAGAGGTATCGTGTTACCCTAATACGAATTGGGTTTTTGAGGTCAGATAGGCAGTCACTCTATATAAAATACTAGTATTGCAAGGGTGCAAGAAAGGAGCCTCCCCGAGTGGCGTTAATCTTCATCGAACTACGATTCCAAACGCCCGGCGCACCCTGGACAGCTAGCACTCGGTAACGCAGAGTCTAGCTGACTAATCCTTTCACCACGATGACTAAAACTCAAGTCCAACCTCAACGGCACTTACTAGCGCCATTCTCAACGGCAATTCCATCTGCCACCTCTGGTTTGCCAATCAACCAACCTGCTTTGACCGTAATTTCTATAAATATAGAGCTTAGGCTTCTCAAGCAACAAAGCCCAGATTCTGGCGAACCTATGCCAGGAATCATGCTGTGATATACTGTGCATCCAAGAAACACACCGCGATAATGAACAACTTAGGCCACAGATACCTGGTATGATCCTCACAGCCGAAATCCCGCATGCAAAGTACGGCAGCGCTGTCTTCGTACGGCCTAATATTGCGGTGCACTCCACAGCTATTACATCGCTCAACTCAACAGAAATTATCACTATAGATACAGGCAGCTGCACAGTCACTTCCATTTACAAACCTCCAAGTCAATTAACTTTAACTACACCAGTAATTTCAACGACAGACCAATCAAAATCATCATTGGAGATTTCAATAGCCACAGCACCTCTTGGAGCCCCACTCATAATAATTCCGATGGCGATTTAGTGGAAGAATGGGTAGAAGCAGAGAACCTTGCCTTGATACACAATGCCAAACTTCCAGCGTCCTTCAACAGCGGCCGATGGCGCCGGGGTTACAACCCGGATCTAGTCTTTGCTAGTGCTAATGTTGCGCCTTTGTGCGTAAAGACTGTTCACCAGCCTATCCCAAGAACTCAACATAGGTCAGTTGGATGCCGCATCGAATCAGCTGTAAAACCCCAGATGGTGCCTTTCAGGCGACGATTTAACTTCGCGAAGGCTGACTGGCAGAGGTTCTCCGATGACATTGATTCAAAACTTTTCAACATAAATCCTATACCGAACAACTACGAGAAGTTCGTCGAAATTATATGGACAGTTTCCCGCCAGCACATTCCACGTGGCTGTCATACCGCTTATATCCCTGGTTTGACCAAGGATTCCACCGAACTACTTAAGGAATACGAAAGCTAATACAACACAGACCCATTCTCTGAGGAGACCCTGGGGCTTGGCGAGGAGCTTATGCAAGATGTGGGAGAAAGCCGAAGACAGCAATGGATGAAACTGGTCTCAGACATAGACATGACACACAACAGTAAGAAGGCCTGAAGCACAATTCAGAAACTTATTGACAACCCCCCTGAGGCTCAGAATCCAGGCCAGGTGACCGCCAATCAAGTTGCCC
Source organism: Diarsia mendica (assembly GCA_949316265.1). Lineage (NCBI taxonomy): Eukaryota > Metazoa > Arthropoda > Insecta > Lepidoptera > Noctuidae > Diarsia > Diarsia mendica. The sequence goes on along the minus strand of OX438888.1, from coordinate 2,891,459 downwards.
ACCAGCTTCTTCTCAATGGTAAACCGCCACAGAGTCTAACCAGAACCAAAAAGCTATCCGTGTCAGACCAAAATATCGTATCCTTGAGCAAATCCTTTGCACTCTCAGACGTAGTGTATGGGATTAAAAGCCTAAAAAATGGCAAAGCTGCTGGTTTCGACGACATCACAGTTGATCAATTGAAACACCTCGGGCCGGTAGCTTGTATCCTGGCTTTTATCTTTATTTAACTCCTGTCTTGAAGATAAAAAAATCTCGAAACTTTTGAGACGTGCTAAGGTTATTGCTTTACTAAAACCTGGGAAATGTCCAAAAGATCCGAAAAGCTACCGACCGATTTCATTACTTTGCCACACGTTTAAGCTTTTTGAAAGACTCCTTTTGAACCGCCTAACGCCTGTCATTGAACCCCACCTTATTGCTGAACAAGCTGGCTTCAGGCCAGGCAAGTCGTGTACCAACCAGACTCTTAAACTGATGCAACACATAGAAGATGGTTTTGAGGGGAAAAACATCACCGGTGTTGTCTTCGTTGACCTGTCAGCAGCGTATGACACTGTCAATATCCGAAGACTTCTGTTAAAGGTCAACGACCTCACGAAAGATAGTGACTTCGTGCATCTTCTCAGCGTCATACTAAACAACCGCCGTTTCCAAGTGCATCTTAAAAACAGCAAGAGCAGGTGGCGAATTCAAAAAAATGGGCTCCCTCAAGGCAGTGTACTAGCTCCAACGTTATTTAACATCTACACAAACGACCAGCCTCGCGCTCCAGAAACAAAAAGTTTTCTGTACGCAGACGACCTAGCTCTAGCCGCTCAGACACCTAGCTTTGAAGAGACTGAAGAAATATTGACAAAAGCCCTGGAAGCACTTGGAAAATACTATGTTCGAAACGCCCTACGGCCTAATCCATCAAAAACTCAATCATGTGCTTTTCATCTTCGTAATCGCCAAGCAAAAAGGACTCTCAACATCTCATGGCAAGGCGTTAGCATAGACCACTGCCCTCAACCACGCTACCTGGATATTACCTTGGATAGGTCTTTAACATTTAGACACCACTGTACGAAGACAAAGAAAAAGGTTAGTTCCCGTAATAACTTACTCCGCCGCCTTACAACCACCAGCTGGGGAGCATCACCGCAAGTTCTTCGTACTACTGGCCTATGTCTTTCCTTCTCTGCTGGCGAATTTGCATGCCCAGTGTGGCACCGTTCCGTCCACGCTAGAGAGGTCGACATAGCGCTCAATGAAACCTGCCGCATTGTTACGGGATGTTTAAAACCATCCCCTCTTACGATGCTATACCCATTGGCGGGAATAGCTCCTCCAGTAGTGCGCCGGGAAATAGCGTCCCGTATTGAAAAGGGTAAACAAGAAGCAGACAACCGACACCCTTTGTACGAACACGAATTACCACAAGCCCGTTTGAAGAGCCGTAAAAGCTTCCTCAGGCACACCATCTCTTCAGAGTACAGCGCAGCAGACGAACGGAGCACACTGTGGCGGAACAAACTTCCCCCTCCTCCACACTACATCACACCGGCAGAAAAATTACCCCCTGGCCACGAACTGCAGTGGCCAATATGGAAATCTTTAAATAGACTACGCGCCCAAGTTGGCCGCTGCCGATCCAATCTGGCTAGATGGGGTATAATCGACCCATCTCTAATTGAATGTGAGTGTGGAGCCCCAATACAGGACATGCCACACCTTCTCTCCTGCCCGTCGTGCCCAACCTATTGCACGTTCAAAGACCTAAACGAGGCAAACGAAAGAGCTGTCCAGGTTGCTACGTACTGGGCGGACAAAATTTGAGTTGTCGAATCGACAAGAAGAAGACTTCTTTTGTTTAGACTGGCAGCCGCTCCCAACATTGTACAATACGAATTGTGACATCATGCAAGGTGATCCAGCTGAAACTTTGCAATAATAAAATATCTTGATTTTTTGCAAAGCCATCTCCAATTTAAATAAATAAATAAAAATAATATTGTATCTATAAAAATAAAAGCTAATTAGGTAACAAAAAAAAACTTCAAACGACCTAATTACAAGTTTACATTAACGAGACACACGAGACCACTTACTTTAATTAATTAAAAATATACAGAACATCTTGACATTGATGGGTCACCCTAATGACATTCATCCCTTACTACGAAGACGAACCAATAAGTTTATCAAGAAGCTCTCAATGTTACTCAAACTCGGTCCTGGGGGTCTAAAGTGGCCACGTTAGCAAATATGAATTGCATTTAAAAGCGTCTAATGGAACTCTCATAAAAGTAACTGCACTAAGGTATTTGACAAAAAAAATCGAATTAGTCCGTCAGATAGATTTCCAAAAAATATTGGACACATATTTTTTCGTTTTGCACGTAAACCAAAAATGAAGACGATACAGTCCTTCGAAATCTCGTGTGACTTCACATCGCACTACAATTTTTACCACGTAGTATTGTCAAAAGCCCCCACTCATGATCTTTGACGCGTTTTATCTTCGTATTTTTTTATTAATTTGATAAAACAAAGAACACGTATCCATTATTTTTCGATAATCTAACTGACGGGGCTTATTGGACGATTCGCACGAATTTAACTCGCACAAAACGTGCGAATCGACTCCTTTAAAACATATTATTTTTTCTGTAGTCGATTCGCACGAATTTCATTTATTGGCGTGCGAATCGACACCCTCACAAATATGTAGTAGGCTATTCGCACACATATTGTTTTTTATGAAATGCAGTTAAGATAAAGTACACTTGAGCACAGAAGTAGTAAGGTCAAATATGTTTTACTCGTAATAGATAGAAAATAAAAACACAATCTATAATCAACAATATCTGTATTAAAATTAAAACTAAGTACTAAACATCTTCTAAGCTCGTGGTTTGAGGATTAAAAATGAGCAAATATCGATCACAGAATAATAAATGTCACTAACAAACTACTACTCCACTAACCACGTAATAAAAAATAAAAGTACTAAAAATTTACTTTTTTTTTTTTACTTTACCCAAACATTTACTTTTTTAATAAGGTAGGTATATATATAATTAACAACTTTTTCTTATATTTATTATTGACGAACATTTGGTACAACAAAAACATGTCTTAATGTTTTTTAGAAGTGTACCTAAAATACACAGTTCTCATCATTATAACAATAAAACTTTTAATCATAAAACTAGAACTAGGGCTATAATCACAATTTGAATCACAGATTTTTCTTTAAAATAACGTATAAAAGTGACTAAACTTTTATATACAACTAACAAATCAACAATAATAAATCAAGTCACAACAATAATAAAATGCTTACTTCTAATTTATATATAACAGGTTAAAAAATAAACTTACGAGAATTATAAAAATAGATATTTGGCTTTAATCACAATCAAAATCACAGTCGTTACCTTTTAGGAATAAAATAATCATCAGTTATATATGTATTATGTATACAATATTACCGCCAACTAATTTCGTAATTTTTCAATACAAAGTTGTATATTAATTTCGCCACGATTCAATTGGCTTACGATGTCTTCGATTCTTTTTTGAAGTTTTATTCTCTCAGGACTTTTAACTGAAATATACTGATTTTTATTATAAAGAGTTAAATAATAATTGGAATCTTTACGTAAAGTATCCAAAAACATTGCAATGTTTGGTTTAGGTTTTACCAATCTGTTAAAACGCGAGTTCCATGATTCGATGGCATTATTTGTTTTATGACACACATCAAAAAATGACCATGTGTTTGAGAAATAAGCATTTTCATCTAACCAAGTACGAACAAAATAATCATTAAATTGAGTAATTTTCTTTTCAGGCTCATTTTCTGATTCAATATATAACCAGCCATCTGATCTATATTCTCGAGGTACATATGCTAGAGCCATGCAACGTTTAACATGCATTTTATCAATTAATGATTTATCCATACCTAACTTCTTTGCATTTCTCCATAAAGACTTTTGGAAATGAAATAAACAACCTTGAATACGTGCGTCAGGAAATATTTTTTTAATAGCAGCCATCGCACTTTTTTCAAAATCTGTGGTGAATATACGTGGAGAAAATTGAGGAATTCGACTTTTTATAAGGGAAAAAAAAAATTCGTATGTTTTTTCTTGTTTGTCCGGTAGTAAAGCGTATATGGCTGGTAAAATATTTGTATGTTCATGGGTACTTCCCAAATCTATATGTAACGTGTATACTTGCAAAAATGGTGGTACGCAGCTTTTGAACGTCCCATCGCAGAAAACGCTTTCTGCTGTTTCAATATATTTTATAACATTTTGGTTTGCAAAAAGTGTAATTCTTGTTTTCTTATATCCATAATCAGCAAACTTCAAATCTTCGTAGCATGGAGGAATAATAAGATCTGTAACTTTTTTGAATCTCAATTTTTTTACCTGTAGTGATGTGTTTCTGTGTCGATAGAGTCTTTTCTTAATATTTTTAAAATCAGGAACTTTTTGTATGAGATCATATCCAGCATTATGCAAGTCCGAAACCATTTCACCATAAATTTTTGGTATAGTTGTGAGCTCTTTCTTCGATCGTTTAATGCATTTGTCTAACTGATACTTCATTTCATTTTCTATGACGCTTGGTTGGCATGAATGAGGTTCTTCTTTTGTTAACAGGAGATCATTATTTGTATGTAAGAGTGCTTTACAACGTTGTCTATTGACGCACCTCCAGACTGTAACACCATTTTTGTTCTTGCGCTGCTTATTATATCTATATCCATGCCTTAATAGAAGTTCTTGACCTCTTTCTGATTTTATAAAACCAATGTCAGCCCTTTCATCTCTACTCGTCGATGGTTCTGCCGCCATACTTAGGTATTTTCAAGAAGCTTTCTATTTTGTCTGAAAATTAAAATAAGTATCCAATGAGATACTAATTAAATCAAGGAGGTTTTACCAGAATTACTTTTATCGCATTAAACATTATTAATATAATTAACTTCTTTGCTGAGCAGATAGTAAATAAAAGTTGTGCATAGTATCCATCATCATTTATGCAATACTAAAAGCAAACTTATGTTGACTCATTTTTGTAATCGATGATTTGGTGACGCTTCCACTAGGTGGCGTCACTTGCTCTTCAACGACCACAGTTTATAATTATTTATTATTAATATGTAGTATTAAATACAAACCGGAGTATAAAAAGCTTTTTTATATTAATATTTGAACTATAGTAGATCGTTATAAAATATATTTTTATAGGCAATAAATTATGCAATACTAAAAGCAAACTTATGTTGACTCATTTTTGTAATCGATGATTTGGTGACGCTTCCACTAGGTGGCGTCACTTGCTCTTCAACGACCACAGTTTATAATTATTTATTATTAATATGTAGTATTAAATACAAACCGGAGTATAAAAAGCTTTTTTATATTAATATTTGAACTATAGTAGATCGTTATAAAATATATTTTTATAGGCAATAAATAATAAATTAAAAATTAAGAAAGATTTCTCATAATTCTCAGTCACTCAGAATAAAGGGGTTAATAATGTTATCACAGTTAATACTAATAATTCTATTACTTACATGCTTAAGGCTCCTTCCACAAAATCATCTCATTTTGATCAATTTTGATCGCTTGGTGTGGGAAATCTATGAAGAATTTGAAGCTTCCTTTTGGCTATTATAAGAGACGAGTTCTTTTTCAGGTGGATGGGTTTGAAGAATTTTCAAAATAATGTTTATATTAATGACAATCACCCGTATTCAAAAGCCCTTTTCCGCACAAATACCGATCGAGTTACGTTTGGCTTAGCCGAACATAACACTACAAACGATTTTAAACATTAAAAAAAATATAAATAACATCACCGTATGGTCTACTAGGGGACCAGTTTGCCACATTTTCGACTTCAATACAAAATATAGCAGAAAAAAAATGTTAAAACATCGCAATTTTTACAAAATGTCTCGACAAATAAGATTTTTTTTCTATACCTTAGAATCACGTTAAAGAAAATTTAAAAACTACGTATTAATTTTAAGGTAACCTTCTAATAGAATCGTATTTTTATTTTATCAATAAACTATAATTTCATTTCGTAAATTGAATCTAAAGTTAACTATATTATCGACCGCGCAAACTCTATCTCGCCAGTACGAATCGGCCACTGCCAGAGGACGGACGTATCGCTTTGTGTCACAAACGCTCCCGTGTTTTTCGTGCATATATTTTCGAGATTGTACACCGATTACCACAATTTGATACACTTATTAATTTTGATCAAACATGTTTATTTTGCTAGTTTGTAAAGATTGTTAAAATTTTTTTCATCTTCAGATCGAAGTCGAATTTCACGATCGTTTGTTGTTGTCGATTGTACTTCGATATATATTTTTAACCGACCTCCAAAAAAGAGGAGGTTCTCTATTCGTGTTTGTATGTCCGCGAATATCTCCGTCAATTGTGGACTGATTTTCAAAATTCTTTTTGTTTTGGAAAGGGTATACTCCCGAGGCGGTCCCATTGCACCAAGTCAGTTTCTGATGATGGGAACTCTGAGAAATTGAGGGCAACCCTCGAATATCATAGGCGCACATAACGTTTTCCATACATTTTCAGAAGCTGTTCAAGTATTTGCGTCTGATAATCATAATTTCATGTGGCGGCGCTGCGCTGATGACGGAAGGTGCAACTCCTCAACGGTCAGGACTTGAAAGAAAATTCCTTCAAAATTATACGTACTTATGGATCGATAGTTGTATTCTTTCAGGCTATTAGGTTGAACTGATGATAGACGGTAAATCTCATTAACCGACTTAAAAAAAGGAGGTTCTCAATTCGTCTGCTAGAAAATTTTTAGTTCTTCCGTCATGGGTGTCGTTTTCAAGGTTTTCGGGGTCGCTGATTACGAAAATGAAGCCAAAATGAAAATCCAAGATGGCGGCCAGGAAAATTTTTGGTTTTTCCGTCATGGGTGTCGTTTTCATGGTTTTTGGTGTCGCTGATTACGAAAATGAAGCCAAAAGGAAAATCCAAGATGGCGGCCAGGAAAATTTTTGGGTTTGCCGTCATGGGTGTCGTTTTCATGGTTTTTGGTGTCGCTGATTACGAAAATGAGGTCAAAATGAAAATCAAGATGGCGCCGACAAAAATTTTGGTTATTCCGTCATGGGTGTCGTTTTCATGGTTTTCGGGGTCGCTGATTACGAAAATGAAGCCAAAAGGAAAATCCAAGATGGCGGCCAGGAAATTTTTTGGGTTTGCCGTCATGGGTGTCGTTTTCATGGTTTTTGGGGTCGCTAATTACGAAAATGAGTTCAAAATGAAAATCCAAGATGGCAGCCAGGATTTTTTTTGGTTTTTCCGTCATGGGTGTCGTTTTCATGGTTTTTGGGGTCGCTGATTACGAAAATTAAGCCAAAATAAAAATCCAAGATGGCGCCGACGAAAATTTCTGATTTTTCCGTCATGGGTGTCGTTTTCATGGTTTTTGGGGTCGCTGATAACGAAAATGAGACCAATATGAAAATCCAAGATGGCGCCGATGAAAATTTTTGGTTTTTCCGTCATGGGTGTCGTTTTCATGGTTTTTGGGGTCGCTGATTACGATAATGAGACCAAAATTAAAATCCAAGGGGGTGGCTAGGAAAATTTTAGGTTCGTCCGTCATGGGTGTCGTTTTCATGGTTTTTGGGTAAACTGAGTACACACTACACCCCTGATTTCGCATTGCATATTCGCCAATTGCAAAGTGCAAAGACTAAGGTAATTTTATTTAAAACAACTGCCCGAAATAATGACACTATGACAATACTACTAAATGATGGTAATATTGAACTCGTGAAAGAAACTAAATTCCTGGGAGTACACATAGATGACCCATTAAACTGGAAAAATAATTAGCCGCCATTGATGCATATCTATATCATCGACATGTTATGCTTTAAGAACCCTTATATAGAGACGAAATTGACATTGAACACTTAAAAATCGTAAACCACGCACTAATTGAATCCAAATTAAGATACAGTATACAATTCTGGGGAAACAGCTATAATTATAACTGTAAACGAGCTTTTGTCCTTCAGAAAAGAGCTATACGTACCATTGTCCGTATCTCACAAAGAGAGAGTTGTCGTCCGCATTTCTTAGACTTAAAAATTCTTACAGTTCCCAGTCTCTACATTCTTGTACTTCTGATTAATTTAAAAAAGTACATACATGAATATGAGACGCATGAGGAAAGACTAGTCAGGGAGAGTACACGTAGGAAAGATTTGAAAAATAAGATAAGTCCTCATTTTAACATTGTGAAACATAGTTCACAATATCAAGCAGTGCAATTATTCAATAGGGTACCATTAGAATTAAAAAGCTTAATCTATACGTCTTCATTTAAATCAAAGCTTCAAGCATTCCTACTGGATAAATGTCTCTACTCCGTTGACGATATGTAATATTAAGGTATATAATACAATTATGATAATGCGCCAACTGATATAATTTGTCCTTTGTGTTTGTCAGTTTTTAATTTTAAAATGACTATTTGTATAAAGCTGACATGAATTTTACAACAATCTAATAATTTAATTATTTTGTATTTTTGATTATTTTTTGTTTCAATTATGATTTAAATTTGTATTTTATGTGTAGGTATTGTAATTTTTGTTGTTAATGTTTAATTATGACTTATGAATGTGTTTTTTTTTTTTTTTTATGATTTCAAATACAATGTGAATCAGATTATTTTGAAGATAACTGGATCGGAAGGTTGGAAAGACGGGGCAGGCGAGCTCCTAGATTTCCTATTGATCTGTGGAATACTTTTGATGCAGTTCTTCAGGAAATTCCCCGAACGAACAACTCCGTTGAAGGCTTTCACAGGGGATTCTAGTCACTTCTATCGGCTCATCTCATCACCCATCTATATGGAAGTTTTTGGATGAACTTCGTCGGCAGCAAAGCCTGACAGAACTGAAACTGGAGCAAATTTTGTCTCGTGGATCACACACAACTAGTCGGCCAAGATATAGGCAAACATCGGCAAGATTGAAAGATTTAGTTGAATCATTTGGGGAGAGACCACTCCCAGATAACTTACGGGCCAATGCTCATAATTTTGAATTTCAACAAATATGATTAAAAAAATACATAAAAAAAACGAAACACAAAATGATTAAACCTAAAAAGCATACAAATTTAAAATAAATAATTATATCTATCTAGGGTCAAAGTCTACATACCGCATACGGCCAATGACCTTTTTTTTTACAAAGTAAGCCAGCATTCCTTCAGGCGTTATCGACATTCTTGACCTCGAAAGCACAAAACCTAACAAAAAATCAAATGTTTTTTTTTCCTTCATCGCGTATAATACTTCAAATCTGATTTGAACATTGTGTATAAAATCAATGAAAATAAACAACCAAAAAAAAAACGCTAGGTGTCGGTCCACCTCCACGTGGTGCCCGTTGGAAACGTGATATCGGCTAACGGACTATTTGAATGACAATGCCTATAATTCCATTTTGTTCCTGTTCATGTTATTTTACATTTTGTCTAGTATAACTTATTAATATTTATTTCGATTTCATGTTTAACAAACCCATTTTATGTATTTCTAAATTTTGACCCCCGAAAACCATGAAAACGACACCCATGACGGAAAACCTAAAATTTTGCTAGCCGCCATCTTGGATTTTAATTTTGGTCTCATTTTCGTAATCAGCGACCATAAAAACCATGAAAACGACACCCATGACGGAAAAACCAAAAATTTTCGTTGGCGCCATCTTGATTTTCATTTTGACCTCATATTCGTAATCAGCGACCCCAAAAACCATGAAAACGACACCCATGACGGAAAAAATTAAAAATTTTCTGACCGCCACCTTGGATTTTCATTTTGACCTCATTTTCGTAATCAGCGACCCCTATAGCCATGAAAACGACACCCATGCCGGAAAACCCAAAAATTTTCGTTGGCGCCATCTTGATTTTCATTTTGACTTCATTTTCGTAATCAGCGACCCCAAAAACCATGAAAACGACACCCATGACGGAAAAACCTAAAATTTTCCTAGCCGACGAATTGAGAACCTCCTTTTTATTAAGTCGGTTAATGAGATTTACCGTCTATAATCAGTTCAACCTAATAGCCTGAAAGAATACAACTATCGATCCATAAGTACGTATAATTTTGAAGGAATTTTCTTTCAAGTCCTGACCGTTGAGGAGTTGCACCTTCCGTCATCAGCGCAGCGCCGCCACATGAAATTATGATTATCAGACGCAAATACTTGAACAGCTTCTGAAAATGTATGGAAAACGTTATGTGCACCTATGATATTCGAGGGTTGCCCTCAATTTCTCAGAGTTCCCATCATCAGTAACTGACTTGGTGACAATGGGACCACCTTGGGAGTATACCTTTTCAAACAAAAAAATAATTTTGAAAATCGGTCCACATTTGTCGGAGATATGCGCGGACCACATAAAAAAAACATACGAATAGAGAACCTACTTCCTTTTTAGGAGTCGGTTAAAAAGAGACGGAAACATTATTTATTTTTGACGTGTTGTAGTGCTTTTGCAACCAATTTACAACAAAATTTAAATCTGTGATTAAAATAGATATCATAATTTTTGATTTATTAAATGAATATTATTTCATCTAACACCAAATTGAACCATTTTTATGTTGATTGATATACTGTACCTATACACAACACACATTCCAGACTATTTTTCAAAGTGTACTTACTTACTATAAAATTATGTCACTTAAAATAATAATCGTCTAAATGATCAAATTTTTCAACCGTAGTTCAACGCTCGAAATGCCCGTGTGTGCGTTCGTCGGTGTTATCGCTGCACACAAACATAGCATCGCACCGAAATTGCCTAAAGTTCCGCAAGTCTTGTCTGTACAAGGCCTCTTAACGCCTGCACATTACTTTGATGTCCTTCCAGCACACAACACTGTGTCACATCACAATAATTATCTTAAATTACCGTCCGGCACGTGTACTTTCTACAGTTACAATACAAAAGTAAACCAAATGTAGACCCATGACCAACCCGAGTGAGCGTGATAGCATATATATAGCTTTCTCTTTCATTTTTCCTGTAATAGGCGAATTTTGCGGTCATGTTTATATTGTTTTGTATTAGTAAAAATGTAGATATGCCACGTTTTAAGTAATTATTATTATCACTTATTCCATACAGATCTTTCTTACTTTCAAGTAAATATCTGCTTTTTAAACTTCGATTATTTTTTATTTTTATTTCAGTGATGGCTGAATACGACTGTACTTGAATTTTTTTAAACCTTAAAATGAAATGTGTGCGAATAGCCTACTACATATTTGTGAGGGTGTCGATTCGCACGCCAATAAATGAAATTCGTGCGACTACAGAAAAAATAATATGTTTTAAAGGAGTCGATTCGCACGTTTTGTGCGAGTTAAATTCGTGCGAATCGTCCAATAAGCCACTGACGGACTAAACTGAATTACATTTTTTTTAACGTACCTACTTTTTCCTAATAGAATAAATTTTCCTAAATGGTCAAAAAACTCAGTTACTTTATGAAAGGTCCATTTTACGCTTTTTAACGCAATTCATATTATGATCAGCTAAACTGACCATTTTAGGCGCCCTGATCTTGTGTTGACTCGACCTGTATCATAATATGGTCCTCGATAATTCTTCAAAGACACGATAATTCTCGACCAATTCCAAATATCGGTTTTCGGAGTAAAAATCTCATTGCGATATCCAGTAGGTGTTGCTTTGATCTTTGTCGATCGATTTTCAAATGAGTTTTTGTGGTCAGGCTTTCGTTTATGAAATAGGTTGTAATTTTTGTTTTGGTGTATATATAATTTATTTTCATTTTGGCCTAAATTTTTTAAGTATTTTAGTAACGATGTTGATGGTGCCTTTGTGTAAAATAAAACAAATTAATAGACTTTGTTAACTGATTTGTCCAGTCATGACCAGACCAGACTTTAGTTTTTTTTATGCTAATTTCATTTTTCTTCTTTTACTGTTACATTCGTTCTTATTTCGTAATACTATTCACGCTAATTGAATTTCTCTGTCTGTAATTCTAATTATTTGGTAAGAAACTTTAGTTTACAAGCGAAATTTGCTTTACGAAATTTTTCTTTGAGAAGCAACAAAGTTACGTCATAACTTATTTTTTTGAACTAAGAACTACTGAATAATCAGAAATATTCTTCACATAATTATATTTTTCCAACTTGCCGTTTCTGTTCAAATGCTAGGCAAAGGTCTCCCTACTTCTTCTCAACTCTTCCGGTGTTTTTCCTTATGTGTGCAATCAGTCAGAAACTAATCTAAATCGTCACGTTAGTGTTTCTTAGGTGCGGGCCACACATAAAAGACGTCGGGCGCGGACATCACGCAGGCGGTATTCAAATTTAATACCAAAGTGCATAGAAATAAAGCGCAATTTAGGATACGCGGGCGCCGAAATCTCGCGTCTTATCCACGCCCGTGCCACGTCATTCCGCGTATCCTAAATTGCGCTTTATTTCTATGCACTTTGGAATAAAATTTGAATGCCGCCTGCGCGATGTCTGCGCCCGACGTCTTTTATGTGTGGCCCGCACCTTAGGCCTGCCTCGGTGACGTCGACCGTCTTCAGGCATCCCCTGTGTGACGATTGTGGCCCATCTGTCTTGACCCAGAAACAAATATTTACAGAAAACGTGATGCCAATTAGTTTTACTTTCTCCTCAATAAAATCGACAACAAAACACAACTTCTAAATCCCTAACTACAATATAATTTCAACTAAAGCAGAAGCTTCAACAATTGTGGCAGCGTTCTGCGAGCAATGCTTTACGTGACCAGAAACTGCTAACTTATTTAGCAAATAGCCATCGGTTGCACAATTAAACCAATTCTACCTGTCTGCGAAGCCGTGACTATCGGACGCCTTCGATAATTAAGATATTGTTGCAGGAAATTCTGCGAGGAATACTGAAAGGGCTTTGAAAGGTAATTAAGGCTTGGTTTACCAGCTTTGTGGTGGTATAGCTTTGTGTGCGAGCTAGCAATATGATCGCATATTTCGATACTCTTTGAGAAATTAAATCGCCAAGGAAAAGGATCGTAAATTCAAAATAATATTTCTGTTTTATGTGGGGTCTTATTTAAACGATTGATATCGCATATTACGACCGGCAAACATACTTGCATTTTCTGAACAATGGAGAATCTGAAAAGCGCTCATTAACGACGAAAAAAAGGAGGACGTTCACAAATCGACGCGTAGGTATAAATTTTTTAGAACAAAAGCAATAACAACAGAAAACAAATTAACATTTCCAATGATTAAAATAAAAGCCGGAGGTAAGAAACACAATATCCTGAACTTTGCCTTTAACCCACAAAACAATTCTCTTCCTCAAACATAAAATTCAATACATCTAATACGGATGAAGAAAACTCGAAAACTCATCAATAGAACAAAACGTTATTTCAAAAGTAATCTTAAGTTACCGTAAACGACATGAAAGCGGGTCCAAGGTCAGGACAAATTACCACGAAGTCAATAAATAAAATTGAAGTTGAACAACTCATTCAGAAATTCGGATGGACGAAGCTGGAAAGTATAATTGATGACTTACTGTGTAATGGTTATAGTAATGGGCGTAATGAGGTCGGGTTCTCCGAAATGAGTTACTGAATTGGTGTAGTAAAGTAAATTATGGACAAAGAAACTGTTATGAAAGGTCCACGAATCTTATGTGTTTATCTGTGTGATCGAAAACACAAAAAAAAAATTGACGCATCGCGAAACGTAAGGCAGTGTGCTTTTGTACTAGATGACGTGGCCTCGGCGCCAGGGCAAAGAAGAAACATGGGTTCGGTTTTTAGTCAGTAGAAGTCTGACACTCCCCTTCGCTCTGCCCAAGAGCGGAAGGGGTCATTCGATGATTTTCCACCCACCAAAAAAAAAAAAAAAGGCAGTGTGCAAGCACATCGATATTTCGTAATTAATGTTTGTATCCCATACAAACAAGCGAGCAAGCGTATTGCTATCAACTAGAAATCTTTGCTACAAATCTTGATTATGAGTTACTCAGAAGTATTCCTGATTTCTAGACTAGACTTTGGAATCGAACCTATCACGCTTCTAAGTAGTGCGTTTATGAACCGACTAACAAGACCGAAAAAAAATATGGTAAAAAGTATGCTTAATAAAAACGGTTCAAAATTGAGTCAGAAACCTGTCAAAATTCACTCCAAAGTCTTAGTAATAAATACAGCTTTATCAGACAACGTACCAGGAGTCGAAGAGTCGAAGGAGTAAATTTTACTGAAGCAGTTCATCGTTAAGTTGGGGATACAATGGTCTTGCGGCAACACTGACTAATTGAAGGGCCCTAACATTAGTCTTCCTTCGTTAATGAAATGAAAGGGTTAGTGCGCCGTTTACTACAGTTGATTTTGAAGTCAATTGTTTGGGAGACATATTAGTGGTACTTGACTGTTATTTACTCTTTCGGTTTTAAGGTTTTGTGTCTTTTTTTCTCTTTTTACAAATACAATAGTATCATGCCTGTAGTCACCTAAGGAGTTAGGTAGACGTGTACCTGTAATCGTACACCCACATTTCGCCAGTTATGTTAAGGTCCCATTTAATAGGGGTCGAGCCTATTGCCATCAACCGCACAAAAATTTAGACTCCGTGGCTGTTACCGACGAGTTTCTGATGGATAAACTAACAATTTGTTCGACTCGGAAATCGAAATCAGAATTTCATCGTGTTGCGCTTGCGACCACTAACCTAATTTTATTTATCCTCTGATGTACTTCGAATTATTTGTGCTGAATATTGAATAATTCATGGAAACAGTCTGCATGACAATTTTCCTTACCTTGTATTTTGTTCGAATTATCAGTGTATGATCCCACGAATGCCAAGACAAGTCAAGACGGAGAAATGGACAAAGAAGATCACAGAATGGTACCCAAAAAATGGGAAAAGACGCAGAGGAAGGCAAACAAAAAGATGGGAGGATGATCTGCCAAAAGATTGGCGAAGAACTGCCCTGGATAGGAATAAGTGGAGGGAAATAGAGGAGGCCTATGTCGCAAGACAGCCTGACCTGGTAGCTGATATAATGAGCAATAAAAGATTATAAATTATTTTTAAGGAAATGTTAATCGACCGTAGGTACCTGTTTTTAGTTGCGATCAACCATCGTAATCTCCGTACACTTCTGACCGGTGATTGCAAATTCCATTTGACGTAAGTGCAAACCTCCGATCCAATCGATCATGGTCTACTACCTTTAGACCAGAGTAAATGTCAGTACCTACTTAAACGTTGCTGTGAAATTGCCGCATCAAAGAGAATGTCGAAGTTAATTTGTCTCTTTATCGAACTAGACGGACGCCAGCATGTTAAGCTACTCGAAACTGACAAATTTTCCCAATCAACCTTGAATCTAACGCTTTAGCGATAAAGTTGAAAATCTATTAATAAAATCTAACAGATTGTAATAGCTTTATTTGCTGCATAGAACCACCATCACAACAAATACTGGAAAACCTTTAAGAGTGGCTTTCATCATCATCATCCACAGCCCGACTTCACCCACTGCTGGGTATAGGCCTCTCTATTCGTATGTGAACCTCCATGCTCATGTGTCAGCTTCATCAAGGGAATTCCTACTGTAGCAACAATTTTGCCTGCCTATCTTACCAACGGACAGCTAACACTCTTTTTCCCATTGATTGGATGCCACTCAGTGTTAGGTGTCATGCTACTGCTGTCATGATCTCCATTTGAGTTCCATAGCAGACTCCGGACACGGGTAGGCCGAAGCAAGGAAGACCTGTTTAAGTGGAGATTCATAGATGTCTCTACCCTGGAGTGTAAATGTGGTCTTACCCTACAAACTATGGGGCACCTGATATCATGTCCAGCCTGTCCCGTTACTTGCACATCACAGGAGCTGATGGAAGCTACTGAAAGTGCCAAACTCGTCGCCAAATTTTGGGCAGACTCAATTTAAATTGTCATCGACATGCTAAGAAGATCTCTAGTATGGAACGCGCAATGGCAAGAGTAGTTTAGTCATAATTAAATGCAAGATTTATTTGGCAATTTTATTGTATTATATTACTCTTCAACATAAAACTATAGTCAATACAGCTACTAAAATCGTAAGTAACAGCCAAAGCATAAGCGTACCATCAAATACCTAACATGTTTGACTGAGACAAACAAATAAGAAACGTCAATTATTGTCTTGCGTTCTGTTATTCTGTTCCGAATTCAAAATCACTATTCTAGTCGCGTTCTACTCCAGCATAGCTATTCACAAACAATTGAATCGGAGCCGAATCGAATATGTCTATCTTTTTTGGCATTATGAGAGTGAACGAGATAGATATTCGACATATTCGATTCGATTGTTTGTAATAGCTACGCTGATAAATTAAACGAGCTAATCCAATCTGGTGTATCAACAGCATTACTTTCAACGTTCGCCCTAAACGCAATAATTTATTGACGTAATTTCGTTACAGTTTGATAATTTCCAATTTTTATGGGTGGAACCACAGAAGAGATAAAAGAGGTTAGAAAGGAAATAGTTCCTGATTTGTATTAGAACGCGTGTCGCCGCTTGTCTCCCACTCTCTGTAACCACTACATGCAAGACGCTTATAAGTACGCGAATTATGCACACAAATAAACCGCACTCACTTAGATCGCGAGCTTGCTACTGGTTGTCACACTAGCGCAAACATTGCGTTTGACGTACACTCACACTTGCGTATATTTCTCATACATGTTACGGTGACCAAAAGGTCGATAATGTATATCGATAAAATTACTTGAGTTTTGTTACTTTAAGTTTTGCAGTTTTTGCTTTAATTTCGGAACGGGACAGAAAGAAAGAAAATAAGAAAGCAAAAATATTTATTGGTCTCTCACACATAAAAAATTAAAGATAAAAAGTAAACAAACATAAAAGATTTTTTTCAAATATTGAACATTAAGTAAGTACTTGAAATTCAATTTCAATTCAGATTTTATTATTGTCTTGAAATAAAACGTATTTATTAAGTAGCAATAGCATGCGCTTGCTATCTTTCAAATTCGAATTTTTCAGAATAAAATGCAATCTCACACTAATATTTTTCTAAAATAGCTTTAGTCAGGTCTGTAACATATCTGGATCTGTTGGAAACCTAAAAATAAAATTTTAAATGTAAGTTTCGATTTTTATATGGCTAACCTCAAAACAATTTTTAGATGAAAAACAATCAATAAACAATAATAAGGTATTGATAGTATGGGATAAACAAAAGTTATTTTAATCATAACATAATAATCATTTGAATGCATTCACACATACTAAATATCGACATTATTTACAACTTGGTACAACACTATCGAAACGCAAAGAGTAGGCAGAATTTAAGCTTTGGCTCGTCGCACGCGACGTTCGCAGTGAACGAAATGCATTGCGCTATCGCCCACGTAGTACAAGATGGTACCCACGTATTGCAAGCAATGTACATAATTTCGTTTCTGCTTGCGATTGTATCATTTTTGTCTGCGAACTACATAATACTATTGTAATAATTACAAATATCACTTGTATTTTAAGGTTTTTAGACTTACCGATGAAGAGAAATCACTTCTCGAGTCACACTGCACACCTGGCTTCTTTTCCGACACGTAATAATCGCACAACACGGCATAATTCTTTTTTTTTCGCGGAGCTACGTTCGCTGTCACAATATGAGCGCGATTGTTGGTCAGTAAATCAAATTTTGTTGACATATGATCGTCTGATCATATATGCGGCGCGCGTGCCCCGCCCACATGGCCTTTCTAACCTCTTTTATCTCTTCTGTGGGTGGAACCCCTATAAAATTTATGCCGTCGTAATACTGGCGTATTCGCGCGTCGCGATCCTATAATTGATACGTTCCCGTTTAGGCACATCCCATTCGGCAATAAAGAGAAGTGAAACGTTAAGTTTTTTCGGTGACACCAGCGAGTGGGTTACCTAATTACATCATTCCATCATCATGCTTGTAACCCCCGAAGGGTCAGGCAGAGGTGTACCCAATTTAATACACTCCAGTTACAGGTGTTAATAGCCTATTGCCATCAAAGCCAGACTCCGTAGATTCACACCTATAATTCCCGAAGGGTTATAGGCAGAGGTGTACTCATTAGTACGCCCTAGTTATGTTTAAGTACCACTTAATAGGGGGCGAGCCTATTGCCAAACCGGGCACAAATCCAGACTCCGGGACTGCAGGGAGATTATTGATGGAAAAACCCAAAAACACTTTGCCCTACCTGAAAGTCGAACCGAGGACCTCATGCATAGCGGCCGGCGACCACTAGCTAGACTAACTGGAGTCTAGTTAGTTAAGAGGAAATGCGAGTGCTGTCTCTTTCTACTATCGCTGTCTCTCTCCGTCCTCCTGCCTTCAAATTCGTGCGATAAGGACAACTGTAGAAAAAAGTTAGAATTCGAGGTTTGGCTCTCGCCTATTTCCTCCTCCAATATTGAACCAATTTAGAAGATATTTTAGACAATGAATAAGGAGGTTATATACTACGCCGCTATGTTTTTCTTTTTTCGTTAATAGTTGTCAAATTTGTACACTAGGACTCTGTTAACAGCGATCTAAACAAGCAATTTTGAGCATTTTTTGAGGGTTCTAGTGCTTATAAAAATAATTTATCACCAAAAAGGAAAACATAGCAAGCATAGAAATAGTTAATATTTATTATTCTGTAAAAAACCATTGCTCTAGGGTCATTAACCAAAAAGAAAACAGGCGAGAGCGTTTGTATGGAGAAAAGACCACTCGCGTTTCCTCTTAAGTTACTAGACAAACCTAATTGTTTACTTCTTATAGCTCTAGAAGTTTTCCAGTCAATAAGTTTGCTCGTATAAACACATAAAATATAGACATCGTAAAGATACATAAAGGGCGATTATCTTAGAAAAGATGTAGGTTGTATTTTTTTCGTTATTCTGAATATTGGATAGAGAAAAGAATATTATTGGAAGTCACGAATTATTATTGTGACCTTCTCGTTTGTTACGATGGAGGAGATCGTGAGAGGTGGGAGGGAAATATTTTACAGGTAATTTGCCAATTAAGTGTCTGACTTGTTTGACAGTGGGCGCGTTTATTCTTTTTGAACGATGATTTGGACGCTGAAATTAATTTAATCGATTTAAGTCAAGCGCTTTTTCAGTAAAAAGTACAATTAAAACTTAGTACTTACAATAACTGTAGGAGCTCGTGGCTAGATAATGACAGCTACTCAGATCAATCTTCAAGTTAAACCGCGTTTGCCTAGGTTGATCTATGGATGGATGACCATCACCCTCTATATACCGAGCTTCAGTCATGCCTCGGAAAACATGTTAGGAAGTAGGTCCAGGCTGTCACTTGTAGATCTCTGACAATCGTAACAGGTAGTCAGCGACTTGAAAGTCTGACAACCAGTCTTACTTATGGGTATAATATCACCCGTCGGGGCTGTGGATTGTCGAAAGGTTAACGCGGCTCCGACACAAGGGCGAAGAAGGAACATGGGTTTGGTTTTTAGTCAGTAGAAGTCTGACACTCCCCTTCGCTCTGCCCAAGAGCGGGGGGTTATTCGATGATTTTCCACCCACCAAAAAAAAAGGGGGTATAATATCACCCAGTACTAAATAGGTTGTGGAGGTCAGATAGGCGGCCGCTCCATATAAAATACTGGTACTAATCTGTGTCCAGTTAGAGTGGAAGCCGACCCCAACGTAGTTGGGAAACGGCAGGAGAACATTATATTACTAACAAAATTATAAAGTCTTGTTTCATAAACAACTTTATAATAATAATAATATTATTAGGAATCAGAAGTGAAATACGTGAACAAAATAAACAATGTTTAATATCTTTTGAATTACACTTTTACAAAAATATCAAGACAAACATTTTAAACAATAATCAAATAAAAATAGCACTAGCAAATGGAATAATCAGTACACGATCAAAAACATAAACCAAAATTAGCGAAGCACACGATAATAGTCGGGTAGCAAGTCCTTTCCGAGCGCCGTCCAAGCAAAAAGTGACCGTTGCACCGCCGCTCGCCTCGTTTTATGAACTTCTGTCGGTTGCCGCACGTCGACCGGACGCTAACCGCACGGTTACTGGCTGATGTCGTGACTTTGAGCCAACACGGCCTCTCCTGACGCTCTGACGTCCTCGTCAGCTTCCAACAAGGCGGCTGAGTCTTCGCTGTCTCGTTGATAGCGTGTCTCACAACGCCAGTGGGGCGTGCTGGCACGGGGGAGTGCCACGCACAACTACGCCTGTAGGGCGCGCTGGCACAGTGGAGTGCCACGCACAACTGCGCCTGTAGGGCGCGCTGGCACCGTGGAGTGCCGCACACAACTGCGCCTGTGGGGTGCGCTGGCACCGTGGAGTGCCGCACACAACTGCGCCTGTGGGGCGCGCTGGCACTGTGGAGTGCCGCACACAACTGCGCCTGTGGGGCGCGCTGGCACAGTGGAGCGACGCGCTTAACACGTCAGTAGCGCGCTGGCAGCCTGGAGCGACGCGCTTAACACGTCAGTAGCGCGCTGGCAGCCCGGAGCCACGCGCTGTACACGCCAGTAGGGCGCGCAGTCGCCTTGCAGCGACGCGCTTGTTAGAAAGTGTATGTAAATCTATATGTATATGTATTAATATCCACCAATTAATAAACTGTGTGTCAAGATGATTACTCGTTATTTAATGTGTTTGAAAGTAGCTCTAAACAAGTGTGTAGGGAACAGGGTTGTTATGAAATAAAACCACAAAAGACAAGACCATTAATTTTTTATTTCGATCTTGTCAAACTCAAACTCTATTCCATTCACTAGGTCCCTAGGTCTTCGTGGAGAAGAATGGACAAGAAACTCCACGGGAACATCTTTTAAAGTATTATACAAGGACAACCTGACGTTGTCCCTGACTGTCTCAAGTTATAGCAATTGATCAGTGAACATAAACATTAAGCAATATAAACCATATCATGGTTTATCTTTCTAACACATAGTAATCAGGAATATTCATAGAATAATATCAAATAACTTACATAAACATTATGCCCTGACTGCGCATGGCTGTGGTTCAATATCGAACGATTGCAGCGGTTGCGTACAGATTACGCGCACCCATAGTATTAAATACTTGGGTGTTATAATAGACAGTACGCTGACGTGGAAGGAACAAATAGAGGCTCTGGTATCCAGGGTCAGAAAATTAATTTATGTTTTTAAAAACCTGCGAGCTGCTGCTGATTTTACAACCCTACGGACTGTATATTTCGCTCTGGCACATTCCATCTTAACATATTGTATTGCAGCTTGGGGTGGGTCTGGGAAATGTTTAATGCTCCGCTTGGAAAGGGCGCAGCGGGCTGTGCTAAAAGTCATGACTCACAAGCCGATTCGTTTTCCAACTTCCGAACTGTACGCTCTATGCAATTTACCAACAGTCAGACAGGCATTTGTTCTTGCCGTGGTGCTGCGTAAACACTCAAACCTTCCATTTGATCCTCATATCGTTAGCCAAAAACGAAGATCTGACAGAGTCTGCCAGGTGGAATTTGCCACAGTTCAAGTTGTACGGCGGCAGTATCACTTTCTTAGTTCCACTGTGTATAATCGCGTAAATAAAAAGCTTAATATATATCCACTGACGGCACGAGAATGTCGAAGGGTTATGGATGATTGGCTTCACTCACTCACGTATGAAGATGTAGAAACATATGTGAAAACTTGATGGAACTCTCGTCTGATGATGAAGATATCCTTTATGTATAAAATGCGCAAACCCACAACTCTTACACAAACGTACACCTCCTCACACACACACACACAAATACAAAATACAAATACAAAAATACAAAATCTTTATTTTTTAAACAAAACGTTTTACATTAGTTGGTGATTGGAGCCTCCCTTTAAGCAAGTAATGCCTGTGTTAGGAGACTCCGCTCTTCCACAACAATATAAATCATACAGAACCTTAGATATAAACAGTATGTTTGTGTGTGTGTATGCATGTGTGTGTGTGTGTGTGTGTGTGTGTGTGGATGTGTGTAGATGTGTGTGTGGATGTGTATGTTTCATTTTGGGTGTTGCAATAGTGCCTCAGTGTCTATGTAATTCAGTGACTTTATCCAATTAGTTAAAACTTTTTTACACTCGTGTAATTTTTTATTGTGTACATATATATTTTTATTTATCCTATTATAAAGTTGGCATGATAGTTTAGTGTACTGAATGGCAGCAAATTTCGTTTTAGTTTGTGGAACCTGTGCTATGAGATCTTTACGTCTTCTTGTTATTGCAGTTGAATCATATGGTAGATTTTTATGCTTTTTGAGGACAGACACACACACACACACACACACACACACATACACTCCACACACAAAACATATACAATACACACACAATCTCATGTAAAAATATAATACGTAGTGGAAATATTGTAAATGAGTAATTTCAAGTTTTATCTCTTAGTATTTATTTTTAGTTTTTAGTTTATAATTTTATTCTTAGTCGTTATTCCTATTTTCATTTTGCAAAGCTAATAAAGCTTTGCTTTTGCCTCGACTTTTTGGAGGTGGGCGTTAATGACTGCGACACAGTTTTATACTAATGCAGTTGTTTTCGAACACAGAGTTTTTGTAAACTGAGTTTTTGTTCCAATAAAATTTATTATTATTATTATTATGGATCCTTTAGAGTAACACAAATAGGTTTCAGCTTTCACACATTTGGTATCTTCATAACTAGGCCACAATATGTAAACTTAATTCTCTCTATACACAATTACACATTGCTTTAAACAAATGGAATACACAGTATACTACTTTGGGTCTGTCTTTACCCTTCAACAGTTGCAGCGTAACTGACCCTGAATTGGCGGTACTTCTACTTTTATAACCGTCAAATATTAAAAAGTACATCAACGACTACCGCCATAATAAACCAATGGCAAATGGTTAAACATTATAGCTAAATAACTAATAACATAAATAATAATTAACAAATCCTATTTAGTGAAACTATTTTAAAACGTCATTAGGTAATTTAGCAGTGTAGTATGTTTTTATTTGTAATCTTTATGACTATCGGATAGAATATGAATATCAACCGATAGTTCAGAGAATTGATTGAAACTATTTAATTTATTAAAATTGCAAGATAAAATGTAGGAAACATTATAAGTATTGTTTAATAATAACTATATAATTTATTGGCAATTTATAATAAATAAACATTTAACTTGACTCAACTATTCAAATACCACAATAATAATTGTGGTTCGGAAACCAAGTCAATAAAAGCTACTTCTATAAAATACGTCGGGATATAAAATATCATTAGAATATTGTAAATTAGGTTTATTTGAAATTAGAACCTTTGTTTTTAAGATATTTCCGATAATTATTAAATCAACAATATACTTGACGCAACGTCGCCCTACGTCATTGTCACTTGACATCTGACAGCCGACGTTGCTACGTTATTTTGGTCAATACTGTGAGTTTGTGTTTGTGAGAGTGTGAGTTTCTAAATAGTTACCTAGATATTCTTATACATATTGCTATGCCATCACGGCCATACTGACAATACTTCGTCCTCGAAGTATCACACAACAAATAAAATAAAATAAAACTAAATAAAAATGTGCTGTTAATTTTACAATGAGAAAAAGAATATATTCTTGTTTAGATATTTACATGGACATGGAGGTCCAAATTCAATTCACTGTCACATAGACCATCAAACTAATTATAAAAATAAACATTTAGCCAACTGGTTCCCCAGATACCTTTCACATTCACCCGTTGCCCGTGAGATGACTCGGTATCAACCAGAGGCCCCAAGGGATAAGTATTATAACAATAAATATGTAGCCAACTAGTTATCCAGATACCTTTCACATTCACCCGCTGCCCGTGAGATGACTCGGTATCAACCAGAGGCCCCAGCGGATAAATATTATAAAAATAAATATGTAGCCAACTAGTAATCCAGATACCTTTCACATTCACCCGCTGCCCGTGAGATGACTTGGTATCAACTAGAGGCCCCAGCGGATAAATATTATAAAAATAAATATGTAGCCAACTAGTTATCCAGATACCTTTCACATTCACCCGCTGCCCGTGAGATGACTCGGTATCAACTAGAGGCCCCAGCGGATAAATAAAATATATGATAATATATTATTTTTATATATATTTTTTTTTTACAGTATACGAGTAGAGGAAGACCAAAGAAAAGATGGATGGACTGTGTTAAGAATGGTATGGTAAGAAAGGAGGTGTCTCATGAGATGACGAAAAACAGAGAGGTATGGAAGAGGAAGACGGACAAGAGAATGATATGTATATATTTTTTTAAACTACTTTTAAATCAATAATTGTAACATTATCAGCACAATCAATAATTATTGTTTCATTTTGAATAACACATCAAAATTTCTGTCCACATAGAATTCTCAACAGCAATGTTTTCATCTAGGTATCTATTTATTCACCACACTAGAATCGCATTTTTTTTTTGCCTTTCATCTATGACTTTATCGTGTACTGTTTCTTTGACTTTCATTTTGTAAAATGTACCCAGATCGTAATCAATAGTATACCCTAACCATTGAATCATACAATCTCATTTACATCACCAAACAGTCACCGCTCGGTCAATCTGACAATATCATTGCGAATCTAGTTTACCATTTTGTACAATTCCATAAAAAATACAGATTGTTATTATTATTTTAACAAATTATCTAGAATCTAACAAATAAAATATGTATGCTGTTGGGTTTGACGGCATCCCGGCGTCCGTTGTTAAGGCTACTAGACACACTATCATCCCCACTTTAGTACACATCTTCAACTTGTGTCTTTCCTCGGGTATCTTTCCGGATGTATTCAAAACCGCGATAGTTCATCCCATTTTCAAAGCTGGAGACAGGAACGGTGTCTCTAACTATAGACCTATATCAGTCCTTTCTACATTGTCCAAAATCTTTGAAAAAATTATTAACATTAGACTTGTCAACTTTTTAACAAAAAACAATATTTTAGCATCCAACCAGTTTGGCTTCAGAGCTGGAAAATCTACGGATGATGCAGTTATAGAGCTTACAGATACAATAATTGGTCATCTAAACAACAAACTAAAAACTGTAAGCATCTTCTTAGATTTATCCAAAGCTTTTGATACCGTTTCTGTCCCCATACTACTTTCTAAGCTAGAGAGTATCGGAATTCGCGGTATCACCAACGATACCTTCCGCAGCTACCTAACGGGCCGCAAGCAGGTGGTAAAAATTGAAAATTACACTAGCAATGAGGAGATAGTCACTTTCGGTGTGCCCCAGGGCAGTGTCCTTGGACCCACTCTCTTCCTCATTTATGTGAATGAACTCTGCCAACTATCTCCTTTAAGTTGTAAAATCATCACATATGCTGATGACACGGCGCTTATAATTCACGGCAAGGACTGGTCCGACACCTTCAATAATGCGGAGATGGCTCTCAGTGTGGTCTTGAACTGGTTAAACGCAAATCTCCTCACTCTTAACGTTACTAAAACCAAGTTCATACCCTTTACTCCAGGCATTCTGAGTCAGCCCTCCGGTTCCTATAATATTAAAGCTCACGCTTGCACACTAACTGATACTACTACCTGCGACTGTTTATCCATCGAACGAACTGATAGCATAAAGTATCTTGGAGTTATCATTGACAACTTACTGAAATGGAAAAAGCAGATCGACTCTTCAGTAAAGCGTGTGCGAAGATTAATATACGTATTTAAGAAACTTAGAGGTGCTGCTGACTTCAAATGCCTGATCACAGTGTATCTTGCTCTCGGTCAGTCAGTCCTAGCATATTGCGTGTCCGCGTGGGGTGGTGCGCACAAAACATCTATGCTTCGTCTAGAAAGGGCTCAGAGGGCTGTCCTAAAGGTCCTTTCAAAAAAACCAATTCGCTTTCCTACTTCTGACCTCTATGCACTCTGCAAGGTCCTCACAGTTAGGCAGCTCTTCATATTACAGACGGTACTCAGACAACATAAGCAGATAACCTACGACCCAACGTACAGTACTGCAAAACGCCTCGCCGACAGAGTGTGTAAAAATCTTCCCTGTAGAATAGCAGTAGCTAGACGACACTTCAGATTTATCAGCTCCAGGCTCTATAACACCATAAACAAGACCTTGAATATCTACCATGTACCCGGTTATCTTTTAAGAAGAAAGCTGACTGAGTGGTTGAAATCATTGTCGTATGATGAAACTGAAAGCATTGTGGAAACTTAGCTAGCACAAACACTGACACACACCCAAACACTCACCCACACACACATATACCCTCACACTCCACATAAACTCCTTCCCATACACACACTCCAACACACCCTCTTTTTTCTATTATGGTTTACTCAAAAATTTATTTTTTTATATAATTTTTTAATTTTCTGTTTAAATCTGGAACAAAAATTGTCCTCTTGTTTTTAATGGGCGTTGATAGCTGCGACACAGTTATAAACTTTTGTAGCTATCATCGTTTTCTTTGTAAATTGTGCTGTTCTGTTTACGTTCCAAATAAAAACTTTTTATTATTATTATTATATTATTATTAAAATCTTAAATTTTTAGATAGATTAACATCACGTCTTGTAATCCCCGAAGGGTTTAACCTACCTAATTAAGTTTAAACAAATAGGTAATCATTTAAATGAATAATTATCACATTGGTAATATTAAATAATAAAAATACTCAATTAGTAATACAACTTAATTAGTATTATGCCATGTATTGCCACATCTAGTAAAAAAAAAATGAAACCCACTTTTGGTTTGTCTCAGTATTTGTTTGGCTGGTGATTAGCTACTAGACATTTGTGTTGTTATTGTAATCTTTTATCCTCAAATTCGTTGTTTTTTTTTTTTTTTACTATATACCTACGTAAATTTCTGCGTTTTCATAAACATGTTCTTTTTTATTTAATTTAAATTAATTATCAGCAAGTGAATTATTGTTTATTCTTGATGAGGAAACCCCTGAGCATTAAATAATAATAAAGTTCTTAATACATTAGCTAATATATTTGTATTAGATTTTTTTTTTAAACATGTTTTCGTATGAATCAACAAGTCTTTTGTATTGATTAAACATAAAAGTTATCTTCTTATCAACCCAATGCACAACCAAATAATGGGAACTACCAGTAACCCTACCTTGTCACACTAAATTATAAACAATAAGGTATGATGTGTTTATTTATTACATCACATAAATTTATTTGTTTATCCACTTGATACATTTAAGTAGTAAAATATTAAATTTCTTCATTACTACATCAAGTATTTTTTTTTTTAATGTGGTTAGAAAGGAGACGTAACCTTTGGTATGGAACTTCGGCCATAATCTGTGTCCTTTAGGAATGTTGGGAAACTAATCTCTGTACGGAACAAAGTAACATTTGTCCATTTCACCGTTTGTGTGTACATAATAAGAATTAAAACTGCTTGTCGTGACAGTTATGAAAGATTTTTAGGTTGTAAGAAGTTTACAAAACAAAATCTCAATTTGAATTATTTGACCAGAAGTACGAGTTTAGTATTTATAAATGAAAAAATCGTCACACTTGCTTATTAAATAGTCGAAAAATATTTTTATGAGAATAATACTTGTAATGAATATTACAAGCAATGAAGTACAAGTAACATCACCTATCTTTCACATTTAACGTCTAGATTAATATTTTAATTATAATTTTTTGATTCCAGATTGAATAGAATATTGCGATAATTGAAAAACTATTACTATTTGTACACAGGAAATAGGGCTTAAAATCACGAACAAATATTTTTACTCAATTTGTGGGAATTTTTCTCTTTTTTTTTTAATAAACGTGACAAGTTCTCATTGCCGTTAATAATACATCTCTCATATCTTTAAATAGTAACTTGTATTTTACCTACAAATTTTTAAACTTATCTATTAGACTAGACAATAATTAGGCTTTGTATATAATGTAGTTACATTCTAACATTTAAGATCTTGTTTGATTAACCCAGTTAGACCGACCGACCACCCATAAAAAATTCTACCCTCGTTATATAATTCAATCTTATCTATTTAGATCGTATTAGAATTTTATTGTAGTTTCAAACTTCATACTACGTAACGTTTATACATTATATTCACAATATTTATTTTGCGAGAACTAGAATTATCAAGGAAACAAATATTAACATTGTCATTAATACTATTTACAAGACAAGGTTCAAAAAAACGTTAGATACTTGAATATCTTCAATACCATAATCTCAATTGAATTGAAGACGAGATACTTATTTTTCTTTAATTGTATTATTGGATGTCTCATGAAAACTAACATTCTGCATGGATTTGGGGGTATTAACCAAGCCAAGGTAATACTTTGCATTACGAAAAATTTATAAATATTTTCATCACAAGTTTTTGATGTCTGGTACATTAAAAACTTTTAGAAAGAAGCTTAACTTTGAATCAACAATTTCCTAAATAATTCTAGTTTTATTTTTACAGTTGCTAGGATCTTAATATCCCTTAGGATCTTTTATTACCACGTTTTTAGAGAATAAATAGATAAAAATAAAACAAAGCCTCTAAAGGCCTTACCGACATTAGCTTATTCGTACTGCTGCTTGATTTAATCCATGGCCTGGCTTCCAAGTGGTTCCAGCAGCTTCTCAATCTCGCTGTCGGAGTACGTGCTGTCGACGTTCTGATCATAGCCAAATCGAGGCGGTGAGCTATCGGCGTCACAGCTTTCATCATCACACCAGCAGCAGCTCCAGCATTGATCATGAAAATAAAACAGATTAGAAATTATATCAGAGGGCCAGAGACTATCCCACTTCTGATGTTAGAAAGTGTATGTAAATCTATATGTATATGTATTAATATCCACCAATTAATAAACTGTGTGTCAAGATGATTACTCGTTATTTAATGTGTTTGAAAGTAGCTCTAAACAAGTGTGTAGGGAACAGGGTTGTTATGAAATAAAACCACAAAAGACAAGACCATTAATTTTTTATTTCGATCTTGTCAAACTCAAACTCTATTCCATTCACTAGGTCCCTAGGTCTTCGTGGAGAAGAATGGACAAGAAACTCCACGGGAACATCTTTTAAAGTATTATACAAGGACAACCTGACGTTGTCCCTGACTGTCTCAAGTTATAGCAATTGATCAGTGAACATAAACATTAAGCAATATAAACCATATCATGGTTTATCTTTCTAACACATAGTAATCAGGAATATTCATAGAATAATATCAAATAACTTACATAAACATTATGGATCCTTTAGAGTAACACAAATAGGTTTCAGCTTTCACACATTTGGTATCTTCATAACTAGGCCACAATATGTAAACTTAATTCTCTCTATACACAATTACACATTGCTTTAAACAAATGGAATACACAGTATACTACTTTGGGTCTGTCTTTACCCTTCAACAGTTGCAGCGTAACTGACCCTGAATTGGCGGTACTTCTACTTTTATAACCGTCAAATATTAAAAAGTACATCAACGACTACCGCCATAATAAACCAATGGCAAATGGTTAAACATTATAGCTAAATAACTAATAACATAAATAATAATTAACAAATCCTATTTAGTGAAACTATTTTAAAACGTCATTAGGTAATTTAGCAGTGTAGTATGTTTTTATTTGTAATCTTTATGACTATCGGATAGAATATGAATATCAACCGATAGTTCAGAGAATTGATTGAAACTATTTAATTTATTAAAATTGCAAGATAAAATGTAGGAAACATTATAAGTATTGTTTAATAATAACTATATAATTTATTGGCAATTTATAATAAATAAACATTTAACTTGACTCAACTATTCAAATACCACAATAATAATTGTGGTTCGGAAACCAAGTCAATAAAAGCTACTTCTATAAAATACGTCGGGATATAAAATATCATTAGAATATTGTAAATTAGGTTTATTTGAAATTAGAACCTTTGTTTTTAAGATATTTCCGATAATTATTAAATCAACAATATACTTGACGCAACGTCGCCCTACGTCATTGTCACTTGACATCTGACAGCCGACGTTGCTACGTTATTTTGGTCAATACTGTGAGTTTGTGTTTGTGAGAGTGTGAGTTTCTAAATAGTTACCTAGATATTCTTATACATATTGCTATGCCATCACGCTCAGCAACGCCCGAAGGCGCGCTCGGCAACGCCAGTAGGGCGCGCAGTCGCCTTGCAGCGACGCGCTCAGCAACGCCAGAAGGCGCGCTCGGCAACGCCAGTAGGGCGCGCAGTCGCCTTGCAGCGACGCGCTCAGCAACGCCAGAAGGCGCGCTCGGCAACGCCAGTAGGGCGCGCAGTCGCCTTGCAGCGACGCGCTCAGCAACGCCAGTAAGGCGCGCTGGCACCCTGTAGTGACGTGCACGTTCACGGCGTCATTGTGGCAAAGCCCTGGCAACCACTGCTAAGGCCAAGCAGCGTTGCGTTGCGTCCATCCTTGTGTAATGGTTACTCTGCAAACAAACAAATTTACATCAGAATTTTGTTCCGCTCGATCACTCCTGACCAAACTTTAGTTCCATTGGGTGGCACCAAATTCGACTCTCATTAATTAAATCAAATGTACTGGAAATTATCGAAAATACAACACTCAACTACCTTGAGTCATATACCATAGTCCTTCACACCAACCTTAAAAATTCTATTGCAACAAAAACTGCTGAAATCATCGAGTAAAACCTTTAACACCAAGGCTCTCTAACCGAGTAGTACAACAAAAGAGTAATCTCATTCATTAAGGAACATTCAAGTCGAGAATCAAATTCAAAGAAACATTCACCAAACAAAACTTGTCAGACAAGAATACCAATAGGAACATAGGGATGTATAAGCACATTGTTAGCATATCACACAGACTTCTTCCACATCACTGTAGGCATAGGCTCCAAGTTTGCATACCCCTCAGTGGCTGTTGACATAGGCACATTGTTAGCATATCACACAGACTTCCACACACACTGTAGGCATAGGCTCCAAGTTTGCATACCCCTCAGTGGCTGTAGACACATTGTTAGAAAGAAAGAAAAGAAAGAAAGAAAAAATATTTATTCGTCGCAGCTTAACAAGAACATACAAGGAGAAACACACACACACACACACACACACACATCACACAGACTTTCACACAGACTTTCACACACGCAGCTGAGGCCACGCGCTTGACCAAACCACACGTTCTTATGTAATGGTTACTATGCAAAGAGACAAATCTACGACATAACCTGACCAAACATCCATTAGGTCCCACTCTCGTTGATAAAATCAAACGCGGCTAAACTGGAAATTATCGAAAATACAACAATCAACCACCCTGGGTCATGTACCCTACCATTGTCGTTTAAATCAATCTTAAAAACATTATTGCGTCAAAAAAATGCCAGGTTCACAAAAATCATCGAGTAAAACCACAGATCACTAACTGACTAGTAAACAAGTCTATCTCCCGTGTGTATCACTATTTGACTTAACACTACGGTCTTTCCAGACCCTGACCTCAACCAAAGCTAAACGCACAACATACAACAAACACACCCACTGTCTACTCGAGTTTCCTCAAAAACCTTCAATTTTAATCAGACTATGACTACACAATATTTACTGGTACTGTCTAACACAATACAGCCGATAGAATCTATTGGCTTGCAACCACAACATTACATCATCAAAATCCTTATAAACATCAACTACCTATACGTAACTCATTGGCATCATTCTTAGCCTATCATGTGTATTAGGCAACTTACTTCTTTAATAAAGCAAAACTTATCAGACTTTACAGTGCACCTGTATACGGCCTACCTACGTCTTCACACGAAAAACAAGTCAACTGAAAATAATGCGTAGGGGTTTGCATTTACGCAGACCATGATTATTCGAGTTTGATGTGCCAACAACTGCAATTTTTGGTTTCAAATATACGGAAAACGACTTTTGACTGTATTTTGTTTTGTTCATAATTGCGGCTTTTATTTGAGCATCAGATATCACAAATCACAACGTTGCCCGTCACCAGGAATTTCTCCTGTATCGTGGGTACCTTCACAAATATTTAAACTAACATACACAAGTACCCGACTTAAAAAAAAACTATCTGTAGGTCATACAGATACTTGTATTCATAACGTCATTATAGCACAGTGACCATATCGACTTCACGCGGACACAATGACCGAAATTCGTGTTTAAAATGAGTCCACGTGCTGTTATTGGTCAACCAATCGTTAAGCGACGTATTAGCACCACCATGTAAATAACCACCAATGCGTCCGAGGCATTGCCAATCACCCCAGTGACCTTATAAACACACACATAACATCACGCCTGCAATCCCCGAAGGGTTAGGCAGAGGTACCCAGTATACCCACATTTCGCCAGTTATGTTAAGACATAAGCTTAACCATGTAATAGGGGTGAGCCCATTGTCACAAACAGGGCACAAATCCAGAAAATAACACTTTGCCCGACCCGGGAATCGAACCCAGAACCTTCATGCTCATAGTCGCGTTTACGACTACTAAACCAACGAAATATTAAAATGGTTCGATCTTACTTGTATCAGGAACGAAAGTAAACCAATCCTGTCCGGAGCGTCGCCTCAACCGCGAGAGCGGTTACACAGGACTTCGCGTCCTCACGCGGCTCCTACGACGATCTCGTTCGCGCTTGGAACGGCGATCGGATCCCGAAACTTGCTACGTACGTGACCTTCCACTTCGCTTATGGTGGCTACAAGATCGCTTAGAACGAGAGGCACTAGTTTTTGAACGCGAACAACTCGATCTATCCATTGCTAACTACTACCCGCTTTTATCTAAAATTAAAAGCCTGAAAACTAGTTTTTAACTTGTGGGCGAAAAGAATCCACTATCCCACTTCTGATATTAGGAATCAGAAGTGAAATACGTGAACAAAATAAACAATGTTTAATATCTTTTGAATTACACTTTTACAAAAATATCAAGACAAACATTTTAAACAATAATCAAATAAAAATAGCACTAGCAAATGGAATAATCAGTACACGATCAAAAACATAAACCAAAATTAGCGAAGCACACGATAATAGTCGGGTAGCAAGTCCTTTCCGAGCGCCGTCCAAGCAAAAAGTGACCGTTGCACCGCCGCTCGCCTCGTTTTATGAACTTCTGTCGGTTGCCGCACGTCGACCGGACGCTAACCGCACGGTTACTGGCTGATGTCGTGACTTTGAGCCAACAATATAATAATATTCCACAACTATCACACAACGCCATCTAGTCCCAAGCTAAGCAGAGCTTGTGTTATGGGTACTAGACAACTGATAAACATACTTATATATTTCTAAATACATACATATTATAGATAAATTACACCCAGACACAGAACAAATGATTGTGCTCATCACACAAACATTTGTCCTGGGTGGGAATCGAACCCACGACCTCCGGCATAGCAGTTAGGGTCACTAACCACTAGACCAACAGGCCAGTCATAACTTTATTCCTGAAATAGTTTACCTGGATAACCTTCAACCACAAACCGCTGCGTTCAAATGACGTGTAGTTGCTAGTTGAACTATAAATCAGTCGTGCGTCTTAGTAAACGTCATTACTCACCTCTGTTTGTGAATGTTCGTCAATATTCCTTGTTCACATTAAGTAATACTGAATTATTTGTTACCAAGTTGTCTCAAGATTATTGCGGAAGTCGAGTTGATTGCGTTCGAATGGTTGTGTATTGAAGATAGGTTTATTATTGTTGATAATGATTGTAACGTTGGTGTCCTTTTTTTGGTATACTTTGGTGTATTGAGGAGTTATTATTGTGGGTAGTAAGAATGAGTTTATTTATTTTCGGCAATAAATTTCAATCGATATCGTTACTTAAACATCACTTGCTTAGGTTCGTAAGATGTTTTGGCTTTGTTTCAATTTGTTGCAAAAAAGTTATGTTTAAATAGGTACCCAAAATATTGAAAATAAAATGTTTAAATAAAAACACCTTCTTTCTTTTAGGGTTTGTCAAGTAAAACCAATACCAAAAAACCGGCAAACCAATTAAAACAAGTCCTTCAACAATAAATCTTATCACAAGTAAATAAAAAAGGCCTATTTAACATTGCTTACCCGAGACAACAGACACTAATAAAAACCCAAACGTAGCACGAACTCCAAAATAAATCTCAATTCAGTTAATTCGCATCGTCGCATGTAAAAGGCGAGTCACGTAGGGCAATTGATAAAGGGTGCAGAGCACAATTTCGCGTCAGACTGACATAGAGGCCTCGTACAGGGTGAATGAGCGGTGACTAAGATGAAATAGAGCGTTAGCGGGGGCGATAAAGTGACGTAGTGCATAGCGAGATTGATTTCTGACTGATTCCCGGCCCACATAACTCTAAATAGGTGTCTATCAGGTGTCAGTCAGGGTTCCATTTAAGGTCCCTTGGTTTTCTTGAATATGGTAAACGATCAGCCACAAATATGAAAACACGCGGAATATCTACTTGACGCCGACGACCTGAAAATATAATTATGTAACTGTAAACTCAATGACTGATTGTATAGCACTCGAGCGTGATATTGATGCCTTGAGTGAATGGGTTTCTACCAACAGAATCGTTGGTTCATTCGCGTAAGTTACCGTCGCATCGCGGTGACCACTCACACTCCAATCAACTTATTTTAATATGCTTTCTCCTCAGAGGCTATCACGAAATCGTGTGCATAATCAGTGGGCCTATGTCATTATGTCCGAAAACGAAGGAGCTTATAAAATATTTGATAGTTACTTTATGCTACAACACCCGCGTAAGCTTCTCACTCTAGACATAGCCTGATAATGAAACATTCGACATGAGCTCCTCTTGGATGAATGGCAATTGTTGAGTGAAGAGAGTGCTTGTGTTCATACATGGAGATGGAGATGAAAATATAGTTAGTGATGTTGTTGAGAATGTTTATTGTATAGTAAGGAGTAAGATTAAGATTAATGGTAAGATTATCGAGAACGTTGAAGTAATTTGTGTGGTAATGAATCCTAATACTAAACAAGCTCATAATTATGGTTAACTTATGGTAACTTATGGTAAGTACTTATGGTAAGCTCATATTAACCGGGATTAAAGATAAACGAAAATGGAAGTAACAAAAGTAAGTAAAGAAAAAAGTAAAAGAAGTAAGTAAGTTTTATAAATACAATTACAAAAGTAAGATTACGGTAGTTAATGTGACAACAAATAACAATATTTAAAGTAACACAATTGGTGAAGCGTCAATGCCTTTTTTAATATAAAAAATAAAATAATAATAATTTAGGATTTCTCCATATCATAAAATATGTTAGTATTTCAAATTAAATATTTTAACTTCTCAATTGATGAATCCTCACGCCATCTGTAAGCAGCGCCCATGTATCGAGACTTTCTTGAGTTTTTTCCGCAAGGGCACACATATAGATGGCACTAGCGAGCTGACAGCTCCCCTTGACCGTTTGAACTAGACGGTGTGTGCTCCGACGCGCTCCGCTTTAAAAAATCCCTTTTTGTTGAAATCTGGACGATACTCGTAAAATAAATGGACCTGCATCTGTGCTTCACTGAGAACTTATAGTGCAGTGTTGATTTTTGGAGTTTTCACCATTCCACCGGCGGATCCACGAAGATTTAGCTCGCCGGCCGGCAGCCCATACTTGCAAGTGCGCATGGACGAAGTATCTTCCCATCTCCCTGGGTCTGAGTGGGATCTCTGGATTGTCAAGGTACGTGGGCATGTTTGCTGCGAATAATTCTCTTGTATTGGTTTGTCGAGGATTCATCAGAAGGGAAATTAATTTATTTTGAGGTCCGCCATTAAACATCCGCCATAGATTCTAATTTCAAATTTTCTTACATTCTTCACAAAGGTGTAGGCTATTTACACGCCTCACCATATTATTTGGTCCTTCTAACCGGGTTAAAAACCGTTACCTAGATTTTTGCGTAATTGTTTGGTAAAAATCATATAGGTTCAATAACGCACAATAGGTATTTAGTTTACGTAAACTTTTGGTAAATCATTGCCTATAAAACGCATCATAATTGACAATAGAATTTACGTAGTTGTTGGTAAATCTGTTCAATTATTTTAGTACATAATTTACATGGAACGACATTACGTATTTATTGGTAAAGTTCATTCTATGTAGGTATCCGTATTTAAAAATTCGCTTTGATATTATGAAAATAAGTAGGTAGTTACCAACGCATCTCGGCTTTGAGCGTTTTAATACAATAATTGTAATTAGATAGATACCCACTCATAGTTGGTAGGTGCGATAATATTGCAAACCGCCTGTAAGGTATTTTTCTGTTATTGTTGTCGTTTGTTATCTAACGAAATGACGGATAAACAACTGAAGCCGGAAGATTTACTAACTATTCTCCATGAAAAGAAAGGATTGTTATTTAAACGCATTACTCGGTTGTATGATTTAACAAAAAATATATCGTCGTTCGATTCAAGAAAAAATGAAAGTTTTATGACTGAGTCAGAGACAATTGATGACATTCGAGATAAATTTGAATCTTTTGTTGATCAAATTAATCAAATAAACATTA
Source organism: Diarsia mendica (assembly GCA_949316265.1). Classification (NCBI taxonomy): domain Eukaryota; kingdom Metazoa; phylum Arthropoda; class Insecta; order Lepidoptera; family Noctuidae; genus Diarsia; species Diarsia mendica. Next base: position 2,854,658 of record OX438888.1, on the reverse strand, counting down.
GTATAAAACCTGGTACAAGTGTCGATTATGCTTGTTTAGAGTCCTTTGAAGATTTGTACATTCATATTAAACGTGTTAGGAACAAAATAAACAGTAATCAATCACCATCAACACCCAGTAGTAACTATAAGACTCTTTTTGAACCGCTTAAAATAAAGTTGCCTCCTATCGCGCTGCCGTCTTTCGACGGGAAAACTGAGAATTGGCCTGTTTTCTACGAGTCGTTCAAGTCGAATATTCATGAGAATGATCAGCTGACTGACTCACAGCGTGTGCAGTACTTGGTAGGTAGACTTACGCACAACGCATTGAAGATTACTGCTGGAATTGTGCCTACGGGTGATACTTACAAGTTCTTATGGGACAGTTTAGTTAAAAAATATCAAGAGAAACGCTCACTAGGTACGCATTATTTAAATAATATATTGGATTTAAAAAGTTGTTCATTTAACGCTAACAGTCTCGATTCTTTCATAGAAACATTTAGTGCATCTATTTCTGCCTTGAAACAACTTGGGATTACGGATCTTGCTGATTTTATTCTTTTGCACTGCGCAATGAGAAAAATCGATTCACAGACTATTCAATCGTTTGAACTTTCCATTCGAGATATTGAAATTCCCACAACGAAATTATTGATAAGCTTCGTTCAAGATCAGGCAAAGATATTGGCACGTTCGAATTTGTCTCAATCGAACGCGAGAAACTTTAGTAGAAACCCCGCTTCCGCGCCACGCGAGTCACGCACACAGACAAAAGCGTTTGTTGTGAGCGAGTCAGCTGACTCGTCCGCTTGTTTACCTGCGATGACGGTTCCATGCTGCGCGTATTGTAATGATAACGCTCATGTTCATTTGTACAACTGCGCTAAGTTTAAATCCGCGTTGACTCCTAGAGCAAGGTTCGAGTTTATTAAATCCAAACGTGGGTGTGCGAATTGTCTGAGCACATTGCACGGATTGAGTAACTGCAAGTCAACGTCAGTCTGTGATTTATGTAAAAAACGCCATCATACACTATTGCATTTTGATAAAGAAAATAAACCGCAAACAGCTGACGTTTTAGCTACGAATTGCAATGTAGTCGTCGCGTCGCCTCCTGCGCCGCTGTCCGTCGCGCCTCCCTCGCCCCTCTCGTCCCCCGGTGCGTCTTTGCCTGCCCCGGTTTCCGTCGCGGTGCCGCGCGCTTATGCTCATAGTAATAAGGTCGATATTCCCGAACAGATGATTGCGTCTGATTCGTGTGATGTGACGCCAGCGTCTTCGGCTCACAACTCGGCCGTGTTATTGGCAGCTGATGCAGCGAGGGCTAAGGCGATAGTGCTGTTATCGACAGCTCAGGTTTATGCGCGAGCTAAAAGTGACAGTGCGGGTCACAAAACAATAGTGAGGTGCTTAATTGATAATGGCTCGCAGAATAATTTAATAACTACAGCTTGTTGTAGAAAACTTAATTTACTGATAATTCCTTTGAGTAATTCTTTTGTTAAAGGAGTTGGTTCTGTATCGCGACCGATAATAGGATACGTACATTTAGATATCGAGTCTCGTGTATATCCGGATCAAAAATATACTATTCACGCGTTAGTAGTTGAGTGCATTACGGACCAGCTACCATCGCACCATGTTAATTGGGATAGCCATGTAGACTTCCACGCGCTTCCGCTCGCTGATTTAAGCTGGAATATTCCAGGGGATATTGACCTAGTGTTGGGCGCTCAACTGTTTCCGTACATTTACTTGGGGAATAGGGTCGATTTTGGTTCACGCGCCCCACCTGCATTATTGACCACATTCGGGTATGTCTTTATGGGTGATTTTCCGCATAATAGTGATAATTTAAATTTACTTAACTCCTCTCCTTTCACGGCATTGGCTCTCAATGATTTATTACAAAAGTTCTGGGAATTGGAAGAAGTTGAGAATAAACGTTTTTTATCTCCTGAGGAAACCGAATGTGAGAATATTTTTTCCTCGACCGTGTCACGGGACGATGTGGGACGTTATACCGTCGCGTTACCTTTTAGTAAGGATCCCGCCGAGTTGGGTAACTCCCGCACCGCCGCGTACCGTCGACTTATTGCGCTTGAAAGGAAACTACGCCAATTGCCGATGTTGCGGGAAAATTATAATGCAGTGCTCAAAGATTATATTGACAGTGGGTACCTAAGTCAAGTCGACGAATCTGCCATTTCCGATGACGGGTATTATATATCCCTCATCACGCTGTCGTTCGGCCAGACAAACCGATGCCGCGCATTGTATTGGATGCTAGCGCTAGGACTCATACAGGATTATCTTTAAATGATGTACTCCATATTGGTCCCAATTTACAAACAGATTTGTTTATTCCTTTAATAAATTTTAGATTATTTCCCATCGCTATAAATGCGGATATTAAACAAATGTATTTACGCGTTGGTGTACCCGTTGACCAGCGTAAATACCTACGCATTTTGTTTCGATTCAATGAGAACGAACCTGTGCTAACCTTTGCTTTTAATCGCTTACCTTTCGGACTTAAGTCGAGTCCATACATAGCTATGCGCACTGTGCGACAGCTGGCCTCTGACAGTCCGCATTATCCCAAAGCTGCTAAAGTAGCAGAGACCAGTCTCTATATGGACGATCTGGTGTATTCTGTGAATAATGAAGATACCGCCATGCAGCTATCGCATGATCTTATAAAGATGTTTAAATCGGGCGATTTTGACCTTATTAAATGGTGTAGCAATTCACCCGTTCTTTTAAACAGTCTTCCTGACTCGCATCGCAAGTCACTCGATTTTCACGCTGGGAGTGATGTTTCTAAGGTTCTAGGCCTTTCGTGGGAACCTTCTCAGGATAATTTCTTCTTCACTTCCGCTCGAGTGGCTGAGAAATGTACTAAGAGAAATATACTCTCGATAGTCGCACGCTTATTTGATGTTCTCGGTTTGGTTGCCCCAGTGATCTTCTATGCCAAGTTGCTCATCAAAGAGTTATGGCTGAGCAATATTGGCTGGGATGATCCCGCTCCTGACGACATTTTTAAACGTTTCTCGATTCTCATGCAAGAGTTTCCATTGCTAGATACATTACGCATACCACGCCATGTGGGTGTTACCGATGATTGTTCTGTTCGTATAGTCGCGTTTGCTGATGCTAGTATGGGTGGGTACGGGTGTGTGATTTATATACACTCTACTAGTCCATCTGGTGTCATAGTCCGCTTAATTTGTGCGAAATCAAAGGTTTCACCTACCAAAGTCACAACTCTTGCACGCCTGGAGCTGTGTGCCGCCGTGCTCATGTCAAAATTGGTAAAAACTGTTCGCAATACTTACGCTTTACGTGTTCCTATTGCAGGAATTTACGCCTTTTCGGATTCCATGATAGCCTTATCTTGGATACACTCTTCTCCGCACCGCTGGTCAGTCTTTGTCAGAAATAGAGTCGCTCAATGTCAGGAGAACTTGGGTTCTCAACATTTTTACCATGTGGCAGGTGTTGAGAATCCAAGCGACTGTCTATCTCGTGGCATCCTTCCTTCCCAGTTAATGTCACATGAACTTTGGTGGGACGGCCCCTCTTGGCTTCGTTGTGCTCCTGAGGATTGGCCCGTTAAACCGTTTTCTCCTATTAATTGTGGGGAACTTCCCGAGCACAAGGTAAATGTCTTAACAGTGACCACGCAAGTAGAACAACCCCTTCTATATCAACTTGCTCAACGTACCTCATCATGGGATAAATTGTTGCGCATTGTTTCCATATATTGAAATTTGCTAGACCAAAGGTTCATTGTGAACCTCGTTCTATTCAGGGCTTGTCAGCTGCGGAACGAGCGATAGTATGTGCTGTGCAATCTGTGTACTTTGCAAATGACATTAAGCTCATTAAATCTGGGAAATTGCTTTCAAAGAGACTCCAAAGTTTAGCTGTTTTTTTGGATGAAGAGGGAATACTACGCATTGGAGGAAGGCTTTCGAAGTCGCACCTTCCATTTGACGCTAAGCATCCTTTTTTACTTCCCAAACATGATTGAGTTTGAGTTTGAGTTTTGAGTTTGAGTTTGACGCTAAGCATCCTTTTTTACTTCCCAAACATGATCATATCGTGGATCTAATAATCCGTCATTACCATGTGATGAATTGTCACACTGGACCGGGACTACTCATGTCTATTCTAAGACAGCGATTTTGGATACTAGATGCCAGGACTGTCATAAGGTCCAAGTTGCGACAATGCAACACATGTTTTCGGGTAAATCCGACGCATCCCATTCCAGTGATGGCAGACCTGCCTGAGTACCGAGTATCGGAAGCGAAGGCGTTTGTCCACACTGGAGTGGATTATGCTGGTCCCATACGCATAACCCTCACTCGACGCAGAGGCCAGCACGCCCAGAAGGCGTATATCTGTTTATTCGTGTGCTTAGTAACCAAGGCCGTCCATGTAGAGTTAGTCTCTGACTTAACCTCTGATGCCTTTTTAGCCGCGTTTAAACGCTTTATCTCGCGTCGAGGGCCAGTATCTTGTCTTTATTCGGACAACGCCACTAATTTCGTTGGTGCTAAGGCCCAACTAGATGAGCTTTATAGATTCTTATTAAATTCAAGTTTCAATTCGTCTCTTTTACATGAGTTATCAACCCGCCGCATAATGTGGAAAATGATTCCACCTCGCTCCCCACATTTTGGTTCCATGTGGGAAGCGAATATCAAAACATTAAAAAACGCATCTTTATCGCGTGATCGGAAGTCAGCTTCTCACTTATGAGGAGTTACAAACTGTACTCATTCAAATAGAGTGCATTATGAACTCGCGCCCTCTGAGCGTTTTGTCTTCCGATCCCCATCCCGAAGTTATTACTCCCGCTCACTTTTTGATGTCGACTCCACTGCAGTACTTGCCGGCAGCCGATTTGTCTGGTCAGCGCATTAATTTATCACAGCGCAAACAGTTGTTAGATAGTATGGTCCAATCCTTCTGGAAGAAATGGCACCTAGAGTATCTGCATACGCTGCAAGTCAGGCAGAAATGGGCAACTCCGGACAAACCCGTAGAAGTTGGGACTGTCGTACTCGTGGGACAGGATAATTCAGCTCCTCTAAGTTGGCCATTAGGAGTTATAACTGAGGTTTATAAAGGCACGGATAATGTCATTCGTGTTGCAATGGTAAAAACGAAGTTCGGTAACTTTAAACGTGCCGTCGTTAAATTATATCCTATTCCAACGCAATAAAGTTTAACTCTTATACGAAATTCATAGTCTTAAGGTTTAGGAAATATTATATTTAAATAACTTATATCGTTTGTTTCTCGCATTCAGTCGTAAAGCTTAAAGTTTTTCTGATCATAATCTAGGTTAGTAAATACTTATAATTTTTTCACTTCCTTTCTGAAAGCACTTGCGTCCTTCCAAAGCCCCCGAGCATGGTGAAGCGTCAATGCCTTTTTTAATATAAAAAATAAAATAATAATAATTTAGGATTTCTCCATTATCATAAAATATGTTAGTATTTCAAATTAAATATTTTAACTTCTCAATTGATGAATCCTCACGCCATCTGTAAGCAGCGCCCATGTATCGAGACTTTCTTGAGTTTTTTCCGCAAGGGCACACATATAGATGGCACTAGCGAGCTGACAGCTCCCCTTGACCGTTTGAACTAGACGGTGTGTGCTCCGACGCGCTCCGCTTTAAAAAATCCCTTTTTGTTGAAATCTGGACGATACTCGTAAAATAAATGGACCTGCATCTGTGCTTCACTGAGAACTTATAGTGCAGTGTTGATTTTTGGAGTTTTCACCATTCCACCGGCGGATCCACGAAGATTTAGCTCGCCGGCCGGCAGCCCATACTTGCAAGTGCGCATGGACGAAGTATCTTCCCATCTCCCTGGGTCTGAGTGGGATCTCTGGATTGTCAAGGTACGTGGGCATGTTTGCTGCGAATAATTCTCTTGTATTGGTTTGTCGAGGATTCATCAGAAGGGAAATTAATTTATTTTGAGGTCCGCCATTAAACATCCGCCATAGATTCTAATTTCAAATTTTCTTACATTCTTCACAAAGGTGTAGGCTATTTACACGCCTCACCAACAATGTTATTAGAATATGACGTAGACAGTAATATTATAAAAGCAGTGCCAAACACAATACAATGTGATTCTGGATAATTGGATATTATAAATCGAGTAGATAAAAAAACCGTTTAAAATATACAAACAGCGACAATACACAAACTCAGAAACCAATTCAAAGCGGCCTTGATACAACCGCAAACATTTCAGACCTCAAACAAATTGGAAAACATTAAAATAAATTCAAACAAATACATATTGAACAACACAAAAATATTGACTCCCACAAGAATCGAATGTTATCCAATACTAACATTGTAGCAGAACTGTATTAGGATTGTATTTGTTTATTCATATTTTTAGCTATGTTTTTAAGCAAGTAGATGTGTGCACGAAATTGGATTTTTTTGGATAGAATATTTTGGTTTGTCAGTCGGATGGACGGTGTGTAGGATATGACTAAAAATAAGGTGACTTCTGAGATGATTTGGTGACGGGTCATAGTGTAGGATTGGGCTGAGGGTTAGGCCAGTTAGGCGGAGCTTATAAGGAAACGTCCGTATGTCGTGGGATCCATTTATTGACTACTTACACATAATACTTACTTGCTATTCTACGTAAACTACTTGCAAGCTATTACTGCAAGCTTGCACATCATATTACATACCACATCATAGGGGTTGTAACAAAAAAAAATAACATGTTTAATGTTTTTTTTTTTTTTTTTCTCTCATTTTATTTGCCTGGAGCAAATTGTTAAAATCCTTATATAATGTAAAACAAACATTAGCTTTTTCTTTATTAGTAGGTAGTAATTATAGTCTTATTCTAAACACATTAACAATTCTAAACACATTAACATAAACAATCGCGATTATTTAAGAAAGATTAATTTATATCTAAACAATGTAAATTATCAGTAAGTTTAGTGTGTCACTGTCATAACATCGATAATAATAATAAGAATAAATTTTATTTACTCAAACAGGCAGATTGTAGTAGGTATACATGGTCATAGTTATGATATCACTTAAATGTAAACAAACTGATTAAATATAGGTAGTTAAGTTACATATCTCTTTGTTCTATTTTTATGAACTGTCTCTAATTTATCGCCTTTATTTATAATAACATTAGGGTCGTTATCGCTTAACACAGTATAAGGTCCTATAAATAGCTTGTCTAATTTTTTACCTGTTTCATTTTTTATAAGTATCAAATCACCTGGTTTATACGAAATTGGATTACATTTTCTGTCATATACTAATTTCCTTTGAGTTTTTCTTAAAATTAAATTATTCCTAACTTCTTTATGAGCTAACTGTAACCTATATTTAAGTTCTAATACATAGTTATCTGGGTTGTAAAGCGGTTCTACTACGTCATTGGTAAGATTACTAGGTAAGTTGCATGATTTACCGAATACTAACTCATACGGTGTGTATTTTGTTTCCGTGTGGACGGTAGTGTTGTATGAAAAACACCAAAAATTCAACCATTGACTCCATGTTTCTGGATGTCCGTCACACTGAGTACGTAAAAATGCTGCAAGATGCTTATGGGTATTTTCTAAAGCACCTATCGACTGATGATGATATGCTGTCGAATTTATTTTATTAATTTTCAGCAATTTACAAACCTCTGACATTGTTTCCGACATAAATTCCGTACCTCGATCGGTAGCGATGGTTGTAGGTAAACCATACCTAAGTATAAAGTTGTTTACGAATGATCTAGCTACACTTACCGTATCTTTTCTCTGTAATGGATACGCTTCGATATACTTACTGAGCTCACATTGTAAACTTAATATATAAACGTTACCTTCTAAATCCTTATCTAATGGGCCAACTAAATCTAAAAATACCTTTTGGAAAGCACTTGTTACCGTTGTAGTTACGACCATGGGTTCTACTATATTTCTAGAATACTTACTAGTTTGGCATTTTTTACACTTAGAAACGTAGCGTCGTACGTCGTTCTCCATGCCTGGCCAAAAGTACTTACCTTTTATATTATTTATCATACGTCGTACGCCTGCATGCCCACTTGTTGGCAGCAAATGATAGTCATGTAGTATGTATGTCTTTTCGTCATTTTCTAGGACTCTTTTTATTCCTCTTAGAATATTTATTTGTGGTCCGGACCACTGTGGTCTACTTTTTATTTCATTGATCAATTCTTTAATAAATTCAACATTATTTTTATCTTTTACTACCTATGCATAGTTCTTTAATATTTATTTTTCTACAATTTTCACTCAATAAATCCGCAAATTCGACTCGCGAGAAATGCGACATATAATCGAGATTGATAAATAGAGTAGATTCTTTCATAACATAAGCAAAACATTCGTTTTCGTAATCTTTATTTTTCTTGTTTAGATCTTTACGTTTTATAAATTTTAATTCTACTGCTTCATTAGGTTTTCTTAATATCTCTGCTATCCTTGGTTGGCCAAACCTCGGTTCGTCAGCTATATTTAGAGAACCATTGTCACTCGATTGTGGTATTGCTTTGCACTCCGAGTTTATTCTCGCTCGTTGTGCCCTTGTCATTACCATACTTACTATTTTTTCATTTAAAGACTTTAATTCGTTCGAACTTATGGTAACCCTACTCAATGCATCAGCGACATTATTCTCTGTACCTTTTATGTATTTAATATCGTAATCGTATTCTTCTAATAGTAATCTAAACTTTAAGAGTCGTGTAGATGGATCTTTCATTCCAAATAGATAGATGAGTGGTTTATGATCCGTTAGAATAGTAAATTTTCTTCCATATAAGTAAGGTCTAAAATATTTTATACTCCACACTACTGCCAAAAGTTCTTTTTGTATCGTAGGATAATTTAATTCTGCTTTATTTAGTGGTCTACTGGCGTAAGCTACTGGTCTTAGGTCGCTGTTACATAAGACTGATCCTATTGCCATAATTATTAGATGCGTCCGTTTGAAGTATAAATTCATTTTCTTTTGAAAAATCGGGGTATTGCAAAATTGGTGGATTAATTAGCTTTTCTTTGAGAATGTCAAAACTATTTTGACACTCACTTGACCATACAAAAGTTTCGTTCTTTCTACATAATTTATTTAGTGGTACTGTTATTTCTGCAAACGATCGAATGAATTTTCTATAATAGTTGCAAAATGCAACGAATCGTCTAACCTCTTCGGCATTTTTTGGTACTGGGTAATTTTTAACTACAGTAATTTTTTGTGGATCTGGTAATACACCATTAGCTGAAACTTCGTGACCCAAATAGAGTAGTTGAGTTTTCATAAATTCACACTTTCCTGGGTTTAGCTTAAGGTTCATTTTTCTTAAACGATCGAAAACATCCATAAGATTCTTATTATGTATATCTACTGTCCTACCGAATACAATAAGATCGTCACAGTAAACGAAACATTTCTCAAATGTTAGTCCCGACAAGGCAATTGACATGGCTCTAGAAAACGCATTTGGTGATATTTTGAGACCCATAGGAAGGCGTTTCATACGATATTGTCCTTCACTAGTCGAAAAACTGGTGATATCCCTACTCTCTGGTTTTAAATTAACTTGATAAAATCCTTGCTGAAGATCTAAATGACTAAAACAAATACTTCCTGAAAGAGAGTCTAATATTTCGGTAATATTTGATAGTGGAAATTTATCGTCTTGGATACAATCATTAAATTTCCACTACCATCCGTGTTTGCGACACATTTTGATGTAGGTACGTTAATTGTCCGTGTAGATATTTAGATAACGCCGAAACGTGATTGAAGTAATGGCATCTTCTGTTGCCAAAATCCTGGCAGGGTCGCCATGTAGGATTGGGCTGAGGGTTAGGCCAGTTAGGCGGAGCTTATAAGGAAACGTCCGTATGTCGTGGGATCCATTTATTGACTACTTACACATAATACTTACTTGCTATTCTACGTAAACTACTTGCAAGCTATTACTGCAAGCTTGCACATCATATTACATACCACAATAGTCATCAAACATACCTAATCAGATATAATCTTGGTCACCTCACATGACGATGATTAGTGTCTGAGATGTTTTATTTTGAAGAAAGAATCACACAGATTTGACAGAGGCAGAGGTGTACCTACTTATACCAGTTTTTTTATACCAGCGAAATCTTCCAAAAAAATTAAAATTATAGCTGGTTGTAATTTTTTCTTTCGCAAACACTTTTGAATCAAAATGTTGAACCAGTCGTACAACTATATGACACGTTCATAAAGCCCTCAGCGTGGCACTGAGTAGGGAATAAATTAACCTGAAAGATCTCCAAAGCACCAGCTACTATGTTATAAATCCTGAACATTCGTTCCTGTATTGCAGAAACAGAACTTTTTAATGGTTGTTATAGCGTGAGACCATAGATACGGCCATAGATACATCGTAGGTAGTATCGTGTAGTTGGCAGCCCCGGCAGTTGTTTCTTGCCGCCACGATAGAGGGCGCGCGAGAGTAGTACGCGCCAATGCGCGCGCTTCGAACCAGGGCTCTACGAGACGGCGCCGCGTGGTGACACGATTTCCCCGCGCTTGCGCCTGTTGTAATTTCTGTGTGATTGTCTTGTTCGACTTGTGTAACTGTGTTTAGACAATAAACCGTTTTATAAACTATCAAGCAGTGTTTCAGACCACCCCAATAGCCTACCCAACGCTATAAGTGGCTGCCCAACGTGTGTAGGTATAAACGCGTAGTGAAAAGTTGGTCCAGTGTTGTGCAACGAACACTACAAGTGACTATCTGGGACTAATATCGAACCCTGTGTTGTGTTTTGTTCGGCATTATACGAGTAGCGTGTGTGTTATCGTATCGAAAATGCCGCAAACACGGTCTGAAGATCGTTCGAAGTCGAACAATGATGGCGGCTCGGCCGCGCCCACCAACATTACAATGTCTCAAGAGACGCTCGCAAGTTTGCTCAATACTATGCAGCAAACCCAACAAGATTTCTGCCAGCAATTATTACGCGAGGTGCGGTCGTCAACGCCGCATAACGTGTCGGAGGTCCAAGCATCGGGCTTCGCATTTGGCGCGAACGGAAACTTCGCGAAGTGCACGACGCGCTATGGCGGACGCGCCGACGAATCGTTGGAAAACTTCATAGATGCCGTAATTACCTATAAAGATTGCGTCGCCGTTTCTGACGAAAACGCCCTACGCGGTTTTTCGATGTTGCTGGAGGGGCCTGCTGCAGTATGGTGGCAAGGTATAAAGCGGTCTACCAAGTCGTGGTCGGAAGCCCTGGAGCGGATCAAGAGTGCCTTCGGCGACCGCGACCCGCCACACCGACTTTACGTTAAACTGTTCTCGTTGACTCAAGGAGAGGAGCATACCGACTTGTTCATCGCCAAGGTACGCGCGCTGTTGTCCAAGTTCCCAAAGGACGACCTATCGGAAAAGGTGCAACTGGATATGGCGTACGGGGTGCTCAGTCAACGCATTAGGAAGCGTGTATGCAGAGAAAATGTCAACAGTTTCGAAGAGCTATTGCACAAGTGCCGTAACGTGGAAGATTCCCTGAAGGAGGCTAGTCCAGGTCAGGCTAGTAGCTCGTCTCTAGCGAGATCGCGTACGCAGACGAGTACGTGCGTAGTAACGTCGTCGTCGTCGTCGTCGTCGTCGTCGCCGCGAAATGTGCCGGCTGCCGGCGCAGCCGCCGCCCGCGCCACCGAGTCCGCCGAGACAGCTCCCGCCGCCGTCATCAAGGAAAAGAAGCAGTTTTGTACATACTGCAAACGTTCAGGCCACGAAAAGGCTATGTGTAAGAAACTTATGCGTAATAGTGACAAAAATGAAAGCAGTATTGACAGTAACTTAAAGCCAAAAAGTGAAATTAAGTGTTACGGATGTGGTGCCGCGAATGTAATAAAATCGAAGTGTAAAAACTGTTCGGGTCAGCAAGCGTTTTATTCAGTTGACAGCACGTCGCTTAGCGGAGCCCTAGCTCGCTGCAACGGCCGTTATAAAGCGCGCGAACCCGCCGCCCGCGCCGCAACCGTCCCCGTAGTTCCCGCGCCGTCGCAGGGAATTATCCCGCCAACGCGAATGGTTCAAGTACAAGGTAACCCTGCGCCTGCCGTGGGTGGTTTATGTAATTGTAATAATTATGATGAAAATGTTTCGAGTTATTATAACGTTAGTTCGTCTGTTCAAGTTAACCCTACATGTGTCGTAGGAGATTTATGTAACTTTAATATTGATAAAAATGTTTCGTGTCTCAATAACATTAGTTCGTCCGTTCAAGTTAACCCTACATGTGTCGTAGGAGATTTATGTAACTTTAATGTTGATAAAAATGTTTCGTGTTTCAATAACATTAGTTCGTCCGTTCAAGTTAACCCTACATGTGTCGTAGGAGATTTATGTAACTTTAATGTTGATAAAAGTGTTTCATGTATTGATTATACTTGTGTATCTAGTTTAGATGATGGTTATAGTTGTAACTTACCTTTTCGTCGCCCCGTGTTAAATATAAACATTCTGGGAAATTGTGGTACTGCGCTCGTTGATACTGCAGCTACTAGCTGTATCGCTGGTCACACGCTCTACGCTCTCCTACTCAGGTTAGGACACCCGTTAGTGCCGTCAACGCAAAATGTTAGGTTGGCGGATGGGGTTAGTAGGGAGATGAATGTACTTACCACGGAGGTAAAGGTGACACTACACCATAAAACTGGAGTAGTAAAGTTTTTAATTTTTCCTGAAACTAATAATAATGAAAGCTTATTAGGTATTAATTTCCTTACTTTGTTTAACCTTGTATTTAATTTTGGTGAAAGTAAATGGCACTTTGCAGAAAATAATAACCATAAGTTCGAAATACAGTTTGAAAAGGTTTCGTCACCTGTATCTTCGTGCGCCGCTTTAGAGGTGCTCCGGGACGATGAGGCGACTTCGCTTGATTCCGAACAACGTCAGGTTCTTGCCAACCTCCTCGTGGAATATGAGGATATCTTTGAGCCAGGGGGAGTCGCGACTCCGTATGCCGAGCACATTATTGATACCGGCGATAACCCCCCTATTGCTGTCCCGCCCTATAGGTTGACGCCTGCAAAGAAAGAGCTTATGCGGGCAGAGCTCGATAAGATGTTGGCCGACGGTATAGTCGAGGAGTGTGAGTCCGCTTGGGGATCTCCCGCGCTCCTAGTGCCGAAAGCTAATGGTAAGGTACGTTTTTGTGTTGACTATAGGAAGCTCAATGCGGTTACGAAAACCGACGTCTATCCGATGCCATTGATAGACGAGCTTGTTCAGTCTACAAAAAAACATTGTTTCATGAGTACCCTTGATATGCGCAGTGGGTTTTGGCAGGTTTCTGTCCGTGAACAGGACAGGGACAAAACAGCATTTTTGACGCCGTTTGGTTCGTTTCGTTTTAAGCGTATGCCGTTCGGTTTGAAGAACGCCCCATCAACGTTCCAGCGTCTCATAGACAGGCTTCGTGCAGGTGCCTCACTGAAAGACGTGACCCTGTTAGCGTACCAGGATGATCTCTTGCTGATTTCAGATGGTAGCTTCGAGAAGCATGTCTCAGATCTGCGCGCAGTGTTCGAGAGGTTACGTTTGTTCAAGTTACGCGCGAATAGAGAAAAATGTGTCTTTGCACGAAACAAGGTAAAGTATCTTGGTCATGTCATAACACAGGATGGTGTATCAGCTGACGAAGATAAAGTCCGTGCAGTCGTGGATATGAAGGCACCCTCATCGCTGCGTCATCTTAGGACCTTCTTACAGACGTGCTCGTGGTTTAGAAAATTTATTCCCAGTTTCTCTGCTGTCGCTGAGCCGCTGACACGCTTACTGAAGAAGAATCAGCCATGGTCATGGGGATCAGACCAGGCTTGTGCCTTTCAAGAATTGAAGACACGGTTGTCTTCGGCACCGATTCTTGTTCAAGCCGATTATAGTAAGCCATTTGTGTTGAGGACGGATGCTAGCAGCTACGCCATAGGTGCTGTGTTGTTGCAGGGCGAGGGTAAAGACGAACGCCCAATAGAGTACGCTAGCCGTCTGCTCATTCCAGCCGAGAGGAATTACAGCACTACGGAGCGAGAGGCACTCGCTGTTGTGTGGGCTGTCGAACGCTTCAGAGGTTATATCGAAGGTCATGAGGTCATTATAGGTAGCGATCATCAGCCGTTAAAGTGGCTCCTTACTCTGAAATCGCCATCGGGTAGACTCGTTCGATGGGCTCTTAAACTACAATGTTTTAACATTCAGTTTCAGTATACACCTGGAAAAGCTAATGTGATCGCAGATACACTCAGCCGTCCGCCCTGTAAAGAAGAAGAGAAAAGTCAGTGTGGAATTTGTTCTGTGGTCGTAGACTTACCTGCTAGAAGTCCAGCTGATCTCCGGCGTGCGCAGCTCGATGACCTGGAACTAAAGAAAATTATTAGTGATCTGGAAGATACATCTGATGCTGAGTCTATAGGAGTTAAGCGTTGGTCAGAAAGAGGCTATTTCTTGCAGCAAAGCGTGTTATATAGGTATAATCCTGATGTGGATAGTGAAGAGCCGCAGCTGGCAGTTCCAGCTTCCCTCCGCTCAGAAATTTTAAAGGAGTGTCACGACTCCGACATAGGCGGTCATCATGGAGTCGATAGAACGTACAGTAGGGTCTCTCATGGTTTTTATTTCCCAGGTATGCGCAGGATCATCACAGACTACATCAAGACCTGCACCACCTGTCAAAAGTATAAGTCTTCAAACACGAAGCCATCGGGTCTCTTACAGACTCCTGTTTTAAACCAAAGGGGAGAAGTGTTGGCCATAGATCTGTTCGGCCCGCTTCCTAAAGGAGACAATAATGAGAAATGGATATTGTTGGTAGAGGACACAGCGACCCGTTGGACCGAGCTGTACGCCTTGAAGGAGGCAACCTCGGAGGTGTGCGCACGTACGTTAATTGAGGAATATTTTCTTCGTTATGGTTTTCCTCGACGCATTGTTTCAGACAATGGCGTTCAGTTTGTTTCAGCAGTTATGCAGCAATGTATGTTCATCTTAGGTATAGGTCAAGAGTTGTTACCTTTATACCACCCGTCAGCTAATCCAGCTGAACGTAAAAATAGGGATTTGAAGTTTCAGTTGTCACGTCTAGTTGATACCAACCACTCGTCATGGCCACAGCACCTTCCCGCAATAAGGTTCACCATGAACTCGTCGGTGTGTCAAACTACGGGTGCGTCTCCAGCTTACCTCATGTTTGCTAGGGAGCTTCGTTCGCCACTCGACGTGCAGCATGACATTAGGTCGATTCTTAATAAGGACAATTTTGTTCCTCAGATTACGCCCTATTTGGAGAGTTTTATTAATAGTCTAGTTTCTGTAAGAGAAAGAGTTGAAGCTCAGCAGGATCGTCGCAAGGAATGTGCAGACAAGTCTAAGAAGCCTGCCGAAGTTTTCGAGATTGGAGATCAGGTGCTCTTAAAGTCTCATGTCCTTAGTAATGCAGCTAAGAATATATCTGCTAAGTTCATTCCGAAAAGGGATGGTCCATATGTCATTGCAAAAAGGGTTAGTCCTACAGCCTACTGCCTGGCAGATTTAGATAAGCCTGAGAGTATTTTAGGCAAATTTCATGTATCCGAGCTCACGCGTTTTCATTCCCGCGGTGACTCGCCTCCTCGTCCCGTGGTCCCGAAAAGAACCAGAGGACGTCCACGAAAGCACGTTTGTCCCGTTTGTTAATTTGTATGTTTTGCGAGTTCGTGAGCGAGGGCGTTCTCACGACTCGAGGGGGAGTGTATAGCGTGAGACCATAGATACGGCCATAGATACATCGTAGGTAGTATCGTGTAGTTGGCAGCCCCGGCAGTTGTTTCTTGCCGCCACGATAGAGGGCGCGCGAGAGTAGTACGCGCCAATGCGCGCGCTTCGAACCAGGGCTCTACGAGACGGCGCCGCGTGGTGACACGATTTCCCCGCGCTTGCGCCTGTTGTAATTTCTGTGTGATTGTCTTGTTCGACTTGTGTAACTGTGTTTAGACAATAAACCGTTTTATAAACTATCAAGCAGTGTTTCAGACCACCCCAATAGCCTACCCAACGCTATATTGTTCATATATTTTCTCTTTAACAGGGAATGTTAGTATGGAGGTAACTTCAATTTGAATTTTAACCTTATCTACACCACGTTAGGGTTTAGTTTTAAATTTGTATCCTTTTAAAAGTGGTAATTAAGTGTGTTAGTGCATTCGAATAGTAATACGACAACATTTTATTGAAACTAGTTGTTTGGGTTGTAGCGCAATTACAGTTGTTTTGCTTTTGAAGACTATTTTATTGGTTGGTTCTGCCTTTTATAGGTTTTAGAATGTATTGGCGTACAGTGTGAGTTTATTTGTACTTCGTTTTCTGTGCAGACTTGGAAAATAATATTAAGCTCTTTACGAACAAGATTGCATCAAATGAACTGCATCATTAAGACAGCTTTTCTTGATGATATCATGCTATTATACTGCCTTGCAGGTCTAGTGGTCGCAAGCACCTTGAGCTCCTTCGGGTTCAATTCCCGGGACTACTAAAGTGTTGTTAGGTTTTTTCATAAGAAATTTCTCCGAATTTCTACGGAGCATGGATTTGTACCCAGCTACCGCTACCGCTAGACCAACGAGACAGTAAACATACAGGGTGTATACAAACCTTCATGAAACCGTCAACCAATTTTATCCACTTAGTTATTAGCATCGACGCGACGTCCGACCCGTGCCGTGGTTGTTTTGATCTTTGTTAGTTATTATTTACTAACTACCTCCCATTTTGTTTTAAAATATTTGTGTGAACGATAAATTATCTATGTTTACCTACATTAGTATTAAGATAGCTTTTAAGTGTTTCAACATCCGGACAAACCTACTGAGGTTTTTGTGATGTTTCTGTTTATTTTTTGTTTTGTTCTTTATTTAATAAACAAAAAAAAAACATTATGTACATCAAACTACGTGACGTGTCTGCAGATTTCTCTAGGGGCATTATTTAAGATGAATCCATCCATCCAAATCCATCTTGCGCTGCATGCCCTGACACCTGCACACTTGACGATCTAATGACTGCATCAGCGAGTGGAGTTCGCGTAGCTGAATATTGGGCCAAATTTATTTAATTTATTTAATGTGTTTTGTGAAGATTTGCCATCAACACGCTAAGAAGAAGATTTAAGATGAAAATGCAGAATTATATTTGAATGGAAAATGGCAGCCTCTAATCCCTCTTAACAGTCAACTACTTTCTCACTGCTAATAATAGATTTCTTCTCATATAAATAAAGAGTGATCGTAATTAGAGATCTAAAACTTAATTTAATATGAGTAAAAGCTTCCTCGAGATTTCTCAGAACATGCTCACAATAATTATCACAAATATTACTCTGCCTTTCTTAGAAATTCCTTACCTTACAAACTTATTTAAGTAATTAACTCAAGAAAGTTCTAGTGTTTCCATTGCAACCACGTGAGCTATTGAGTGTGAGCACGTTCGGTTCTCGGAAACAACAATTATTAATTAAAATCATAAATCGCTTTTCCTTTACCATAAACTTGTATCGAACTCATAGAGGTAGTATTAGACGAGAGACGCCTAGCACGTTTGCATCAAAGGGTTCTAGGAACCCGACGTTTGACGTACGTCAGAATCATGTTACGTAAAGTCGGGTACCTAGTTCAGCTGAACTGATTTCTGGTGAGGCACTTCGAGAAACCTGTCAGAGTAATAACAGCCGCACAAGTCGATCGGAGGTTGGTATATGGAAGGTTGACGAGGATCGCAAACTTCGTGAGTTCTCGTAGCCCATTCGCCAAGGCGACGACGACGGTAGGCTCGCGGTGTTTTTCCACGGGGCGGTGCAGTATACATTAGATACCTATTTTTCATCCGTGGTATAAGGAGTATCTCCGTATCTTGAAAAGCACTGATTCCGGCTATCATTAGTAAGTCTTTTTCACTCGTTAGAAGTAGTTAGTACTTGAAAGTCTGTCAATCAAATATGTAGTAACTAGGTTGTGTACGCCAGACTGGTAGTCGCTCCATGTAAAATACTGAAAAAATTATAAAATTGGGGAAATGCTAGGTAGATGATGTCTTCGAGACAGACTAGACTTAATTTCTATTTCAAGACCATAGGCAAGTTTATGTGTCTAATACGCTAAGATTTCTCAGTCGTGAATGACATAATTATTGTATTGATGCATGTTTAACTCTGGTTTTTGATCAGAAGGTACGCCTTACAAAATTGAAATTATCTTGTTGTGTTAAGATCGATGTGAGAGATCGATATATTTTTAAAAGGGAGGTGTTTTTGGGCTGGTATTTTTTAACCTAGTTCTTCTCTTGTATTTGTACAAGCCAATGATAAATAGGACATTATTTAACATGGTGAAATAAAAATTACAATGATTTGCCAGTGATTTTATTTAAAAAACATCCTTATTTCATATTTTATGAGCTAGATTTTATTTAAAGGTTTACAAAACCACTTCCATAAGACATTATTGATACTCAGCTTCTCCAGAACGCAAACATACTTTTTTTGTCGTCTTATATAAACGCGAAATGATACGTAACATAAAATGGTGTTAGACTGGTGTCAAAAAGCTCTCACGGTGACTTGTAAGAGTGAATTACATTGTTCTCTTCTTTAGTGCTCTACGGACAGACGACTTCTAATTTGCTTTGCCACACTTACAGCAGAGTATGTAGCAATGTTACATTATGCATTTTTTGGAATAGCGTGGTGAAGGCAATTGAATAAAAACAACTTTAAGCTTAAGACTGTCCATTAATTTTCATGATTTAAGGTACAAGTTGGTTGCTGACTGCACGCAGCAGCAGCAGACGACGTGTCGCAGCGCCACTACTGGTTTCTACGTATTTCTATGAAATTCCCTCCGTAGTTAGCGACATGAAGCTAGCGACGCGTCGTCGAGCGGCAGACGTCAGTGTCGTCCGACCGCAGATCAGTAGTGCCGCTATCGCCGGAACAACGACACGTCGAGCGTGTTTAGAGTTATTGACTAATAGTTATTAGCAGTCGGGTTCGAAATCATGACTGCAGCGACATGACGCGACGACGTGTCGTGACGACATGAAGCGACGACATGTCGTCTGCTGCTGCTGCGCGCAGTCAGCTACCAATTTGTACCTTTACTGTCCGATCCCAAAAATCGTACCTGTACAATTTTCACACTGGTGAATTTCAATTTAGTTAAAATGGCAAGACTACGTCATTGGTCAAGTAGTTGCAAGCGCTCCTGAAAATGGTATTGGGTTGCTCTAATTGAATTAAGTTGTTACAGAATATTTAGATGACAAGTCAATAGAACCTGTAAATTGTAAGCTAGATTAATCGACTTCGCTCATTGTAAGACATTTGCACGCCATGTTATGGCAGGGTATGCTGAAACAATTTTTTACTGTAACATCTTATATACCATATTCTGGCAAATAAAATATTTTGATTTGATTTGATTGATAATAGATATTTGTAAGCTAAAGCCACGGTGTCTGGTTGTGTGTTCGGTTGATGAAAATAAGGGCGACCTTATTGTCATCAACTGAGCCAAGTTATGTTTAAGTCCTTTATAATAGGAGGTGACTCTTATTACCTAAGACTTAATCATAACTATCGAAACGTGGGTATACTTCTACCTATCCCTTTGGGAATACGAACTTAATGTTCAGTCATGTTGTTATTGTTAAAAGTGGCCTTTAGTGTAAAGCATTTACGATGCCGACTGTACACTTCTAGTGTTCTAGTTATAGTTCTTCTAGCTAGCTTGTTTGTGGTACTGAGAAACTAGACGACCGCGACGCGACGAATAATGTTACTACCAGGTATTTTAGAACTGGAAAGGAGTTTAGAAAATAGTTTAGGTTTAAACATTCTAACCCTTTGCTACAGAGTGTGGTTTAACTACAGGTTAAGGGCTATTGTTTGGGGAAAACAGTACACGTTAATTTAAGATTACTGTTAAACCATGTTTCTCTGTTTACTGTTATAATCGGAGTTTTATTTGTAGATTGAGTAAATGTTATAACTTCAATGCGTCTGTAGCATTGAAGCTATCAAAATCAAAAGTCATTTATTTAAACTAGGCTGATAATCAGCACTTTTCGAACGTCAAAATTTACTTTACTTTACTATTACATTTTTATAAGACAGTCCCCCAAAACGCCCACCCATCGACACTTCCTAGTTTTTAGATGGAAAGAAGAAGTGGCGGAACAAACTCTCCAGCACACATTTGTCTGTTAGGTTGGTTAGAAGAACCATATGACGACTGTATATCTGCCCTTCACAACCCAGTTAGTACTGATTAGGTAGGGGACACTAACGATACGGTTGGTCCATAAATTTAAAGGCGCTCAGCGAGCTATGGAGCGAGCTATGCTAGGGGTCTCTCTCAGGCATCGCATCCGAAATGAGGTGATCCGACAGAGGACCAGAGTTGTCGACATAGCTCACAGAATAAGTAAGCTGAAGTGTCAGTGGGCCGGCCATATTAGTCGCAGAACCGATGACCGTTGGAGTAGACGTGTTCTTGAGTGGAGACCGCGAATCGGCAAGCGTAAGGTGGGACGCCCGCAGGCTCGGTGGAGCGATGAACTTCGCAGAGTGGCTGGTAACAACTGGATGAGAGTTGCCGAAAATCGAGTTGAGTGGCGTAAGATTAAAGAGGCCTATATCCAGCAGTGGATTGCAATAGGCTGATGATGATGATGTAGGGTATATGATACCAGATTGTCGGGTCCCTGACTACCTGACAACAGCTGTCAAAGATCTACAAGTGACAGTACAGCTGCTGTCAACAGGCTGGCAGGCACGGAGGAAACTCGATATGCAATGGATGGCAAGTACAGCCTAACCTGAAGATTGACCCGTGGGGCTGTTATAATGTAAACAAGAGTGTCTCTAAACAAAACAATCAATCAATCAAGAAGAAAATAAGAACGAAGCAAAACGATAGAGTTTGCTGTGCTTTTAAAGCTTAAAAACGCATACAATAATATGTTTATCGTTTCAGTAAATGTATGGTTTATTGCCCAAGCAACAACCTGAGCGTTTAGCCAGGCAACATTGTATACACCTCTATTGCTTAACTGTATTCTTTCTTATATTGCTCGTTTATAGCAGCTGCTAGCTACAACTTAGTGACGATATAAAGCTAATAAAGTGTTCATAACGAGACAAGCATTAAAAGTGTTCATAAAACCTTGTTAAGTTGCAGTCTTAGGTACGCGTTACAATGTTATACCTACTGGAACGACAAACTGTGTTCTTTCAACACTACAGTCAGTATCCAGCAATTCCTGACCCCTCTTCATTAGCCTCTCCACCTCTTTTTTCTTAGTACCCCATGTTCTCAAGCGAAGCTGGGCATAGACTGCAGTACTGTTTACAAACTTACCAAAATTCGTTCCAAAGCAACCAAGTATTGTTACAGAAATTCCTGCCTTTAAAATCAGATGTTTGAAGATTGTACTCTATCACAATGTTGAACTATTTAACCCAAATGTTGACTGGTAGGAAATGCCTTGTGACATTGAGTTGTACTTTACAATACATTGCACATTGCCTCCAGAATGGATGACCGATGGGGCTGAAAGGACCGATGACCTGGTGAAGGTTGCGGAGATCCACTGGTTGGGAGACGCACGGACCGGTCAATGTGGTGACACTTAGGGGTGGCCTATGTCCAGCAGTGGACGTCTTTTGGTTGAAATGACGATGATGATGATAATAACAATAAAGTTGTTTTGCTTTGAAATGGAACATGGAAGCAAAATACTTTGGTTTGATTGTTTCGCAAATCATGATATTATACATGTTCTGAACCTCGCGCATTCCCATGAGGGCAGGCTTGGCAGAAACAACGCAATACATTGCACACGTGATCCCTGAGGTGGCTACATTCTTGCCGAGACATTCCGAGGAATGGAAAGTGTGTGCGTATAGCCGCTCGTGTAGCTAACTTTACGCGTGTTCAGTCAAGAGCGCTAATATGTGTATATGTAGCAATATTTTGGAGCAATTTTCACCTACTGCATTGATTTCATTTTCATGTTACGTAACGTAAGTAACAGTTTGGCACCCATATTACCAGAACACCAACCTCACTGAATAAGTAAGCTGAAGTGGCAGTGGGCTGGCCACATTCGCCGCCGAACCGGTGACCGTTGGAGTATACGTATTACGCGTAAGGTGGGACGCTCTTAGGCTCGGTAGAGCGTTGATCTTCGCGGAGTGGCTGGTAACAACTAGATGAGAGTTGCTGAAAATCGAGCTGAGTTGCGCAAGATTGGGTAGGCCTTATGCCCTTATGCCGATCGCTCCCACAGATCATAGGATATCTAGCAGTGGTAATCATAATCATCATCATCATCAGCCTGTTGTGGTCAATAGGCTGATGATGATGATGATTACCAGACATAAAATATCTCAAAGATGTAATCGTTATATCACGAGAAATTCCCGTAATTGTACTTTTCCAAGTGTATACATATTACTTACTGTAAGTGAATGTGCAGCCTCGCACTCACCCTGCCTTGGATTGTCTCGGCATGAGTGTACAGCCTTTACATACACGGGTTTCCTACTCCCCTTGCTTCGTCCTTACATTCCGTGTTATACACGGGCATAACTTCCACTACGCATGGTCCGCTACCCACATAATAATATAAATTAGTTAACAATGTCATCGGAGCAATGTTACTGTTTTACTAATTTGACCACAAACACGTCAATTCAAATAGAAGTACAATGTTCGAATTACTGATTACCAAATTCTCTGACGTGAATTCTGTTGGGATTTGCATCGAAACAAATGCATCGAAATTAGGTATTTATGCTGACGAGCTTTCACAATGTCGTTTTAACGTTGCAGTGTTAGTTAAATTCGTTGGTGGACGGAATTCAAATGGTTAAAATGTTTAGTTTATGTTACGTACAAAGGAAATTGTGAACGAATTGTGTTGCAAATTGCAACTGAGTGACTAACTCAAATTACTTTATGAGTTTTAATGTGTGCTTTGTAGCAGTATTTTTTTGTGTCTTGTTGTTTGGTCCAGTTGCATGTTTATCTGTTTTTTACCGATTGTACTTCGGTGAGTGTGCCCACGAACTACACGAGCTTATTCTTTCCTTCTTCCATCAGGATTCCCGACATACTGCAAGTTATAAAAATTTTTTTTTTTTCATTTTTAGTTATAATAAGTACCTATAATTCAACCAAGAAACCTAACCCTTAACCTTCCTTCCCCTATTTTAGCATTCAACTCTTAACCGTTGAGGAGTACCTAGAACCTTCCATTATCAGCTCATCAACATGAAGACAAGTGATGACTGCTAGATGCGAATACTTAAATAGGATTGATAGAGGACTTACTTGGCGTCGGAAAAAGCACGCAACACGTAATACGTGTCTATATATTATTTCCTATATAACAACTAAAAAAATGTGTATTGTACATTTATCTGCATACCCCCTCAGAGCATACAGGCGTGATGTTACGTCATGATTTAAATGTATATTTAATAAACATCCAAGCGATTCCAGCAATTACGACAGATTTGCCGTCTATTTTTGAAGAGTTCCATTGTATATCTCCGAAGATCAGCACCAGATCTTCACCAAATTAAAATGGGACCACCTCAGGAGTATACTCTTTCAAAAAAAAAAAAAAATTGAGAATCGGTCCACTAATGGGGGAGAAATCAGGTAACATACATAAAAAAAAAAATACATACACACGAACATAGTAACCTCCTTTTTTGAAGTCGGTTAAAAATTGGAAACGCTAAAACCGAAACACTGAATAAAATGTCGGGTAAAGAAAATGTTGTTATTTTTCTGGAACATTCAATGTAGTTAATGTTATTCATCCTATAATCTTCCACGTGGATCTCTCTTTTTTCGTAAAAAAGGCTTGAATCGAACAAAATTCCGACTTGTAGGTATATAAGCCAGCACATCAATGTACTACAATCTGTACAGTTTTTGGCACGCAAAGGAGTTTAATGCGTTTTACCTTAATTAATTCAGGAATTTACGTGTATTATGTGATGCTCTATAAACGTTCGTCTAGCCTCGGTTTTCTTCACATGTTTTTATTTTTCACCCTGCCTTGGTATGTTACGGGGATATTATGTACTGACCTTGCAGCTGCTAGGTTGAAATGTAACTGGGCTGGGCTGGTCGGTCACATTTGCCACAATATATCGGAGTAGCAATGTGCAAAATAACCTGGCTTGTAAATAGCAGGAAACGACAAAGCGTCAGGCCTAATAGGCGGGATGAGCTGGTTTCTTCTTCAAAGGATCACGCAAATGGCCTGCTAATAGTAATTGCCCTAGATTTCTCTTAAATTGCCTCATTTATCCTAAAATCAACACTAAAACGAAACAGCATCGCCCCGAAAATAATACAAAAGCGAAATAACATCTCCACAGAAACTGGACGTAACTTTAATAGAATGAACGTCGGTCCGCCCGGCACGCGAATTGCAATGTCTCTGAATTGCAGGTAGGTACCACTAGTACTCCACTCAGACTTGCCGGAAAGAGAATGAAATTAACGCCATTTTCTGGGTGAATATGTAGGAGATTATAGCCGGAAAACAGTGTGGTTTAGGTGCGATTTGAAATAATCAGTAGTGGTGTTTACAATATAGTCACCTTTCGTACGGGACTACTATAATTTATGAGGCAATTTGAAAAGTACTAGAAAGTAAAATGCCGGCCGATGGGGCCGAAAAGTTCTGGAATGGCGACCGCGAACCGGAAGACGTTGCGTTGGAAGGCCTCCCACTAGGTGGACCGATGACCTGGTCAAGGTTGCAGGAACCCGCTGGATGAGAGACGCACGGGACCGGTCAATGTGGTGACGCCTGGGGGAGGCCTATGTCCAGCAGTGGACATCTTTTGGCTGAAATGATGATGATGATGATGAGAAAGTAAAATAATATATTTTTTATACGCGTTGATCACTAGGTACATCAGTTTAAAATGAAGCAGGCTATTAGAAAAAACCTCTAAAAAGCAGAACAATGGATTAGCGTCACTTCATCTCAGTTTTAGCACCAAATCCCGAATCGAGGTAATACGAACATGGCCTATGTTCGTCCTCGTTTCCTCCTCCTCAATCATACGCCATTCGAATCGATTCTCAGCAACTCTCATCCAGCTGCTACCAGCCACCTTGCAATAATTGTCGTTCCACCGAGCCGGAGGGTGTCCCACCTTACGCTTGCCGATTAGCGGTCTCCACTCAAGTACACGTCTACCCTAACAGTCATCGTTTACTTTATTTATTAGGGAAAACAAACAATTACACATTATGAATTACGGGGGGGGGGGGGGGGTGTTATTCGATGATTATCCACCCACCAAAAAAAATTAAAAAAACAGCTTCCTTATTCTGTTAGCCATGTTGACAACTCTGGTTTTCTGTCCGATCACTTCGTTCTGGATGTGATCCGTCAGAGAGACTCCAAGATTAGTAGGATAGACCCGAGTTTGCTATGACAGCAAAGTCGGGTCTATTCTACTAATATTATAAGCGCGAAAGTTTATAAGTATGCATGTATGGATGGATGTTTGGTACTCTTTCACACAAAAACTACTGCACGGATTTGGATAAAATTTAGTACACAGATAGTTCATAACCTAGATTAACACATAGGATAGTTTTTATCTCGATTTCATCTTCCCGTGGGATAATTTTCGAGTTGTAGCGGGCGAAGTCGCTGGCAACACCTAGTTGAAACGAAAAAAAAACGATGAAATCGGCTGCTTCAATAGAAGTAAAGACGATCCGTTCTACAAATTAAAACACTAATTAATTTTCATGAAATCAGGAAACTTTATCCGTAGGAAACATTTACCTATGAAAAATATAAAAATATTATCGTCGTTAAATTAACTATAAATGGAAATATAAATTAT
This sequence comes from Diarsia mendica, assembly GCA_949316265.1. Classification (NCBI taxonomy): domain Eukaryota; kingdom Metazoa; phylum Arthropoda; class Insecta; order Lepidoptera; family Noctuidae; genus Diarsia; species Diarsia mendica. Next base: position 2,828,634 of record OX438888.1, on the reverse strand, counting down.
TTTCCCTCAAGCTATTGCTGATGGTAATAACTTTGCTTCTGATATTTTTTTATCATAATTAATTTTATGTACGTCCTCAACACTTAATGAAATTTTTTCACATTAATTCTTTTAGCTGGTAGGTAGATTAATATAATTTTGTTAGCATATTTTCAGAATGATGTCCTATATACTAATAATTCTATATTTTAAACATGAAGCATGTGTGGTGTAACTCTGAATGATAAATTGAGAAATGAGGCTTACGAGGACGTTGCAGTTTAAAAGAAGATGGTAGTGATAAATATTGAAAAGAGTATGCATAAGTGGATTAAGTGGGTTGCTCATGTAAAGAGGATCAGTAAAATTTGATTAACGAAAGACAACACACAAGAACACACAGACACACATGAAGAGAGATGTGAGTGGCAACGCCGGGAGGGGACGCCTTAGAAGCACATAATTAAACTGACCTTATTGGTGATGTTCTTCAGAAAAGACAGATGTGTAGTATTCGCAACCGTCGTGTGAGTATGATCAGATATATGAATGTAGATGAGACAATATAAGGAGTATGCAAGTATCGAAAATCATCAAGGAGTGTCAGACTTCTACTGACTAAAAACCGAACCCATGTTCCTTCTTTGCCCTTGTGCCGAGGCCACGTCATCTAGTACTAAAATCCGCGGCCTTCTGTCTACCCTTTTGGATAACAGCGTGAGTTTATGTATACCTATATGTATTTGTATGTGTTTATCTTTTATGCCATAGGTTTTTGTGAATAGACAATCAACCCAATAATTCCTTAATAAATTATTGACAGACGCATTTTAATACTGCGCCTCGCAGAACACCAACATCAGTGTTCGGTATTCATTCTGATGGCCTCTCCAGAAACATACGACCCCATCAGTTAGCATCGACCTTCTAGGCAACAATGTAGCAAAGCTGTAAAAATCGGATATAAATTCGTTTACCATCATTTATTCATTCCCTATTCCACCCTCCATAACTATTAAACGGCTAAATCAATTTTCTTCCAACTAATTAACCTTTCAAAAAAAAAAACAAAATTGGTTTCTGCGTTCGGGAGCTACGATGCCACAAACAGACACACACACAGAGAGACACCCGGGCCCGTCGTTTTTGCGTTGGGGGTTAAAAACAAACATATTTTTATCTAACTCTGTAATAGACAGCTACTATCTTTCATACTTAATCCTATACATGTCCCGAACTCACCACGTCACCAAAAACGAGGGTATTATTACCAAAGCCGAAGAGAATTTATCACTTTACACATGACTAGCCATAACCTATCTGTCGGTCTCAATATGAGCCGAATGACCGTTTTATTACTTGTTTACGACTATATTTATGGCGCCGTAAATATGTATTGATATGTTGACACATATAATATGGTGACGAACAAGGAAGTATGGTTAGGGAAGATGATCAAGTACGTGTTTTGCACGTTCAAGTTATGCGTTTTTTATGGGCGGAAACGTGTTAAAAAGCGGTCATGTATATCTACATTTTTCAGTAATTATTCGACAGTACAATGCATCTTTTATAACATTAATAAATTAAGAATGCATCCAGGATGCTCTTGTGACTGTCATGGCGCGGAAGTGTGTCAGGAATGTTCGCAGAGCCTCGCACAGATGATTTCCACGCTATCATGTCAAAGAAAGCGACCTCCTTACCGTAATAAATAAATAAATACAGCGCCTGCATGCTAGTCACCACAGCATTTGGACGATGCTTGCTGCCAGACCGGACTGCCCTTTCCAGAGATACTGGGTCCCCACAAAGTATTTAGCAGTTCTTTCTGATTGTCATAGGTCTGAACAATAATAATAACAACAACACGAACCAACCTATTTAGTTAATTACCACTGTTAACGTAACATCACGCCTACCGTTACTATCCACATAACGTAACCATTGTTACCAACATTATAATACTAACAAAATTATGGACGATGTATTCTGAAATACATCGTCCATAATTTTATTGATGAAAACGATAATTTTGATGATGAACGCCTACCGTGTTCATACGAGCTCCGTGTACAAAAATAATTTTAAAATAGTTAAACTAATATTTTATCAAGTATTTGTGAAGATTAAGATTCAGTGTTGCGTAAATCCCACTACACAAAGTTTGTGATCAAAAATTTAAATGTCTAATACCAGAAATAACTAAAAATAACAAGTGACATCAAACAGCTAAATTAGTGAAACTTTCTATAATATTATCACACCAAAACACATTAAATACCCTAAAGAAGAAAACAGCAAAAAAGGTCGAAGAAATATCATGTACAAGTGAGTGTATTTTTGAATATTACTCCAAAACATTCCGTTGAGTAAAACATAACACGGATTCTCTTTGTGTGATTCAAAACTGACCTTTGGACCTCAATGAATGACCAACGAATTTTTCACCCGTACTGCAGCAAGAAGTAATAACTTATTTCGACGAAGTTTACTAATGTTCAGTTGGCGGCACGGTCGATACACTCGACTTGAGCGACAGTGACTGCGCGTTCTAATCTCAGTGGCACATGACCACTTTTTGAGAATCTTCACCAATATTTGTTACAACAAAATGAGTTTTTTCGAGAATATTACTCTGCGACGAACCCGTACGAAATCACTAACAGGCAACGAAGATGTCAGTACTAACGACATTAGTTGTAACAACACGACACTAGATGGCACCACCAACAGCATGCCAAACATATCGGATGACGAAGAGATTGATAAAGTACGAGAATTACAGCGAGAAATCGGAGAACTAAAGTCACAACTTTTGGCAGCCCATGACGAGGTAAACAATTTGTCAATAGAAAATAGCGAGTTAAAACAGACCATTGATACTATAAATAACAAATATCAACTAGTGAAGAACGCAACAAGAAGGCTAACCAGCGAAACTGGAACTCCGAAAAAGAATGTGAGATTGTCTACTCCCTACAAAGAACAGCATTCTACAATTCAATTGGACCTAACGCAAAATACTGTACAAGGAGGCCACAAACAAGGATCTACGTCTTATAATAGAGTAAAAACTAGATTGACGTTAGATACAGAAACTACTGGAAATCATCAGAAAAATGATAACAACTCTTCTCAAATCCAAGCCAAGAAGAATAAATTGTGTTTAGTAAGCAGTAATAAGACTAACAACGTATTATCCATAGCACAGAATGCCTTTCCGAACCATCAGATATGCCACTATATTACAACTAACTGTGGAATAAGTACGCTTGTTAGTAATCTAGACTCAAAACTAACTAATTATACTATGCAAGACTATTGTGTAATTCTTATAGGTAGTGAAGATTTTAATAGAACTAACAACTATTCAGACCTAATTTCTAACATTAGGGAAAACCTTTTAAATAATATATATATAATTTTATGTCTGCCTACATATAAGTGTAATGACCACTCTAGTATGTTTAACTGGAGAATTGAAATGTTCAATTCCCTATTATATCATGACATGCAAATTTATGACTATGCTGTAATATTTGACTCTAATTTAGACTTATTATATGATTATATCATGTTTTCTACACTCGCGAGCAAGCAAATCGACTCAAGCCTTGTAGGCGCACACATACATTGATAAAACTAAAAATATGAATGGAAATTATAAAAATGATATGTCATTCGAAAGCTTAAGATGTCAGCTTTAATTTGATATCTTTATCATTGAAATCCATCCATATTTTTTTTAAATAAATGGTGTCTGAACGCAAGAGTAGGAAAAACAGGAATTTAGGGAAAAGGGTATGGGTCTCGTATTTTACAAATTTGTTAAAAATAAAATTAATAAATTTAAATCAATACTTCGTATTGCCCCCTCTTGCCCTAATTACAGCCTGCAGTCTGTTTTTCATTGACCTTATCAATTTTTTGACATTTTCTTGAGGAATGCCGTCCCACTCCTCTAATAATGCTGTCTTTAGCTCGTCTACGGTTGAAGGGACTGGATTCCTGGCCCGAACTCTTCTTTTAAGCTCGTCCCATAAGTGCTCGATGGGATTCATGTCAGGACTGAGCGCAGGCCAGTCCATCGTGCGTAATTCGACCTCTTCCAGAAACTGTCGAGTGACTCGTGCCGTGTGGCAGCGGGCATTGTCGTGCATTAACACGAAGTCTGCACCGACAAACCCTGCGTAGGGCACAACATGATTTAGTAGAATGTCGGTGATGTACCGATCAGCTGTTAGCCCGCCTCCTCGGCCGCCCCCAGGCACGAAAACAAGTTCGGTTTTTCCCTCTAAAGAAATACCAGCCCACATCATGCAGGAACCGCCGCCATATGCCACTGTTTCAGCGAAACAACATTGGGCAAATCGTTCCCCCGGACGCCTGTAGACTCGGCCTCTCCTGTCACTGCCATGTAGACACATTCTGCACTCATCAGTAAACAGGACCGATCGCCATTGCGCAACGCTCCAATTGAGATGCTCTCGAGCAAATTGAAGGCGCGCTTGTCGGTGGCCTGCAGTCAATTTAGGGCCCGTCGCAGGTCTTTTTGGCGTCAAGCTGGCTTCCTTCAAGCGTCTTCTCACTGTCCACTCGCTGACAGATACTTGTCGTACACGTCTCAGTTCTTGCTGCACATCAACGCCCGTAAGGTGTCGATTGCGCAGAGAGGTTGAGACAACGAAGCGGTCGTCTCTCTCTGAAGTGCACCGGTGGCGGCTCGTTCTTGGTCTCCGATTGAAGGCACCAGTCTCTTGGAACCGTCTGTATACTCGGGATACAGAAGACTGGCTCAAGTGGAGCTGGGCAGCGACTGCTCGCTGACTTAACCCTTGTTGCAACAAGGCAACCACTTGAGCGGCTTCTTCTGGTGTGGTATCCATGGTTTAGCGAAAACAAGGAATGCAATTTACGGAGATGTGTACCGGTCAACTTGTAACAAGCGACTGATAAGGTAACTTACGTGGAAAATTCGCGCTGCGCCCCCGCAAGGGGGCGCGGCGAGCGGTCCCGGGGCTACGCCCCCTGGCCGCGGAGGCCTTACCTCGGCCCGTTAATACGGGCCCGTCATCTTGTTGCCATTGTATGGCTGGGCCTAGTGGACATGTATCCGCAATACATGCCCATGTGTGTGGTTGCTGTGAGAGTTTCTTCAGGCGCGCCACAGTGTCGGTACACCGACACTGCTTGCTTCACAGCACCCCGGCGGTCCGTCCCCGCCGAGTGAGACCTCCGGTTACCCGGGGGAGGCCCAGCGGAGGACGACCAGCGGCGGTGGTGCCGACTTACGACGCACCTTCAGTGAATGTGTGGCTCCCGTCCGTCCCGGTTCCAGAGCTGGCCGGTTGCGGTCCGGACTAAGGGGCCGTCGTGTGTGTGTGGGCGGCATTGTGTTGTGTGTCACCGTCCAGTGTTTGCGAGAGGTCAAGGGCCCGCAGCCATGACCCACGCGTGAGTCTACGTGAGTGTAGAGAGGTGTCTGTGTGTGTTAGTTGTGTGACATGCCTATATTAACTTAGAACACGCCACAACAACTAGGTGTGCGTCTTTAGGTAGAGTCGTGTTGTTAAGGTAAGCTGTGTGTAGCCTGGGACAGCTTACCTTGGAGTCACAGCCGGAGTGGGGTCACTGTCCGCTACCAGGTCGCGGGGGAGGGGCCTCGCATCGGGGGGGCGCGCATGCCAGGGCGCAATGTGCTTGACATGGGGCCAAGCAGACGCGTCGGCACGCGCGAACATCACCGTTGCAAGGCGGCGGATGAAGGCGTCCAGGCTCTCAGTCCCGAGATCACGTTGTATGACGTCATTCCTCACGTAGCGAGGGGCACCGACGATTGTCCGCAGCGCAAGGTTCTGCTGCGCGCGGAGGAGCTGCCTGTGGCCCTCGCTCGTGAGGGCATACCAGGCTGGGGTGGCGTAGGTCAAGACTGAGCGTACATATGTTTTATACACGCCCAGCTTGACACGCAGCGGGAGGCGGGGGGACGAGAGCACTGGCCGGAGTAGGTTGCGGGCAACCCTAGTCCGTGCCACGACCTGGCGGACATGTGAACCCATGGTGAGCCGACGGTCGATGGTGACACCCAGGTACTTCACCCGGGGCGACCACTCGACGTCGGCGCCTTGTAGCGTCAGGGGTGGTGGGAGGCGCGCGAAGCCGGTGACCATCGCCTGCGTCTTACCCACGTTAACCGATAGCCGCCACTTGGACAGCCAGTCTGGCAGCAGGTCTAGCGCGCGCTGCATCTTGGACGCCGCGTGCTTCGCGTTAAGCGATGTAGTGATGTACGCGGCGTCGTCGGCGTACAGCGCGAGCATCGCCTCTGGCGTAGTGGGGATGTCGTCGGTGTAACGTGAGTAACACGGCGGCGACACACAGCTGCCCTGCGGCACGCCGGCCCTCACTGGGCGGGCGCTGGAGAGCGCGCCATCGACCACCACACGGAAGCTCCTGTCAGAGAGAAAGGACTGAATCACCTTGACAACGCGGCGAGGCGCGTCGGACGTCGAGAGTTTGTATATTAGGCCGTCGTGCCAAACACGGTCGAAGGCCTTCTCCATGTCGAGGAATACCGCAACCGAATACTCCTTCTTGTTTCTAGCCTGAGCCAGCTGGTGCAGTACCCTCGACAGCTGAAGCGTCGTGCTATGTTCCGACCTAAACCCGAACTGTTCGGGCCGCGGGTCGATGTGCGGCTGGAGATGCCGCAACAGGAGTCTCTCAAACACCTTGGAGATGGTCGCTAGCAGCGTGATGGGCCGATAGCTCTCCGGCTTCAGGATGTTTTTCCCCGCCTTAGGCAGCATAATGACGCGCCCTTCCTTCCACGATGCCGGGAACGTCCCGGTGCGCAGTATCGCGGTGAACAGCCGCGCCAGGGCCGCAATCATGCGGAACGGCAGTTGGCGCAGCACCGCGTTTGTGATACCGTCAGCACCGGGAGCTTTCCTCGGCTTTGTTCTCAGAATGGCGCGTCTGACTGCCCCAGGCGAGAAAAATATAGCGTCTTCTTCGGGGGCTATCGGCGTTGCGAAATATTCCCCAAGGTGTCTCTCGACTGTTGCGACATGGTCGACGTCGCTCGTCGGATTCGGTCGGAACTGACGCTCCAGGTGTTCGGCGAAGACCTCCGCCCGGTCGTCCGCTACATACTTAAGCGCCCCGCCGCTGTCCTGTAGAGGGCGAACCGGGGCCGGGGTAGTAGTGAGCTGGCGGCAGAGTCTGTGGGCGGAAGGCCAGCTGTCGGCCGCCGCCGCTATGCGGTCCTCCCAGCCCTCGGCTTCCCGGCTCCGCAACTCGGCCTTTATCGTCTCCGCGAGACGGTTGACTCTCTTTTTGATAGATGGGCATCTTAGTTGTTGCCACTGCTTGCGAAGGCGCCTCTTCTCGGCGATCATCCGCTGTAGGTGCGCGGGGAGGGGCGGTCTGTGCCCGGTTCCCTGCGGCACAAGCGTAGTCGCCGACTCTAAGGCGCTACGTATGCAAGCAGTGACTTCGTCTGCAGTCTGGTTGACGTCTGCGGAGGTAATCACGGGCCGAGTCGGAGTGGTGGACTCAGTCCTCTCTCTGAAGGCTTCCCAGTCAGTCTTCCGACGTGGCGCTAAGGACGGCAGTCGGATCGGCGTACCTGCGAGGACGACGAGGACAGGGTGATGGTCACTCCCCATCTCGTCGTCGAGCACTTGTTGGGTGATCTGGCATGTTAGCCCACGGTGGGCTACGATGTCCAGCACATCTGGCATGCGGCTGGCAGCGTCCGGGTAGTGGGTGGGCGCCTCTGGGCCGGACACCGTATACCCGTGGGCTTCGGCATCCGCGTAGAGTCGTCTCCCCGCTGTGTTCGTCTTGGCGGAGTTCCACGCCGGGTGCTTGCAGTTTAAGTCACCAGCGAGGATCGTCGCGTTGTGGGCCTCAAGTAGGGCCCCCAGCTCCCTCCCGACAAAGTGTTCGATAGGAGGCCGGTAGGCCGCGTAGATGGCGAGATCCTCGCCGGCAAAGTGCAGCTGGACACCCAGCGCGTAGAACGTGCCCGGTGACGGCACAGGGAGCTCTTGATGGACGACTCTACGTCTTACCAGTACCGCCAGACCACGGTAGCTCGTGTTGGTAGCCGACCTCTCATCTTTCCTGTACGCGAGGTAACCCGAGACCTTTAGTTTGTCCCCAGGCCCCAGGAACGTCTCACTTACTAGCGCCACGTCGATGTCTTGTTCTTTGAGGAGACGGCGGAGGGGGGCGACCTTGCCTCGAAGACCGCGAGCATTCCAATGAATCATTCTTAGCGGCCTAGCCATCATACAGGGCGAGTAATTCGACCAGGCCGTCAAGAATGATTGGCCTCGCGTCTGTCCCTTCGGCTTTGGCTTTTAGAAGCCTCCTCAAAAGCTGGATGGCACAGGCTGTGAAATCCTTGTAGCTTTCGGTGTTTGTTTCGGCGCCGGCCGGTTTGGCAGCGCTCGGCTTGGCCCCACGGGTCGGGGGCTGTGCCAGCGCCTGCGCTTTGCCGGCGCCTGTTGTTGGCCTTACATTTTCATCATGGGCGGCCTTTATTTCCGCCACAATTGGTGCTGGGTCGTCAGCCTATGATAAGGTAAACCGGATGTGGAGGGGTTTTATAGCGGGAGCAGGTAGCGCAAGTCGTGGATTCCTAATGAGGTAATTTACGCTGACGGCCAATTAAAATGCGTCAATAAATCAGCGCTTAGTTTTTTTTTAAGGTATTGATGTTAATTGAAAGCATAATTCTTCAGCTTTCGAATGACATATCACTTTTATAATTACCATTTATCGTTTTAGGAAAATCAATGTATAATGTGCGCCGTCAAGGCTTGAGTCGATTTGGTTGCTCGCGAGTGTAGTAACAGCGGTAGGTTAAACAATTGTGGAATGACAAACATTTTTGACAATTTAAAATATAATATTATGGACTATGGCAATTCAAAATTAATATAATTCCTGAAACTGAAACGGATCCTAAAATTCAGAATTCCTCGAGGAAATCAGATTTTTTTCGTATATAAAAGTATAAACATCCTTCACCAAAACATAAATGGACTTGCCAAGAAAATGGATTTATTACCTATATCTCTGTCGTCACTAGAAAACGCAAAAAATCCAGTAGATGTCGTATGTCTCACAGAGCATAATATGCTGAATACTGATACCGATTTAATCAATATTCCTAATTTTGTTCAAGGGTCCTTCTTCTCAAGGAATAATCGCCGAGGGGGCTCATGTATCTTAGTACGCAATAATCAGGCGTTTAAACCAATTACAACACTAAAACAATATTGTGTCGAAGGCGTCCTGGAGTGCTCGGGCATCGAACTTCTAAATCATAATATCTTAATTTTTTGTATATACCGACCACCAAGGTCAAAAACAGGTGACATAAACACATTTTTTGACACTTTAAACCAACTACTTGGAAAGTACTGCTACAGTAAAAAGAAAATAATAGTTTGTGGCGACTTTAACATAAATGTATTAAATAAAAACAAAATGACTACAATGTTTATGGAAACACTAGCTTGTCACAACCTACAGTTAGGATTATTTGAGCCAACAAGGACTATTAGTGGAGCATGTATTGATAATTTCTTATATAACATCCGTGGATGTAAATGTAAAACAATGGAGTTTGCTTTATCTGACCACACGGCACAATTACTAACTTGTCCCGTGAAACTTAGCTGCTCCCTAAAACATTGGTATGTAAAAAGACGAGATTACAGTATAGATAATATTAAAAAATTTAATGATTGTTTAAATTCGATTTCGTTTAATGACGTATTTGAAAATAATGACCCACAGGAAGCTTTTGACATTTTTTATGATTTATTTACTTTATTTTATAATTTATGTTTTCCATATATTCGAATTCGAAGATATTCTCAAATACGACCCCGGTGGATGACTAAAGGAATAAAAAAATGCTGCAAGCGTAAACAACAATTATTATGGAAGTATCGTAAGAATCGAAATATCATAAACAAAACCAATTTAAAAAATTTTGCTAGTAGATTACAACGTGTTATAAAACTGACAAAAAAGTCTCAAAATAATTACTTTATCCATACAGCTCAAAACAAATGTAGGGCTACTTGGAACGTTATTAGTAAAACAATGTGCCAAAAAACGAAATCAATCAAATTAATATAGACGGTAATCATTGTACTGATGATCCTCAGACCATTGCGGATTCCTTTAATAATTTTTTTATAGACCAACTAAAAGGTAACTCAACTGGTACGAACAAAATAGAAACCTTTCCTAATCATTCGGAAACGTTATTCATGTATCCAACTACACCTCAAGAAATACACAAAATAATTTTAAACTTAAAAAATACCAACAGTACTGGATATGACAGTATATCGACTAGAATTCTAAAACAAGTGCCAATTAAAATATCCTGCATTTTAAGTCATGTCATTAATCTGTCGATTCTACATGGATACTTTCCTGATAAACTTAAATTAACAATCATTAAACCTCTATTCAAAAAAGATGATCCCTACGATATGAATTGTTATAGGCCCATAGCACTAGTACCGGTGATCTCTAAGGTCTATGAAAGAGTTATTTATGACAGAATAAATGACTACTTTGAAAATTTCAATTTATTTGCTAAAGAGCAGATAGGTTTTAGGAAAAATAAAACCATTAATATGGCCATCTACGATTTTCTGAATACAGTTATGACTAGCTTAGACAATAAAATTCCGGCGTGTGCATTGTATATGGATCTTAGTAAGGCCTTTGATTATGTAGATCACAAAATTCTGTTAAATAAATTATACAGGTATGGCATTCGAGGCACTCCATTGGAGCTGATAGCTTCTTATCTTACCAACAGAAAGCAGTCCACATTAGTTACTCGAGTATGCACCAAAACAAGTACAGAAATCAACTACACTTCAGAATACAGAGAAATCAAACAAGGCGTACCACAAGGAAGTGTTTTGGGCCCTCTGCTATTCATCATTTATATAAATGACCTTCCCAAAGTAACTAATCATCCCACTATACTTTTGCTGATGATAGTACTGTCGTTTTCACAAGTGAGGATAAAAAATCTCTAGAACAAGATATAAACAGAACTCTAGGTGATATTATAAAATGGCTTACTGATAACAATTTAAAAATGAACTTTGACAAAACTAAAATTATGATATTTCGCAATCGTAAAGCCCAATTTACTGACATTAATATAAATTATACAGGAAACAAAATAAATGAAATAGCAACTACTAAATTTTTAGGCATGTCAATTGATTATAATTTGAATTGGAAGACACATGTTGATACTTTAATTCAAAAACTAAATAAGCAATCATACGCCCTACATATGCTGGCAAAAACGGTAGAAACTTCTGCTGTACTTGCAGCATACCATGGCTACGTGGGGTCCTTGATAAAGTATGGTACTATATTCTGGGGTAATTCCACCAATAAGGACATTGCTTTCAAGGCGCAAAAGCGCTGTATTAGGGGAATGTTTAACATCAACCAGACTGATAGCTGCAGACCATATTTTGTCAAATATAATATATTAACATTGCCGTGTGTCTACATTTATGAGATTGCTAGCTTCGCAAGAACTTACAAACATCTTTTTGACAAGTATAGAAGTAAGCGACATGGTGATAAAATTTGTTGCAAATCTAGCAAGACGGCCTTATATACCAAAAGCATTTTCAGTATGGCACCGCGTATATACAATCATTTACCAAAGTCTATACTAGACAGTCCATCCATTGATGAATTTAAAAGGAAATTAAAAAGATTTTTGCTATTCAAATGTTATTATAGTATTCAGGATTATTTAAGAGAGGATGTAAGGACATATTGTTATACTCAGAAATAATGCTTTGTTGATGTGACATGTAATTATTGCACTGATTAATTATTTATCCATTATTATTATTATTTTTGACATTTATTTACAAATATAATATCTTGACATTCTCAATATTTTAATACATGATTATTTTTAATTTTATATTATTTAATTATTCTAGTGACATTGTTATTTGCTAATGTTTGATTATTATTTGCCAAAATTATGTTGTTAATTATAAATTATTGTTGCAATTAATTGTATAATAAATAATAATGTTGTGATAGCTCTGACCAAGCTTTAAATTTGCATGCCCTAAGGCGTAATATGGTTGAACTATTTTAAACTTTAACAACTTTATGTAATTACCCATATTAGCAAATAAATGAATTTGAATTTGAATTTGAAATAAACTTTAATTTATTTATTTTAAATTAGTCCTTTATAAAATAATTCATTACACCTATTTCGGTTTAAAATTTAATACAAACGAATAGCCTACAAATATTTCGCTGTTTCCATTAATTATTCATCAAATACTTAATTAAATTATCAATATTTATCATTTAGTGATAAATATGATACGATACGACGATACGACGACGACGACTACGTGTGATAGTAAGTGGTATTACATTGGCAATACATTCCGGTTATGTATTGCAAAGGATTCGATATTTTCACTCCAGAAGCATAATATCACGAATTGGTGATCATTTATTAGCTATTGCAAAAATCACACCAAACAGAATTAGTTTAAAGGATTTTTTTTTTTTTATAATAACGTTGACCCACACTAGGAATTTCTCCTGTATCGTGGGTGCGTTCACAAACATATAAACTCACATACACAAACACACCTAGACCCGAAACAACTATCTGTAGGTCATACAAATATTTGTTCCAAAGTGTTTGTTGTAATTGTAGTACTTATACATATATTATATCGGAATCATGTCTATCCTGACACATCTAGAAAGCGACACGGTACACCCCGCAGGAGAGGGCGGGACGAGCTGGACAGGACTAATGACCCGTGGTGCACATTGACCCTGGATCGAAACATTTGGAGGTCATGAGAGAGACCGTGGCCCAGCGAGGAATGACACAGGGTAACAGTAATCGTATATCTATATATATAAATCTTATATAAATAAAAAGAGAAGTCCTGACTGACTGACTGACTGACTCATCAACGCCCAGCCCAAACCCTTGGACCTAGAAAGCTGAAATTTTGCACAGAGGTTCCCTTTATAATGTAGACAAGGAATAAGGAAAGATTTTTCGAAATTCAACTCTTAAGGAGTTAAATAGGGGATGAAAGTTTGTATGGAAAATCGTGATTCACTTCCATACCAAAAATCCCTGTAAATGCACTACTCTAAATTAACAAATCCAAGGCAAGTGAACTAGGAAGAAAAGAGTTTTCAATTATAATATGTAAGTATGTTACGTATACTCATGTAATTCCTCAACCAGCATAATAAGTACATAATGTTCCCATTATAGGGACCCATCCTTCCAAACTTAGAGAGTGAGTGGGCTGTAATCCACCACGCGGACCAAAGACGTGTAGGTAGATGTCACAAGGCTACAAATTGTTGGTTCAAATACGATATACCTAATACATTAGCATAAAAATTTGTCTTGTTTTCAAATATTTTGTGAAAATATTGCGACCACTAGACCGAAAACCAATGCTATTTGATATGTTTACTTGGTTTACCTGTAATTTTTTGTCAATTTGTTTTTGTCCTGTGGGAAACCAATAAATCATTTTTCTTTCTTCTTTTCTTTCAATAAGGTTTGCCCCTATTATGGAACATAACCATGAGGCCAACACATAAACAAAATGTGTGCATAAAATAACGCCGCACCTTTACCTCACACTTCAGGGACTACAGGCGTGATGCTAAACTTATCAATGTATCCTGTCCTCAAGCATTAAAACTACGCTCTTACTCGCACAAACTAAAGTAATTACTCAACTAGATCCCCGTTAATCTTAATTACTCAGCGCTGTACCACGTAAAGAAAGTGTAACGTACCTATCAACGGGTACCGAAATGGCAACACGTTCGCTCTGAATATATTGTGCTGTCACTCGAGTGTCGTGTTTGTTCAAGAGTGGTTTAAGGGATGAGGGAGTAGCGGGGATATTAAAATCCCCGAACGATTAAAATAAAATAATGTGCATACGTTTTGCAAAGACCTGTGCGTGTGTCCCAGCAGTGGGAGCATTATGGGCTGATGATGATGCTTGACAAAGTTCAAATGCGAATTTCTCATGTTATCGATTGCAAATTTGAAAAATGACTTATTTTACTACGTTACGTAACATAAAAATTAAATCAATACAGGAAAGTGCTTCTTAACATGCTAAATCTATATTTATGCTCCTTCCTGCCTGTTCACTACTATTTCGACTGTTGTGTTTTAGTCTCATGTCGTAGGACTAGTAGGGAGCAGGCCTATTTATTGCTGTCAACCGGTCATAAGTTCAGACTACCTGGCTGTTACTGAGAAAATCAAAATAAAATTTTCCCTTACCAGATGAGCAATAGTGCGATAAAAACAAATGGCTCTCATTTTCCTCTGTCAACCGTCACGTTTTTATTAACTGCTCTTTCTTTTATATCATTCCAAGCACAATCCACCCATCGTTTCCTTGGTCTTCCTCTCCCTCTCCATCAAAATAAAGGGGTCCTACTTATATTGTTATAACATAAACTGCATAATGAACTGTGAAACTCTGGCAGCTATAAAAGATTTGATTTGTTCAATAAAATATTTTTTGAGGTTTATTTTTCCATTTCATTAGATTTAGAACGAGTGCTCTCATAAAATTTTGGCATTTTAAGGGATCAAGTAAAATCATTTGCGTGAAATTGTATATTATCAGCAAGGAGGGAAAAATTCTCATTTAAAACGCGTTCGCTTACAACTTAGTCCACACACCCACTCACGAAAACAAACAAATTTAAACGTTATGACTATTATAATAGAACTTTCTACGCCGTTATGTGTGTATGAGCATAGGTAGACTCTATTTGTTAGTCCTTTGTGGAGCTGACTAACATTATTATGAGAGATCTGAACTAGCTAATGAAGTCACGACTGCTTGAGATAATTTATGGGTGGTTTTAGTACTATCTTTGAATGTTGCTGACTAAGCTACTAGTATAATATTATAAACGACCACCTTCACTTAAGTCAGATGAGATAGTACTTTTTGGTAAAGTCCATCGAATGAGTCGTTTTTATTAGGGTTCCGTACCCGAAGGGTAACCATCACATCACCCTTCTGGAATGAAACCCTATTACTAAACCTCCGGTGTGCAACAGTCCGTCTGTCTGTCAGCGGGCTTGTAACGAACCGAACTTATTAGCATCACCTTTTCGGAACATTTAATTGTATTCTAAATTCTAATATGACTCACAGCAAGATGTACTTGTGACTTTTGGTTTGCACGATTTTGTGAATGTTTTGTAAAATAAACTGTGGTTGCTTATACCAGCGCGTTTTAGTTCCAGTAGCTACGATCAGTAACAGGGCTGTATCTTCAAAATGTTCAAGTTTTTACAGAATGTGCAATTCGCAACAGCATCTATGCATTACCAATAACCGTGAGAATTTTACAGGCTGACAGCCTACAACATTCCCATTGTCCCAACGTTCCCATTGTGATACACAAGTTCTGTTCGTGTGAGAGAGCGAGCTATAATTTAATTCATGAACCCAGTGCAAGTGGATTGTTTTGTTTGCTGTTCAAAACAAAATACTCGTGACTCTGCCATTTTACAAAAATAAACTTGAAATAAAAATAACGCTCAATTTCCCGACTCGCATAAAGTTACATCAAAAAATACATTTAGCCACTTTAAAATTTTAAAACGCAGGTCACTCTAAACCCAAATCCAACTACCACTCAATCAAACCGAAAATTAATACAGCAACACTAAATCAAAACCGAAATTAATTATTATACTACAACAGCCTGAAGGACGTTCAATTAAGCTAAAACGTTTAGATTGACCGCAACAACAAAGGGGCTAGAACAGCCACCAATACAACTGGCGGCCCGTCTGTCCGCAACTATTGTCCGTCAGATGATGTGATGACGTCACATCAAAGTATTAGATTGCGACCAAATAATGGGAAAGCTGATATTCTGTTGTGACGTGTGAGTAATTGTAGTGTAGGTATTTGATGGGCTGTGTGGACTAGATTGCTTGGGATGATACTAGGTTATCGTGTTATGATGGTTTGTATTGTTATTGATCCATATTCATGGAAGAGCTCTTGACTCAGGGCCGAGCTTACTACCCGTGGAAAGGGGTGACCAGCCGATTTTCCTTCGTGTCTTGAAAAACACGTAAAGACTTTGGTCCCGGCTACCATAATTATCTCCTTCTTCTTCGATCTTGGGCAATTTTTTCAGGTGGTCTGTAAGTCTGATAAACAGTTTTAATCTAGATATCTTTAAAGTTCAAATGAATCGGTTTCTTCTAGGCACAAGTGACCCACCCTAGGTCGCATGATCGCACCATCGCTTTACATTAGGCGCGCTGCGGCCAAACGCAAGCCGCTAACTGAAAAAAAAAACAGTATTAAATTCTAACTTTGTAAGACAAACCCAGGCAGGCGCATTACTTTGTGTAATTTATTTCATCACCGCTGCTCTCAAAACGGTGAAGGAAAACATCGTGAGGAAACCGGCATGTCTTAGAACCAAAAAATTCGAAGACATGTGACATCTGCCAATCCGCACTGGGCACGCGTGGTGGATTATAGCCCATCCCTCTCCTAGAGAGGAGGCCTGAGTCCCTGCAGTGGGAACAATATAGGCTGATGATGATGATGATGAAGACAAAGATGCTTTCTCATACAGAAAAGTAACAATTGTTACCTACGCAATTCGAGACTTAAATTAAAACCGACTTTAAAACCTTTGCCATTATTCAACGACGACTACTCTCAACAAACACTACGCGCTATCAACAATTTGACTTTCGCAACCTGAACAGAGTCCCCACAATTCCAAACGTACACATAATATTTTTTCCGTAACTTTCCGAAATTAAGCAGGATTTTGGTTAAGCTAATTATAATGAAGGCGGCAAGCCAAAGTGCTTAAAACTAAAATAACTGCCACGTAGGGTAACTAAATATTTCACACAGTTATAAGTTTGTTGCAAAACTATTTCAAAAAGGTTTTTGCATGCCTACCCTTGTTCGGAGACAGCAATTTCGTTAAAAGGGTCACCACTTTAGTGCCCTAACATTTTTTAGATTAAAAATGCGTGTCTTTAGGGGAAATAAAGTAAAGGTCGTTTTCTCGCTTCGGCTATTTGAAGATTTAGCAGTAGTTTTAGATGGTGGTAATTTTTTTAGTCTGATTTATTACAAACTAGCTGTTGCCTGTTGTAGTTACGTTCGCTATCTGCAATACAAAATCCTTAAAAATCGGTCCAGCCGTTTCGGGTATAACAGAGATTCGAGAAATTTAAAAAAATATAATTATAAAAACCGTATATTATTATACTTTCATATGCTTTCAGTAAAAGCTGGTATTTTGAAGTTACAAATAGATACTTTAATTTCATTTATTTGTCTAGTAGTCGCAAGAATAACTGTTGAACCTAAGGTCCTGAAGTTCACAGGTTAGTCTAAATGTTATTGGGTGTAGAATATGGCAAATTAGAGGTTCCATATTATGTGAATGTCACTAAACTCTCACGCTTATTATGCATATTATTATGTTCTTCTTTTATCTATATAAATAAAGAGAGAAGTCCTGACTGACTGACTGACTGACTGACTGACTCATCAACGCCCAGCCCAAACCGTAGGACCTAGAAAGCTGAAATTTTGCACAGAGGTTTCCTTTGTAATGTAGACAAGGAATAAGGAAGGATTTTTCGAAATTTAACCCCTAAGGGTGTTAAATAGGGGATGAAAGTTTGTATGGAAAATCGTCATTTTCACGCGGGCGAAGCCGCTGGCAAAAGCTAGTTCCTTTATATAATTATATATTTTTGCCGACACCTGTTTACATACCTAAATGATGTGGACTGAAATGTTTATTTACCGCAGATCTTCCGATAAAACCAGCCCAAGATTCCAGAAACTGAAAGTCATACCCTAAAGAAACAAAAGCCTACCAACAGAGCATTCCAAAACTCCAATCAAATAGAAGTAAAGAAAACCAATCAACAGCGCGCACTCGAGGCCTCAAATAGGCGATTTATTGCCAAATTGAGGCCACAATAGGCCGGAAGAAAGGCCGAGATGAAAGGATAGTTTATCAGCGGGTCCATTATTGTTGGACATCCATTGTTAGATGGACGCTCCGCTTGTTTTGTTACTTAATTTAATTTGTTGCGGAAGGGTACCTCGTGGAAACGTGGAAAAAGTGCTCTTTTTTTCTATTGCTGTAATGTATTATGCTTTTAATATTATTGAATGGGTTTGTGTAGTCTTTTTAGTTTTTTGCTGTTGTAAAAGGATTGATGTTTGGTTTTTACTTTTAAAAAAAGTCAATCAATGTATTTGATTGCAGATAAATTTTGATCGAATGGATACCGTATCTGCCAATTCATTTTGTAGATTGGTTCAAATGAACTTTTTTATACCTACGTCAATTTTTATTGCAACTCGATATGAATTCGATGTTTCCAACCGATGCAGAAATCAGTCTTTAAATCAAACCGGACACTTGAATAAATAGATTGTTACACGGAGGCTCTCACGGCTAAATAAAAACAGCCGCTTGGGGTCAATCTTTAGGTTAATCCACGCCTCCCTAGGTTGGTTCATGGATGGGTGACTACTCATTATACACCGAGTTATCTCCATGCCTTGGAAAGCATGCCTAAAGAAAGTCAGTGGCCTAAAAGTTTAACTAAGTTGTAAAGGTCGGATTGGCAGTCGTTCCATAAAACAACTGGTATTCAGCTGCATCAGAAATAAAATCATAAAGGCAAGGCAGTTGATCAGATTGTTATAAATCTGTATATACAAAAAAGTACTTTGCATAAGTAAATCGTGCAGTAAGTTAATTTAAACTCACAACCTATCGATTGGCTGTCAAGACAGGAGTAAAAGATGGCCACTGTCGCTTAAGAAATAAATGTTTACATGTACGAAAAAAAAGCTTACACTCCGAATTGAATAATAGCGCCCAATAAGGGTTTGAAATTGGGAAAAAAGGGCATGCTGCGAGGGTCGAGGCTCCTTGACAGCCTTCGGAAGAAGAAATATATTGAAACAGATATTTTTAGACGCAAAAACGATGGTTTTCTTCAATATTATTATCTGAAATTGATGAATTTTATTACCTTTGATAAACAGCAGAGAGCTTATCGCTTTTACAAACAAAATGTAGTGATAAAGTGCTTAATTTTATTTAAATTTTCAACTACATAATAATACAATTTTACTATTAGCAAAATTAAAACTAAATGTTTACAAAAAAGGAACAAATCAAGGTAAAATAAACGAATTATATAAACAACCAGTGCGGCTAGGCGCCTAACTACTCCTGCACATCGCGGTCATCTGGAAGATTACCAGTATTGCTACGTTGAGTATTTAGAGTTACAAAAAAAAATGGAAAACAATAAAGATTCTGGAACCTACAAACCATTAATTTACTAACATTTCAACACATCTACCAGTCACCAACAAACATGTGGTTCACCAAAGCTTAAGTACAAACAAACCAAAAACAAAACCACTCAACAGACTAAAACACAGCCCAATTTACAAGCTTAACTCACAAAATAATTATCAGCCAAGTACACACCGTGCACAAACAGACTGATCCAGCTGAACCACTTAACCGCCCAATTAATGGGACATCCGCCCAAATTGCTTGAATTTTTCAGGCCACACAGGCCAGGCCACATCGCATCGTGGAACATTCGCCCCACTGATTTATGCGACAATCCACTGCTTGATAAACTGCTGTCTAATGGTAGTGAAATATGGCTGAAATGTGGGGTTATTCGACTACGTACAGTATGTGGTTTGCTTCGTTGGTCTAGTGGTCTTAAGTGCGGCTGCTGAGCTTCGATAACCAGCGGTCGTGGTTTCGATAACCAGATCGGGCAAAGTGATATTGTGTGTTTTGATCAGGAATTTCTCAATAGTAGCCATGCATGGAGTCTGGGGTACTAGGTTCAATTGCATAGTCGGGCAAAGTGGTTTGGGGTGTTCCGATATAGAATTTCACAGTAGTAGCTACGGAGTTTCTATATGTCCGAAATGATGGCAATAGCGACACCTTTATTATATGGAACTATAATACATATTGTCTGGAAATCATACTCTTTTGCCTAACTTTTTAAGGATTATAGGCGTGATGTTATGTTAAGAGACACGTCGTGTATCTCAAAATAAAATTAAAATTACGACGTACAACCCAGAGATAAAATTAATCAGATTGATGATCACGACCTCAAAAATGTGACCACACATTTATGTCACACGCTGTATACGACCCGGTTTAAGGGGAATTTGGTGGTGTTTTTAAGGCTTATGGGGATATGCCTGTCAGGTCTATGAAGTAAGTTATAGGAGGATGAACCGGGATCGCGTGTCAGTTGTCTTTGCATGTGGCCTAGTGTGACACTAAATGAAGGATAGTGGTGCAATTTTTTTGACGCCTGGAGATGGATGATAAACGACAGTGTCAGCATTGGATTCAGAATGTTTGAATGAAGCAGTCATGTAGCATCTTAATTTAATCAATATCCTACAAATCAATCTTTGCAAATAAATTATTTTTGTTTCCAGTATTATTTAAACTATTGTATTTGTTAGAAACCCCAAGCGTTAAGGGAACCCAGGCGAGCAAAACCATCGGCGAGGACTAGTTGCTACATTAATGTAATCTTTAAATTAATAGACAACTAACACACTAGATAACCAACTTATACATATACATAAAAAACTCTAAAACATTATTTTACTGGTTATTTAGATCCTTTTGTTATTGACTCTTGGATGGGTTTCAACTGTCGAGAGCCTGGAATCCAGTGGTTCAACTGTGTAAAAACCGAAAAAGTTCCGAAAAAAGTTCGCGAGTGGACACAGTGAGTTTT
This sequence comes from Diarsia mendica, assembly GCA_949316265.1. NCBI lineage: Eukaryota > Metazoa > Arthropoda > Insecta > Lepidoptera > Noctuidae > Diarsia > Diarsia mendica. Next base: position 2,807,699 of record OX438888.1, on the reverse strand, counting down.
GTGTGTCGGGAACAGAATCGTGTAGTGAGTGACAATGGTAGTGGTGCCGAACGCAAAAAACGAACGAGAAAGAGGGTAGACCGTTTTGTCTGCTCATAAACATCCACCCGCAATGACTTCAGTTTATCCGTGATCATGGTGCTTGTAACAGCGCCGAAATATCGGGAACTCGAAACAAAAATCAGACATGGTAAATATCCCGTTTATGATATTAATAGTAGACTCTTAGATTATTTACGCACCGTGTCTAAATGCGTAAAAGCTAACGAATTGACTGATTCCAACCGTTTTCAAAGCTTCGCAATTGACCGCACTGTGTGCTATTTCGATACAGGCTAAGCGACTAGCATGTCGCCAATCTACCTGTCAGTGCGTTCGCAACCTGAACCTGCAGTCTAAGCCTGCGACATACGACAGCAGGCAAAGGTCTCTTTCCATGATTTCTTTTTATCTACTGAAAAATTGTAGATTGAGATAGAAGTTTTATCTCACAGTACTATCATTTTAAGTATTTTGTGTGCACATACAAATAAATAAAATAACCTTAACTCCATTTTTCGCACCTACAAAGAAAATCATTCACGCAACACATTACAAATGAAGAATAAACCAGAAATACCGTAAAGAAGCATTATGAGTTCTGTTTGCTCACGTAATGTTCAGCGATAAATCCGTCACGTGGAAACGTGAGTCTCGCGGGTGATCCGTCATCAACCAAACATGGCGACGTGTTTGGTATTGAAAGGACGTATAACGGGGCATTTTGATAATGACTTTGAATCAGTAGGATAATTTGTTAGAGCTTGGGGGGTAAACAACGGCACGGTTAGCGCAGTGGCTCAAGCAATGGACTGCCACGCTGCGTGTCGCGGGTTCGATCCCCGCACAGAACAAATATTTATAAGACCTACAGATAGTTGTTCCGGGTCTGGGTATTTGTGTATGTGAGTTTAAATGTTTGTGAACGCACCCACGCTAAAGGAGAAATTCCTAGTGTGGGGCAACGTTTTAAAAAAAAAATAACAGCAATTACCTACTATCAATTTTCTGGTTAAGCTGCGCTTACTTAGGTCGATCTGTGGATATGTGACCACCCTTTCAATCCAAAACTCGTCCGTACCTCGGAAAGTACGCTATGTTAGTTGCAGCGACTTTCAAGTTGAACCGTAAAATCTTCATCTTCTTCTCCGTAAAACTGTAAAACTCCTTCTAAAAGGCTGGACCGATTTTGTTAATTTTTATGTGTGATTCAAAAATGGTTTAGATTTACTATTAAAATAATTGTCCATACACGCGAAGCCGGGACGGGCCGCTGTAACCTATATTTTAATTTTCAAATGTACTAAAAATTTACTTAAAATGGTGTTGTTAACATCTAATATTGACGACTAACTGCTTTAAACTATCATCATTCATGTTTAAATTAATTTATTTGATAATCAAATATTACATGAATACTAACCATGATCAAACCACAAAATTCCGATTGGTCACCGTAGAGTTTATAAAACAAATGATTACAAGCATAACAAAGTAAAGCAAACCACACTGTGGTTAGCAAATATTAATGAAATGGAAATTTTAATGGATTGATTCAGTATTGCTAGTAAGTGCAAACGCTGGCTTACCGCAACAAATATTTTTTATCGATCTTTTACGACTGAAAATGAACCTTGCTATACACAATTTTAATGTTTATGATAATAATTAAAATTTTCAGTTGTAGTCTACCTAAATCTAGCTTAGCAGCGGCTTCTCGCGTAGACTCACACACTGCTACGGCGTAGCAGTAAAGCTACGCCGTAGTCGCGTAGCAACACGTCGTAGCACTGCACGTAGAAGCTGTTTTCTATCAAAGAAGGTTTAGAGGGGACGCGCCAGGATGTTGAGACGTGTGTTAGTTGTCGTAAGACATTATAAAAAATATATTTTCAGGGGTATTTAAAAAAAACTACGAAATCACTTAAGGGGGAAGCGCCAGGGAAGGCCACGAAATTATCTTACGTTTTTTTTCAATTTGTCTGCCAGTTACTTTAAATACGATATCTAGCTTGAATGATTTTTTATATATTTAATATAATACTACCTATTTTCCAAAGCAGAGTAACTCTCATGCAAAATGACAAAAGCTAAACTTAGCTCATAAGTACTTTAAAATTGCATACACGAGAGAGTATTTCGAAACTTACTAAAGTTTAATACCGACAGCGTTCCAGTCAGCAAGATAATATTTTACGCTACGTTTGTGCTTAGTACGTGACAATGTAAGCCCGGAACTGGGAGGAATATTTCATAAAACGAGCTTACTCCGTTACACGAGATTCAAGTCTCACCTTCGGATGGTTTTGGTAAAAAAAGAAAGGGTTTTTGAACGCTGTGTGTCACATTTTATGTTAAGATGAAAGAAAAAGTCTTATGTTACAAAAAGGAGGTAACAATTTAACAATCTTCCTTATTGTTAATTTTTTTACCTCCTTTTTGTAACATAAGAGTTTTTCTTTGTTGTAAGTGGTCAGTCTAAAGGGTAGAATGCCACTCATGTTCCAGGGCAACATTTCGTAAGACTCCCAATGCTTTGTACTTCTATGCATTGTTAATGTAACTAAAACTAACATAGCATCACGCCTGTAGTGCCCATAGGGTTAAGCAGTGGTGTTCCTAATATGAGGCAGTGTTTTTCCTGTTGGAAAAATTCAATAGCATTTCATACAGGTATCGAACTTTCATGCTTAACAGTCACGCGACTATTAAGCATATTATAAGGGTGTTTTTACAATCTTTTGTACCACATTTGCTGCAAATAAATAATTTTGACTTTATTTATTTAATAAGTACACCAACAGCAATCCATACTAAAAAGTTAAATATAAAATATTATAATACAAAAGTGCTGGTATGTAAGCCCATAATAGGTATACACAGCATTCACCATATTGACAACAAAATATTTAAAAAAATCTTAAAATACAAAAAAAAAATCTTATTAATAAAATAATACAATTAAATTACACAATTATGAGTTTTACTTAAAACTAAATGAAATGATTAATATGAATAATGATGATACTTATATACTAACTACATACTAATGCTTCTAGCAAATACAGGATTGAATTTACATATTTTAATTGTTTGAAGGTAAATTAGTGCACTCCCGTACCTCAGAGACTGATCTCCTAAACTTTAACTTTGATTCCCGTCGATCACTTGAGCAACGAGGCAGTGGATAATACGAAACAGCATGATTACTAGACATCGTCTATTCACCATTACTCAAATCTCAAATGCAATATTTAAACAGTCCTGTATTATGGTACGATCACTTACATTAAATCATTTCAACAACGGCTCACATTTTGTCTTTCATTGAAAACAATGAAAGCGTTTTTATTTAACATCTAATAAGGACAAAATTGAGGATCGAGGAGCTCGTGGTATAATAATAATTGCCACTCGGGTCGATCTTTAGGTTAAGCCGCGCTTGCCTAGGTTGGTCTGTGGATGGGTGACCGCCCATTACATACCGAGTTTCCTCGGTGCCTCGGAAAGCACGTTAAGCTGTTGCTACCATGTATATAGATCTTTGGCAGTTGTTACAGGTAGTCAGTGATCTAAAAGTCTGACCAAAGGTTATCGTATTATTAACTGGGTTGTGGAGGTCAGATAGGCAGTCGCTCCATGTAAAATACTGGTACACAGCTGCATCCAGTTAGACTGAAAGCCGACCCCAACATCGTTGGGAAAAAGCTAAGCAGAATCAGATGATGATAATAAGGACGAAATCAAAATCATCCCCAATATTCACCTAAAATAAAAACCAGCACCCGCCATCAAAACCCTTCAATTTTCAGTTACGTTTCCGTTCGAAGTTAAAAAGATTATGTATGCGAATAAATTTATTCTTGTGGCTTCAGGTGGGACTGGTTGGGATTTGAAAGTCTGATTCTCAAATGGTCACACGTTTGCTTATTCGCGGAGGATATGCTAATATTTTAAGATTTTGTAGGAAAGGGAAAATTGTAGGTTGGGTGGAAATTGTCTTCGTTTTCGTTCACGGAAGCGTGGGTAGAATTTCTAGGTGTTTCTATGTAAATTAGATAGGTATTGTAAAAAGTTTAGTTAAGGACGCATTTACGATTGATAAGTCAAATCATTACTTTTTTAAACAAAAGTATGTTTATTAAATACAAGTAAAAATAAAAGTAGAAGTAAAAATTTTTCACTTCGGTACATTTATTGAGAAACTGGACATATCTAAAATTATATTTATAGTTAAGAATTGTACCTTGCACATCTATCTACAATAAGTAGCAAAAACATTTTAAAAATACAAAGCATTGTATTTAATAAACATACTTTTGTTTAAAAAAGTAATGATTTGACTTATCAATCGTAAATGCGTCCTTAAAGTTGTCTTGCTATTTCATACTAGTTTACTGCAGGACAAATGCCTCTTCTAAGACAGAGGGCATGAGAATTTTAAGACTCGATCTTATTCTATTCTGTCCAGTGAGCTATGAACCGGGCCATGCTTGGAGTCACTTTGAGGGATCGCATCCCAAACGAGTTGATCCAACAAAAAATCAGATTTGTTGGCATAAGTCTCGGGATAAGTAACTGAATGACAATGCGCAGTGAATAGGCAGTCATCAGTATCCGATTGAGAAGCCATAATTATGTATAGCAGTGGACTGCTGTACACTATGATGATTCTTTCTGTCAATTTCAAAATTTTATTTGCAGTGTTTATTGTGACTTTTTCCTGTTTTTTTTTTTATCTAAAAAATCGATACAAACACCTCAATAGAGTTTACAATAGCATGATAAGTAATTGTAGGAATTATTTTGAAAATCACTTCTCTTAATCGGTAGCTATCGAATCTGTTAATAGAAATGTGGTTCTGGCATAAGGTGTCAGACCAATTCAAAGGCCATGAAATCAATCTACACTACCACACCGGTTGCATACAAGATATTCGCACCAACGAACATTTTGATTCCCGAAGTGTAGACAGAGCCATTACACCAGTAGAAATACATTGAATTGGAATTCTGTGCAGAACATTCCCATTATCACTACGTTCTTTACCTACACTCATTTCAATAACTCTTGATGGAGAAAGTTAATATTATTGAAACTGCTTTGAAATTAATTCCGTTTCCTTAGGCACTGTATGAAAAGAGAATAGATTGCTATAATTATTTCCTACTTTATGAATATGGTGTATAGATAAGACACTTTTAATAAGGTTCTAAGCAGCTAATCACTGACCTCAAAAGTACATTTCCCTCTTCAATAACCCATTCATAGTTTAATTAAAACAACAAAGCATAAATTATTCTTACTGGTCTTCAGCCATTCTAGTAAAAATAGAACCCTGACTATAAAGACTAAGTGCCATCACCACACTCTAAATCTAAAATGTATTAATAACTCCAACGACATCAGCACTGTGGATATCAGGTATGGTTTTTTAACTGTACTGTTGTTTTTGGGACTAATAAATGAAATGCATGTCAAAGCACGTAACAAACAAACACTTTATTATCACACTACACACCTATCATCCAAACACACTCACACACTCTCATTTTTGGAACAGTAAATACATACGTCGCAGGAAAATTGAAAAATCGGTTCGTTGCGAATATCCTACCGTTTTTGCGAAATCCCTTTATAAACGACGAGTATAATAATATATTTTAATTTATTTTTGATTAATCGTTTGAACCGGGCCATCTTCTTCTTCTTTTTCAAGTATCGAATACCCTCAAAATTTGTAAAACAGTTTGCAGATCCCTGCTCAACTCTTACGTATATTTTAGCCGACCAAAATAAAATTTATATTTATAAATTGATTTATAAAAATATCGAGATGGCTCAGAGCATGGGTAGGCTATGGGGTTTAAAATAACCCGCAATAAAGCAGCGTGTTTTCTGGACCATGTTTTGACCAACCAGAGTTTTATTAAATTATATGTGGTCTAAAATTCAGCTATGCGAACTCCGCTCGACGCAGTCATAAGATTGTCAAGTGTGCTGGGCCCCGAGTCTGCTATTCAATAGTGTCAGAATGGTCGATCATTGATCTCATAATGGTTGATTGACGACAAGCCAAAAAGTACCTTAAGTCGACAGGCATAAGGTACTTTTTGGCTTGTCATCAATCAACCATTATGAGATCAATGATCGACCATTCTGACACTATTGAATAGCAGACTCGGGGCCCAGGTGTCAGGACATGCAGTGCAAGATGGAAAGTGGGCCATGATTGTCTGTGGAGATACGCCACATACACACTTAAAATCTGAACCGTCCATAAACCCCCATCAGAATATAGATGAGTAATTCATAATTAACTTTAAGATTGGCTAATCTTAAAGTTAATTATTACACAACAATCAAGTTGCCAATCGTCCAAAAAAGCAAGAACTTTTGAAAAAAGGCGATTATCCCCGACATTTTTCAACATGCACACACGTACATACTCGTACACCTACATATCAGATAGCCCGCAACGACGCGGCGTGTTCACGCGAGTTGAGATTACTAGGCACGTGACATACCGGGCCACGCCATCCGACACGGAATTTTATACCCGACCTCACGCTCCGAACTAAACTTAGCAGATGGGATTGGATAGATATTTTTTAAAAAGAGGTCGTAGGTTTAAGTAAAATGAATTTTATCTTTAAAAGGTGCTATGGGATAGCTTTTCATTCGATCAGCATATGGAACCTCATTATTGCACTATCATACATGCTTTGATTTTTTTCTAGCATGTTCAAATACCAATCATGTCTTTGGAGCTCAGCTAGTTAATTAAATTTTCAAGTTATATATTTTTTTATAATCAAGCTGTCTAATTGGCTGAGGCACAGACCTGTAAACCGTTTTTTTTTAAACCTTTGTGAATTGTATGTCTTCTAATAATTGATTCTAGTTGGTGTGCACACATTTTTAGGGCCCTACAGAATCATGTTGACATGAACGTATCATCAGGATCCCGAAAATTTCAGCTTCCTCAGTGTTTTCCTCCACCGAATCACCGTCTTGCGTATGTCTTAATATAGACCCAAGACGTCGATGATAGCAAATACTTAGGCACACTTTTCCAAAATCTCTACGGCATTTTAAAAATAATACTTCCTATACGAAATGCAGCAACTTAGAACGTTTCCACTAACCCCAAGTTGCACCTATAAGGAAATAGACAAAACTAGATAGACAAAGCAGGTACAGTCAACAAAAGAGATAAATATCCAGTCACCCAATTACTTTTAAACAATGTTAAAGTGCACTGTGTAACATCATAATGTCCAAAAAACGTACACACATAGATAACTCATGTCAAAAGCAAAACTTCACAGCACACTTCTTATAACTATGTTTAAAAGAAATTTGAAGTTAGGAGATAAGAGATAAGCTAGATACTTATCTGTTTTGTTGACTGTACTAGCTTGTAGGTAACAGCCCAACGGTGGCGTTCACGCGAATCTAGATTACTTCGAACGTGACAAACCAAACTATGCAGTTCAACACAGATATTGTGTAGTACATATTATCTAGGTATACGTATCCAGTATAATAAGACCTCGCATGAACCAGAATTTCCGTGCGATGACAGGTCAGGTAGTACTGTTTTTTTTTTTTAATATGAATGTATTCGTGCATAACCGTACCTGGTTTTAATTACATCGATTTATAGTAGGAAAACTGTGAAAGATATTTTAATTAGAAACGTGTGGAAAAAGTGTAATATAATATAATAATATAATATAATATAATATCCACAGCCCAGTTAGTGAATTCTTTTCCCGGATCCGACCACGTAATCTATCGGGTTTTTCCTTGAGGAATTTCTTAGTAGTAGTGACTATAGGCTCGCCATTACATAGGCTTAAAAAACATAACTGACAAAATGTAGGTGTACAGACTGCTACACATCAAGCTATACATTTCCAGTTTAAGCTGATCTCGCATTTTACGGAAATCCTATACAATGCGAGACCAGTTTATACTGGAAATGTATAGCTTGATGTGGCCGATTTATCTAATCCTTCCTGGATCACAGGCGTAATGCTGTATAAATATATATTGACATAACCCAAAAGTTCAATCAACATGCTTACGATCACAAAACCGACATTTATAAAACCGTTCTTCCTTTAAATCAAACGCAGCCTTAATAAAACCCTTAACCCCAAACAGACTCAAGTAATATCGAATGACAAAATTAAACTCACATCGCACACAAGTAATAACTTTGAAAGTATGTTGACTCTCAAAACTCATTTTTCATTTCCCATTTCTCATCTGAAGGCATTGTGTAAGGAAGCGAGAGCAAACAAGAAGGATTCATTACGAGATACTCATATTGAAAAGTGTACAAACATCGACGTTTGAATTATTCAGAGGTATAGGTATTATTTTAGTGCAATAAAGTAACGTCATCATAAAGAAAAAAAAAATAGTGAGGTACTGCCACCATAATGGCCATCCGGTTGGAATAGGGTTCCTTTTTATTGTCAATTTTTTTTTGGTTTTCTATTAATCATTACAAAGATAATAAATATTATGTCGGTTTTTAAATGTCGTTTTTCATTGTTACACATTTTTTGGTGTAGCCAACAGACAAAATATCAGAACGATAACGTGCGATAAGAACCTCCGTTCCAAAAATATATTTATTCGACGTATACGGGTGAATTGCCCAAGCAAAAAAAATACACGGCAAACCTGAGAACGGTAGTGCAATGTGCTAATTTTTAATTTTATATATTTTTTCTCAACAGCGTAAGTACTTCTCTACCTTGACAAAAAAAATAATTGATTTCTACCCATTAATATACGAAAAAAAAAAATTACAAAGTGTTATTCTATCATCACAGTGGCCTGTCCTGAACCCAATTCCGCTCATAAAATACCTTCCCCTGCAAATACATTCGTAATATGGATTTAAATCGATTTTGTAATCATTAAATTATAATACATTCGATCAAATAAAACTATTTTTGTTTGTTTATCTTCTTTCTCATGGATTTGACAGGCAGTTAACTTTTGTCTGGAAAAAAGTTATCATTTCAGAGGATAGTAAGTTTTAGTAGAATAGCCATGTCAACATTGCGTTGTTACGCCCCCCTCACCTTTCCTCACTTCGGATCAGTCCGGCTCAAGCTCTCGGCGCGAACGCACCGGTCCCAACGTCTTGCGGTTTCCCGCCAAAAAAGTAAGTTTATCATTTCAGTGATATGAGGACAAAAATAATTTCATTTCGGTGGCTGTTATAACTCGTGTTAGATTAGTATGCACAGTATATCATTTCGGTGGTAATTTTTATCATTTCGGTAGACACTTTTCATTTCAGTGGACTCTTAAAAATTCATCCTTAAATATATATGTAACTTTTGATGATATTTGATGTCCACTCACGCACAATGTTATAAAATAGGCTAACGTTTTATTTGTCATTAAAAATATGTAGATAGCATTGAAATAAAAAAAAACCACCGAAATGACACATAAAAATCTCTTGTTGAAATTCACCCTACACGTCATGTATCTGCGTCGAATGAATATTTGCGCATACAAAATGACAAAAGAAACAATAAACATACAACGCGTAACAAATATTTAAACTGCCGCTTGTAGGTTACTGCATGATAATCATAATTTTCATCATCCTATCCAGCTAAAACCTAGCCTGTTCTCAACTATGTTGTATGTTGGGACAGTTTCCAATCTAACCCAATGCTGCTATATACCGGTATTTTACATGGAACGACTGCCTGTCAGACCTCTACAACCTAGTTAGTCATCATCATCATCATCAGCCTATAATGTTCCCACTGCAGGGACTCAGGCTTCCTCTCTAGGAGAGGGATGGGCTATGATCTACCACGCGGGCCCAGTGACTGTGCGGATTGGCAGATGTCACATGTCTTCGAATTTTTTTGGTTCTAAGACATGCCGGTTTTCTCACGATGTTTTCCTTCACCGTTTTGAGAGCAGCGGTGATGAAATAAATTACACAAAGTAATGCGCCTGCCTGGGTTCGAACCCACGACCTACTGATCGTAAGTCGGGGCCGACACCACTGGGCCACCGCTGCTCGACCTAGTTAGTACTGGGTTATAATTATGATACCTTTTGGTAAGATAGGGAGTCAGTCTTTCAGTCCACTGACTACCTGTTATGACTGTCAAAGAGTTACAATAGACAGCCGGGTCCAAACGGTTTAACTTGCTTTCCGAAGCACCGAGAGAACTCGGTAAAGTCCATTTCACGAAAGAAGTCCCGCAGACGCAGCGCTGTATTCGCGCGACATAATGTTGCTATCTCTCTCTCTCTCCCCATATCTCCCCATCTGTCAAATTTAGTTCCACAATTGTCCGCGGGACTTCTTTCGTGAAATGGACTTTATGTAATGGGTGGTCACCCATCTACAGACCAACACTGGCAAGCGCGGCTTAATATTATGACAATTTATCCAAGTGGTTGTTTTTATCTAGCAACGAGCTCGTTTGGTGCAATAAAGTCACGTAGGTTACTTTTATGATAACATGAAAATATTTATGGTTCCCATGTTTTGTAATTGGTTTCTGCTGGGGTGAATTTTTAAGATGGTGTAATATCTGTAATGTGCTATTATGGGTCCTCTTGTACTTTTGGCAACGGTATAAAGAAAAAAAAATGTAGCTGCAGTTTGTCTGGCGATATTGCAGTTAATGTACTACTCTGAGTGTATTGATATTATGGCAAGAGTTCATTTATTCCATGGTTGCATTATTTGTAACAAAGTTCAGTTGAAATACACATTGTATAAGTGAGTAATATTATTATATTTCAAAGCGTTGAATACAGAGTCAGTACTGAGAATTCAGACCTTGTTAGTCTATTAACGGTTCAAATAAAATACCGTACTACATTCCTATCGCAAATCAAAACAGTGCCGAAGGCATTTATTCAATTAAACCGACGAGGGATCTATAGTTAGATGGAGTAATCGGATTCCCTGCAACGATTCTAGCGAGAGGAATCTGTAGTATATTCTTTTTTATTTATATTTTTTGTCTAAACTGCCTTGTAATTTTGCTGCTTCATTGCAAGGCAAAGGATTTTTTTATACGAGCGTCGAGCGGGAGGACCGAGCAAATAATCACCTTGGTTGCACATTGCAGAAAGCTGGTTGGCTTGTTGGTAGCCCACTTGCTTTGAGTGCAGAGTTGGTACATTATTAAACCTTCGGCTGGATAATGACTAATCCTTTTTCATTCTAAACCTTCCTATCTTGTCCATTATCTGCCAATGCAACATTCCGACATTTGCAAACTGCTTCAAAACAAAGACCAATTTAGTTACAAACATCTATAAATTGTTTTTATTTTATTTGTACCTTTTATATAAAAAAGCTACCCACTCTATGCCATACCAAGCCAGATCCTTCCGTGTTTAATCCACTGCGTAGCGGATGAGCCCCAGCTGTTTACATTTTAATTAGCTGCGGCTATGAAGAGCGAGCTACTGGAACTATTTTATTGGAACGGTATTAAAAAACTTTAGCACTAGCATAGTTGAGTTGATTTATTTTAAAGGCTGTTTAATACAAACTGGAATAAGATTCGCAAGGGCTAAATTAGGAAATTGGAATGTCCAATTTCTTGGGCCAAATAACACATTCGCATTGGTTGAGGTTAAACACTTTTGCCAAGGTCGATATGTGGATGGGTGACCTTTTATTACTTTGTCTAGGTGCGGTTTTCATTTGTAGATTGTGACAGCCCTTACAGATGGTGAGTGGCCTTACGTCTGACAATCCAGACCAGTCTTACCGTTTGGTGAGACTAACTATAGTATAGTAACTATAAATAGTAGTTGGTATAGAATACTAACGTATTACTCAGTAATAACTGGGTTGTGGAGGTTAGATAGGCAGTTGCTCCATGTAAAGTTCTGATATTCAGCTGCATCTGATTAGACTGGAAGCCGACCCCAACATCGTTGGGAAAAAGCTAAGCAGATGATGATAAAATGATCTTTAAAAATAGCACGCCCGCCGGTTAAATTTTTTGGTTTTTAACCAAAAAATTTAACCCACGGGCGTACTAACTAAAAAGCGTAAAAATAAAAATCCTTTAGTGCCTTCTTTTTTTTTTACTTCGGTTAAAAACATTAATCAAATTCTATGTTCTTAGGTTAGGTACCTCCAGTCACCCATCAGCTATTTGCACCTCCGTCCTGTACTTGAAGTTTGCCACAAACTTCCTATCACATCTGATGTACTTCAAAACTTCTAACTTGACGTTCACTCTGAACTAAATATTGTATTGATTACCGGGCCAGACAATTTTAATGTTGAGGCGAACCCTGGTAACGAAGTTTCTTCAAGAGACTGTGTCTAAGATGGTCGATGTTAAAACCACATACATTTGACTTTTAAAGCTTACATGAAGAAGATATTAAAAAATGATGTTAAACCAAAGATACACCGCGCCTGTATTCTCCAAAGGGTGAGGCAGAATTGTTTTTAGTACACTCACATTTCGGCAGTTATGTTTAAGTCCAATGTCAGATTGGGTGAGCCTATTGTCATCAAGTGGGCACAATTCCATACTCCGTAACTGCTACTGATAAATTCGTAATGGAAAAACTTATTAAACGGATAATTTTATATGTGGTTTGTGAATGAATTGACCGAAAGTTAATTCTGCATAAATAGGTATTTATTCATTTTGTACAAAAGCAGTGACCCACCCCAGCAACGTAGATAAAATAAACCTTACTCTTGAATCACTCTATCGATTGCTGAAAACTGAATTAAAATCTGTTGCGTAGTTTAAAAGATCTAAGCGTACAAACAGCGGGAGCGACTTTGTTTTTAAAATATTATGATTGTAAAGATAATCCATCTTATTACATAAAACTTTCATAACCTTTTTCCGAGGATAGAAACTAAAAATGGGATTTCAAACAAATTTTCAATGTTTAAAAGCGCGTCAGTAAAAATCCGGCTTATAACTTGGCTTGGCTTACGTAAGTTAAGTCAACTAAAATCATTAACGCGGACGAAGTTGTTGCCAAAAGTTAGTAAGTACTGATATATTAAAACTATTTTTAAGCTTATCTTAGTTTTTTTTTGCTGCGAAAGAAACCATCCATTCTCCTATATCAACCGTCACGCTACAATTTTCTTCTTTTTCGTTCATTTCATTCCTCAAACAAACCATCCATCCTTCTTTTGGTCTTCCTCTTCATCCAGCAACCTTTATATTCATCTCTATTTTAGTCACATACGATTCGTCCTTCATCATTACATGTTCATACAAAAACAGTCGACTCCCTTTCAACTTGTAACTTGCGCTACTTTTAAACTTCCTCTAACATACTAGTTCTGTACCTTAACCAATTTTTGTTACACCCGTTATGGAGGAGGTACTATAATGGCTCCTCATCATTCACTTTATCCATTTTAATCACACCACACATCGTCCATAACGAAACTATAATGTCAATGATTTCGACATGGTAAATGCTTAATCCGGGTTCTGCATTATCCCAGCCTCATAAAACATGTCTTGCTTCAACAACAGCAAACTGCAAGCTATATCCGTGACATTTTTAGCATAAGCTGTTAGCCAAATTATGGTAATGCTCGCTAATTTGCGGGCAGACTGACGGGGACGCACGCTCCTAAATAATGGTCTGAATACTGACAATTTTGTGGAGTGCTAGCCACGGCCTCTATTGTACGAATGATTTGAGTGATAGGGGACTGGGTCAGGGAAGGGTAGTTTTATCACATGTCTATCCAATGGTATTGAAGTATATCGATTGTAGTATTTTATACTTGTATTTTTTTTTTCAGAAAACAAACTGTGTTTTAGCAATATTGCACGTGCATTCCTCTCCTTCTTAAAATTCGAATTTGAATTAGAATTTTAGAGATAAAAAAACGTTCAGGGCAGTCAAAAATGATCTAGACAGAATGAAATTTCACTAGTTAGCGGTAACAATGATGGATTGGCATTAGATAACCTGACTGACTTGGACCTTGGTAAGTAGACTCCGATTTCAAGTTGGCCTCACCAAAATCTGCTCAGGAGGATCCAAGACTCTATGATGACTCTCCCCTGGAATGTAAATGTGGTGCTGATCCAAAAAAAATAAGGGACTCTAAATTTCTTGTCCTTCGTGCCATATTCATTATTATATTAATTGCAGGAATTGATGAACGCTACTGAAGGTGATTTATTCGTGGCTCAGTTTTTAGTCGACACAGTTTAGATTGACATCTAAAAGAAAAAGATTAAGTATCTGATTAGTTATGTATTTCTACGAAACTTTTTCTTTATGCCATACACGTGAACCTCTGAATTGCTTTTATGATTTAAATATACTTTATTAAGATTGATATTTGACTATACTGTCTGTGATATAGATTGAATGCAGCTTCACAGCAAATTATCTGTTTCCACCAAGCCTTAAGACCATTTGGTAATTCTCGAACCCGGCAACTGGCATTCCCATTTACCTGAATACCAAAGGAATATTAATACAATCAGAATCAATTTATCTTATACAGGAAAATGAATGAGGGTGTATACATTATTCATGATCAATTACAAGAAACCGCGGACGCCTGTTAAATTTATGATATTGCAATGTTGAGACAATTATTCCCTCGTGATTTTGGGAGATTTCGTTCTTAGCGAATTTTGATGATATTTGTTTTAAATGAAGGGGTAAATAAAGTACAAAATGTAGATTCTGCAGTAACAAAGATTCTGTGAGGGTTTAACCAAAGATGAAGTTGAGTTGATTGATTATGCCCCAAAGGTTTAAATCTTTTGATGTACTTTTTGATTGTGCCCTTATCGTACTAAAATCGCACAAAGAAGCGTTTATATAACGACAATGTGACGATATAAGTGTACCCAAACTGAAATCCAAAACGTATTTAAATTATGGTACGTATCGGTTGGCATTCTTGTCCAACTTCAACAAAGAACAATGCACAAAAATGTATGGACACCGTCCCCACCCTTGTAGCACTTTAAAACCTATGTCAATCGAAGGGCCATAGTCATCTTATCATTTTATTGTATTACAGCGAAACTGAAATCCGCATCCGAAAAAAGTTATATCGATATTAAGAAACCGAAATCGGTCACATTAATGACTATGTTACCGACCACGATACTTTTCTCTTTGTAACCATACTGTGGAATGATATCGTTCGGAGTTTTCAAATCTCTGAACCTACCCATCGGCAGCTAGGTGTGAGACAGGGAGACGTCATATCTCCGAAGCTGTTCACCGCTGTACTGTAGGATGTCTTCAAGGTTCTGGACTAGGGAGAATAGGCATCAATGTCAATGGCGAGTATACATCATTCACCTTCGGTTTGCTGACGATATTGTGGTTATATGGATATTGTGGCTGAGACCATGGAGGACCTCAGTACAATGCTCGATGCTCAGTAGAGCTTCGGAAAGAGTGGATCTTAAAATGAACATAGACAAAACCAAGGTCATGTTTACTGCCTATGTAACACCCACTCCTATCAAGATCGGATACTCTACACTCGAAGTTGTGGACGATTATACTACCTTGGACAAATGGTCTAGTTACGTAGGTCTAACTTCAAGAAAGAGGTCCATCGTTGAATCCGACTCGGCTGGGCAGCGTTACGGAAGTTGAGTTGGATCTTTTCGTCTAACTTACCGCAGTATCTCAAGACGAAAGTCTATGATCAGTGTGTGCTGTCATTGATTACATACGAGACCTGAATGTGATCGCTCACAATCAGTCTCATCAGAAGGCTTAAAGTCAGAGGGCAATGGAGAGGTCTATGCTCGGAGCTTCTGAGGTTACCGAGGTTACTGACTTAGACCGGGAATTGCCAGACTCAAGTGGTGGCAATGAGCAGGGCACGGCACATCGCTCGCAGAACGAATAGCCGATGGGGCCGAAAAGTAAGGGAGTGGCGACCGCGAACCAGAAGACGTTGCGTTGGAAGGCCTTCCACTAGGTAGACAAATGACCTGACACGGGACGTTGACCTCCCATCTAGTGCAGGTGTTGTCAGGGCATGGCTGCTTTGGCAAATACCTGCACAAAGTGGCTAGACAGGAGGCGACTCCCGTGTGTTACCAGTGCGACTGCAGCGAGGATAATAATAATAATATTCCACAACTATCACACAACGCCATCTAGTCCCAAGCTAAGCAGAGCTTGTGTTATGGGTACTAGACAACTGATAAACTGATACGGCGCGTAACACCCTCGAGCATTGCCCTGCTTGGGTGGTGCAGCGCCGTGCTCTCGTAGCAAC
Organism: Diarsia mendica; assembly: GCA_949316265.1. Lineage (NCBI taxonomy): Eukaryota > Metazoa > Arthropoda > Insecta > Lepidoptera > Noctuidae > Diarsia > Diarsia mendica. Next base: position 2,791,365 of record OX438888.1, on the reverse strand, counting down.
AATTGGGGCAGACCGCTCTTTGCCGGCTGTGACCAAGGCCATGGTCGACAGTAGAGAAGCATGGGAGGCAGTGGCGTCCTTCTGTGAGGATGTCATCTCACAGAAGGAGGTGGCGGAGGAAGACTCCCTCACTGACGCGATCCGTCGAAGGAGGACAGGTCGGTGGAGGAGGCGCCATGGTGACCTGATGCCACCCTAGGAGGTGCCAGCGGGCGATAAATAGGGGAGTCTATCGTCGTCACATCGCACGGCCCTCATGTGTGGTTGCGATGTCTCAGGTGAGCCCGGACATCGCTGGATGGGTCGCGAACGTCATGCGTTGCAGTTCTTGTGGCTCGTCCAACAAAGTGACAGTAGGTTCACGCCAGTGTGTTTTAGTGGTTGCAAGCCGCGCCGTCTCCCGGGACGGTGCTGTATGCGTTAGGTATTTTTCACCACTCAACAAAAATAAAAAGGTGGACAGATGACCTGGTGAAGGTTGCGGGGGCCCGCTGGATGCGAGATGCATGGGACTGGTGAAGTGGTGACCTCTTTATCGAATTAAAACCTACTTAACTAGACCGTTTGTCCCGGTAGACATAATTGTCCGCAACTTCGAGTATAGAGGTTCCGATCTTGATAGGAGTGGGTGTTACATAGCCATTCAACATGATCATGGTTATGTTCATGTTCAATTTAAGATCCACTCTTTCGGAAACTCTACTGAGGTCATCGAGCATTGTTCTGAAGTTCTCCATGGTCTCAGCCACTATATAGTCAGCAAACGGAAGGTGACTGATGTACTCACCATTTACATTGATGCCTAGTCCTTCTCGATTCAGAACCTTGAAAACATCTTCCAGTACAGCGATGAACAGCTTCGGAGATATGACGTCTCCCTGTCTCACACCTCGCTGCAGAAGGTTAAGTTCCGAGGTTTGAAAACTCCGAACGACATCATTCCACAGTAATAATTACAAAAAGAAAAGTATCGTGGTCGGTAACATAATAATTATTGTGACTGATTTCGGTTTCTTCATAACGATATAACTTTTTTCGGATGCGGATTTCAGTTTCGCTGCCATACAATAAAATGATAAGTTGACTAAAACCCTTCGATTGACATAGGTTGTAAAGTGCTACAAGGGTGGGGACGTTTTGGACATTGTTCTTTAAAATTACAATCATTATTGCAACAATGTCTTTACCTTTACACAATAGCCCTTTTAAGAAAACTATGCAAATAATCTTAAAAAGAAACCTTTCCAAACAGACATTTATTTTTACGTTGAGAAAACTACACAGCACCTAGCAATGAAAATAAACGACAATCACCAAAGAAATAATGTAAAAGCACTTTGATAAAAATTCACACGTAAAAAAGAAACCATCGCCATAGAACAGAAATGGAAAGATGCGGAACTCTCAAATATACGTTGTTTTGGGTCCAAAACACAGCTAAAAATTAAAATCAGTCACCAAGTGTATTTAACTATCACACTACGAACAAAAACAGTTACTAGGCAATATTAATTTGGCAGTAGCTTTAAACCAGAGTTGTCGAGATATTCCACAGGATGAGTAAGTTTAAGTGGCTGACCGGCCATATAGCAGCTGTAGAGTAGAAACGATGACCATTAATATTGGGGAAGACATATTCTTGACTGGTAACCGCGAGCCTTCAGGCTTAGTGGAGCTACGATCTTCTCAGGGTGGCTGGTAGTAACTAGATAAGAGTTGCCAAGAAACGAGTTGTGTGGCATGCGATTGAAGAGCCCTATGTGAGGCTGATGATGATGTGTTGGTTTAACTCTGCCTCTCATAAAGATTTGACCTCTGTCCCTGATATAAGAACGTTATAAGGCTGATAAAATGTATAGACTTAACATAACGGGCGGAATTTTAATACGTATGCCTCATTTTGCCTGCTGCTTGCCTCATCTTTGAGCGACACATTGTACTGTAGCCATCAATTATTGAGTGACCATTTTGTTTCCCGGTCTGAACTCAAGTGTCACTTCCATACAGTTTCTTACTCTTTGCCGTCGCCAACGATACGTAATCGAACTGGAGCACTTTATCAAGTAAACAAAAAGCGGCTTACGACAGTTCTCATAGAATTTCATTCTAACTGAATGTCGGCTTTAGGGGTCCTTAAGTTTAAAGTGAAATGAGAAATACGTTGTGAAGGGTTCTTACGAAGTGTAATGAAAACATGACTATGTGTTGAAAAGTTTGAAGATTTGAATTGAAATATTGTTAGAACAATAAAGTGAGTTAAACCTTACAAAGATTGAGAGTTTAAAAAGTAAATCATTAAGTAAACAAAATTTCCATGGGTAAATAAGCACTAACTCTCTCGTCGGTCTAGTAATCGCAAGCGTAACTGCTGGGTTTGAGGTCCTCGGTTCGATTCCTATATCGGGTAAAATGTTAATGGGTTTTACTATTAGGAATTTCTCAGTAGAAGCCACAGAGTCTGGATTTGGAACGCAAGGCGCGTTCCATATCCAGACTCTGATTACACGTGAGTTACTGTTTTTTTTTTATGTTAAGTTATTATTATATTAATAAGCATCGCTAAAGGGAATAACAAAAACAGGACACTACCGCCGTCATCCGAAATCGAAAAACGAAAATCTATTCCATCACAAGCCAGTTGATAAGGTTTCACAATCACAAGGAAGGTTTACCCCATACCCGGTTTAATCCCTCAGTCACCTGCAACAACATTCTGGCGAAAAAGAGGTCCTCCCTAGAACCAGACTCACCAGATGGAAGCGAAACAATTTTGCATAATCCCAAAGACCGGGCAAGTGAAGCCGTATGCAAAATATAAGGATGCCTTTAAAATTGTAGTTGGTGAAAAATAAAATGACAGTTTGCTTTTGAATTCTGTTATTGAAAGTAGAAGGTTTGTTGAGTGCCAGTATGGATAGTAGTTGTTCTTTTTTTTGGTTTAGATTTTGTGGAGTTTGAATTTTGAGTAGTGACAAATCTTTTCATGATCCTTTCATGATTATGTTCGAAGAGTGTCTATTATCGTCTGACACACCATCTTTTAACATGATTTTTCGTGAATGCAATCGATATTCCTATTCACATTTAATTATTATTCTATAAACAATAGTTGGTTCTCTACGAACTGTTTTGAGTTAATAGTACATTGTAATACAAGGGCCTAAAATTACCCATTATATACGAGGTAGTTTTACTACCGAGCTTTAGCGAGGTAGTAAATAGGAACCGAGTTATAATGGGATTTTAGCGCCGTGTGTTACACTGTAGTTTTCACTACGATTGCGAGAAAATAAAATAACCATGTTCAGTAGGAGTTTATTTTATTAAAAATTAAATTCAATTTAATAATGCAATTCCAAAAATTTCGCGCCAATGCCTTTTTTTATTTCTTCTGTAGCTGCAATGCAACGCACACATTCTACCAAAGAGTTCGGCATTCAGCGCGTTTAGTTCCATTTTTAAAAATAAAACATTTTTTTTTACTTGAAACTAAATCACGCACCAGCTGGCTGAACAAGTTGTCGTACGAGATTTACTTTTAGCCCTAGGGCAATATATGCAATTTTAGGCCCGCTCTGGTATGCTATTATGACGTTCTTTTTGAGCAAGAGGAGTGAAAAGGTTATTTTCAGAAGACGACAAAGCTTCACTTCAGTTAAGACTTTTTTTGAAACAACCAACTAATTCGATCAAATGAAATTGAAATAAACCTGATTCTGCTGTAATTTGATGTGAATGATGATACTAACACACGTTACTAAAATATTAACACGCTACACAAATTACTAAGAAAATCAACTAACACAAAAATTCTACGGAACCCAAAAAACCTACTGACTTTCACTCAATTTTTCTATAAAAAGACGTTACCAATTCAATAGAGAAAAATGTAAACGAAATAGAGTCGAGAAGTTATGCCGCTCCCGTCAAAAGATAAAGAAAAGGTTTGTTCAAAAAGATAATGTTTTTATACCCACCGAAGCCGTTCGCATACTGTGTTATAGATTTGGAATATTTTACCCATATCCATTGGGAGGATTTTTAAAAGATATGAGGGTATCGCACTGGCAATATATATGGCGGTGGGTGGGGCGAAGATTGGGTGATATTATAATTTATGAAAACTTTCAAGAAATATTGTTAGTGTTGGTGTTGGACTGAGCAGGTGAGACAGACAGTTAGTCTTGCTCTAAGTACATAACATAACATCACACCTGTATTCCCTACCGGTTAGACAGAGTTGTACCTAATAAAACGCCTACATTACCTCAGATATTTTTAAATCTCATTTAATAGGGGCCATTGCCATCAACCGACCGCAAATCCAGACTGCTACTGAGAAATTACTAATGAAAAAAATCTAATTACACTTGCCTGACCCGAGAATTGTAGTCGGCACCTCATGCTCAGATTTTCCGATCACTCGACCAACCTTCCGTCAGAAAAAATAAAATTCATAAGTAGAACCTCTCTAATTTTGTATTACGCCCGACTTAATTAACAATCTGTCTTAAAAGTCCCTCTTCGAGTTATAAATAGGGGACAGCAAAAATAAACTAATTATCAAAAATTAACCCTTCGCCCAGGAACTGTCCAAAACAAATGAAAACAATTTCACCCATTTTTTGTCTGAAGTTGGTCATTAAATTAAATCACTCCAATTAGTTTTGAGGTTCAGAATAAAGGAAGACGATGATGTTCTTAAATTCGGTCAATTATATCTGTTAAAAGCTAATTCATTCCACCTGGACTTGGAAAGGAAAGATGGTAAATTAGTATGAGGAAAAGTTACAGCTGAACAATAATTGTTTTTACAACTAAATTGTGCAAACTTTACTGGCGATTAAACTGTCATTATACAGTCGAAAATACTGTGTGTAAAGGTTGTGCTTACCATTACACAAAGTTTCTTGTATAACAAGGGCGAGCAGTAGGGAAGGGTTTGTATACAAATCGTTTTCCTAAAAAAACAGCTAAACTCCAAACTATTAAGTTATTCTCTTACTCGTATTATTAAAAAAAACATATTTGACTTAAAAAAAATACTTCAGGAAGTGATCATTTTTCTTTGCAGAAAAGTTCATATTTTCCAATGGGTAATTGTCCTGATAATCGTTCTAAGGCTTGATATATTATAGATTAATTCAAAAAAAATAAAACAGTGTCGCATATTATAGTACGGACTAGGAGCAGTACACAATAATTAATATAACCAATCCAATACCAAGCAAACAGCGCAAGGTGATTATACCACACCATTCAGTAATTAACACATTTTTCAGCTGCCAATGCAATTACCGTATCCATACTGAACCCTCGTCCCTTAGGGATTTATCAACCAAAATGTTGTGAAGTCCCCAATCAAAGCCACGATGTCACGATGTCACCATTAAAAGGGGTTTTAATTAAATTGGTTACAAGCAAATTATAAATAGGCATCCATGGTGAGGGGACGAAAGGCATCTCTTCGATTTTAGCTGAATAACGTTCATTAATAAAAACGATAAACAAGTCTGTTTATGATTTAGAATATTTAGATCTATGTGAATATAGATCGAGTTCAATGTCAATATTGAAAGGTTTATAAATGTTTTAGTAAACTCTAGCTTCTTGCGTGGCTTCGCCCACGATCAGAAATTATTCCACGAGGCGTGAAGTGTTTACATTATACACAAATAAGTATACCTGTTGTTAATCAATACTATTACGTAGACGATAGCTTTCAATGTTTTGAGATAACTTTGTTGAAAAAACTTAATTGATATTTTCACTAACTTTAAAAGCATTGTTTAACCGATAAAACAGCATACACAAAACGTCCCCTGAGAAAATGCGAACGAGAAAACTAAAACCAGGTAGAATTCCTTCAAATTTTAGACGGATAACATTTACTAGTACTATTTCAACAGTAAAACAACAAACTATCAACAAAATGGAAGTAGTAAAACAGTAAAACCATGCTACACAGTTGCTTTGAGAACACCTGTCTCTCAGACCGTTTAGTTGAAAATTGTATCTAGTGTTGTCACAGTGTTGTTCAATGTTCATGTTCATAGACGAACGAGGTTTTGTTTTAGGTTTGTGAGCATATTATTGAATTGTGTTTTAAGCTAGTAATTTTAAGACCTATTTTTAGTGGAAATACAGGGAATAACGTTTCTTCATGGTTACATGAATACGGAATTATTGTAGCATTGTTCTGCTATTTTTGCCTAACCCTGCGAGAATAAAAAAGACGAATCGAAAGGGGTAGGTACTTGTTGTCATAATCTCCATATCCCATTCTTTTTGAGGTCAGCAGAGCATGTCGTCTTCTTCCCTACGTTTTTTATACAAGCATGACAAATTATTTTTCCTACAAAAATAGCTCTATTTCAACAGCAGAACAACAAATTATCAACAAAATACAAGTAGTAAAACCATGCGACACAGTTGCTCTGAGAACACCTGTCTCTCGCCCGTCGGGGCTGTGGATTGCCCGTCGGGGCTCCGACACAAGGCCGAAGAAGGAACATGGGTTTGGTTTTTAGTCAGTAGAAGTCTGACACTCCCCTTCGCTCTGCCCAAGAGGGGGGGGGGGGGGGGTTATTCGATGATTTTCACCCAAAATTGTTGAGTTCAAAATTGTATCTCGTGTTTACTAGTGTTGTCACAGTGGTGTTCATGTTCATAAGCGAACGAGTTTTGTTCGCTGTGTTCGTGCGTAGTTTAATTTATTTTGATATTGAATTGTGTTTTGGCTGGTAATTTCCAGACAGTTTTTAGTCGAAATACAGGGAGGTGAAGTTCTAGGATATACGCTGATTGTATTGGTGTTTTTCTTTATTATGTTTTTTTTTTCTCTTTATTTCTTTTGGGGTTTTTGCAGATATACCCCCACCGTGCCTTTTACTATTATTACTTAAATCTACTACTTAGTTATACAAATATGAAATCTTATGGTAAAGACAGTTGATGATTGATTTATCATTGATTTTCTCTTGAAAAGGTAAAATACCTCTTTAGACAGCGGCAATTTTACATATAATTTACCTTTTAATCAATCTTTTAATTTATTAATCAGCCAATAAAATGCCTTAAAACTCAAACTCCCTGCTATAAAAATTCAAACACAATTTAATATTCCGTATCTACATAGTGCATCGGTAACAGACAGGGCCCCTTAGAGGCTACGGTAGATGCTTCAATGATCCAGAGGCACGGAAATGCTAAACAATTTCACTTTGACTGCGCTCAGCTTTGGCTATAGTACTGGAAGTGATTTGTAAATACCTGCTCCTGTACTACCTTCGTTTTGGTGCTTGTATGGGTAAAGAAATGTATGGTTTTGTTTAAAAATTCTTGAAAGAATATAATGGTGTTCAATATTTTGATTTGAATCTTTGTGTGATGCATCTTTGTTTAAACTTACATCCACATCAATAATATATCTATGGATTTAATTGCCTTAATCAGTTGGACTCGCCTATCGTTTGTAGACCTTTGACAGTTAATAAGGGTATTCTGTTAACCAGGCATGTAGTTTAAAAGGTTAGATTGGCAGTCCTTCAACGTAAACGATGATGATTTGCCTTGTTAAAGTCTAATAAATGCGGTATTACAAACCCTTTTAAGTGTCAAATATTAAACAAGAATTGCACCTTTACTCTCCCAGTAATATCAGCAGCATTAAATTAATTAAAAACGTCTCAACTAACATTTGATTAAACAAAAGAACACTCGATGTCTGCAACGCAAGCTAACTCAACAATAACGAAATGTGTACTCGAGAAATACAAAATGGCTGCCACTTACCAAGCTCGAGACATGCATAGAATAATATTCCAAAGTAGTATTTTCAGCAGACCACATAATGTTTTTTCATTTTCAAAATCGTCGTCTGTCGAAAGAAATCAGTTTTGCTTTTGTATCCACAATTTGCAACTATGCGCTCCTCTGTGCATTTGTATTTTGTATTTTTATCTAGATTTACATATTTTTCTCCGTCGCTTTAACTCCTTCAGGGAAAACTGCAGATATTGTCACAAGACAAATCGTTTGGAGGACTTCCATTTAAAATTCAATTTTGTGGCAATATTGGTCGACAATCCATTTTGTTTTACTGAAAATTATGTATGCACGCATACTTTTAGTTCCACAGAGTGGTAAGCAAAAACTACAGACCACCGCTTCAAGTACGATCCATAAAAAGTATTTTTGCTTGGTCCATATTCCAAATATTCGCTGGTCATATATATACGCGGTGGTTACGAATGCAGGCGCTAGCCAAGCTATCTGAAACTGTAACGTTTTCCCAATCAACCTAAAACCTATTACTTTAGCTATAAAGTTTCACTCTTAAAAGACGCCCCTTATCTTTATACAAAATTTCAACAATAAAACAATAAATATTTTATTTTTCAAGAGAGCATAACATAAACAAAATGTCACTAGCCTCGAAACTACGATTCCTTGTGTATGTCGAGAAGATTAGTCTCCCTCGTCTTACAAGATGATAAGACAAATACGTAGTGGGATACACATATAGCATCGTAAAGGTTAGATTTCTTAGGCTACAGTAAATATAATTATGGAATTCCAGAGCAATCGTTACGCCATAGTTACATATATATAACATAACTGTCTCATTGGTGTAGTGATTGCAAGCGAGAATGCTGAGTCGTAGCGTCGTCATAATATCGTCCTTCACACAGTCCATCCATCGTTTCTTTGATCTATCTCTCCTCTTATAGCAACGTACATTCATACTCAAATTTTTCTCATTCCTATTAACTAAGGCTGTAAACCCATTAAATGTCAACATAAAACGCAAAGAACCCCTTAAAACAAAAGATAACATTACGTCACAACCCATATAGGTACGTATTACAGACGTTTCAATTAAAACCCAAATGTTAATTAATGTTCTAACTTGTTTCATTACCGCCGTTTGTTTTTCAAGAGTTGCCTTGTGGGCTTCAAAGCCTACCCCATCTGTTTTCGTCGGTGTCGTAAGCTTATTAAGGATTTTGCCTGAAAGATAGGTACTTTGGTAGCAACAGGAATTTATGTTTGAATTTCGTCTTGTTCAAGGTTATAGGAGCTTGTACAATTCGATTATTAACAGGGTTTGCTGGGAGAATTTGAGTGATTGGCTTACCGGTTCAGGTGGAATATTTTATCAGAGTACTTTAGAAAATACATAGCTTATCTTATGTGCAGGGAAAGAAAAAGATACTGCGGCCTCGACTCAAAAGACAAAGAAGGACTATGGGTGGTTTTTAGTCAGTACCTAGAAGTCTGACACTCCCTACCGCTCTGCCCATAGCGGGGGGGCGTCATTTGATGATTTTGTCACACTCCAAATAAAAAGGGGGGAGACTACCTCTGCCGTAATGTTTGGGCTATAAATAGGCGTGATGTTATGTTGTTTTCAATTATTTACTTTACCTCTGGTACTTTAATGTCAACCTACGATATAACATAGAGTAGTTGGCCCAGTACCCTGGTGGTGGTGGGCCCTACTTAGGAGTTGTAAGTCGTGGATTTTGAACCTAGGAAGGCACATTACTTTGTGTAATTTATTTCATCACCACTGCTCTCAAAATAGTGAAGGAAACCGGCATGTTCTAAAATCAAAACTTCGAAGACATGTGACATCTACCAATCCGCACTGGGCCCGCGTGGTAGATTATAGCCCATTCCCTCTCAAAGAGAGGAGGCCTGTGTCCCAGCAGTGGAAACATTAATAGGCTGTTGATGATGATGATGAAAACATATTTGGGCATATTAATCAGCCTATATCATTACCACTGCTGGATCACAGGCCTTCTCTCTTTTAGAGGGAATGGACTATAATCCGCCACGCGGGCCCAGTGCGGGTTGGCAGATGTCAGATATCTTCGAATTTTAGATTTTAGGACCTGCCAGTTACACGATGTTAATGTGCCTGTCTGGGTTCAAACCCACTACCTACTGTTCGTAAGTCGGGGCCGCCACCACTGGGTGAAGTAATATGTTTTTAAGAAGAAGTAACCAAATTTAGTACTCGCTTTCAACTACAACATTTCCAAGTTACAGGTGTCTTTTGCATACAAAACTAAATATAGGACGACTTAAATGCTTAAACCTTGTAAAAATGACTTTCACTGCAATAACAACCACATACAGAAACCTCTGCTATAACGGTCATAATGAAATTTCGCTAAATCTAACTTTAACGACAAAAACTTTGTTCAAGCCGCTGTATGAACTGGGTCTTACAATAAGCGGACCAAACACTTACATTATTAATTTTTGAGCAGCTTTTACCAGCTACTTTTTGGATGCGAAATTATCGTACAGAAATGTTTCTTCCTTCCTTCTTCCCGTTAGTAAAAATAACGCCCCAACTGTCTTGTTGGTTTCGTAATCGCAAGCACGAATACTGAGCGTGAGGACCTGGGCTATGTTGCGATTGCGGCAGTATTTCGTCGCCAGACAAACAAAAGTGTAATTATCTGTGAAGTCTAATTTTAAACCTATCCACTTTTGACCCACAAATTTTATGAAACCTTCCCTAAAAATATTCCCCGCCTTCTCAGTAACCCTAAATATTCTCCCCGCCTTCTATCTAACCCACGCCTTACCCACCGCACCGATGCGATGTAGGCACCTATGACTTACACTTTCGCACTGTTTTTCTAAAACATTGCGGTTGACAGAGTTGATGGGGGTCCTTTCTGTAAAAAAATGTTGGAAGGTACGACACAGATGTTCCATTATACGGCGAAGAGAGGGTTGACTCTTGTCTTTTGTGGCCACGAGTTTTTGGGGCGTTCGTGCTAATGTAAATTTAATTTGGGTTCAAAGTCGATTGCGAATGGGACTTTAAAGAAGTATGGTGCCTGTTAATTTTTTTTTCGGTTCGGTGTTATTTTTTGTTTAAAAATTGGTTGGATCGTTTGGGTTAGAAATTAAAGATGACTTTCGGTTGAAACTTTTGATCATTGTAAAGATACATATTTTCGCCAGCGTACCTATACTAGGTACGCTGGCGAAAATATGTAGCGGTATGTTGAGAAGAATCTCAATCATAAGATAGTTGGGATGAACTAGTATAGTTCATCCCAACTATCTTATGATTGAGATTCTGTTACAGGTTTGCATTCGGATTGTTTACGAGCAGTGATAACCTAGGTGATGTGATCGTCGTACTGCCGAGTGTACCAGTAATTTTTCAAATTCATGTGCATAATATTTTATTTTTTTGGAAAAAGCCCGCCACACTATTCCCAAACCACTGTAAGTCCTGTTAGCCAGAATCAAATCATGTGCATATTGTATAATCAACACTTGTTTTGGTAAAGGTAAACAGGTAGCCAGCATCCCTGTCGAGAGATATATTACTCGACGGCATATAAACCCGAATCAGAGGCATATGGGTGACAGAAAAACTCTAACACCGACAGTTAGGTTAGACACTAACCACACGAAAAGAAAGGAGATTAAAAAAAAACGTAATGGTGACACAATTTTGATTGATTCACACAATTTTGTTTTTTGATTTGAGGTATACCTCATTAACACTAGAAATACCGGTATTCGTGCCCTACCTAGAAAGACCAAGATCGTCATATTGACGTTGGGATATCCCTGTGGGATATCCTTTGACCTTGATGTCAAATTATTATCAGGTGTATTAAAGGATATTTTATAATATCTAAACTATTATAAAATATGTGCATGGGCCATCTACGAGTAGGTACCAACTCTCACGGAATATATTCGTGCTATTTGGTCGACACTAAATTTAGTTGCATTATAAAATTCCACACTTTTCCCCTGCACCAATTTTAACAGTCGGGTGTAGAGTGCTCAGAATCATAAAATTTTAATAAGCACATACTCAATATATTGAGCAACAATGTAAACAAAATATTTCTAAGTACCCTCAAGTATCAACGGTAACCGGATCCCTTTGCATTGGGTCATTTTGACGATAGTGGTCTTTGTAGGTATTACTCATTGTGATTCCAGAACTAATTAAGATATCAACGTTATATATCATTAGGGTGTTTAAAAGTACAAAATATTAAAAGTCACAGAGTGTCATGTTGCAACAAGCCGTAACTTTAAAAATATTATCTTTTTATTACTTCACAAAATCGTCAGACCACAGTCGTCTAGACTGTGGTCTTTCTAGTGTTAAAAAACAACCGGAAATCCTTAAAATCTGCAAAGTAACTGTATACAGCTTCCGCCAAATCCCTCATACGCGCATAGCTGAAACCTCAAACTTTACTGTAATACCTCCCCGCGTAAGTCCCACAAGAACATTAGTATTCCTACGCCATTCTTTTAACAGCACTAAAAACAGTAAGTAAAGCAATTTCGTTGCAAAGTATTTACCACATGAGAGTTAACTATGGATTCTTACTGACTGAGCGTTTATATTTGTGTTTAACAGGAATACCGCTTTTAGTGAGCTGGATTGTGGAGAAACTACAATATCTTACTTACTGACTTGTGAAATGTTGCATCTCCTGCCCTTATCCCAATTAATTTGGTATCAACGCAGCGTGTCTTCTTCTTCCATACTCTTTTATTACTCGTCAAACCAGTAATCACCTTCTTTCTAGCCATATCATCCTTCACACAGTCCATCCATCGTTTCTATGGTCGTCCTCTACTCTTAAAGCGTTCATACTAAAACCTCATGCCTCCGCATCACATGTTCATTATTGTCCATACCCCGATAACCGAATACCACACGACTTTTCAATTACCGACGCCACTTTCAAACTTCCTCTTAGGGCGAGGTTGCAGTACTTTGTTTTTATGAACGCACGACCTCACCCCCCGCCCTGCCGCGCGAGCGATATATTGCCTAAATTTTGACTGTTTTTTCTTCTTGGAGACAAATGATAAAGAAATTATACAATATGTTTTCAACATTTACTTCAGAATAAAAAGTTCTATCTACTGATATAACTTTCATATAAATTCATGATGATAAAAAAAATGATCGAGCCGATCATTCTAAATCGCGTTTCTATCTTTACGATTTTTTTAATTAATTATTTCAATTTTTATGTAATGATTTTTATTTATTAAAAAAATCATATTTAGTTAGATTTTCAAAGGTTCAAAAATCTTAAAAAGTACTGCAACCCCGCCTTAAGCATCCTTGCCGACATTATCTATTATATTTAAGTAGCATTAATACACGTGCTACATAACCGCACCCAAAAGCCGCTCTTTCAGTAAAATCCCTAAGACGTACACATTAGGTAAGAACTCTTTAAGTCCTACTCACGAGGAGCTTATACTTAATCTGATGACTCTTATAGATCATATTATGACTGTCTTTGACTGTGTGACTTAATCTTTATAGGTACCTATGACGTTATTAGAGTGGCGGACAATATTAATGGGTGGTGATGGTAAATGTATTAGATTTATCTAAGTCGTTAGTAGTCTAGACTGAACATCGTACATTCGAGGTTTATCGTTAGTTATGATGTCAAGTTTTTGTTCTATGTGATTTTATCAACATGTGTAGAGAAATTTATATTTTCAAACTCCAGGTATATAATATTTAATTACGCGGACTTAGACTATTCCGTATCGTGATAATCATGCTTCATTAGAAAATAAACTGAAAAAGCTATGTTTTATCCAAATGCAACATTTTACCTTTGAAATCTTTTCAGTAAAAAGCTTCAAAATTAAGTTCCGGCGCGTTATAGTCTGTTATTCAGTTTCCCCAGATGTGAAATTAAAGATGAAATTTTTCTAAAAAAACACTGTAAAACGACTTAACGCAATAACTTTCTTACTAATTATTATACCGCTAACTAAAACCGTAGGTAATTATCTTCTCAATGAAATATTTTTATTAGCGCAGGAAATTCAGCTGCTCTTAAAGTGGGTCATTTATTTTGCACGCCATTGTACTAAACACCGAGGCACTTAGCCTAGCACGTAATCTTCTTAGCGTTCGCTACATTCTTATATAAATTGTTAATATTCGGAATATTACTGAAATTCTGGTGTGATGTTTGTAAAATTGTAATCGTATTTCGGAAAACATACGTTTTTATGGTCCCATTTAAATAGATGGACAAACTTTTAGATATCATTTCGACCATCAAAATAAGGACAATGGGATGTGGATACTAAAGTTTAGACATCATCATTATCAGCCAAAGGACGTCCACTGCTGGACAAAGGCCTCCCCCATAGAACGCCATAACGGCAACCTGCCGTTTGCATCCACCGGTAGTCCGCGACTCTAACGATGTCGTCGGTCCACCTGGTGGGAGGCCTACCAACGCTGCGTCTTCCGGTTCGTGGTCGTCACTCAAGAACCTTTCTTCCCCATCGGTTGTCTGTTCTTCGAGCGATGTCGCCTGCCCATTGCGACTTCAACTTGCACATTCTGAGACCGTTTCTATGTCGATGACCCTGGTCCTCCGGCGAATTTCCTCATTACGGATTTGTCGCAAAGGTCTAGACACCTCTCCCTTACCGTCTGAAGTTACACACGTGGTGTTATATGCCTATATAGTAATTACGTCAGGACTCTAACGAAATAGGAGGATTCAGTCTCTCTGCGTTAGACATAATGATTTTATGATAAGTACTTAACATAAATTCGTCACTCGAAAAAGCACTTTGAATTATGAGTTTCAATCCCGCATTAATTAGTACATACCTACATTATAAATTGTAAAATACATTAGAGCCAGAGAGTGTAGATGGAGTCATGATTAGACATACCTTGAATTTCACAGCGCTACTACAAAGTATTTTAGTGGTACGAGTACTAATTACTAGCTCGAACGTCGAAGTAACTAAAGAACTAGCTTTAAGACAAAATATTTATTAGACTTACACAGAAAAAAAACAAAACGGTTAAATTAACAGTAAAACATTTTTATATAATCAAAAGAAATAAAACAGATCAAATTGCCCGACCCGGGAATCGAACCTAAGACCTCATGCTCAGCTGACCGACGATGCAGTTGATAAACACAACTATAACATACTCAATTCCATAACTATCTGGTGTAATTAACAATAGTCCAGCAGGTCTAGTTTCCTTCGTTAATGACGGCACACTCGTTCCCCATAGTACCTACTGTTGCACCTACTCGCATATCTCGAAGTTAGACTGCCACTTGAGACAGTAGCTGAACGCCAAACAATGGCGTTGCTATGCAGATAACTTGCAGAAGGTGAGGTCTTAATAAAATGTCTAAAAATTGAAATAACAATGGGAAAAGCCCATTTTTGCAAATATCTTTCATTTGAGGTTACTAACTTTTGCCCGTGGCTGTGCTCAGGTCAGATAAAAAAAAGGTACATGTCTTACCTTATTTTTTTTGTAGTATTTTAAATTATCAAATGACTCCTCCCGCTCTGGGCGGAGCGGTAGGTAGTGTCAGACTTCTACTGACTAAAAACGGTCTAGGTCTAGTAATGACGGTAATAACGGAAGAACCGTTAATGACGGTACACTCGTTCCCCATAGCACTGTTGCACCTACTCGCATATCTCGAAGCTAGACCGCCACTTGAGACAGTGGCTGGACGCCAAACAATGGCGTTGCTATGCAGATAACTTGCGGAAGTTACAGAGGTTTTAATAAAATGTAGAAAAACTGAAATAACAATGGGAAAAGCCTTTTTTGCAAATATCTTTCTAAATTTTAAGGTTACCTTAAACTTTCACCCGTGGCTATGCTCAGGTCAAAATCTCAAATAGATACCGTCGGGAACCCTCCCAAAATAAACATAAAGGTACTTGTCTTACTTTACCTACTCTTTCGTACATCGTGCACCTTTTTATCGACGTTTTACAAGTATCATGTAGCATGACATGTGTGTGTGAGTGTGTGGCTCACGTAGGCCTATGTGAAATAAAATATTTTGATTTTGAAACAAGCCGCAGCCCCGACAGGACAACCCGCTGCCCCATCGGCAACAGGTACATGGTCAGGCTCAGGTCTAGTCACCACCCGTAGCAATTTCGAAATAAATTCAGCTGATAAGCCGTAAAAAGCGACAAACAAACACAGAGACACTTCTACATTCACAGTAAGTAATTAAGCTCAAGTTTTGAGTATGAATGGTATAAGAGTAGAACAAGACCAACGGAACGATGGATGGATTTTGTAAAGAATGAAAATAGGGAGGAGTTGTCTGATGAGATGACAAGTAATATAACAGTATGGAAGAAGAAGACATGCCGACCCAAAATAAATAAGCAAGAGAATGATGATTCTTTTGTGAATTTACTTGTTTTGAAGCAAGTCTTACTCGGCATCTATTTTTCGGTACATACCCATTTATTACCCGACTACGGCAAAGCCAAAGGAGGGTTATGATTTTGTTCACTTTGTAACAAGTGAGCCTTCTTCATAACACATTTTGTGACAGCATGCAGAATGTCTACCCGGAGATGTATATCGCAGGTCGGGAGATACATTAACAGTGAGAAATGTTTATGTGCACTGCGATGTTCATTGAAATAAATAAACGTTTCACACTCATGGCTCTTGAATTGTATATGTATTGGAGATCTGTTTACACTACAAGTTGGGATGAATATGAAAGAGGTGCACGTCGTCCATGGCTGTTTTCTGCACAAAGTATGAGATGATCGACCTTTGCTGAACAAACCAGAAAGCCTAGCTTTGTATACTAACACGCTTTCGTTAGTTTCTAAAAAGTTTGAAGAAAAGTTTGGTTGAAAACTTCTTTGAAGAATACAAAAAGCGTGTTTTTTTTAAAACTAAACTGTTTAAAATTACAACGATATAAAAAAAATCACTTTCAGTACCTACCTTCATAATTATTGCACAATATTTTTATTATTTTAGACCTATCAACCATAGTTATCATTTAAAGAAGAACACTTTGGCCAGTAGTTTCGCCAGGACCAAATATTTGTATGACCTACAGGTTTTTTTTTTTTGTAATTCGTTCTGGATCTGGTGGTATGTGTATGTGACTCATTTAATGACTGGAAATGCACCCATGATATAGAAGAAATTATTAGTGTAACGTAACCTTTAAAAAAATGTTTTTCCTTTCCAGGAAAACCACGCTATTAAGACTTTATTTCACCAAGTGTCTCTTAATTCAGCCGCTGTGGAACATGTAGTTGAATGCAAAAATATTAATCCGTAGGGAGACGAGGGTGGTCAGTTGAACCCTCTCTTCACACGGCGTAATACTTTGTCTCATACATATTCAAGCTCTAGGAGTTTTGTATTGTTGAAATAAAGTCGATTCCTTCTCATTCAAAAAAGTAGTTTTGTGTTTATTTTTTTACACGGACGCGCTTCAGGTTAAATAAGAAGCGCAGAATTTTGAACTGCAATGTATAGCTTACCTAAGTCAAATAAAGAAAAAAATGCTCACCACCCAGGACCATTTTGCTGTAACTAAGGCCGCGTTATAGGCATGTATTATTGGTGCCGTTTTATATTCTCCCCTGCTGGGGAATTTGTTCCGCCACTTCTTCTTTCCAGCTAAAACACCTAGAAGTTCTTTCCAGCCTAGTTAGAATAAAAATGACTTTTGATTCATTCGTGTCTATTACTTGGCACTGCAGATAGTGAAAAACCTGATAGTCTGACAACCAGTGTTATCACGGGGTATCATAACCCAGTCAGTGGGTAGTGGAGAGCAGATAATAATTCTTATGAGCATAAATTATCTCAAAACCTCGGAAACAAATTCACTCCAAAAAAAACTGAACTGCAAGCCGTCTCTGAGAGTCCGACTGAGGCTTGGCAGATTTTTTAAGCACAAGGCTTACTGAAAACTTATTTTCAAGATATATTCACGAAGACATTTTCGTATTTTTGAGCAGCGTACCTTGGAATTTTCGAAATCTTGTCTGAAATACGTTAATAACAAATTCTGGTAAAAGATTCTACCTCAGCGTTACTTAGTGCTGGTTTTAAGCACTTAGTTCTAATATTAAAACTAGGTAAAAACATAAAGAACATTAAAAACCATTAGTCGCGGTCTGATACCGCTACAATGTCTTAAATATTTAAACATGGTATTAGTTTCGTTTTTATATTTTGCGTTGAGATTTAAAATTAAAAGGTATATTAATGGAAACAAGAACTAAATCAAATAATGTACTTATTTTATTAACATCAGCCCTGTTTTCACTGAGGGGTTTAGGCTAAACCCCTTTTTTTTTTGGTGGGTGGAAAATCATCGAATAACCCCCCCCCCCCCCCGCTCTTGGGCAGAGCGAAGGGGAGTGTCAGACTTCTACTGACTAAAAACCAAACCCATGTTCCTTCTTCGTCCTTGTGTCGAAGCCGCGTTAACCTTTCGACAAACCACAGCCCCGACGGGTAGGCTAAACCCCTCAGTGTCAAACCGTTTAGCCGAGTTGGTCAACCAATCCTATCTGACAACCACTCTTACGAAATGGGTATCGCATATACAATATTATTAACAGGGTTGTGGAGGTCAGATAGGCAGTCGCTCCATGGAAAATACTGATATTAAGTTGCATCTGGCTAGACTGGAAGCCGACCCCAATATAGTTGGGCTAGGCAGATAACGGTTTAGCTGAGTTAGTCCAAATTTACTGACGGTCTATTCTGATACACTTAATAATATGGTTGAAAAACTACCATCGCAAGCCTATTGCCATCAAAGAGAGCACAAAATATAGACACCCGACCATAAAAAAAATATTTTTTACACATAACCGCACGCCGATGAAGTACTTTCCGCGTAAAACAAAAACTTCCCACACCACTATCCTATATCCTTTCAGATAAGGGTAGAGAACGGTTACTGACCTCACAACGCAAATCTAATTTCCCTGAAGCGAACAAAGGTCAAATGGCAATTATTTTATCTCAAAACTATAGACAAGGCCATTCATTTCACTATTAGGTTGTAGGCAATTTTAAATTAAGGATATTTATGCCCTCAGCGTAATTGGTAGGGGATACAAAATCGTTTAAGAGGACGCTCATAGTTGTAATTGGTTCCGTAATTAAACTTCGCTATCTAATTTGTTGGAATATATTTTAATCTTGCCTTCGAGTTTTATCACAAAGACAATCTATCTATATATAAATAAAAAGAGAAGTCCTGACTGACTGACTGACTCATCAACGCCCAGCCCAAACCCTTGGACCTAGAAAACTGAAATTTGGCACAGAGGTTTCCTTTATAATGTAGACAAGGAATAAGGAAGGATTTTTCGAAATTTAACCTCTAAGGGAGTTAAATAGGGGATGAAGGTTTGTATGGAAAATCGTCAATTTCTTCTCTATGACGTTCATCATTACTTTGACCGTGTTCATAACATAATACTATGTCTATAATCTCTGAAGGGTTAAGCGTAGGTATACCTACCTAATAGTACACATTTCGCCAAAGTTTAAGTCCCATTTAAGCGACAACTTTTTTATCTTTGAAGAAATGGACCTTGATTTACCTATAGAAGCTCAATGTAGCAGAGTGTCTCCATGACTGCTACAGAGAAATTCCTGATGTATAAATCTAATAGACAACTCTATTTTCGGACTGGGAATTGAACCTTATGCTCAGCAGTTGCGCTTGCGACCACTCGCTCAACAAGGCAGTTATACAGACAGTTACATGTTTTCTTCCTTCGTAATTTTCTCTAATTATCATCATCTCATGGGTCATTTCCAATTTGCTTCCAAATACATTAATAAAAGCGGCCTAAAATTTCTAAAATAACCTACTTTTTGAAACTACACTAGAACATAATATTTATAAAAACTTTTTGTTTTGCGAAGCCAAAACACAATAAAAAGAAGTTACGATCAAGCTCTTTGAGACAATGACATCCCAATTCCAATAAATCTCGACTCAATTTGGTAGCAACTGTGTGACTGACGCATTTCGAAACTGACGGACGACCGTTTTCCTGTTCGCTTGCTGAACCCTAAAATGTTAAGGTGTGGTTTTGATGTTGCGTCGGCTTTTATGGCAGTTTGTGTTACCGGCTTGTTATCCAGCAGTAAAGATTTAATGGGTTTTGAGTTGTATGGTGAAAGTTTATGGATATACGCGTCTGACTTTGAAAATGGGTCAAGGAGACGTAAGAATACTAACATAAATGGGTCTTGACCCATTTATGATTATTTACCGTATGAATCACCAACATGATTTACTAATTGAATGGCTAGATATGGATTATTTTAGTCGTCGTCTACTGTTGATTAAAAACAACCGACTTCAAAAACAAAAAAAGTGAAAAAAAAAACTTCAGAAGAAAAATCAGCGTCTGAAGTCGGTGGCAAAAAACCAAATCAAACAAATAAATCACCTTCATCACCCTTGAAATATCTCCGTTCCAATAAAAAAAAAATCATCAAAATTGGTTCATACACGACGAAGTTATTTGCAAACACACAAACGAAAAATGTTCATAAAATGAAAGTTCTGGGCTAAACCATGCTAAATTTTTATAAAACCAAATGGCAACTAATCCGCATCAAACTAAAAAATAATCACGTAAATCGGATCATAAATCGCAGCATATTCAGAGTACATACATAAAAAAAAAACATACTAATCGAATTGAGAGCCTCCTCCTTTTTGGTAAGTCGGTTAAAAATGGGAACACAACATAAGGGCACGCTTGTGATCCCCGAAAAATTAGACAGAGGGTACCTTATAGTACACCCACATTTCGCTAGTTGGGCTCGTTTACGGAGACGCGGGGCGGGCGAGAGACGAGTCCACCGCAACAATTGCTGCATTTTAAACAAACGAGTGAAAAATCGCTTCTCATAAAATCAAGTTTTGAAATTGTTAACTTTCTCATCCATTGCCATGTGTTTGAAATAAAAACGCAGCACGCGCCGCGCGACGCCCCGCCTGTACGTAAACATGCACTAAGTGGGAGTGCTTAAGGGGGTGGGCACTCCCTATTACATGGGACTTAAGCACAACATGCCCATGTTGTCATCAAACCGAGTTAAGTCTGGACTACGTGGCTGTTGCTGAAAAACTCTTGTTGTTGAAACTTCTTAACCCGACCCAGAAATCAAATTTAGAACCGCTAGATCAACGAAGTAGATAACGTAAGAATAAAATACTTATTGATAAATACTGGTGATAGGTATACCATACAAAAAAACCGGTCATCGTTTCCTTATATCCGATCTCTATTGCCCCTGTCTTCAAAATCAAATGAATTACCTTTCAATACACCACGACTACACGAAACGAGGACATCCGCATGAGAACCAAGGTTACCGACGTAGCCCGAAGAATCGCCAGACTTAAGTGGCAATGGGCAGGGCACATTGCTCGCAGAACGGATGGCCGATGGGGCCGAAAAGTTCTCGAATGGCGACCGCGAACCGGAAGACGTTGCGTTGGAAGGCCTCCCACTAGGTGGACCGATGACCTGGTCAAGGTTGCAGGAACCCGCTGGATGAGAGACGCACGGGACCGGTCAATGTGGCGACGCCTGGGGGAGGCCTATGTCCAGCAGTGGACGTCTTTTGGCTGAAATGATGATGATGATGATGATGACACCACGACTGAAAACAAAACGGTTGCGACTTTCTTCCATTCAACCGAACTGAACTACGAGTAAGCATTTATACTGTAGTATCGCAATCGTGGAATCGCAGAGGAAAAGACACAGTTTTTTATTTTACTAATAGGAACAATAAAAGGCTTGAGTGGTCATTAATGTGAAGATTTTTCCGCTACATCGAGTCGAAGGTCGTAAAAAATGTTAACAGTTATAGTAAAGAAGAATTGTGTTTATAGGTTACGTTAGGAGCTTTGTTGTGTTCTTCATGTATTGTTTTTTGTACTATTGACTATATTTAACCGACTTCAAAAACCAACGAGGTAACGCATTACGTAAATAAAATAAAACCGTTTAAAAAATATACACTTATTAATGGCACTATACTTTTGCGTTTCTGACGTTCTGCGCCCAAACCAACTAATCGTACACCTAAATAATTATGGATTTATAATTAAATATCTATACACCGAGACTAGGGTCCTTTATTATACAAAACGACAGAATAAACTCTAACTCTCCAAGTTATTGGTAATTGAACTCCTAAATTCCTACTTGCCAAAATAAAAATAAATCCATGAAAAGAAATACTTTATCAAGGTCGAGGTTATTTATTAATATCGTCCCTTGTCCCTTACCTTGGCAAATAAAATAAAATATATTGAGTATGAGTGCGCTACTAATGATGTGAAGCCATTACGTAGAAATACGATTAATCACGATCAAATAATTGCTCTTCAAATGAACGTATAGATTCTAGATTGTATAACTCCTCCATGTGTATTATAAAGCACTTATTCACTAATTAGCGCATACCAAGTTAATTGAAGTAAACACAGCTAAATTCAAGAAAACGCAAAGACGAATCTACTAAGAACTAAAATTACACAAGTTGAATATCAACTCATTCCCAAGAGAAATATTATTTAAGGAGTAAATAAAATACTCTAGCATTCCCGAGAGTCTAGTTTCTTCTAGAACTCGAAATATTTTGGCTTTATACTAAATCAAGACAGACTATATCCACTAGCAGGCATAGCGCCACCAGTAGTTCGTAGAGCGGTGGCAAGTTCTGATGAAAGAGCCAAAATGGTTTCCGACGTTAGACACCCTTTACACAGTAACATCCTCGTTCCGCAAAGGCTAAAAAGCCGTAACAGTTTTTTGAAATGTGTGCCCCCGCTCTCTGGCGAACGCTCTAAGGATAGACTCAAGCTGTGGCGCGAAAGTGTTTTCCTACCCAACCCATTTGTGCCACTTGCCGAACATCTCCCACCTGGACACGAGTTGCCATGGCTGACCTGGAAGTCCTTAAATAGACTCCGGACACAGGTCGGTCGAAGCAAGGAAAACCTGTTCAAGTGGAAATTCATAGATGACTCTGCCCTGGACTGCAAATGTGGTGTTACCCCACAGACGATGATACACTTGACATCGTGTCCTGCCTGTCCAGCTTCTTGCACATCACAGGAGCTAATGATTGGAACTGAAAATGCCAAACTCGTCGCTAAATTTTGGGCTAACGCAATTTAAATTGTCATCGACACGCTAAGAAGAAGACAAGTGAAAATATTAAAAAAAAAATGTACAAATAAAAACCGAAAGTACAAACATACTTAAGTTACCATGGTCATATCGCAATGCGATCTTGCAGACACTTTAGTGTAAAATTAACACAACATCATGCCTGTAATTCCTGAAGGATTAGGGCAAGTGTTCCTGATAGTACACCGATATTTATAATAGGGGCGAGCCTAATCAACGTGGCACTAATCCAGACTCCGTGGCTTGCTATAACTGAGAAATTCCTGATGGAACCAACGAGACAGTAAAGCATGTTTATGTTCTCTGAATCTACATTTATCAAAAAAAAAAAAAAAAAAAAACCCGTTTCCATTGTTAATGATACTCGTTGTGTTAGTGACCGTGTTTAAGAAACTTATATCCTTCTAACAACTCCAAAACATTGAACCAACAAGTTTAGTACGAAATTAACAAAACTATCAATCTTAGATAACGTCATTCAATAAAGCCATTGTCAGGGATGTCACAGTTTGAAAAATGTGCGAATCCGGCTAGGGCTGCCCCTCGGTAGACGTAATCAATCAATGAGAGAAATTGAGACCGCTTTGATATGCGCAGCCCTAAATTATAAGAGATAAACGTCTATTTATCATGGTTTTGAGAAGGCTCAGTGAGTTTGGGGGCAGGCAGAGGCACTTATCTTGAAATGAAGAATTTTATGTTATCTTTGTGAATTTCTCTGCTTAATTAAACTACGACTAAAATAACAGTTTGAGATCTACTTGACTGTGTATGTAACCT
This sequence comes from Diarsia mendica, assembly GCA_949316265.1. Lineage (NCBI taxonomy): Eukaryota > Metazoa > Arthropoda > Insecta > Lepidoptera > Noctuidae > Diarsia > Diarsia mendica. The sequence continues at coordinate 2,767,509 of OX438888.1, read as the reverse complement.
TTATGGATCGTCCTTGGTTCATTTTTTCCATGGAGTTGGGCAGAAAGTGGAGCTTGACACAAACAAAGAGAGGCCTAAAATGCCCAGCAGTTGGTGAAGTCGGGCTGAGCAATGATGATGATGGTCTGTGTTGCGGAGAATACTGGCTAACGTAACCAAGCCAGTCTAGGTCCACTTTGACGCAAAGAGGCTTTTTAGGGGTCCCAGAGGCATCACAATTTGTTAGTGTTAGGATGGCTAATTCCTCGGTCAAAAATTCGGAAATTTAATGAGTGCACTGGCCCTTGATTGGCTCTATCATTATTTTGAGTTTAACTTAATTTAGCAATACCGGCAATAAGATTATCGTGGGTAGACCATCGTTATAGCCGTTCGTGACTGTCAAACTGTCAGTGTATTTTTTTATTTTGAAGATCATAAAACAATCTGTTTTAAGATTTTAAAAGCATTATCCGAAAAAGTGTGTGCTTGCTGTAATATATGTATTTTGAAGTTGAATTTGAATGTTGACTGACTTTATAAAAATATATATTTTTTTTTACAGATTATACTAGTTTGATAATACATCAAGCTAACGAAATGTAAATAAGGTGTAGGTCTCATAGCGAAATAATTATATTGATTGATTGAATACTCTTCCTACAAGAACTTCAAAGGAATCAAGAGGAATAAAATCTGAAAATAACAACATAATTATGTTTATTTTGGCGTCTGTAACTTACGATTGACGTAAGTAAACAAATTAGTATAAGAAGCTCGATAACAATTACCGTGTCGAGATCAAAGATTTCACTCGTTTATTATAAATACTAACTTTTGCCAGCGGCTTCGCCCGCGTGAATATGATGATTTTCCATACAAACTTTCATCCCCTATTTAACTACCTTAGGGGTTGAATTTCGAAAAAAGCTTCCTTTTTCCTTGTCTACATTATAAAGGGAACCTCTGTGCAAAATTTCAGCTTTCTTGGTCCAAGAGTTTGGGCTGGGCGTTGAGGAGTCAGTCAGTCAGTCAGTCAGGACTTCTCTTTTTAACCGACTTCAAAAAAAGGAGGAGGTTATCAATTCGACTGTATTTTTTTTTTTTTTTTTTTTTTTTAATGTTTGTTACCTCATAACTCCGTCGCTTGCTAACCGATTTGAAAATTTCTTTTTTTGTTGGAAAGGATATACTTCCCAAGTGGTCCCATGATCACCAAGTCAGGATCTGATGATGGGATCCTGGAGAAATAGAGAGAACTCTTCAAATTTTATAGGCACACTTGCAGTGATTTGAGTAGTTTTTGGAAGAGTACTTTCTCGGAGTGGTTCCATTTCAATTTAGTGAAGATCTGATGAAGAACTTCGGAGATAGGCAACGGAACTCCTCAACAAACGATAGCAAATGGACTGGGATTGCTGAAATCTCATGTCTGTCTATTGCTTACACCAGTTCATAACATAACATCACGCCGGTACGTTGTGAAGGGGTAAGCACATGTGAACCACTAAAAAGTGAAAAATAAAATCTTTTTAACAAAAAATAAAACCGACTTCAAAAAAAAAACACTAAAAAGTCAAAAATAAACTTTAGAAGAAAAAAACAACACAAAAAAGTGAAAAATAAACTTAAGAAGAAAAATCAGCTTCGGAAGTCGGTGGCAAAAAAAGCCAAATCAAACAAACAAATGTCACCGACTTCAGAAGCTGATTTTTCTTCTTAAGTTTATTTTTCACTTTTTTGTGTTGTTTTTTTCTTCTAAAGTTTATTTTTGACTTTTTAGTGTTTTTTTTTTGAAGTCGGTTTTATTTTTTATTTGTATAGATTTTTCCTGTCTTATTCCTGATATTTTGAAACAAAATTCATCATCGTGACGAAGTTAGCCCGAAATAACCTACTGTTGGGTGTTCTACCATTTTTTATTTATTTATACCATCTATCCGTATTCCACGATCCTGAGGATACCATCAAACTAACGAACCAAATTGATCATTCTGTGGTGTGTAACACAACGGTTCCAATATCTATGGTAAGAATACTGTCAAAGTTTAAATCGTATATTTTTCTGTTAAACGTTTCTTTTCGCGTTCTGTGTGTTTGAGTTGTTCTTTTAAACTGCATTTTGTAGTGATTTTCGCCATTATATTTAATAAAGAAAAATAATAATTTAACCTGTAAATTAATGCACTGAAGTCTGATATGGATAAGGTGACGAGTAATAGAGAATATGTAAAAAGACATGCTGCGCCGACCCCTCATCATCATCATCATTTCAGCCAAAAGACGTCCACTGCTGGACATAGGCCTCCCCCAGGTGTCGCCACATTGACCGGTCCCGTGCGTCTCTCATCCAGCGGGTTCCCGCAACCTTGACCAGGTCATCGGTCCACCTAGTGGGAGGCCTTCCAACGCAACGTCTAACGCGCCGACCCTTAATGAATTGGAATAAGGGCAATCATAGGGCAATATAATGAAGATGATGGTTAAACTTGCACTTTATGATTTTGAAATCTTGTTGCTTTGTCACGTCAAAAGCACAGTGCGATGCATGGTTTGCATTGACACCATCATTATTGTGTTTACAAAATTAGACAAAGAAAGAATTACCCACTTCACTTTATTCTGTTAAAAAATTCCAAGAATTCTACGTTTATCATAATTTGTAACATTTTGTTAGCTTCTGAAATATCTACAGACAACGCAAATTCTCTTATTATTTTATCAAAAACATGTTCTGTTTAACAAGGTGAAATCTCTCCTCAATCATTATTATACGTAATCTATCTTGTTTATCATGCAAGGTTGCGTCCTTCATTTAACATGGAAACGACCTTGAAGATTTTGATCTTTGACGATGGAAAATCGAAAATGGTTAAAAAACGTGGGTGTACTTTACATTAAAACTCCTCACCTTTAATGGTTCCGGCCAATTCGGGCGTCAGTTTTTGTTTTTCGATTAGAGAATAAGAACATTAAAAAATCTTTAAATCAAGAAACGAAAAATAAATTCAAAAATCAAGTGCGTGCAGGCGGGCTTCATTCCATGTCTAAATAATGTTTCCAAATTGTAAAAATAAAAAAAAAACTTTTTGAGTCGGTTTTTTTAAATACTTAATTTACTTTTCATTTGTAGCTTTAACATTGTTTCAGCTTTTTTTAAATCACTCGCTCTCATCTCATAACTTACAACCAGTATCAAGACCCATCAAACACAAATTTCCGTTCCATAGTCAACCATTAACACGGCAAATATTTTCCCCCTTTTAATTTATTGGAAAAACATACAGTTATTTATTGGGCCGGAAAAATAGCATTTATTTTGGCGACGAGGTATAAATAGGATGTGGGTCACGCGGGCTTTTGTGATACGTGATTAGAATTATGATCAACGTTCGCTTGGCTTGTAGCTGTCCCAATTCAGGGCGAACGCCTTTTCTCATACTGATAAGGAACGAGTATTAGTCATCGTACATACGTACGTACGTGTTGTACATTACATGATTATAGTTGTTTATTCTTTGTACAATTTATTTTTTTAAATAACATTTATCTGGCGCGGCTTTAGGCCCAAAATAATTATAGCAATGTGATTTTTTATAATGTTACAGTACCATGCTGAGATGGATCTTTTGGCCTTGGACACTTGAACAGGGCAAATTTTGTTTGTTATTTTGTTAATTGTATTAAAATAGCAAATGGTTGGCATTTGTTTGCAAAGGTTTTCAAAATGTTCATTTTTCATTTAAAAAAAAAATTGTTTTTTTAAAGATGTGCTGATCTCTGATATTTAATTTTATCCAATGTTTGGCATATCCAATAGTAACACTGAAAAACCAAAGAAGTATTTATATTGTCTGTCAGGAATTTACAAGTTTAGGCTCGAAAAACAATCATAATTCTCATGACATTATTAACACCACATATTTGTACTTTATTTTCAGATTGACATCCGAAGACACGTTTTCAAACTAATAGCATATACTTACATTACTCGGAGTAGGTATAAGCAGCTTGAGATGTTTGTACTCAATGGAAATTAATGCAAATCTCCGTATTGGATCTGAAGATGCAGGATTACCCTAGTTTAGTTCACGACTAATAGCACTCAGAATATCATTATTGTTCCGATCCGCGGAAATATCTATTTTTGGAAGAACAAACGGCATAAATCTTGTGGAACAGTTCAACATTTATACTTAGGGCGATTCCATTAAGATTATGAATATAATGATATCCTTATTTCAATCGAAAGATGTAAAGATGAATCACACAATGTGATGATCTACAGCTGGACCGATTATGACGGGACTTTTACTATTAGATAGCTGATGATGTTATCAGGGTTTTGTGCATACTAATTATTAATACAACAAACTATAATAATATATTTAATCTGAACTTAACTAAAAACAAACTAACTACATATAACAGGGCATCGAAAAACTCCTCCTCAACGTTGTCAGCATGCCCAAGAGATTGGCAGCGTTGTAAGTTTTATGGTAACAGTTACCGCCTGGCCAAAGAAAAACCAGCCTTCAACATTGCGTTTAGAAAGTAATATTGTTCTTAAATATATTTCAAGCCGACAAATGTTTTAATTATCTTACAATTGTAACGATACCTAAACATAGTATACCACGTAAAAGGGAACATAACCGCGTGGCTTCGCGGCAACTTGTTCAATGTAGAAATTCAGAATTTAAATTGAAACTAAACCAGAACAGACTTGTTATGTTTAAACTTTTAGTACTAAATGGCTCGAAAGGACGTACGCTCTAACACGTAACGTATTGTTGGATATTCAATTAGTTTTAGGTTCTAAACTTTAACTTTGGTTAACAGCCTGTATCGTCGTAAATACGACTGGATTTCTACATTTCAGCGGATGGGTGGATGTGACTGAAAAGTTCTAGCGTGGCAATACTGAAAATGATAATAAAGTTGGCTTTTCACTATGGGATGTAATATTCCTTCAAATGACCTCTAAACATCGCTCAGTCGGTCGAACAAAATATTTTATAGTTTGGGATGTAATATACATTATAGCACAGTGTGAACGGCCACGTACAAAATGTATGCGAGCGATATTTAGAGGTCATTTGAAGGAATATTACATCCCATAGTGAAAAGCCGGCTCTATGGTGTTGGGTCCTAACAAAACTTAGCTCTACCTAACTACCAGATCAGGTAATATTATTATAATGACGAACAAGAGCAGTCTCGTTCTCACAGTATGACCAGAGTGAGATCAGTTGAAAGACCAAAGGTTTCACGGTCAACTTGGAAGTTGCCTTAGCCTTCTGAGCCCACTACCTACTGAGAAATTCCCTAAAAAAACCAACAAAACGTTGGATCAACAAGCAATGGAACTCATGTAACATCGAGATCGACGCCAATAGGGCAGGTACGGGGTACTTACCTACTGAGAAAGACTGCTTTAGGTTTTCAATAATTTCACATAAGTACATCTTACTCAGTAAAACAAAAATTACACATTACAAAAACTCACACCCTTTTCCTGCACATTTATTTTTTATTTTTACAGAAAACACAGAACGATACCTGCTACGAACCTTACATACTCCTTTTGCTTCGTCCACATTCATACATCACTTAGACATACACGCACGCCAGTTACGAGTACTACGCACCTGTCCTTTCAGTTAGGGTCAAGGTCAGTGTATGTCTTTCTAGGGTGTCCCCTCCCGGCGTTGCCACTCACATCTGCCTTGTAAATACCTTTAGATAATCGACTTTCACTCATCCTCTCCACATGACCAAACCATGTAAGCATGACTTCCAAAAAATATCTGCATAATATTTCCATCTCTTTTATCGACTCGTTAGTAGGTACCTAACCGGTTGCCAGAGTTATCAGAGTTGTTTTGGTGGATATTTCCATGATAACGATATTTTAATTACGAGTTGAGTGAAAATTAAATCACTTCAACAAAATAGTATTACAACACTTTGTCTCGATCAATGATCCTTGGTCGCTAATTGAATGAATTCTCTACAAATTATAATGAAAGAAGTTTTTTGAAGGACACTGCGAACGAATTCATCAATCAAATTAATATTTTCATATAATTGCTTATTGGATGACCTTCGGAATGTTTTAATTAAAAATGTTGTTGAAACAGATGTTTCGGAGTGTTTTTTTCACAACTTTGATTTGTAAAATTTACTTTTTTGTTTAGGGCTTTGTAGTAATGTTTAACTATGCTTTATACTAAATGTTTAGAGCTGAACAATCCATTTTATTCTAAACAAATCTAAGGCTAGATTTGTTCACAAATTCTTTTTGGCACCGATTTCACTTACTTTGGTTCTTTACGTTTCTGATTGTCGAGTAAACTCGACAATCAGAAATATTCCAGTCTCAATGAAGGTTTGTTTTTGTATAATGTCTATAATATTCCTTTCTGTGAGAGTGTGTGGGTTGTTATTCATGCAGGCAGGTGACACACATGTCTTTGATCTATTTATTTTAGGACATGTTCGATTCCTCAAGGCCACAGCTTTGAGACTAGATGGTATGAAATCCACGAACCAAAATTCGTCAGCTTGGGAGGATATCAACCGAGCCCAGATTTTTTTTTTACTTTCATAAAATTTTCAGTTGGTATAAAACACTTTCACCCCCATATCTTTTACTTCAATAACTCCTACTCCATACCATAACATTTTATAGATATTACAACCACTTCCATACACACAGGTCACGTTCAACCGAATCAATTTGATATTCAAACAAAAGACGACCTAAAAAACCTTTTGGGGGTTAAAAATATACAACTTTTTCTATAGCAGACCATTTGTCAGGCGATTTGATGGTGTCGCGCGGAATCATTTCAATTCATCATGGGGGCAAACGGTTGGAAACGAGTACCCACTTATTAGGATGAAAAATTATTACTGGCGCTTTTTTTTTTCTTTTTTTTTTGTGGCACGTCGTATCCATGTGTAACAGGAGTGTGGGAAATGAATGATACTTTTGTTTTTTTGACTGAAAAGTAATAGTATCTGCTTTAGTTTCAAAGATAGTTACTACCCAGTATGAAAACAAAGACATTTTCAGATGTTAAAAAAGTAAGAGAAGGTTTTTCCTCGTACTCAATACTCCTTTTCGTCGATTTTGTCTTACGAATTTTTAAGACTAACATAAATTATTATAATATCTACCTACTTGGAACGCAACTTTGCGTTCCTAACTTTTTAATGAAAGAAACAACAAAGTAAAAAAACTAAAAAAAAAAAAAAACTAAGATCTAAACACGAAAATGAGTGAATTGAGATGCACACGTCGGTCGGTGCATTATATGAATTGGTAATCTATATACGTTTGCTCGTTGTTGATACTAAATCGTCTGAAATTCAGACAGTGTGAAAAAGACAGACTAGCATTAAAAATCTGCTTAATAGTATATTATGCAACTAATGAATAAAGGACGGATTTAAAGCGAGGGCCGTAGATGAGTCCCGAGCAAGTGAAGGATTCTAATGATTGAATCACGAACGCAGCGAGTGATTCAACTGTTAGAATCCTGAACGACGCGAGTGATTCATGGCCCTCGATATAAATTCGTACTTTATTCAAGAGTTGCATACTATACTTTATACCATGACTACGAGAAAAGACATAATTCACTAAACTTTGTGTCCGTACAATAGGGGATCGGACTGGGTCAAAATAATATGATTCTGTTTAGTCCGTAAGTTAGATTATCGAAAAATATTAAATACGTGTTTTTTGTTTTATCAAATCAATAAAAAAATACGAAGATAAAACGCGTCAAAGATCTTGGAGTGGGGCTTGAAACGTCACTTGTGTCGTCAAAATGTACAATCATATGACGTCACACGAGTTTTCGAAGCGTATCGTCTTCATTTTAAGTTCACGTGAAAAAAGAAAAAAAACGTGTCCAATAATTTTCGGAAATCTATCTGACGGACTAATTAGTTTTTTTTGTCCGATCTCCTAATGTGGCGCCATTAGGAGATCGGACAAAAAAACTAATTAGTTATTATTCACTATTTTTTTTTAAAAAAGGCAGCAATGAACAGGGCTTGTTAACGTTACCAAATTCACGATAAAAGTATCGGTAAGTAACGATATTTTCATAATGTTAATTTATTAACGTTATCACTGGTATCGGTAATTTGGTATCGGATCAGTTTATTAATGTTCCCTGGTAACGGTAAAAGTATCGATACTTTTACCGTTACAGTCACTTACCTTCCATTTCGGTTAACCCACGTAGGTAATTTTATATACTAAATGAACAGATAAACCGTTTGCGTTCGGTTTTGGGTGGCGACTAAACTCACAGCAAGTGGAAACAGAAAAAAAAGCTATTATGACGACATAAATGCGTCGTAAGAAAGAGATGAAAGAAAAATACCGTTACTTATAGGGTTAATTTGGTATCGGTATCAAGTATCGTTACCTGATAACACTATCATTTAACGGTAAATAATTGATAACGTTAAGTCAAATTACCGGTAAAAGTCCACCCAACTATCGATACCAGACTTAACGTTACCTATGAAATTAACGTTACCTTCGAATGAAGGAGGTAACGATACCTAATTTTTAACGGTATTCAAAGCCCTGGCAATGAACACAAAACAGTTTTTAATCTAATGTCAAACTCCTTGTCGCAAATATCGACCAATCAAATCTCAAGAATTTATTTGCACCAAAGAGTTTTGAATGTCGAATCTTAGCGCAAGGAGTTTGTGTAAGCATTGAAATAGAGACCGGATATATTTTTGTGTTCCAAATTCAAACACCAAAATAGTGAATAAAAATAAAACAGTGATTAAAAGGCCTTTTTATTCACTGTTTTGCGAGAATAAAATAAGCTTTTTAGAGTAGGTATGGTATAAATTATTGTTTGTCGAATCTGAGCAATGACTGAATCGCAAGCTCTTTACAGTGGTGACATCACGCGACCTACTTACAAGTCTACTGACACCACAATGAGATTCTACAGAGTCGTGATGTTGTTGAGTTCTCAACAAGAACTATATTCAGTGTTTGATCGCAGTAGAGATGAGACGTCTCGGACCTGTACACCATTCATAATGCCCCTTGTTTTATTTCTTGTTCCATTTTATAAAATAACCACAAGCTATTTATAAAATTTTTGTAAAACAATATCAAACCCTACGATTGTCCAGTTTTGATTGAATTGTTTATGCTCATTGGATTTCGTCGAAAACTCGTAACGGAACGTATTGTAATTTTTAGCTTTTAGTAAAATTGGAAAAACATTTGTATACCTACTTATTGTTTGTTATTCGGTTGGCTCGTTTTCGTGATTGAAAAGTTTCTCGTCAAAAAGTTTTAAAATACAATCGCGCTTATAATTATTTCCCGAAGGGGTGGGCCAGGGTAGAATGGTCTGGGAAAAACCCGAAAACCTTTACAAAAAATTTTGATACGTAATAGATGCGTAGTATAACCAACTACAGTGCAACTACTTGTACATCTACGTGATGTATTTTAAACAAATAAACACTTGATCTGGATAAGCACAAGTTGCGTGAAGTAAGGATCCGGGTTAAAACCACGGGCAACAGCAAAATCAGAATATATTAGGTATTTCAATAATGTCATAGGCTTTCATGGGCACTAATAAATCGTCGAGAAAAGGTACCACGGTTTGGGTTGACCGTTTCCTGTGAAAAAGAACTAGTGAAAAACTCCATCGTTAATAAGGTACTCTAATCCATACAATGCAAGAGTACTCTGTCTTTTCATGCCTTGCTTGAACCGATTCAGATGAAATCAGGCACAGAGATACACCATGACTTACTTGTAATTCTGACTTCCATCTACCTAATAAAATATAAAGCCAAAAAAAGGACAATAAATCTCATCACAATCGGACAACATAAATAACTAGGCAGTTTCATTTTTTAGCCCAAATTGAAACCGGCGAACAGGCAGTGCGCTTCACACAATTCCAATAAAATGTGTCCGTTAGTTTTAAATGGGCGTGCGTGAAAACAATTTGTCACAAGTGTAGCTGTGATACTGAATGTTAAGGGTGATTGTTTTAGAGGCGGAGAGCTTTAAATTGAAATAAAAGTATACAGTAATAATATTGTTTTAATTTACTGATAACTAGGTACCAATTATGGTTGTTTATTTTATCTTTTAACTATGTCGGATCTTGATGAGTATGCACTTAAAATTAAACACAAGCCTTTGTTTTGGCATTGTGCGGGGTCTGGAGGTAGGTGTCGGATACGGACCTCAGTCCCATGGATCGCCAGTGATCGTTCGGGCACGGTCGTGACACATAAGTACTATCTAGGAACTGCTCTGTGTTTCCTTTTAAGTTCAGAGTATTAGTTAGTACAGTAGTGTTAGTAATTGACTGTACAATAGCTGTGTACAAGTTAAAGGAGCTATTTCTCTCATTTACCCGTATTCCTTTCTGTGCCCACAACAGTTTGACACTATGTATGTCATTTAGTACTTCCTGAAATCCTGACTATAGCGTCCTATGTACCTGGATGCGACAACTATATTAAATGGGTCTTTTCTTGACCTCAATCTTGTCCTGAGGACAGAGATAAGATGGCTGCAGGTTGTTCGAAAGAGATACCGTGGCCCCGGATGCAAAGGCCTGAGAAGGAACATAGTGGTTATTTTTAGTCAGTACCTAGAAGTCTGACACTCCCTTCCACTTCGCTCAGAGCGGGAGTAGTCATTTGATAATTCATCATTCTTTTCCTGCCCTTATCCCATTGTATTTGGGGTCGGCGCAACACATTTTCTTTTTCCATTATAATAATTAAAAAAAAAAAAATATGTTTATTTCTCACCACAAGCCAAAAAATACAAATAATATTTATACATAAAAAGTAGCCAACGATTTTTGGTTGTGGATCGCTGGTGCCTGTGGTAGGTAGTAACACCTGTAATACAGGTCACCAGGTCCCCACCTGTTTAAAGTTACTTATTTGATAGCATACATCTGGTATCACAGCAAATTACAAAAATATTTTGACTATTTGTGAGTTTATTAAAAAGAGACAATATTAATAGTAATGAAGTAAAAAATATTAAAAAGTTAAGGTATGTTGAGAGGTTTATATGAAAAAAATTATTCATTCTTCCCTGTTAGACGTCACGGTGGCTTTTACTCCTTTCTCTTACATATCATTTCTTACACAAGTCATCCATCATTTCTTTGGCCTTCCTCTGCCTCTCCATCCATCAAAATTTATATCCATCACTTTTTTAGTCACATGCGTTTCCATCCCTCCTCATTACTTGACCATACCAAGACAGAATATACAATACTTGATGAGACTCCAAACTAAAAAAAAAAGGACTGAGGCGAGATTGACGATGGAACGAGCAAACCAAAAAGAAGCCTATTAACTCGCGACTTAAACAGATTGGGGTCGTATGAGCTTGGGAACACCAATGCTTTTGAGACAATGTGCAGATGAACTCACCTTACCGTTCTACCTGCTACTCAACCAGTCATTTGACGAAGGTATCTTCCCTGATTTATTAAAAAAATCTGTAATAAAACCTATTCACAAAAAAAATACGAAAACAGATCCAAACAACTATCGTCCAATAGCTCTCTTACCATCGGCCTCAAAAATCTTTGAGAAAGCTATGTGTGACCGTATTTATACGTTTTGCGAAAAATATAATATATTTGATGAATGTCAGAACGGCTTTCGAAAAAATCGTTCCACCACCTTAGCAGTCTACAAATATATCCAAGAAGCTGTTAATATTATTAATAACAAAAAATACGCAATAGGAATATTACTAGATATGACCAAAGCCTACGACAAAGTACAATTTGGAATATTGTTAAACAAATTATACGGAATAGGTATACGCGGCAAGGCTCACGAATGGCTAACATCTTATCTAAAGAACAGAGAACAATTAGTTGAAATAGAATATTATGACCACAAAAACAATGAAATTAAAAAAATCCGATCTTATAGTAAAGTAATTAACGCCTCAATTCCTCAAGGAAGCGTCATAGGATGCCTCTTATTTTTAATATATATTAATGACCTACCAAAGATTATAGAAGGACCATGTGTTTTGTTCGCGGACGATATATCCATATTAGTCTCATGCCAAGATAATGCAAATATTGAAGAAACTCTCAATTCCATACTGACTAAAACATGCAACTGGATGAACGAACATAACCTTGAGATAAACTACCCTAAAACAAAATTAATGACTTTCCACCCTTACCAAAAACCTCCTTTAACCTTAGATTTTATGTTCAACGAATCAAAATTAGAAACTGTTAACGAATTTACCTTACTCGGACTAGTTATAGACACACATATAAACTGGAAATCACACATCCAAAAAACGCACTCAAAGATTTCAAAATTTTCCTACGCCCTCCGTGAAATAAAAAAGACCACCAATTTTCAGACAGCCCTCACCACCTACTATGCTTATGCCTACGCATGGCTTAGCTATGGTGTCACTCTTTGGGGAAACAGCACAAATGCACAATTACTTTTCACCCTGCAAAAGAAATTAATCAGAATTCTGGTAAACATTGAGCAAACAGATTGCAACTATCTGTTTGCTCAATGTTTACCAGAATTCTGATTAATTTCTTCTTTTTTTTCTTCTTTTTCAACCATACTTTCAAAAACATAATATTTTAACCCTTCCTTGTATATACATTTTAGAAACATGTAAATTTGTGCGAAAACACCAAGGATTTTATTCTAAACGTGAAGACATCCAGTCACGATATCTTCTCAGACACCGTTCCAGGTTAAATATACCAAGTTCTCGTTTAAAAATGCACTCTAAAAGCCCCTACGTAATGTCCATAAAACTGTATAATAAACTACCCGCATCAATAAAAAAAGAAGAAAAAATTCACATATTTTTAAAAAACCTCAGACAATTTTTGATAAGTAAAAGTTACTACTCGGTGAACGAATACTTAGGTGATAGACTTATAAAGTCATAACCTAAGTAAGTACTCGAGACTTAAAATTATTTTTTTATTTAATATTGACTACTACTCATCTCTCAATAAATACCTGTTTTATGTATTATATTTTATAATATTAGTTTATCTTAGTTTATCTCAGAAAGTGCCTACCTATATTTTACATAGAATCAACAAATGCTTCCTCTCTCCTAAGTCTAACTCACTTGTGTTTGCTGTGCCCGACAGGGTCCACGTGATCTAATTTTAATTTTTACCACCTAAGTTTTTACATGTGGAATGCAATAAAGTATTGAGTATTGAGTATTGAGTATTAACACCGACGGATTCACGGAATTCCAGTCCTTGACTGTGCGCATAATGAAGGATGTTGCAAAGCGCTATATGCTAATTTATGTGGATCATGACAAGGTATTTATGGGTGATAACCAGCAATACGTATACGTACGTGGAATGAGCTCGTGGTGCTCTTAGGTAGATATAATTTCAGGTACGTGGACACCATGGCAATTAGAAGTATAAATCGCAGACTTTCTTATCTGTGCGTAGCTTTAGAATTGAATAGTATTATGATCATAGGGGTCATACTCGTATTATAAATGATTGTTGTTTTGGCTTAGCATTCAAATGTTTACAAAACCAACTTATCGATTAATCGTCAGATAATTAAACGTGATTTTGTTTAGGTTGAACTAAAGAGTTTCAGGCTGCAATTTTTATTAGGTTTTATTGAATACGTGTTTTATTGTGAATGATACTTGGTTATCATTGTTTGCAGCATACCTAAAACTATTTATTTTCTGATTATATTCACTTTCTGCTGAATACTAGTATTTTATATGGAGCGACTGCTCCTGCTGCTTATAGCTATCTAACCTCTATAACAAAATTAGTACTGGGGAATACGATACCCCGGCTTGGTAAGACTGGCTGTCAGAGTTTCGGGCCTCAGTCGGCCTGTAACAACTGTCAAATATCTAGAAATGACAGCCAAGACCAAAGGCATAACGTACTTTCTGAAGCACGGAAATAACTCGGTATAAATAATGGGTGGTTACCCAACTACAAAACAACCTCGATCGAATCAGAAATGAGGACATCCGCTTGAGAACCAAGGTTACCGACGTAGACCGAAAAATCGCCAGACTTAAGTGGCAATGGGCAGGGCACATTGCTCGTAGAACGGATGGGCCGAAAAGTTCTGGAATGGCGACCGCGAACCGAAAGACGTTGCGTTGGAAGGCCTCCCACTAGGTGGACCGATGACCTGGTCAAGGTTGCAGAAAACCGCTGGATGAGAGACGCACGGGACCGGTCAATGTGGCGACACCTGGGGGAGGCCTATGTCCAGCAGTGGACGTCTTTCGGCTGAAATGATGATGATGATGAAAACAACCTCGGAAATCGCGATGTATTCTGCAGATCATAGCTGTTATTAGCTATCCACGAACTCTAAGAAGATATCCGTAAGAAAACTTCAAACCAGTATGGGCCGTATTAAGAAGTTCTTAATCAATTAATTAAAATAAATGCCTACACAAGTAGGTGTAAACAAGTTATTAAGGGCGTTTAATTAGAAAATGAAGTGCTTGCGGGGATATTATCTCGCTATTACCACTGTACATAATGTTAATGAGTTTATTCTACTTATTATAGTGGAACATTTATTGAAGTGAATAATATACGAGTCTCTTACAAGTACAGTCGGTGAGAGTAGTGTTAATTTAGTGTTATACAAATAAATGTGTATGTAACATCAAGAAATTACTAACCCGTCGGGGCTGCGGGTTATTCGAAAGAGATACCGCGGCCTCGACACAGAGAGCTAAGAAGGCACATGGGTGTTTTTAATCAATAGAAATCTAACACTCTCTACCGCTCTGCCCAGAGCATTTGATGATTTCCAAAAAAAAAAAGATATTACTAACTATTTTCGCTTTCAATAAAAAATCAGATGGGGTTATCTATCTGTTTATTTACAGTAACCTACAATAAGAGGTATGAACAATAAGAAGGTCGACAGGGCTATAGTTTCATAAATTTAATTTGTTTAGTGCTGGTTTCAAGCTTATCTTGCGACACGCCGAAAATAAACCAAGTGACCAATCAGTTATTAACCAATGTACATAGAATTTACTAAAAACTGAAGAAAAAAGTCACTCGGCAATCTAGGCAGAAGAAACAGCCAGCGGGACTGCCCAAGGCTTGTTGGACACTCATGGTATCATCATTCATCTCCCTTTTGATGCAAACCATACACGATAAGGGTGAGCACACATTAAAAGCTTTTGCCTAATGTGTACACGCCCGTATACTCTAACGCGATACCCGGCAAAATTCACTTGAATTGTGCGCGACAATTGAACTCAGCCAACCTTGGAGGATGTAATTCTATCTAGTTACGACAGGTGCATTATTAAATAGGGGTTTATTGGGCCCTGAAGGTCAATAAATTAAATCAAATAACGTTTTCAATACACTTCCTCGAAAACTAGCTCTTATTGCACTACGATTACGTTCGACATGCAATATATTTCGCACGCATAATCTTATTACCGCACGCTGTAATCTTAAAGCAGCGGTAATTCGATTAAAACATAAGAAATTAAAAAAAAAAACACCACTGTGTTTTTTTTTTAATCTCGTCATTTTGATCTGCGTCTTTAAAGCGTAAATATTTTTTGAATATTTAAATTGTGTTTGTAAAAAGAAATATTTTAAACAATTATTTACTTTTATGAACAAGTAAACATTTTTTAGTGTTCTTAATTAAAAAAATATTTGAATTTTATATTTTTCCTTTGAGGCTGTTTGGCGGCTTTATACCTTTGCTTCTTTTTCAACCTGCGAAATCAAACCGCGGAAAAAAAGTAAATCATAGTCTCATCAAATTTGTTGACAAAAACACATAACGTTTTTAGTTAATTTCTTTAAAAGTGTATTGAAAGACGTCATTTGATACACGTGGGAATTTGTTATTGCATTTCTCGACCCCAATCTACCTCGAATCATCGAATGCAATAACAAACTTTCCGCACTTGTATCAAAATGTACTAAATTAAAATGTTTAAAATAGCTGATAGCAGTATTTTTGCAGCGATAAACTATGTCAAAACCATGTCAAAGATGATGATAAATAGATTTTTATTTTTTGACGGTTGAAGTTGAAAATACGAACGTTTTTAAAAATACGTTAATTATTCATCTTTGATGCTATTATGAAGAATATACTACCTAACTTACTGATAGTCAAGTTTTTGTGCCATTTTAAACGAGTTAGACAAATTAAAATTAAAAAATCACAAAGCAATTTCTACAAGCATAACCCAAATCAATAAGTCACAAAAACACAAGCAGATGTTGTAACAAAAACTAAATAATGCCAGCCGAAAATAAATTGAAACAGTATAAATTAAACCGAATCGGAAATCCATTTACAAAAAAAAACCTGAGGTACAAAAACAAATCCAATTTATTTTACGTTATCATATTGGGTAGCGACTGTACCCACATATCTTGGCGGCACCCGTTTGAAATTATTACAAAACATTCCAGTGATTTACTGTGTAGATAAATCGTGCTGTAAAACTTATCTAGTAGACAAATACGTTGTGATTAATTGTTAGGGATAAGTATACAATGTGAACATTACATTACTGGCAGACTTTGCTTATCCAGGCCTGAAATTATGCGACGCAAAGGCCTCTTTTCATGCAGATAAGCTGCTAGCTATCACCATGGTTATTAAATGCGGGTTTGCTATGCCGTTATCAAGACCAAGGTGCAGTGGAGGTAGGAAAAGAGTCGTAGAATATACAATGTCGGTGTGTAAGCGAAAATAATGGAAGTGCAGAAAATTTCTAAATTCTTGGACAACATGCGGTTTATTTTCTAAAAATTAAATTGCACAGTCAAAAAAAAAGAAAACTTAATAAGCAGAACAAAATGTAAATAGTCAGAGTCAACTATCCATACGGGCAGAGATTCCTCGTAGTACTGACGAGTATGATGACCACACGGAAAATTGTATTTTTTTTGGAATGACGTCTCTCAGTTCAAGCTAGAAGGTTTTCGACTGCTTAACCGGACTATAGGTGAAATCAGTCTAATAACAGCCGTGTGGTGACTGCTGTGTGTCATCCCTTCCATGCAACGTCTTGACAATGAGTTTTCCGCCAACAGTATTGTGTCTATGTTGCTTGAAGGACCGATGGTCGATGGACCGAACTAACTTTGGACCAGAGACTGCGTATATGTGAGAACTGTGAACACTTTTGAGCTAGATTGACGACCTGAAGAAGGCAGCTGGGTCGGACGGGATGCGGCAAGTGAAGTTGTTTTGGCTCAAGTTGAGAGGAACGTCAATGCACCCAAACAAGTCCAATGTCCAGCAGTTGATTGCGAGTAATTGCGACACGCAGCTAAGTTGATTTTTGTTAAGACGCCAAACCAATGCTAAATAGGTTGATGGCAATAGGCTCGCTCCGATAACATGGAACGTTAAGATAACTGGAAAAATATGGGCGTACCAATCATTACACTTCTACATAATCTTCTACGGATCACAAGCATGATCTTATGTTATGCCAAGCCACTTCGAACGACAAACCAACTATACGTCGTCACAGTAATATGAAACCCTTTCCTAAGAAGTTACATAAGACCATACATAAGACAGTACCGTTGGCGCTGACACGTCAATTACTAGTGATGAATGATGAACGAGAACTAATAGTACTTCGGTGATTATGACGAGTGATTGATTCGACGTCCGTCGTTCAAACCGTGAGCTCGTTCATTCAATTACGGAAGCAATTTTCTTGGCCACGTCTTTGAAAAGAGGTTGTGATAGAAGAAAATCGAATAGGTTATTAAATAACTTGGGGTCGGTACTACAAATTCAAATGATGGGTTTACTCATTCGAAACGTTTGAAGTAAAATAACATTACATCAAAATCACGCATTGAAGTCCCCTATTGCCATCAACGGGCACAAACTCCGTGGCTGTTACTGAGAAATTCCTGATGGAAAAAAACCAATAACATTTTGCCCGACCCGTGAGTCGATCCCAGGACCTCATACTCAGGAGTCACGCTTGCGACCTCTACACCAAAGAGGTAGTTTGATAAAAAATCTCACAAAGACATTTTAAGGACTTAAAATTACTCTCGTATATGAAGTACGGTTTACAAGAACAAAATACACAATAGAGTATTCCAGCGAATCGCTCAAAGCAATCTTCAACCACGTCATACTTCACCAAAGTAGAATATAATTTCTTGCTCACATTCTCTTCGTACGTGGGCGCAACTTTGTTTAAGACATCAAAGAGATTATTAGAGCGGCTGTCCATTGTCCACTTATATGCTACTTGTACGTGTGTCTAAGTGATTTACATACATATTACTCGGAGGAGTCGGAGGACTTAGCTTGGGAGCTCGCCACATTATTGGGAGGAGAGACTGTGGTGCGGTTTGATGGAGAATGGAGTTACGTGATAGTATTCTTAGTAATTAGTCGTTATTTTTTGGAAAGTATTATAACTAAAGTCTACCTATTGGCAAAAATTACAAACGGATGTATTTCGAGGGCGTATTTCACTTATATTGTTTCGCACTGCGAGACGAAGGCTTTTGCCTTTCTTGATCTGAGGCCATGTTTGCCCCGTTAACAAGATCAGATGGTCGCACCTTTTTCGCCGCGGTCTACCTTGAAAGAAATTTCCTCTGACAAGCGTCCAGTGAGTGACGATTGTTGCCCATTTCTGCGGGCCCTATCACTCCACTCTCACTCCAAGTCTAACTTGGTGGTTTTTGTACAAAATCAACTTTAGTACTGTCAAAGTCTTAACTGAAAAGCTAGAAGAGACTAGAAGAAATTTTGACAGACCAAGGACCCGGTAGGTGAATGACTAAGATAAAAACGTTACAAGTCCCAGAGACATCGAGGGCAACCCTCTTTTGTAGGTACAAAAGAGGGTTGCCCTCGATTTCTCTGGGATTCTATTCTATGTGATCCTGACTTGGTGACAATGGAACCATCTCGGAAATATACTCTTTCGAATACAGAAAGAATTTTCAAAATCAGTTCATTAATACGATAACAAACATAAAAAAACATACAGACGAAATGAGCACCTCCTCCTTTTTGGAAGTTGGTTAAAAATGAGAAAAGAGATGTGCGTAATTGTAAAATATAGGGGTGACAAATAACAAACAAAAAACTGACAACAGGCTAGGCACAAATCACAAAATATAGAAAAGAAATACTGCTTGGTTTTTGTCATAGTCTGAAAGCTCTGCCAGTATTTCCAGTAACAAACTACGTTCAAGCCTGATTCCGTTAGTTAGTTCTAAGTTCTTGTGCCCATAGTTATGATGATGGTCATAGTTATAGCTAAGATCATAGTTAAAGTTACTGGTATTAAACTTGTTAGATGCTCCTAAAGTTCTGGTTTGGTGGAAGTTTGGTTGAGATTTAGAAATTATTCAAAGGTAAGGATAGTTAATACCTACACCGAAAAGAAAGAAAAAGTTGTTATTCACGCAAGACACAACCTTAATGATAAAAAAATGACAATAAAACGTAAATAATAATATTTACTTTTTATATTTTTCTTAGAATATTATGAGAAAAGCTGCGAAATACGCAACGAAAATATTATGTAAAATTTGTATCATTTTATGTACGGGAAAAAATTCAGGCCTGATTATAAAAAAAATAAAAAAAATAAGAAGATTCAAGAATAAAATTTTATTAGCACCCAAAAAGACTACCGAATTACTCGACACGTGTTTTGCCCCTCCATGGGGCGTCCTCGCAAGGTGTTGACTCAACGACCACTCATGCGCGATACATTAAACATTTAATTTAATCCATGAATTTCTGCAAAGAAACGCCTGAACGAATCAAAAATTAATCTTTGGGGGATATGAGGAACAGGGTGTAAAGTTCCTCATCCCCCATAGAAAAGGGAGGATCCTCCGACCGGACGGGTGTTGTGTCCGGTGGACTAACTGCCCGACATTTGTAAGTTGGGAACTCCTATACCTATAGGCTTATTGTCGCGGATAATGTTGATAGCGTGATGTAGGAATTTCTGTCGATCGTTGTTAGTACGCAGGTGTTGCGATAGATGTCGCTAGTCGCCACAAATCTAGCTGAAAACAGATAATTTTGAAATGATCATTCTTGTCTTTATCACTTTTTCTTGCGCAGAGGCAATCTTAGGGTTGCAGCTTCCCGTTGGGGCTTCGGGTTGTTCGAAAGATATACCGTGGCCTCGAAACAAAGGGCTTAGAAGGAACATGGGTGGTTTTTAGTCAGTATAAGTCTGACACTTCCTACCACTCTGCTCAGAGTGGGAGGAGTCATTTGATGATTTCCCACCCTCCAAAAAAGGGTTGCAGCTAAAGTCGAAGCCAGGAAATCGCAACGCTAAGCTTATGGCTTTCAATTAGTAAGCTCCCGATATCAATCAATGTCTTCAACAAAAATCCTTTGAACAAGTCCCCAAAATTAATAAAGTTTCCATCCACTGTACTTACCTATCGACTCTTCGGCCTCCTGCTTATCCCATTACTTCAAATCAGGATCATAATTACTAACGGTCTCGTTAGCAAAATAATTTCCGACATTCCAATATCGTGTAACACAAAATCCTATAACAACTGGCATCTCATTCTCATGAGTTTCAAAATTTGTATCTGCAGACCGTACTGATGCGACGGAATGGGTTGAGAATAATAGAAATGTATGCGGTGTTACACTATCACTTCATAGCAATTTGGATATTTAAAACATTTCATCATCATCATCCACAGCCCGAACTCACCCACTGCTGGGTATAGGCCTTTCTTTTCTTGTGCCATTCTCCACGGTCCTGTTCTAGCCTCATTCAGGTTTTGCCCCCGATGGCAATTATGTCGTCTGCCCATCTCGCCGCCGGACGACCCACATTTCTTTTGCCAGTTCTTGGACGCCACTCGGTGACAGCCTTAGTCCACCTGTCATCACTGCGCCTTGCTAGGTGTCCTGCCCAACTCCATTTGAGTTCCGTAACGCGATTCCCAATATCGAAAACCTTTGTACGTCTTCGGATTTCGACGTTAGGAACTCGATCTACTAGTTTTATGCCGAGCATGGAACGCTCCATGGCTCTCTGTGCCACTCTCAATCTGTATACAGCTTCCTGCGTGAGCGTCCATGTTTCAGCACCGTATGTCATTGTGGGCAGAATACACTGGTTATAGAGACGGGATTTCAGACATAGCGGAATTCTGGCTGATTTTAAAATGTCGTCCAATTTACTAAACGCCGCCCACCCAAGCTGTATTCTTCGGGATATCTCCTTTTGCTGATGTTCTTTGCCAAAACATTTACCTATCAGAAAGTGTAACTGTTACTGTTTGCCTGTGTCATTCCACTGCAGGCTGGGCAAAGTCCTCTCTCCACGACCTCCAAATCTTCCGATCCAGGGTTAATGTGGACCACTGGTTGTTGGTTTTGTTCAGCTCATCCCGACATTTCCTACCTTCTGGCTGTATTTGGACCCGAAGATCGTCCGACATACGGCAGACAAGACCAGCCCAGTATCATTTCAGCTTAGCGGCTTTTTGAGCAACGTTAGTAATATGTGTTTTGAAGAGCAGTTTGCTGTTGCGTTTATGGTCGGCGAGTTTCTCGCTTACGATACTGCGCTCCATTACCGTTAGCAAACCTTAAGCTTGAACTTATGAATGTTTGTCAAAGACCAAGTCTGGGATACATAGCTCACAATCACAAAATGCTGTACTTCTAGTTATAGACATACTATGTGTCTAGCCTGGCTATAACCTAACTCTAGCATTGCATATAACTGTTATTAAGTGGCGGTGACCACCAGCCATCCAAACGGTTGAGTGCTTATTATAAGAGCGGTGAAATTCCCCGAAAAAAGGTATATAACTTAGTACAATAAATCAATCTCTTTGACGGCACGGTTGGCGCAGTGGCTAAGCGATTGGACTGCTGCGCTGCGTGTCGCGGGTTCGATCCCCGCACGGAACAAATATTTGTATGGCCTACAAATAGTTGTTTCGGGTCTGGGTATTTGTGTATGTGAGTTTAAATGTTTGTGAACGCACCCACGATACAGGAGAAATTCCTAGTGCGGTTTGATTTCACCATTAATCAGATTTGTCCAGTTAGCGTAACCGTCGCACTAAACGTCACAATCTCTACCAAATGCTGTTTCTGTACTGGTAGAAATTAATTAGTATCAAGTTTTGCTGGCGATACGATTTTGGTTTCAGCTTATTACATGTAGAGACTAGCACTAGAATATGAATTAAACTTGGCTATAAGAGTAGAGGAAGTCTAAATCAACGATGGATATTATCATAGATATGTTACAGTAAAAACTGTTAATCAGTCAAAAATACTTTTGATTGGTCAGTCAGTTAAAACCCTTAATAAGTTATAACTTAGCTATAACGCGAGGTTATCTAAAGGGTTAAAAAAAACCTAACAACCTAATAAGTTTTCTAATAATCTTTACGATGTAAGAAATGAGTAGACTAAAAAAACAGACACCACCTATAAATAGTTTTAAGTAAATGTGAGTTATCATTTACATGGTTTTAACCGATCCAAAGTAGTTTTGTTTTGACTGTGACAGATAATAATAATAAGCTGTTGCTGTTGTTACTATGATGTGTGGATGATATAATTAGAAAAAGTGGTGACTATAATTGAGATGACGAGTAATGCCGACTCTAAATAAATAGAAATGAGGACACAGGAGGAGGCCTGTGTCCCAGCCTTTGTGGAATGGGCTATAACCTACCACGCGGGCCCAGTGCTGATTGGTAGATGTCACATATCTTCGAATTTTTTGGTTCTAAGATAATATGTCGGTTTCCTCACGATGTTTTCCTTCACCGTTTTGAGAGCAGCGTTGATTGCACACGTCAGGTCAGAGCATTTAATATTATATTTGTATGAAAAAGGTCAGCACGTGTATCAAAGGTCTCGGGCTCACCTTTCCATATCGCACACGTGTTCTCAACATCTGAGTTTCACGTCACGCAGCGTCGATTACAATCTTTCGTTTGAGTTGTTCACGTAATCGAATCGATGATTTTGCATTTTTGCCCGCGACTAATGGGAGTTGGAAAATGCAAGCGAACAACAGCGAATGGAGGATTTTTACTTATTGGAGGTATTTACGGAAGTTGTTGTGACTGCCTTGTTGGTTTAGTAGTCGAAAGCATGACTGTTTTGCTTGTGATCTTAGGTTCGATTCCCCTTCCGTCGGGGCTGCGGTATGTTCAAAAGGGATACCGCGGCCTCGACACAAAAGGCTAAGAAGGACGATGGGTGTTTAGTCAGTAGAAGTCAAAGCCCAGAGCGGTAATAGTGATAATTTCACAGCCTCCAAAAAAAAAAAAAGTTTCCATCAGTAATTCCACGGAGTCTAGGTTCGTGCCCTGTTGGTGACATTAGGCTAGCGTTTTTTTATCCAATACATCAAAAACTGGTTAATAAAACGATCCTTTAAAAGCTAACGTTGTTTCATCAAATTAACTAACAGCGTAAAAGCTTGTTTTGCACATGTCACTGTCAATCTTCATAAAATAAAACAAAAATGTACCAAGTGCATAACAATGTAGTAAAACGTAAAACAATGTGTAAATAAATTCACAAATCAATATTATTTATTACAAATACAATTGTAACGGTCAAATTCAAGTACCTAGCTTAATTATTTATGAATTTTAACTTCAAAGAAAAAAGGCTAACTCAAAGATTTTCGATTACGTTGTGGTGTGGCAAAAAAGCTAATTATTTTTATTTCCTCGTAAAGCAAAAGGAACGCTCACTATGGAGAAGCAGCGGTGTCTTAGTTGTAGTGGCCCCGACTTACGAATAGATATTCTGCCGTCGTAAGAAAAAGGGGCACAACTGACATTTTGACAAAAAATGAGTTATATACATATTTGGAATCAGAAAAAAAAGGCGCATCTGCTCAATTTTTCGTAGAATTTTCTCATCAAGGAATTCGGAGATACAGTAGGCTCAAAAGGCACAAATTACACTAATATTCATGTTTTATAGAACGAAAAGGCACATTTATTTACCATTATATTGAAAAGGCACAAATACGTAGATGTGACTATTACTTCATACAGATTTTAACTAAAATCTACTTTGAAAAGGCACACTTAACATAAAGAACCAACATAACATAAAGAAAAGGCTCAAATGCCCAGATGTGCCCTGTCTACTTAATTAATGATCCATGCATGTCTCAATTAATTTACGTATAAAAGGCACAAATAACCAGTTGTGCCTTTTCTTTAAATTATTTAGGATTAGGGGTTAGGAAAAAAAGTCAGGGTCTGATTGAAACGCGCCAGTTGTGCCTGCGACGTCGAAGTGACTCTACGCTTGTCCTTATGGCTATTGATGCTATTGAGTTCCTCAGGGGTCTGTTCTCTCCGCGACACTTTTCCTACTGCACATCAATGACCTCCTTGTTCCTGGCATTGTTGGGTACACAGATGACAGCACTGTCCTGGAGAGTTATACAACCAGCGCAAAAGCGATGAAGTACGTTCATTGAGAGAGGCCATGGTAGAGCGAACGAATTCAGCCTTAAGTCTTGTCTCCAAGTGGGGTAACGAGAATCTGGTTGATTTCAACGCCACCTAAACGCAATTGTGTCTATTCACCGCCAAAAGGAGTCCGTTTAATCTGGCCCCTACTTTCCGGAGTATGTCTGTACAAGTTACCGACAGTCTCGAGCTTCTTCAGCTGAACTTCGGCGCCTACATTGAGTCGAAAGCTCAAACTGCGGCAAAAAAGCTGGGTGTCCTAAATAAGGTTGAGCGGTACTTCAACACAGCTTTCAGTATTACATAAAGCTCGAGTCCGGTATGCATGGAGTATTGCTGTCCCCTTTGGGATGGCTCAGCCAAATACCAACTTGCCACACTTGACTCTGTAGAGCGCAGAGCCAGGAGGCTAATTGGCAACGATAAGCTGTTTGCCAAGCTACATAGCCCCGCCGCAAAGTTGCATGTCTGTCGGTCTTCTACAGACTGTACTTCGGAGAGTGTGCGCAGGAGCTTCCACCATCCTTCTTCCATCGGGAGACTAGACGTACTGCAAGTTATCACCCATACCTTGTCGATGTTCCACACATTCGAACAAAGCACTTTGCTAATACTTTTATTATTATTATTAAGCGCATGCGACCTGTGTGTTCCACCTGCGTCGGTTTTCCCAAGTTCATATAACCCCAATCTATTGTCGCGATTAAACAGGCTTCTTCTAGGTGAGCTCGTTCCATCGTCGACCTCATCTCTGCCCTTAGGGCAAGACAAAATAATAAAAAAATAAAAATAAATTACGGGGACTTATAAGCTATTTCCTGTAAACGAACAATAATATAATTAGAATAAGCTCTAATAGAGTAGCTTAATAAAGGATATGTTTTATTATAATTATAGTTTATTAATCTTTCTTCACATGATTATTTGTTTTTTTTTTTATAGAAAACCTTAAGTCAATTTACATTATAAAGGCGCAATTAGACAAAATGTGCCCATTATTTTAGACTCAATAACCAATTTGCTGCAATATTAAAAAGAAAGGTCACATTTGGTTATTTATGCCTTTTCTTTGTAGTAAGTGGTATTTTTCAAGTATTTTTTTTTTTAAGTTGAAAGGAATAATTTGAATTTATTTAATAACTACTTATATATAAAAACTAAAAAGTATAAAAAAAAATAGTACTAACCTTCACTCATATATCATCAGTATTTTTTTTTCTTTTAAGCAATACATTTCCACACTATGAAGCAGAATATGGTAAAAACTTTAATCCCAATTATCTCAATTTTACCAAAATGCTAGTTGTGCCCCTCTCTCGTACGACGGCAGTATTTTAGGAACTACTAATTCAATTCCAAAAATTCTTTCGTTTAATTAAAAGCTACATTTTCCTAGAGTTTCATAAAATAAATCCCGTGGGAGACTTCTGAACCATAACGTCAGCGATGCCGCAAGCATAACCATTCACAAATAAACCAAAAATAAACATCGTAACGACATTGTGTAAGACAACGCAAACAACGTGTAAACAAAGTTCACGAGTCACAACACAATTATTGTTCTTAATTACAAACATACGAAATGTATCGAATTCCGTGTCGTCACAGAATCCGATACCATTCTCATTAATCAATTCATTGTTCAACAAGAACAGAGAATTTGTCGCATGCCTGCGAAATGTACGTAAAATAAATTTAAAAACATTTATTCGCAATGGCAACTGTTGTTAACGTTTTGTCGCGTAAGTGCGCCTCAGTTGACTGATTTGCGTAAATTTATTACATTACGTAACGTAACGGAGTTATATAGCGGGCTATTTTGCTGCATGTAGGGCTACCATCTGTCTAGATTTGTCCTGAAATGTCAGGAGATTTGGTCCTGCGCTACAGTATGGCTTTGTACAACCATGTTTTATATTGGGATTTTTTGGCAAAATCGACAAAATCGTTTCCAAAATCATACTCGGTTTTGGAAACAATTTTGTATTGAAGAGAGACAGACTATAGCTGTTAGTTTCGGTCTCGTATATCGGTCAGGTACGTTGTACTCGTAAAAGACTTGCATGAAACCTAGATTAGGAGAAAAGATAAGGTGAGAACCATAGCAGGTGGCGTTCAGTGGTTTTAGACGACAGGACATTCGAATTTATTCCGTTAGGCTCGTATAATTCAGTGGGTGGAACATAAGTTTAGTGCAAAGAAAAGGAACTGAAAATATTGTAGCTTACCAAGTGTAGTACGCTACAATATTATTAATTGACTAATAAATTACTTGAAACTATAATTATTTAACACAAGGCACAATAATTATAGGGGATCTAACAAAAAAAAACTAATTATATAGTCCGTCAGATAGATTTCCAAAAAATTATTGGACACGTATTTTTTCTTTTTTCACGTAAACTTAAAATGAAGACGATACAGTGCTTCGAAAACTCGTGTGACGTCATAATGATAGTACATTTTGACGACACAAGTGACGTTTCAAGCCCCACTCCAAGATCTTTGACGCGTTTTATCTTCGTAATTTTTTATTTATTTGTTAAAACAAAAAACACGTACCTATTCAATATTTTTCGATAATCTAACTTACGGACTAAACAGAATCATATTATTTTGACCCAGTCCGATCCCCTGTTTCAATTCATGTCAAATCCGCTGCGATCACACACTGAATGTCGTGCTCACTGAGAGTCTAAAACATCACGACTCTGTAGAAGCTTGCTGTGGTGTGGTTAGACTTGTAAGTAGGTTGCGTGATGACATCAAGGGATGGAAATCATCAAAAGACCCCTCCCGTATTGGGTTGAAAACCACCTATGTTCCTTCTAATCTCTTTGTGTTCCTGGGTCGCGGTAACTCTTTGGAACAGCCGCAACCCCGGTAACCACTGGCGCACTTTCAATAAAATGTACCAATGATCGGATTCGACATACTATGATGTAGCTTTCAAAATGCTAACCCTAGCTGCACGCGTAAACTTGTTCAGCACAACGCTGTGTTTTAATCATATTCTCCGGTATCTTTATGATTATACGAACATAAATTGTGGGAGGTATTGAAGTTTCCTTGTAAAGCAAGTGATGCGTAATTTATTTTCGTGAGGAAATATTGAGGTAGCAAGATTCATGTCAAGTATATTCAAGATTTTACGCTCTCATTGTGGCCAAATGTGGGAAAAGTCGGTCTAGCTTCGACCCAGTATTTTCTTTGATCATCATTATTCTGCTGAAAGATGATATTATTATAGGATACATGCCCCCAAAGATTACATAATCATCTGTTAAGCCTTTTTCTTGCTTTGTTGCAGTCGGCTTCTTAGCATCGACTGCAGTTAGATACCAATATTTTACATGGAGTGACTGTCTATCTGACCTCCTCAATCCAGTTAGTACCGTTGTTGCAACCAACTTGGTAATGTCGGATTTTAGACTCTGACTATCGGTAAATATTCGGATCATATTGACTTGAATTTGTTTGATAGAGTTAAATAAATTCAAGTTAATTTCGCTGAGCTCAAATCCTCAAAGAATTTTCTCATAGACTTCTTATTCATCGAGTTTTAAAACGGAACAGATTTTCAAGTAATTGTTTAACTAACTTATTACTTACTTACTTAAAGCGTGTTTACTTCCAAAGTATTAGCGGAGTAGTCTTGGTTGCCATAAATTTTACTAAGCCTAAACTTTTATTGAAGTTAATTATAAATCAACAAACTTTTGCCTCCGTTTTAATCGGTTAGTTTTCCGGAAAATTGTTAATCTTAATGTCGAAAATCTAGATCTATTTTTTCTTCTAGTTGACTCATAAATACTCTATAATGTTGAACTTTGGCAAAGTTATAACTTAATCATCATGCACCTGTAATCTCCTAAGGAAGAAGCAGAGATGTACCTTCCTAAGAGTACACCAAGCTTTAACCAGTTATGTTTAAGTCCGATGTTATGGGGGTCGAGCCTATTGTCATCAACGGGCACACGTCCAGACTCCGGCTGCTTTTGAGAAATTCCTGATGAGAAAACCCAATAATAATTTGCTCGAATCCAGGACCTCATGCGCCGCAGTCGCAATCGCGACCACTCGACCAAAGAGGCACTCATAATCTACACGCAAAACCTTTGATGACCCATTTATAAGAAACTCAATGTTTTGGTGAATTAAATCGTTGAAGTACGACTTTTATGAGTTATTCTGAAAAAAAGGATTACAGATTACGTTAGCTTTAGTGAATTAAATCAATGAATTACGACTTTTATGAATTAATCTGAAATACTGAATTTCAGGTTAACTGATAAGAAAATTCAGAATCACTATTCTAAGATAACTTCTAAAAGACCTTCTCTCTTAAACATTTTAAGATAACGCTTCTGTAAGCTATCTATCTTCTATCTATATAAATAAAAAGAGAAGTCCTGACTGACTGACTGACTGACTGACTGACTGACTGACTGATTGACTGACTGACTCATCAACGCCCAGCCCAAACCCTTGGACCTAGAAAGCTGAAATTTTGCACAGTGGTTCCCTTTATAATGTAGACAAGGAATAAGAAAGGATTTTTCGAAATTCAACCCCTAAGGGAGTTAAATAGGGGATGAAAATTTGTATGGAAAATGTTCTTCCTTAATCTATATAAATAATATAAATAAAAAGAGAAGTCCTGATTGACTGACTGACTGACTGACTGATTGACTGACTGACTCATCAACGCCCAGCCCAAACCCTTGGACCTAGAAAGCTAAAATTTTGCACAGAGGTTCCCTTTATAATGTAGACAAGGAATAAGAAAGGATTTTTCGAAATTCAACCCCAAAGGTAGTTAAATAGGGGATGAAAGTTTGTATGGAAAATGTTCTTCCTTAATCTATATAAATAAAAAAAAGTAGTTAAAAAACTAAAAAACCCGACTGAAAAAACTGAAAAGCAAAAAACAAGCACATTTTAAATTAAACATAACTTGGAACCAGGCGGGGTTCTATTTTAGGTCTAAGTATGTTTTTCATTTTATAATTTAATATTAAACGAACCCCGCCTGGTTCCAAGTTATGTTTAATTTAAAATGTGCTTGTTTTTTGCTTTTCAGTTTTTTCAGTCGGGTTTTTTAGTTTTTTAACTACTTTTTTTATTTCCAACTTTTTAGTTCTTTTGTGTTTGTTCTTTCGTTGGTCGTGTAAAATTCTTCGCAAATGATTTAACTTTTGTGCTTGTTTATAGGATTTGTCACTTAAAATTTCTTTTAAACATATAAGTGTTATATATTTTTGTAATCTCCCTTTAAAACCCTTTATTTTGATACCCTACTCGATGGTATAGGAAAAATTTTTTTTTTTGAACTGCGCGATTTGGCCCCCAAAATCCGCAATTTTTCTTTGTTTTTTAATTTTAATGTAGCCTATAACACTCGCGCCATCAAGACGAATCTAACGATGTATATTTTATTCAAATCCCTTCATCCGTTTAGGAGTTATGAGGGAACAAAGAAACGGACATACATACATACATACACGTCAAACATATAACCCTCCTTTTGGGCTTCGCCGCAGTCGGGTAAAAAGAGAAGTCCTGACTGACTAACTGACTGATTGACTGACTGACTCATCAACGCCCAGCCCAAACCCTTGGACCTAGAAAGCTGAAATTTTGCACAGAGGTTCCCTTTATAATGTAGACAAGGAATATGAAAGGATTTTTCGAAATTCAACCCCTAAGGGAGTTAAATAGGGGATGAAAGTTTGTATGGAAAATGTTCTTCCTTAATAATCTATATAAATAAAAAGAGAAGTCCTGACTGACTGACTGACTGACTGATTGACTGACTGACTCATCAACGCCCAGCCCAAACCCTGGACCTAGAAAGCTGAAATTTTGCACAGAGGTTCCCTTTATAATGTAGACAAGGAATAAGAAAGGATTTTTCGAAATTCAACCCCTAAGGGAGTTAAATAGAGGATAAAAAATTGTATGGAAAATTGTCTTCCTTAAGTTAATATACTTGAACTTGGGACCTAGAAAGCTGAAATTTTGCACAGAGGTTGCCTTTATAATGTAGACAAGGAGTAAGAAAGGATTTTTCGAAATTCAACCCCTAAGGGAGTTAAATAGGGGATGAAAGTTTGTATGGAAAATGTTCTTCCTTAATCTATCTATATAAATAAAAAGAGAAGTCCTGCCTGACTGACTGACTGATTGACTGACTGACTCATCAACGCCCAGCCCAAACCCTTGGACTTAGAAAGCTGAAATTTTGCACAGAGGTTCCCTTTATAATGTAGACAAGGAATAAGAAAGGATTTTTCGAAATTCAACCCCTAAGGGAGTTAAATACGGGATGAAAGTTTTTATGGAAAATGTTCTTCCTTAATCTATATAAATAAAAAGAGAAGTCCCGACTGACTGACTAACTGACCGACTGACTCATCAACGCCCAGCCCAAACCCTTGGACCTAGAAAGCTGAAGTTTTGCACAGAGGTTCCCTATAGATAAGGAAGGAATCGATTCGATTCGATTAACTCTAAACTCATTATTTATACTTGAGAACAAAAATAAAGAATAACGTTTAAGTGTCAGGGTTTTTCGAAAATCGACCCCTAACGGGTTAAAAAGGGGTTTTAAAAGGGGTTTTAAACGGGTTTAAAAGAGGTTTTATAGTTGCCTTCAAATTTGGCATTTAAGTAGGTGATTTTTCCTTCCGTTATGTTTTCCGTTACTATTGTAAGATTTTAGGATTTGTTATCCTTCTTCAATCATTATATTAATCCGCCGGATACTTAAGCAATGTGAGAAGACATTGTTTACCTAGATCAACAAATGGGGTACTTTTAATCACAACACGGTATTACGTTCCCGTGGGGTATTTTCCGACATCCACGCGGGCAAAGCCGCGGGCAAAAGCTAGTAATTAATAAAACTTCTATACACTCGCTTTCAGCACACGTCGATCAAATTACATTTTAATTAGACACACTACTGAAGAACACCAAACCTTACCTTATTCAGAATAGAGTTAAAAGTTCAACGAGTTGCGACGTTGTTATTGCCTTAATATCTTTAGCTTATTATGCCGTAGCTCTGCTTTTTCCCTCAGCCTAGGGCTATCAAGATGAGCTTTGCATGAACTATTTATGGATGAGCTACTAGCAAAAGGCTTGAATAGCTTGAATAATTAATGCTGTATCGGAAAATTCATGGGGGAAATAACGTATTCTTGTTTATTAAAAAATGTGGACTTAAATTGTTGAGACTGTGTGTAATGCTTGAATTTATGTGTTGAGGATAAATTTTGGATTTGAGATAACTAGGACTAAACATGACATAACCAAAAACATGTCACATCTACCAAACCGCAGTGCATACGCCACTTCTTCTCACAGAGACTGCTTGTATTCTAGCAGTGGGAACATTAAATGCTGTTAATGCAAACCTATTCAAAGGGTATTTGACAAAGAATAAGCCTTTTTTGAAGCGATCACGTGGCCCCTGACGCGACGCCCTGAGCCTCGACCGCGGCGGCTGGGACGAGAGATTCTCTCCGTCTCACGCTCCACCACCTCCTTCGCTAGCATCATTGCTTTGCAGAAGGAGGCGACGCCGTCCCATTCCTCCTCGCCCCGGACCATGGCTTGCACCAAGGCCGGGCGCGAGAGGTCGCCACGGCCGATCGCCGCTACGAGGACATGGCGAGGCTCCACCCATGCGGGGCAGACCTCCACGGTATGCTCCACCGTGTCCTCCGGCCGATCCTCACAATGGTGACATCCGGGCGTTTGCTCCCACCTGATTCGGTGCAGGTGCAACCGTGTCCGGTGAGGACCTGCGTCAGACGGAAGGTGAGGGCGCCGTGGCGCCTCTCAAGCCACTCCTCAAAGAGGGGATTTAGCGCCACTATCGTGGCGTGCCCTGTAGCAACAAGCCTTGATTGACATAGACAAAGTTGTCAAGTTTGGTTTATAGATATCTTACAGATTAACATACGTATCGTGAAAATATAAATCGTGTTAATAAAAAGAACCTTAAAAATCATGTCATTAACTTTATATTATCTGGCACACTACATCACAGGTAGGTATATAACATAACAACAAAATACACTACATAACATACAACAAAACAATCACTGCTTCAACAAAGTAATTTTAATTGTTAAACAAACAAACAAAGTCACAACTTAAACTTTTACCAACTGTCTAATTATTATCAATCAAGCTTAGTCTTTAGGACTTATAATAAACTTTCCAAAGTTCTCAACAATCCCAAAATTCAGGCACATTTCAAGTCGTTAAGGCTATAATAATAAAAATTACTTATAATTTCTCTCAGTTCACTGTTTCGTTTAAAATTGCTGAAGATTAAGATTTTAGTGAAATACAAATTCGAGAGGTTTTAATTACTCTTTCTAAAGGATTCAAAAGTGAAAAGGCAAGAAACACCTTTTTTTTTTTTTTTTTTTTTTTGGTGGGTGGAAAATCATCGAATGACCCCCCCCGCTCTTGGGCAGAGCGAAGGGGAGTGTCAGACTTCTACTGACTAAAAACCGAACCCATGTTCCTTCTTTGCCCTTGCGCCGAGGCCACGTAATCCAGTACAAAATACCGCGGCCCCGACGGGCGTCGGCCCTTGCGGGCCCCTCCTTGCTGACATCTCTTTGAGGCGCGCGTGGAACACGAACGCGCCGCCGACACGGTCTGTTGCCGTCATGACGACGGCCGGACGGCGAGCTAGCCCATTACTCACCGTCCACAGGCCCGCGTCTACGGTGGCCGGAAGCCATCACGTGGCCCCCGACGCCCGGAGCGCCTTCCGCGCCTTCCGCGGCGGCTGGGACGTTGAGAGGATCGCTCCCTCTCTCGTTCCGCCACCTCCTTCGCTAGCATCACTGCTTCGCAGAAGGAGGCGACGGCGTCCCATTCCTCCTCGCCCCGGACCATGGCTTGCACCAGGGCCGGACGCGAGAGGTCACCGCCGCCGATCGCCGCTACGAGAACACGGCGGGGCTCCGCCCAAGCAGGGCACACCTCCACAGTGTGCTCCACCGTGTCCTCCGGTCGATCCTCGCAGTGGAAGCATCCGGGCGTTTCCTCCCGTCTGATTCGGTGCAGGTACCTCCCGAAACACCCGTGTCCGGTGAGGACCTGCGTCAGACGGAAGGTGAGGGCGCCGTGGCTCCTCTCTAGCCACTCCTCAAAGAGGGGACTTACCGCCACTATCGTGGCGTGCCCTGCACGGGGTTGCGACAGTCGCTGTCTCCATGCCGCCATGAGATCGCACCGG
This sequence comes from Diarsia mendica, assembly GCA_949316265.1. Classification (NCBI taxonomy): domain Eukaryota; kingdom Metazoa; phylum Arthropoda; class Insecta; order Lepidoptera; family Noctuidae; genus Diarsia; species Diarsia mendica. The sequence continues at coordinate 2,733,681 of OX438888.1, read as the reverse complement.
AGGTCTGTCCGCCGCGCAGCAATGTGCCGCGGCAGCAGAGTGACCCCCCGGTGTAGCGCCTCCGCGCGCCACTCGTGTAGGCGCGCGAGGACTATCGCCTCCAGATCCCACGGCGGCAATCCGGCAAGGAGATTCGCCGCCTCGCGGGAGATCGTGCGGTACCCGCGGACTAGCCTTACGGCCATGACCTTTTGGGGCGCGTTCAGGTAGTGGACGGCCCGCTTCCTCACGGCACGTGCCCACACCGGGGCCCCGTAAAGGGCCATGGACCGCACGATCCCCGCATACAGCCTACGGCAGGAGGCGTTTGGCCCCCCCAGATTGGGCAAGAGCCACCTAAAGGCAGCTGCGGCCCGCTCCAGTCTGGGAGCCAAACGTCGGAAGTGCTCCACGAAGTTCCACCGGCTGTCGAGGACGAGTCCGAGGTACTTTATAGTACACTCGACGCCGATGGGAACCCCTCCCACCGTCAGCTGGGATCCCGACGGTGGCACATTCCCACGCCCATGGAAGCACATGGCCTCGGACTTGTGAAGCGCCACCTCGAGACCCAGCTGCCGGATCCTCTCCACGACTATCTCAACCCCGCGTGTCATATTCGCGGCCGCCGCCTCGTGCGACTCCCCCCGTGCCAGCACCAGCGTATCGTCCGCGTAGCAGATGACGCTGACGCCGTCAGGGAGGTCGGCACGCAGCACCCAGTCGTAACCGATGTTCCACAGGGGCGGCCCCAGAACCGAACCCTGTGGAACACCGCACGACATCTCTCGCCGGTTCCATTCTCCGTTTTGACCAGGGTAGATTACCGTCCTGTCAGACAAGTAGTCCCCGACTACACGACGAAGGTAGGCCGGCACCCGGTGATACCGGAGTGCCTCCCTGATGCAGCTCCAGGGCATGGTGTTGAAGGCGTTAGCGATGTCGAGAGACACCGCCAAGACCACACCGCCCCGAGAGACCGCATCCCCCGTCGTGAGGGCTCTCACGCGCATGATGGCGTCCACCGTCGAGCGCCTCTTGCGGAAGCCGAACTGCTGATCCGCAAGATCCGGACCCATTCCCTCAAGGTGCTCGGCGAGGCGGTTTGCAATTACTCTTTCAAAGAGCTTGCCCACCTCGTCGAGCAGCACAATGGGCCGGTATGCAGACGGCGAGTCCGCAGGGCGCCCCGGCTTCTGGATGAGGACCAGCTTCCCCGTCTTCCAACGACGCGGGAACTGGCCTCTTTCCATGCACGCGCTAAAGAGCCTCTCCAGTCGGGGCCCAAGAGCCTCTGGGTCTGAGGCCAGGGCCCAGGCTTTGCCAGGCAAGCCATCGGGCCCCGGGGCGGTATTTTTGGCTTTAAGCCTCCGTACCGCCACTCTTAGGTCTACCCCAGTCACCTCCGGAATGTCGTCATCGGTTCCTGAACCGTCCGCTTCCGGCACCGCTGGTGGCGGAGCCATTGGCGGGGGACGATGCTCCCCTCGCGAAGGGAACAGAGCGCTCACTACGTCCTCCACGAGCTCGGGCCGGAGACTCTGCGTCAGCGGGGGGCCCCGGGTGCGGAGTTGATTCCGCACCATCTTATATGGGCGCCCCCACGGATCTCTGTTGAGAGTCTCCAGCATCTCCTCGCGGGCCTGATCCTTGGCCCGCAGACGAGCCTCGGAGAGAACTTTCTTCGCCGCTCTGTACCCCTCATAAAGCTCCGCCTCGATGGCTTCCGCATTCGGAGGACGAATGCGGCGCCTGCGATGCCTGGCGTACCGGCGCCGCGCCGCCACACACTGCTGCCGCAGGTGCGACAGCTCTTGCGACCACCAGTACACGTGACGCCGGGCGCTTCCTGGCCGGACTCGGGGCATTGCCGTGTCACAGATCTCGGTCATAGCCTCCTGGAACCAGCCTGCCTCTGTGTTAACGTCGGCGGGCCTGACCGGTGATGACACCCAGGCCTGCACGATCGCGGCTTCCAGGAGGAGCTCCCGGTCCAGCTTCTTCAGCGCCCAACGCGGACCACTTGGGGTCTGTGGGACCGGCGCGCTCGAGGACTGGGCAGAGACCTCAAACCGGATATACCGGTGGTCGGAATAGGTCTCCTCCCCCTCCATAACGCGCCAGTCGACGACGCGTTGTGACAGAGCGGGGCTGGCGAACGAAATGTCCACCACCGACTCGCCCCGCATCCGCACACACGTGGCCACAGAACCCCGGTTCAGGATGTCCAGGCCTGTTTCCAGAGCCCAGCACTCGACCATCCCACCCCGCACATCCGTGTAGCGGGAACCCCAGGCCAAGCTCTTGGGGTTGAAGTCCCCGAGTACAAGTACGGGGAGGGAATAGCCTCCGATGACGACACTTAGCTCCCTGAGGGAGTTTTGGAACTCGGCGAGAGTTCGGCTCGGAGAGAAGTAGACTCCCACTACTACGATCTCCCCGAACCGTGCTGCTACGCACCCCTGACCCTTCCTGACCATCTCAAGAGCCGGGGTGCCGGCGGCGGCCGACGCAATGATGGCCACCGTGCCGCTTAGGTCCTCCACCCAGTCTGGCCTGGGCGGGACAAAATACGGCTCGGAGACCACGGCGATGTTTATCGACCACTGCGCCATGCTCTGGAGCAACAGGTCCTGAGCGCAGGCGCAGTGGTTGATATTTGCCTGGAGGAAGCTTAGTGGGGCCATTAATGACACTCCATTTCAGCCCCCTCCGGGACCTCCTGTAGCACCACCGCAGTGGGAGTTGCGGTGGTGGCGGTTTCCGCAGCGGCATCGGCGGCTGCGTTATTGACGACGACGGTGGGGTTGGTGGCGGAGGGCCTTCCCTTCCCCTTGGCCTTGGCGAGTGGAGCGCAGGCCTTGCTCCCTGCCCGGTGCTCGGCCGGCTTCCCAGCCGCCGCACATGCACTGCAGTGAGGCGTGGCCAGGCAAGCCGCGGCCTTGTGACCGGGCTGACCGCAGCGGAAACATAATTCGCTGCGGTCCACCTCCGAGGTGCATCGGCAGCCTACGTGGTGCCCCACATGGCACCGGAAGCACCTCAAAGGTTTGGGCTCCAGGAGCTTTACCTGCGCCCTGGACCAGCCCACCTTGAGGGTGCGGCCCTCCGCAATTTTCGTCGCCACCGTCACAGGGCAGCTAACCGTTACGGTCTGCATACCCTCGCGGTCCGAGCGTAGGGTGCCCGCCTTGATTTGACCGGCAGAGCACCCCCCGGCCGCAGTGACGGCGGCTACTACCTCCTCCTCGGAGACCGAGTCGTCCAGGCCCAGGATGCGCAGACTTGCGCTCTTCACTGGCCTGGACACTCGAACCTCGTCCGCATTTAGGGACGCTCTGAGCTTTTCAGCTAGAGCGTCTGCAGTCGAGGCGCTCGATTCCCCGGGAACGGCGGGAACCTCTATCTTCCGAGCACCTGTAGCGGTGGGTCGGATTCGGAGGCCCCCGACGATCCCATAGTCTTCGAGCTCCAGCACCGTCTTCGCCTTTTTGAGCGTCTCGCCGTACGTCGCGCCCCTCTTTACCGCGTCCGGCTGTAGTGTGATGACTACAACCGCGGTCTTCGGGGCACGAAGCCTCGCCGCTGCGCGCCGCTTCTTTTGCCGGCGCTTACGCTCGGTCCGCCTGGCCTTTTGAGCCGCCTTACGCCCCTTCTCCTTTTCCCCGGCCACCTGCCAACCGTCTCCGGTCGAATGTGGTTCTGGGGGTGTAGGTGGCCGGTCCGCCTCTGACGCCGGCTTCTTGCCCTTTTTCTCGGCAGGCGCCTTGCTCCTCGGAGGGAGAGGCTCCTTGCCCTTCGGGGGGACAGGCGCCTTGCCCTTCTCCTGGGCGGGCGCTTTACCCTTTGTCTTGTCAGGCGCCTTCCCCTTCGGAGGGGGTCCTGCCTTGCCCTTCTGAGGGGCAGCCGTCTTACGCGGTGGCGCTGGGGCCGGCTTTCCACCTGGCTGTGCCCCGCCTTCAGGCTGGCTGGATGGCCCTGCCTTAGGGTTACCGGCTGCCGCGCCCGCATAGGTCTTCGCCCCCAGGGAGGGCCGAAGAACAATGCCTTCCAAGAGGGAGTGCCCCCTCTCGAGGTCAGCCAGCCTCTGCAGAACCAGGTTCAGGTCCCGGTCCCCGGCAGCCAGGGGCTGGCTTTGCCCGCGCCTGTCTTGAGGCACCTCCTCAGGGCAGGCTCCTCGGAGCTTGGCCAGGTTTGCCTGGAGCCTCGCGTTCTCCTTTTGGAGACGCTCTATGGCGACCGCCTGGCGCGTGACCTCCGCCCGCAGAACGGACACCTCGTCCGACGGAGGTCCGCCACACAGCGCCTCCGCTGCCGCCACAATGGAGGCCGAGGCCGCGGCGATCGCGGCCTTCTTCGACTCATTCGTCCTCTTAAGAGAGACGCCATGTATAGCGGCCCCCACGAACTCCGCAACCCCGGCCAGGCACTCACCAACGGAGCCGCCGCCGGTGGCCTGGTCTCCACCAGTGTTTGCCTCAACACCGGTCTCTGGCTCACCAGGCTCACCGCGCTCTCCACCGGTCTCCGTCTCGCCGCCAGAAGATGACGACGAGATGACCTTTCGGCCAAGATGGAGCCCTTCTCCAGCGTCCCCCTTGGCTCGTCGGGCAGCCTCCAGGGAAGCGGCACGCCTTCCCCGAGGGATTTTTCGGGCCGAGGTTAATCGGTCCGATCCGCCGGACGACGACTCCTCGGCTCCGGCTCCGGCTCTGGGCCGCTTAAGGAAACGCTCTGCGTTTTCCTCAGCAGCCCCCGAAACCTCGCGACCGGAGCCCGCCAGGCTAGCGAACGACCCGGAGTCAGAATCCGACCCCGAGTCGCTCAAGCGACTCCCCTCCCAAAGTTTGCCGAGAGCCTTCTCCCGGCACTTACCCGACATCTTGTCAGGTGCACTCTCCTCAACACTATTACCGGACCCAACACTTCCGGACCGGGAGCCTCCTCGGCTCATGTTGCCAGTGCTGCCACTGGCATGCGGTATGGGACTGACGTTGCCCCCCCCCAGAATACGAGGGGCTTGACGCCTCCGAAGGAGACGTGGCGGATTCTCCAGCTGCTGTGCAGCTGGTACCGCCCTGGGGTAGTTCTATTGCGCTAGTCTTATCCATATTGTTGTTTTCCTTTTTAAGGGTGTGGTCCCTCTCCCCTACAAACTTCCTCCCTCAGCCTACTCGCTGCCCTCACAGTCACGTCTGATGAGCAGACGCGAACCAGAGAGCAGCGAGTAGGGTTTCCTCCTGCGACAGGCACACCGCCCGAGAACCCGAACACTGTTCACGTCCCCGGGCGGTGCGCCCCCCGCGTGTCCCTCTTTGTCTGGTCTCTCGCCCTGGACCTTTCCGGCATGAGTATATCTACCGGCAGAGCCCCAAGGGTCATTGAGACACGCAAGCCCCACCACGACGGCAACGTGGGAACACTCCGGTGGGGGGCAAGAAACACCTTGAAGATTGAAATTTTGTATAGATTCTTTTTACCGATTGTTTTTGTGAATGTGCAGTGAACATTGTAGGCCTTGTAGATTCCTAGAAGCTTGTTAACATTTTTTGTTACTTTTTTATCTTTTTTTACTTTTTTTTCTAATCTTTTATATTACACCATACCATAAGTAGGTTTTAAGACAACTTTTAGGATGTCAAAATACAAGTTTGTACGAATTTGTAGCTGGGTATCTCAAATTTCGAGATTCATACCTAATTTTGGTTAATTTGACTCGATTAGATAATATTATTACCGTCACCGGCGTCGGTAGGACATAGCTTCAAAGGGACGCTGTTTCTGAAATCGGTAAGTATAGTCCATACTATTAAATAACATTATCTTCATGCGTCTAAGTATCCAAGCTACCTAGTTTACTTAAAAATCCAACGTAAAATATCAGCATTCACTTCATGGCTTCAACTCCGCATTCCGTCGTCACGGCTTTCACAAGTTAAAGCTTTCAACAGTCTGTCAAGCATTCATAAACGTTTGAAAGGATATTTGCTTCAAGGAACTCCGAAAAGCTGAAATATCTTCCCATTTTTTAAGATGTGTTGGAGAGCAGGATGAATTTAACAAGATTACAGAGACATTAAAACGACGTTTTTTTAAGAAAAAAAAAGAAAGAAAAAGAAAGAAAAAGTGTTTATTGGTTTCCCAACAGGACAAAAACAAATTGACAAAAAAATTAAACGTTAACAAAGTAGTTAGTAGTTATTTTTTTCATTTGATTTTATCGTCAACTTAATTACAAGCATCCTGCAAGGTAACAGAAAGTTGAAAGGGAATCGACTATCTTCGTATGGACATAATAATATTGTCGTGATAGAGTAGCAAGAATCGTATGTGACTAAAAAAATGATGGATATTAACTTTGATAGACGAAGAGGGAGGGGAAGACCAAGAAAACGATGAAATAATATTTGTAGTGAAGCTGGGGGATACCCTGCTGGAGGAGATCGTGGCTTAATAAGAACTGCCACTCAGGTCGATCTTTAGGTAAAGCTGGGCTTACCAAGGTCGGTATGTGGATGGGTGACCGCCCGACATACCGAGTTTCCTCCATGCCTCGGAAAGCACGTTAAGCTGTTGGTCCCGGCTGCCATATATATACATCTTTGGCAGTCGTTACAGGTAGTCAGTGACCTGAAATATTAACATCCAGTCTTACCAAAGGGTATCGTATTACCTATAGTATTAACTGGGTTGTGGAGGTCAGATAGGCAGTCGCTCCATGTAAAATACTAGTATTCAGCTGCATCCGGTTAGACTGGAAGCCGACCCCAATATAGTTGGGAAAAGGCTAGGCAGATGATGAAGCTGGGGGATACCCATTAGTACACACACATTATTTTCACCAATTATATTGTGTAAGTCCTATGCAATAGTGGGTGTTCCTATCGTCATAAACCAGGCACAGATCCAGACTCCGTGGCTGCTACTGGGAATAAAATTTCAAGATGGATAAACTCAATAACACTGCCCAACCTGGGAATAGAACCTATGACCTCACACACATCACTAACACACAAAAACTAAACCACCATCACCACTAATTTAAGACCTACAACATTACATCAATCTAAACATAGATAACCGTTGACAGCGGTGTGGACGAATTTTTTGACGCCCTGTAATTACTCCCCTTTTTGATACTTGTATATATTTTATTATTATTTTAGTTCTGTAAATAGTAGTTTTTAAATGTTGCAAATAAATGATCCCCATCTAAACATTCAAATCCCGCAGGTAAAACATTTCTCAAACCTAAGATTTCTCCGAAAGTAATACCTTTCAAACATCCCGCTACAGAAACAGCGTGTTCAATATATTTTAAAATCTAAAGGTGTTGGCTGTAGCATTCATTATTCAGAACATACAGCTCGTCACTACCCCCCCCCCCCCCTACTACTTGTAAACCTGTGGCGGAACTTTTCAACCGAGTCGCTACAACTTTCAGGTCATTTTCTCTCTGTGGAGTTTCGACGCGGTTTTCCTAGCTGTTGCTAGTAATGTAAAATAGATTGATACAGAAGTTGTAAGGAACAAAAAAGATAGGAGTAATACAAGCATGTTCTGTGCATCGATGAGATATATAAATTCATATTACGAATATTCGCGCTATATAACGCTTACTAACACTTACTAACATAACTATAGAAGATTTTATATAAAACTAACAAACTAAGAATACTAACACTACAAATAAGAATGTATATTTTATAAAAGTACCCAAATAGATAGTTATACATTTAGAAATTTATATACTTAGATAGATAATAGATTAGATATTTATGATAGTTACTAAGTTCTTTTTTAAGTGAAGTTACTGTAAAAATGCTCTACAGGAAATAAAAGGCTTTTTTATTTTTATTTTTTATTTATTTTATTATTACGAATATTTGTACTATCGGCAATGTAGTAAAAAACAAAATCAGTAAAATTTATAATTATTGTACTTATATTTAAATTGTGCATTATCTTTTAAGCTTACACCTGACAGAATAGTCTAGTATTAAAAATACTCTTTTAGTCATGGTAGGTTATTAGGGTCCGTTCACACAAACCGGCTCGGAGAAGAGAGTAGATTTAGATCACGTTTAAAATAGAGTGGGATTGTAGTTTTAAATCATTGAAATAAGATTAATCTTTTTATTTTAGTCCACGTCGTGTAAATGTTTTCAATCCTTGCACAATACCGACCTTCTCCTACTTATTCAGTGGTAGTAGATAGGGCTTCTTGCAGTCTGTTGAATATTTTAATTACATTACTGGCGAACACTCCAACGGTTTAGTTATTAGGTTATACAATTACGTTAGTGGGTACTTACGCGATTTTGGACCGTTTACTTTTGATGTTAAGTTTTATCAATTTGATGTGACTGTTGGTTTTCGGGTTTAGTTAATGTTTTTTGAGGATTGGTTGTTGCTTGATGACTATTATAGAAGTATAATAAATACGAAGTCATGCTGCGCCAACCCCAGAATCAAAGGAGATAAGGCCAGGAGAGGGAATCATTGTTCTCATAGTATATTTTTAATGTATGTATTTAAGGTATTCTAAAGGACAAACAATCTTTCAATTTCAGCGTATTCATGTTTTTTTTTAATATAAAATTTATCGCTGCAATTTTGTGTTCTTTTACATTTCGGTGTTTTATCATTCGATATTAATTTATCACAAACAAAAATCTAATAATAAATTGTCCTATAAATCACTTCAAAATCAAACACCTTTTTTATTAGAAATCTCGATTTATAGTCCCACATGACATTTAATTGATATCAACGTAGGTACCATTGGCAGGATAAATGGGGGCAACATTAACATTTTTTCACGCCCCTAAAACTGGGGGTGTGGGGGTGTAAGCAATTTTTCAAGGGTTAAGCCTAGGGAAATAAATCATCTGCTAATACCGGCAGGTCATTGCAGGAGTGATAAAACACGTTGTTATGTTTGAAGGGATTTTAGTAGGTATGTGAGGATTCGTTTTTACCTGGATACAGTTAAAATCTCTCCGTACGGCGTTACCAGAGGATTTGGTTATCAGCCCATGATTCCTACAATATACTGTTAATATCACATCTGATCTGATAATATCTGAATACATCTCTCGATTTAGCCGGCTATAGCAAAGTATAACATGCGGTTGAACCTAGATGTTTCCTACATAACTTCGGTAAGAACTAGGTTTAGCCTTCATCATAGCGGCTTCAGTGCAGTTAAGCATTTTGGTTTTGTTTTGAGATTCCCGATTTTGTATTATCCTCGTAGACTATAGACATCTTAACCCAGACTAGTTATTTTACGATGTTTTCTTTCATTGTTCTAAGAGCAGAAGTTTTAACGATCTTTTTCATCGTCTGTATTTTCTGTGCGTGTCCCAAATATTTCTCACTACAACTCGTCTAAACTCAATCGAAGCTGGCTCTTTGACAACTAACCAAATAAGCTACATAACAACTCAATCCCAAACACGCACGACTCAGTTCCGATACTCCGAGTGATTAAGCTCATTATCTAGAACTACGCCGTATTAGTAGCGTAGTTAGCTACTACAGCTCCGAGACTAGGGGATTTTCGCTTCATTACCTGACCTACAAAATTACCAGGCTAATATCCGCTTGGTGTTCGAACAGCGAGTTTTACTATCTCACTCTGGCATGTGGGAATGAATCGGATGTCTCTTTCGGTTTCGAAATTGCTTCGATTTTGTTCGGGTTGCCGTCATCAGCCTATAGCTGCATTGAGCTTCTAAATGATTGCTTAACTCAATGGCTGAAGAGGAAATTGCGGTAATGATCTCATTTTTGGATGGAATGGCGAGCGCAGTTTGTTATTATTAGGGGACATGACGACGCTGTTACTAAGTGATTTTGGTGCAACCTGCAGTGGATATTTTAATAAAAAAAACATTTCTTTTTTTTTTGAGTGCTGCGCTGGTGTAGTGTTCGCTAGCGCGAGAGGAGTGAATAAAGTCCTGGGCACAATTCCCGGGTCAGGCAGTGTTATTCGGTTTTTCTCAGATGCCATAGCCACGAAGTTTGAATTAGTTCTCGGTGGATGACAATTGGCTCACTCCAAATATATTGGCAAAATGTAGGTGCACTATTAGGTACACCTCTTTTAATCTTTTTAACCCTTCTTGGACTATTATTTATAGGCGTGACCTTAGGACTTATAATTACGCATAGCAAAATACAAAGTTCATTTTGATACTTTCCAGAAAATATTTTCTCCAGTGTATCAAAACTTCAACAATGCCACAACACTGAACTTCCGGACCTTTACGAAGAAGTAAGCTACAACAATATTGCAAGGCAGATGAAGTACAAAACGCTGGCTGACACAGATCTCCTCAGACAAAGTTCAGCAGTTCCGAAGTTCAAAAGTTTAGACCGACAGCCAACCTCCATTAGTGGGAGGTATTGAAAATTTGCATCGCGCATTACTTAGCAGTTGTGGGAGAGTTTTGGTATTTATAAATCTGTTATTAGAGAACGGATCAATATTCAGATTAAGCCGCACTTGCCTAGGTTATTCTGTGGATGGATGACAACGAATTACGTACCGAGTCTCGTCCGTAGGCAACCCTATGGATGAGATAGTATGTAATGGGTTAAGCTGTTGATCCCGGCTGTCATTTTTGTAGATATTTGACAGTCGTTACAGCTGGTCAGTTGCCTTCATTGTGAGAAAGACATCTGCAGAAAAAGGACAAAAATAAAGTACAGAAAGAATACGTTTATTAATTACCTACTAATGCTAGGCATTTTAAGAATTAGGAATTTATCGACTATTTATGCTTAATAATCGTGTTTGGAGGTTCAGAAATGCAGTTTTTGTTTTTTTTAAAAGGGACTCTCACATACGTTATAAGCATAACATTTTCTCGTGTCATTAAATCCTCCAACACTAAGGGTCGACTAGTTAACACAAGTTGTACCCTTGGAGGGAGCGTAGCGAGCACGATAGAAACTTGCTCTGAGCACGTACCTGGACTACTTGGTCCACGACGATGTTAAGTGGACGGTCCGCGTTGAGTAACAACGTGTTTTTATGTTCTTAGTTTCTTGAATCGGTTTTAAGTATGACATAGAAACAAGAAGACAGACTTTTTTATTTGATTGACTTAATAATTAAAGGAAAATTTTGTCTAGGTTTGGGCTATTTAAAAAAGAACTCTCTCTTATGCCAAAAACATAACATTTTCACGTGACATTAAATCCTCCAACACTAAGGGTCGACTAGTTAACACAAGTTGTGCCTCTGAAGGAGTGAGCGCAGCGAGCGCGATGGAAACTTGCGCTGAGCACGTACCTGGACTACTTGCTCCACAACAATGTTTGAGTGGACGGTCCGCATTGTGTAGCAACGCTTTTTATTAAGGAAAATTTAGTCTGGGTTTGTAAGGAAGAGACTAGATTTGGGTCAAGATATTTTAATTGCATTACTGCATTTCAATTTCGTTTTGAGAATTTTACGGAGGGTAGTGAGTGCACTGTTATAACTGCAATTCGTTAATTGGCGATAAATATCTAAGGAAACCTTTGAAATAAAAAAAATACAGTAAATTATTTTAAGATTTTGTGAAAATTAAAAATATTGATCTGCAGTGCAGTCCAGTGCGTCAAGATTGACATTTGTGAACTCTGCCTTACTCTTTGGTGATTACAGCCGTCATGTTATATTTATGAATAGTATTAGATTGCACTGGTTTTAAATTTCCTATTCAATAATATAACAAACATTATGCATCCAGCCCAGCAGATTTTTTTTTAGCATGTTTATTAAAATATGCTTTGTCTATTAATAGTCACTTCAGAAAGTGTCATAAACTCAACCAACTCTTTTTATCCCCACTAAAAACAATAAAGAGACTTGCCAACAGTTTATTTGATACAAAAACTGACTTATTTTGCGTACATTTTTTGCGCTAATGAGAATTGTAATAAACGATGCACCCAGAAGGAATGTGCAGTGTCGGAAAGGAATTTTAATGTTATGAATATTATGAGGATTTTTTGAATGTTGTAGCTTCTACGTCAACGGTAATTTAAATGGCATTTTATTATACGGTTCGGTGAAACTGTAAAGGATGCAGTGTGGAAGAAAATTATGTAATTTTTTTACGGTTTTTCTCGATGATTCCGTCTAGTTTTCATGCCTTTGTCTTTCAGTAATGCAGTATCCAAGTTTGGTGTTTCAGGCCCATCAAAAAGTGAACTGAGTTTGATATAGATCAGGACCAAGGATGTAGGTACATGGCCCTGATGAATTAGAAGATAATGTTTGAATGAACGTCCCTAGAATATGCTTCTTTTCTGCTGGTGTACCACGTTACCCAATTCATCAATCATTATGTTTTTCGTACTTATCTCTGTCTATATATATATTTCGGTCCAAAAAGATCCCTCAGTGCCTAAAAACCCGCCTTTTTAACCAGTGTGTCCTGCCTACGATTACCTACAGTGCCGAGACATGGACGCTCACAAAGGAGACTGCCGAGTACGAGTGGCACAAAGGGCCATGAAGCGAGCCATGCTCGGCATAACCCTATTGGATCGAGTGCGTAACACCGAAATCCGCCGTCGGACGAAAGTCTACGATGTCGGGGACCGGGCGGTGCGCCTCAAGTGGACCTGGGCAGGACATCTTGCTAGACGCGGAGATGGCCGATGGAGCAAGGCATTGACTGAGTGGTGGCCAAGGTTAGGCCATAGAAACCAGGGCCGTCCTAAAGCTCGTTGGGTTGACGACATCGTTAAGGTTGCGGGAAACACCTGGATGAGAGACGCACAGGATCGGGACGCGTGGCGGAAAAAAGGAGGCCTATAGCCAGCAGTGGGTGATTCCGGGCTGATATGATGATGATGACTTATCTCTGCACTTTAAGTATACTATAATATACTCGCCCCCTGTTACATGGAACTTAAACATAACTGGCCCAATGTGGGTATCATCATCATCATTGTAGCCGAAAGACGTCTACTGTTGGACATAGGCCTCCCCTAGGTGTCGCCACATTGGCCAGTCCCGTGCGTCCAATGTGAGAGATAAGAGGCCTGTGTTTTACGTAGCACACCAAAATATACAAAGTTTAATATAGTGCCTTAGGCATTTTCTACCTTTACCGTTTTTTGTTTTCACATTCCACGAGTTCTCCGTTCCTTCTTTATTTCCCAGTTCTGAATCCACTAAGACCTAGTTCCATAATTCTTACTGCATTATTCAAAGCATCCCCGTTCATACATTCGTGACCTAACATTATCTGTATGCAATAAATCAAATGCACTGGAGTAATACATTAGTGTTTCCGACACTAGTGCATCAGCTAAAGTGGTTTGAGAAATATTTTACTGTGACATTAGAATGTTCAATTGTAGATGGAAGTATGAATGTTAAGTTTTACTTGCAGTGCTGGCTTGACGTTTTAACATCACAGGTGTAACCCCCGAAGGGTTACGCAGAGGTATACCTAATAATACACATACATTTTGTCAATTAGGTTTAAGTCCCATGTACCTAATAGGAGGCCAATGATGTCATCAATGGTGTTCTGACATGTACGCTTTGTGCCCGTACTTTTTCAGCCAAACTTGGATATGCTAGCCACTTAAAACCACAACTAAGCTCTTGACAATCTAAAGAAAGCCAGCGAAAGCAGTCGTTGTGGCCAAAATCGGCTAGATTGCATGGTCATCATTAATAGGAGGTGAGCCTATTACCATCAACTGAGCACAAGTCAGACTCCATGACTACTTCTGAGAAATTCCTGATGGAAAAAGTACACACCCTTTAAAAAAAAAGAGGTAATGAAAATCTGTTACACTGTTCCCCGAATTCTTATGATTTATTCCGGTATTTTCACCTTTTAGCTCTATGGGTCAACAAAGTGGAAATGACCGGACAAAACTGGTAAGTGCACCTTATTGTTTTCCTGTTATTGTCGGAAGCACTCTCACATTTTACGTGAAATTTCGAGGTAGAATTTATTATCGGTCGGTTTTAGAACGTCCTTTATACGTGACTTTACTTAAAACTGAGTTTTAATACCTTTTAGGTAAACTCTTTACATCACATAACATAACGCCTATAATCTCCGAGGGTTACGCAGAGGTGTACAGCATCCATATATTTCACCATTTTATTTATGTGTTTATTTTTTTATGTTTATCTTCATGTCGTCACACCTCCTGACAAATACTTCATCAAATTCACAACAAAGACGTGTCATCATCATCTTCAGCCTACAGCAATCCACGAATGAATGAATGAATATAGGTTTCTTCAATAGAGGATCGGGCAAAAAAAAAAACTAATTAGTCCGTCAGATAGATTTCCAAAAATTAATGGACATTGTAACACACAGAAAATACAGATCACCTGAAACTTCGCCTGTGTTTCCTTCACGTGTGACGTCCCCTGAAAAATCCTCCTACAACATTTGTATTTTTATTTTTCACGTAAACTTAAAATGAAGACGATACAGTGCTTCGAAAACTCGTGTGACGTCATATGATAGTACATTTTGACGACGCAAGTGACGTTTCAAGCCTCACTCCAAGATCTTTGACGCGTTTTATCTTCGTCATTTTTTATTGATTTGATAAAACAAAAAACACGTATTCAATATTTTTCGATAATCTAACTTACGGACTAAACAGAATCATATTATTTTGACCCAGTCCGATCCCCTATTGCACACCACTAAACTCGATTCTCAGTAACTCTCATTCAGTTGCTACCAACCAACTGGAGACGATCGTCGCTCCACGAGCCCGAGGGTTACCTTACGATTACCGATTCGCGGTCTCCTCGAAAACGCGTATACGCCAACGATCATGGGTTCCACGGCTAATATGACCGGCCCATTGCCACTTCAGCTTACTTATTCTGTGAGCTATGTCGACAACTCTGGTTCTCTGTCGGCCTAATCAATCCAGGAAGTGCAGATCATAAATTCATCATTTCTCGTTTAATATTCCTTGACATTCATAAAACACCCTGTAAACTTTTTTATCACGCACTCGTTTGATGCAAAATGTTACATCAAAAAAATATGAGATTTTTACGATATCACAGTTCCTGCATAAAAATGCAAAGCGACGTATGTATTTTAATTTGATGTTTAAAAAATGCTGGCGACAATTTCTGTAAAATGCTTTGTTTTTTTTTTTTGTTGTTTTTTTTACTCTACTGGACAGTGTACTGTCATTTAAAAACGTGCGCATGTATGCTTTCCTTTTTGTGATAATATTTTTGTCGATGTTCGATGTTTTTAATGCAGAAGTAATTTATTTTGACATCATTCACTTTTGTCGTTACTTTGACAATGACGCGGCGCTGTGAGTTCATCACAAGAACTTCATCACCGTGTCGATGTTAATTTTGAAATTTTACCGCATAATTTGGTGACAAGTTTGGTATTTTCAGGTGCTTCCATCTGCTTTCACATATTCAGACACAAGTTTTCGATTCACAACAATAACATAATTTAACCCCAAAACATTAATATAATAATTACATTCACAGACAACAATCGTAACTTTTAATGAAAATGTCGATTGCCCGTTAAAGTATTAAGAGTGGGCAAACCGGAGGAATTCTCTGGGCAAACTGTAAAGTATAGTCATTATAAGGAATTTATAATGGCTAATTTAGCTATTTTAATTCAGCTAAAGCAACAGTAAATTATACGGATGGCCTGTTTGGATTCTTAATTGTTTATTATCTTGGTTAATTGCACCGTTGAGGAAGAATTTTGGAGGCCAGTGTATTTTTATTGTTTTGAGAAGAAAATCTGGATATTAGTGAGGAAAGAAAGTGATGTTATAATCAACATTATAGACAAGAACAACTGATTTTGTATTTAGTGAGTAAAACAAAACTTTAATTGTTTTCATAGTTGTTGCCTTTTTGGTGTCCAAACTTCATTGATTTCCAAAATTATTATTATTATTTTTTTATTTAATATGGGCTTACTCTTGACCTCAATCTTGCCCTAAGGGCAGAGATGAGGTCGATGGGGTACGACGGTTGTCGGTATTATACATACATAATCAAAAAGTTTTTTTTTCGCTAAAGTAATATTTTCCCACTGCTGCGTAAAGGCCTCGCTTACTTCCGTCCACTCTTGTCTCTGTGTTGTTTAGACAATGAATAAGGAGGTTATATACTACGCCGCTATTTTTTTCTTTCTTCGTTAATAGTTGTCAAATTTGTACACTAGGACTCTGTTAACAGCGATCTAAACAAGCAATTTTGAGCATTTTTTGAGGGTTCTAGTGCTTATAAAAATAATTTATCACCAAAAAGGAAAACATAGGGGCATAGAAATAGTTAATATTTATTATTCTGTAAAAAACCATTGCTCTAGGGTCATTAACCAAAAAGAAAACAGGTGAGAGCGTTTGTATGGAGAAAAGACCACTCGCGTTTCCTCTTAATGCCCACATCAGCGATTCCAGTTTTAGATCGTATTGTGAGATCGATTTATTTTGCATGTTTTATTTTTTATTTTTCTATACTTACTCAATCTGATTATAATTTTCCCAGGATGAGTAAACTATGCTACAATCGAACAATATCAGGATTGTATCTATAATTTAGAAGATTTCAATTTCACAATTTCATTTATACCAGTATCTTGCAACGACATCTACCTAAAGAAAATAATGGGTGCCATAGTTACCTACCTACTTTCATAATTACTTAACCAGTAATAACCATTTGCATCAAATTTTACTAGCCATTAACCATCTCATATTACTCAAGGCTAAGGATTATGACACCTCATTATGATGTTACAGCTAATTAATATCCGTTGTCACAGGCATTGGGACTAATTACGAGGGGATCTAGTCCATTCATGTTTGCCTAAAATACGTGCCTTTGAGGCAAAATAATAATAATTCTTTATTTCAATACAGTGAAAATCATGACATGTGTATGTATGTTGCTTACAATTCTGGTATAATTTGGTACATAATGACTATAATGTTTCCCACAGCTGGGACACAGGTATCTTCACTGCGAGAGGGAATAATAGCCACGTAATGACAGAGTGCACAGCCCCGCGAGGAATGCGCGCGAGGGTTTCAATTCATGCAGACGGTCAGGACGTGCCTTGCCTGAGGAAAACAAAGAAAAAATGGAAATGAACGTGGCGCTTGCATAGGCCCAAAGCTGCCTCGCGAGGCTGCGTGCTTAGTCAGTACGTGGCTAATGACGTATGTCATGCAGGGTGGCGGGACACCGAAGCACAAACGGTTGATACATATTCAGTATTTCATTCTGAACAGTTAACAATATTTTTTTTATTAATCACCGAGGAAAATTCGCGATGTTTTCTAAATGTGTGATAATCGTTTATTTATCATGACCCACCCGGCTTCGCACGGGTGCATTAAAACCTTCCTCTTGAATCACTCTATCTATTAAAAAAATCCGCATCAAAATCCGTTGCGTAGTTTTTAAGATTTAAGCATTTATAATATAGGGACAGACAGTGGGAAGTGACTTTGTTTTATATTTAGTAGTGATGATAGTGATTTATTTATTTATTTATACAAGGTAGCTTCACAGCTTACAGGATAATAACTTAATATAAAACAAAACAATACGCCAATTACGAAGTACACAATAAAAAAACTAATATAAGGTAGCCGAGAGTGACAAAAAAATATGTGTGTGCATGTATGCGTGTGAGTGTTTGTGCTGTGTTGGTGCTGTGAATGTGTGTGATGATATTGTGTATGTGTGAATATGACTAACTGGGTCTGGCACTAGCGATGGAACTGTGAACTTTGCTGTGAACATATGTGTGTGATAGTGATTTTACTCATCATTATATAACATAGTATAGTTTGTTGCGTTCGGTATCCCTTTCAGCCTAAACTTTAGATTTTTAGAACAATCCAGTTTCTTCGAATCTTTTCTTCAAAATTATCGCACAAAAATTGCACTTCCACTGGGCCATCACTGCTCAAAAGTTTCTTTACTTCCTGTTTTTGAGTAGCCACATAAACTTTACCAAATAATACACCTGTTTCAACAACATTCTAGTGACATTTACACCGATAGGGTACTTCCTAACAATATCGTATCAAGTATCAAATTATATTATAGCCAGCTTGCACTTTACGCCTTTAGGGGCAATTAAACGTGAACTGAAAATTTTAGTAGCCACTTTAAGCTGTTTTTAGTCGTAGGTACTTACTAAAGTTAGTTAAGTAATGGTGAGTTTAGCAATTGATGGTTTGTTTTTATTATGGTTTTATAGTATCGGGGGAAAAGGTCAGATGTTTAAATGAAAGTGATCTGTATATTATGGAAGGTTTTTTTAAGAACGTTACGTAATATAATTATTATCATCATTATCATCAGCCTATTAATGGCCCCACTGCTGGGTCACAAGACGCCTCTCTTTTGAGAGGGTATGGGTTATAATCTACCACGCGGGCCCAGTGCGGATTGGTAGATGTTAGGCCTCAGCCTCGAATTTTGCGGGCAGCGGGGCGGCGGCGGCGGCGGCGCGGCTTGTATGGAGTGCACCGGTCGTTGCCCGCCCCCGCACCGCTGTTTTCGAGAACCGGTCCATTTGATTGTACGTATAAGATCCTGCCGCACAATTAATTCTTCGAAGTTTTATATAATTATATATTTTAAGCAGACTCAAAATGAATATTTTTCAATGTTAAGTGACTTCCTAATATAGGCTGCCAAAAAAAAATTGCCCAACCAACCTGGATGTTTTAACCTGTTATTACACCTTCAAACCAAAACACAACCAATACGGCTTTCCACCAGAAAATTAATTAAACCATAACCCTCTAAACACAACTACACATCACAGGTCAGCTGCAATACATCGCTAATACAATGTATAAGCCGCGACCGGTGTCAGATTAGCGTTACGTATGTATACCTGTAATAGATCTGTCCCACAGACATAGATGGACCTAGATAACACAGGAACAACAATTCGCGTGCCTAGTTTATGTACAAAAATCGTAAGGGGCCACTTTCGCGATCAGTCTGCATCGGTGTGTAGCGCTAGTCGGACGTCGGCGCTGGCGCAAAAGGGGGGTTGAGGCGAAGGGGGCGTCGTTGAATCGATTTGATTTTCCGACTTTCCATGACTAAATAGTGCTTGTGACGTCATAATAGGTAGTCAAAAAATGGCCCGCTTGGTTTTCATACAGATTGTGACACTTGCATTATCCAGGTCTATCTATATCTGTGGTCTCTCGCATTCCGAGCGCGCCTCGATTGGTCATAGGGTTGTGAGGTCAGCGATCTGCTATGTATATGGATGTATTAGTTGATGTTATCGGGCTAGTATTCCCCGGAGAAATTATGTTTGTATTATAGATGAGCCTTTAGTTCAGTGCCTTAGGTGATGCAATTTTTGTCAGGAAACACGCGTTTGTTTCATTTTGTTTCTTTAGCGTGAGGAGTCTCTCCTGGCTCTGCCTGATCGCAAAGTTTAACGTGGCGACTGGTAGCGTAGTACGCATAGGTAGCATTTTTCTCTTTTTAAACAACATGAAATAAATTCGCTTTGTCTTATTCGAGGCCAGACAGTATCTAGGTGGAAATCTAGCCACGACCCATTCGAAAATGTGTCAATGAAAAACTCTAACAGAATTTTACCGAATCGATTTGATTTTCCGACTTTCCATGACTAAATAGTGCTTGTGACGTCATAATAGGTAGTCAAAAAATGGCCCGCTTGGTTTTCATACAGATTGTGACACTTGCATTATCCAGGTCTATCTATATCTGTGGTCTCTCGCATTCCGAGCGCGCCTCGATTGGTCATAGGGTTGTGAGGTCAGCGATCTGCTATGTATATGGATGTATTAGTTGATGTTATCGGGCTAGTATTCCCCGGAGAAATTATGTTTGTATTATAGATGAGCCTTTAGTTCAGTGCCTTAGGTGATGCAATTTTTGTCAGGAAACACGCGTTTGTTTCATTTTGTTTCTTTAGCGTGAGGAGTCTCTCCTGGCTCTGCCTGATCGCAAAGTTTAACGTGGCGACTGGTAGCGTAGTACGCATAGGTAGCATTTTTCTCTTTTTAAACAACATGAAATAAATTCGCTTTGTCTTATTCGAGGCCAGACAGTATCTAGGTGGAAATCTAGCCACGACCCATTCGAAAATGTGTCAATGAAAAACTCTAACAGAATTTTACCCTTGGGTTTTGTATTGTCTGTTTATAAAGCAGACCAAATCTCGTATTTAATAAAATACGTGAATCATAAGAAATTATGTAATTACAGCGATCTACTTTTAAAACGCTTAGAACTTTCAAGTTGTTAAAGAAACCGCGATCCGAATTCCACATAATTAACAAAAAAGAAAACTTCCAACCAGTACAGCGCTTGAAACAAAAATTCGAAAAAAGAACTTTGCATGTCTGAAACTTTTGAACACGACGAACAATTTTTGAAGTGAAAACTTCTTTAGCGGCGTTGAGCACTTTGGGAAATTGTTCTGTGATGGGTATAAAATCTTAAACTCGCGTCAGGACAAGTGACCACGTGACCCTGATCGAAAATTCGTCAGGACACGTGACCACGTGACCCTGATCGAAAAAGCGTAAGACGGATGGAGAGTAGACAGCTATCCCCTCTCTACGGCGCGGCGAAAATGTATGCCTGGGCCTACTGTTTCGTTTAGGCAGCGCAGGGCGCTTAATAATAATAATAATTATTATTAATAATAATATAATTAATAATAATAATAATAATAATAAAATTATTAATAATAATAATATAATTAATAATAATAATTAATAATAATAATAATTAATAATAATAATTAATAATAATAATAATAATAATAATAATGATGACAGCTGTCAAAATTGAAACAGCTATATCTCGGAAACTATCGACCTTAGACTAGTTGTGTGTAGGGACAATTGATAGGTCTCAATGAGATCTACATTTCGGATGACAGCTGTCAAAATTGAAACGGCTATATCTCGGAAACTATCGACCTTAGACTAGTTGTGTGTAGGGACAAGTGATAGGTCTCAATGAGATCTACATTTCAGATGACAGCTGTCAAAATTGAAACGGCTATATCTCGGAAACTATCGACCTTAGACTAGTTGTGTGTAGGGCTTCCAAAATTACGGATATATTAATTACGTAATTGATTACGAATTTTGTTGGTCCAATTACGTAAGTACGTAATTACGTAATTTCAAACATATTTTTGAAATGTTTGAAATCGAATGTTTAATTTTTTAGGTAGCAATCGACAACGTAAGAAGTGTAAAAAAACTTTGATTAAACTAAAGTTTTTATTGATTAATATGGACATACAGAATAATGTTACATTATCAAGAGCTTATTTTACTACATAGATAACCAGCTGAAGAAAACGCACGTTCGGCTTCAACACTTGTTGGTGTAATCGATAGTAAACAATTATACGCTGCTGTTAGGTAAAATCCACGACCACCGCCAGCAGTATCATAGATGCACATTTCCACTCTAACCATGGACTCAAGATCTGTGTTAACCGTAGATTTGTTTACCTGTGACGTGGCTTTGCATATCTCTTTTTCTAATTCCTCGGCCACAGTTAAAAAATTGCCGCATTGAAAGACGCGGGGATTCCCTGTGAAGCTGAAATAAATTGCGGGGAAGTACCGAGAATTACAGATTATATTCCGGATTGATTTTATTCTCTACGGGGGAATACCCGCTTGGTCTGTTTCAATGTTGGCTGGGTTGTCTTGTCATGTCATACTGTTTAAAAAAATGTTGCCAACTTGACTTACGTAATTACGGATTTCAACCCCTCAGTTACGGACTTGTCAGGAGTTATTTTTTTTTGCGTAATTACGTAACTGCGTACTTACGTAATTACGGAATGGAAGCCCTAGTTGTGTGTAGGGACAAGTGATAGGTCTCAATGAGATCTACATTTCGGATGACAGCTGTCAAAATTGAAACAGCTATATCTCGGAAACTATCGACCTTAGACTAGTTGTGTGTAGGGACAAGTGATAGGTCTCAATGAGATCTACATTTCGGATGACAGCTGTCAAAATTGAAACGGCTATATCTCGGAAACTATCGACCTAAGACTAGTTGTGTGTAGGGACAAGTGATAGGTCTCAATGAGATCTACATTTCGGATGACAGCTGTCAAAATTGAAACGGCTATATCTCGGAAACTATCGACCTTAGACTAGTTGTGTGTAGGGACAATTGATAGGTCTCAATGAGATGTACATTTCGGATGACAGCTGTCAAAATTGAAACGGCTATATCTCGGAAACTATCGACCTTAGACTAGTTGTGTGTAGGGACAAGTGATAGGTCTCAATGAGATCTACATTTCAGATGACAGCTGTCAAAATTGAAACGGCTATATCTCGGAAACTATCGACCTTAGACTAGTTGTGTGTAGGGACAAGTGATAGGTCTCAATGAGATCTACATTTCGGATGACAGCTGTCAAAATTGAAACGGCTATATCTCGGAAACTATCGACCTTAGACTAGTTGTGTGTAGGGACAAGTGATAGGTCTCAATGAGATCTACATTTCAGATGACAGCTGTCAAAATTGAAACGGCTATATCTCGGAAACTATCGACCTTAGACTAGTTGTGTGTAGGGACAATTGATAGGTCTCAATGAGATGTACATTTCGGATGACAGCTGTCAAAATTGAAACGGCTATATCTCGGAAACTATCGACCTTAGACTAGTTGTGTGTAGGGACAAGTGATAGGTCTCAATGAGATCTACATTTCAGATGACAGCTGTCAAAATTGAAACGGCTATATCTCGGAAACTATCGACCTTAGACTAGTTGTGTGTAGGGACAAGTGATAGGTCTCAATGAGATCTACATTTCGGATGACAGCTGTCAAAATTGAAACAGCTATATCTCGGAAACTATCGACCTTAGACTAGTTGTGTGTAGGGACAAGTGATAGGTCTCAATGAGATCTACATTTCGGATGACAGCTGTCAAAATTGAAACGGCTATATCTCGGAAACTATCGACCTAAGACTAGTTGTGTGTAGGGACAAGTGATAGGTCTCAATGAGATCTACATTTCGGATGACAGCTGTCAAAATTGAAACGGCTATATCTCGGAAACTATCGACCTTAGACTAGTTGTGTGTAGGGACAAGTGATAGGTCTCAATGAGATCTACATTTCAGATGACAGCTGTCAAAATTGAAACGGCTATATCTCGGAAACTATCGACCTTAGACTAGTTGTGTGTAGGGACAAGTGATAGGTCTCAATGAGATCTACATTTCGGATGACAGCTGTCAAAATTGAAACAGCTATATCTCGGAAACTATCGACCTTAGACTAGTTGTGTGTAGGGACAAGTGATAGATCTCAATGAGATCTACATTTCGGATGACAGCTGTCAAAATTGAAACGGCTATATCTCGGAAACTATCGATCTTAGACTAGTCGTGTGGGAGTTGGACATTTTGACCCTGAACGTTAACGATGTCGACTGTACAGTCAATAAAATACAAAAATAATTTATTTTGAACTAGACTGTACAATGTTTTTATGATGCTTAATCGGAGGCATGGGAAAAAATATTCCCGCTCCTCCTACCAATCGGAGTTCCGATCGGAGGACAGGGAAAGACAAAATAAATGGGTTAGCATAGTTATGGCGGAATAATTGAATTTTTAAATAATGAATTTGGTTTAACTATGTCGAATGATCGCAATCTTAGCACAACGAAATACAAAACTACTATTGATGCGGTCTTTATTAGACATTTAAATAGGTTCGAATCAAAACTGTTCGTTTCTTACTTCAGCTACCATAAACCTATCGTATCAGTTTTAGAGATTGGCGATGATAGTTCTGGTAATGATGATGGTGAAAAAGTCGTTGAAATTATGGATGAAAGTTGATTTTTCGGAGAGATAAACTTTTTAATGTAAAATAATTGTAATAGTTTTAAAGTGTTAAATTTTTAATGTAATATAAATTGTCATGTTTGTGTACGATAGCGCAATAAATCAATATTGTATTCTACCACATAAATGATAGTACTTTTATACTGTTAAAGCAATTGGTGCAAAATTATTCCCTAACCATTCCAAAATATCAAACATGCTCAACGTTAATAATCAAGTTTTCACTTCTGCCGGCACTCCCGGAGTGCAACCCGTCTTTTTTTTCCTAATTCGACGACGATGCTTCAAAAATATTCTCGAAATAAAAAAGTAAGGCAAAAGTATCAAGTACGTCATACTGTAAAGGTAAAAACCACACGGGTGAAAACACGACATTATGATAAAATATTTTTTTTTGGGGGTGGGAAATGGTCAAAAAAACCCCTCCCCCTCTGGGCGGAAGGGAGAGTCAGACTTCTACTGACTAAAACACCTATGTTCCTTCTTAGCCCTGTGTCGAGGCTGCGATCTCTTTCGAACAACCCGTAGTCCCATGATAAAATATCTCGCGTTTAAATAATACATGACGGCGAGAATACTTCACAATCTTGATTTAGAACAAGATAATGCTGCGAGAAAATTCTCTCGAACTCAAGACATGTGATCCTGACAAGGTAACCTTAATATTTTCCGTGTCAATAGGCCTTCTTATAGTACAGTGAAACATTTACACGTAACATAAAGAATAACAGCACGTGTTTGGTTTTACGTCGTTTTTACAAACACGACATATTGTGATAAAATTTCTCGCATTTAAACTATACATGACTGCGAGAATACTTCACAATCTTGATTTAGAACGAGATAATGCGGCGAGAAAATTCTCCTCAACTGTTCAAAACATGTGATTCTGACAAGGTAACCTTAATATTTTCCGTGTCAATAGGCCTTCATATAGTACAGTGAAACATTTACGCGTAACATAAAGAATAACAGCACGTGTTGGGTTTTACGTCGTTTTTATACTTAATCGTAAAAGCTTGTTACGTATTTACTGTACCTGAGGTGCTTATTCTGAAAGCTAGAGATGGTAGAATTTTTTGAATAGGGTAAGTTATTTGAGTGCTAAAGAGATTTTTCTCGCATACATGAACTTTCTGAGAAAGTTAAAGCCGAAGAAATTATAAAAGAAACATCACGCCTATTGATCCCCAAAGGGCTAGGCAGAGTCGAACTGAATGTGAATGTACTAACATTCACATTTCGCCAGAACATGTTTAAGTAACAAGTAATAGGATAAGAGCCTATTACAGTATTAGCCTAATTCAGAAGGTGCAACCTAGGTACTAAGAATTTTTTTATAGGAAAACCAAATTATTCGTTGCCCGAACCGGAAATCGAACCCAAGACCTCAACTGCTCAGCTGTCGTGGTTGCGACCACTAAAAACAAACTTCTAAATAATAATAAATCTCCTATTTCACTCTCTCAGGTAATATTAATGATCGTAAATGCTTCTTAAATACTCACATTCGTTACAAAACAAACTCTTGTGTAAAACAGGCTTCTAGACAAAGTTGTTTACCCTGTACAGTAAATATACAATAACATAAAACAAGGGGGGGGCGGGGTGCATGGGAGTGAGTGCGAAGGGATTGTGGTTAGAGCACCAAGACATACAAAATTAAATTGAACAACATTAAATATCGTTCAAAACTAAATTCTCATCAATGAACAGTTATAGAATTTCCGTGCCTCTCTATTTTTCATTCCATCTTTCTTGAAGTAGCGCGAACTAAACGAAATGGAATCATATTTATTTTCCATCAAGTGCGCGATCTCGGACTTTCTTAGACGGGCTCGGAGAAATATTATCATTTAAAAGGAAATCTCTCGTTATTTTTGTATGAGCGCGGCATTTTAATTAGGTGCTTACATGGAGATGCTGCTCTTGTGGCGAATCTATACATACAAATAAGACAAGTAATTGACATATCAGCTGTTTCTTTTTTTAAAAATTACTGCTGCTTACGTAAGTCACCCCTTTTTTTTTGTCTCTGTCTAGCGGTGTCTTTTTGTCTGTTCTGGCTAATCTGCGAAATGGTTGGAACTTGGACCGATCTCGACATGACTGGCCGATAGCTGCTTAAATTTTGCTTTTTTTTTTTCAATGACTTATGCCTAATAGCTTTCCATCAAAGTTCTTAAAGAGCTATCTGTCCAAAATTACTCCTTAAAGCCATTACTAAAGCCAATAAATTATATTCCACAACAAAATGAGCATACAGATTGAATTAATAGCCACTTAAGATTATGAATGGCACTTGTATGCACGTTGCGCCGATGTCAAGCGCCGAACAAGACTAATAGGACTATTCATCATTCTTATGTCATGGAGACTGTGTTGGAGATAGGGGTTAGGTTATCAAACAAGTTTTAGTGGCGAT
Source organism: Diarsia mendica (assembly GCA_949316265.1). Lineage (NCBI taxonomy): Eukaryota > Metazoa > Arthropoda > Insecta > Lepidoptera > Noctuidae > Diarsia > Diarsia mendica. Next base: position 2,707,356 of record OX438888.1, on the reverse strand, counting down.
ATTTGCAATGCGAGGATTATTTTTCTTTATGCAATAGAGGTTTAGACTGAGCTTTCAAGTATGAGCGTTATAGTTTTTTTTTTTTTTTATAATATACTTTTGCTAGGAAAATTGTGTTTTTTGTGAAACAATAATTTATAACAAGGCCGTGTAACGAAACGCATACCATGGAACATTCTAGAGCGCTACCCGTTTCCGCGCGCCCCCGCCGCGATGTTAGACTCCCGGTGCGTTTCTGTTAGTCGTTGCTAGGAGACGCGAATAACATTGTGTAAAGAATTGTAGAGAAAATATTATAAACCGATTGTGATTCTTTTGACTTTACTTTTCCTTCGCCGAACCCTCACACCAAACTCTTGTTAAAAATTTCATTATAAACGATAAAATTGCTATGATTTTTTGGGTTTGAAAACAAGCGCTCGTATCATCAATAATGGTAGCTCTATTTACTGATAATCGGACTAAAATATGTGCTACCATGAAGGGGCCTTACGATAGTTTGCTCTGGTAGCAGCCAGAGTCTTTGGAGCGCCAAAAGCTACGATGTTTACATACTCTTGCAATAAAATAAATCTTACAATTTCATCATTACTGTACCAACGACGAAACAAGAAAGCTTCACACTTTGAACCCTCAAAAACGGTTCAGAATGGTAAATCTAATGGCATAACCCCGATTACGCTGACAGCTCGATGGCAGAGCTAATGGTGCGGCAAATGAAACGACATAAACCAATATATGGCCCACTTATCGCCATCCTGGCTCCATGAATTCGCACGTCGTTTGTTTCCTGACACTCGTACCGGCCTGCGAAATATGTCACAGCTGTTTTTAAATGTTCCATCAATTTTGAGGGGGATTTAATATTTTGATGTAAATGACACATTAATGTTGGAGTACAAATTGTATTAAACTGACTTGTTGGTCTAGTGAACGTAGAAACGGCTGCTGTGAATACGGTTTTGGATGTGATTCCTAGGTCGGGCAAATTATTTTTTTCATCAGGAATTCTCAGTAGCTGCTGCAGTGTCTGGATTTGTGATTGCCCGATTGAAGCCAATAGGCGCAATCGCTATTCATCATCATCATCATCAGCCATTTGACGTCCACTGCTGGACAAAGGCCTCCCCCATAGAACGCCAGAAAGATCGGCAGCCTGCCGTTTGCATCCACCGGTTGCCCGCGACCCTCACGATGTCGTCGGTCCACCTGGTGGGAGGCCTGCCAACGCTGCGTCTTCCGGTTCGTGGTCGCCACTCGAGAACCTTTCTTCCCCATCGGTTGTCCGTTCTTCGAGCGATGTGGCCTGCCCATTGCCACTTCAACTTGCATATTCTGCGAGCTATGTCGGTGACCCTGGTTCTTCGGCGAATTTCCTCATTCCGGATTCTGTCGCACAAAGAAACTCCGAGCATAGCCCTCTCCATGGCTCGTTGCGTGACTCTGAGCTTTTCTAAGAGGCCAGCAGTTAAGGACCATGTTTCTGTGCCATAAGTCATCACTGGCAACACACACTGGTTATACACCCTCGTTTTGAGACACTGCGGAATTTTGGACGAAAAGATGTCGCGTAGTTTCCCGAACGCTGCCCATCCGAGTTGGATTCTTCGGGCGACCTCTTTGTCGAAGTTCGATCTACCCAGTTTAACAGTTTGTCCCAGGTAAACATAACTATCAACAACTTCGAGAGTATCGCTCCCAACAATTACCGGTACGGGTGGAACACGGTCATTAAACATGACTTTCGTCTTGTCCATGTTCATCTTAAGACCCACCTGTTGAGAAACGTTACTGAGGTCTCTGAGCATTGTGTTTATATCCTCCAGCGATTCAGCCATGATGACTATATCATCGGCAAAACGAAGGTGAGTGATATATTCGCCGTTGATGTTGATGCCGAATCCATCCCATTCCAAGAGTTTGAAAACATCCTCCAATGCGTTCGTGAACAGTTTCGGAGAAATAACGTCTCCCTGTCTCACGCCTCTTTGCAATTGGATTGGTTTCGTGCTCTCGTCCTGTAATCGGATCGACATAGTGGCGTTTCTACACATACACTTCAGCACTTCGATATACTTATAGTCGATACGGCACCGCTGAAGAGACTGTAACACCGCCCAGGTTTCGATCGAATCGAAGGCTTTTTCATAGTCCACAAACGCTAGACATAATGGCCGATTATACTCCTCAGTCTTCTGTATAATCTGGCGGAGCGTATGGATGTGGTCCATGGTGCTGAAGCCTTTTCGGAAACCGGCTTGTTCGGGAGGCTGGAAGTCATCAAACCTGCGTTCGAGACGGTTCGTAATGACCCTCGAGAACAGCTTGTACACATGGCTCAGGAGTGAGATGGGTCTATAATTCTTCAATAGGGTGTTGTCACCTTTTTTGAAGAAGAGCACCACCACACTCCTGTGCCATGCTTCTGGCGTAATACCTTCGAGTATGACGGAGTCAAACAGCTTCTGGAGGATTAAGAGTACTGGTTTTCCACCCGCTCGCAGAAGTTCTGTCGTGATTCCATCATCCCCCGGCGCCTTGTTGTTCTTAAGCTGTTGGAGGGCCATTCTAATCTCATACAGGCTGACGTCTGGGATATCTTCAGTGTAGTGTCGGGTCAGTTTCGCTCTGGTGTCCTGAGCTGAACTGACAACGGGCTGTCGGGTCGAGGTGTATAACTGTCCATAAAACCTCTCTAGCTCTTCCAGGATCTCTGGCTTCGATGAGATGATACTGCCGTCCTCGATCTTCAGTTTTGTCATTTGGCTTTGCCCAATAGACGCATTCTTCGCGAACACTTTGGAGCCCTGATTTCGCTCAATTGTGGTCTTAATACATTGAGTATTATAGGACCGCAAGTCGTGTCGCATGGACTTTGAGATGCGCCTATTGAGTTTGCCATATTCGGACATATCTACCGAAGATTGCAGTCTCATCTCAGACCGGTCTTCCATCAACTGGATTGTGTTTGCCGAGAGCTTTTGAGGCTTTTTCCGGCGTGGGATATTGAAGAACTTATACCCCACAGCATGGACAGTTTCCACCAACCCGTTGTTTAGCTCGTCCACTGTTTCGCATTCGGTTAGGCATTGGAAGCGATTATGCAGTTCGAGTTGAAAGCTTTTGGGATTTAGGATCTGGGCAGGATTTGGACGGAGCGTGGACTTCACCAGACGTGACCTCTCAAGCTTAACATCGATATTCAATGTGCCTCTGACAATACGGTGATCGCTACCGGTTTTCACCCTGCCGATCACGGAGACATCATTGAATGTTTGCTTCTTGGTCGTCATGATGAAGTCGATCTCATTTTTGATGGAACCATCAGGGCTTATCCAGGTCCACTTTTTAGTCGGGCGCTTCTGGAAAAAAGAGTTCATCGAATAGAGTCCCTCCTTTTCCATGAAGTCAACCAGCCTCTGGCCCCTCTGGTTCCGCTGTCCATAACCATATTTCCCCACTCTCAACTCATCGCCATTCCGTGTGCCCACCTTTGCATTGAAGTCCCCCATCACAACTGTAAAGTACGACTTGGAGGTATGCATGGCTTTCGATATATCCTCATACATAGCCTCCACTTCATCGTAGGTAGGGTTGTAATCGCTATTACATGGGACTTAAAAATATCTGCCAAAATGGGGGTATACCATTAGATACACCTTTGCCTAACCCTTCGTAGTAGAGCATAAAATCAGTAAACAAAAAGGAACAGAATATAATTTTATTAGACATCAAAAAAGTGCTAGTGAGCTCAACAACTAAAATCTTAAGCCCATCGTTCACAGGTAACCCGAAAAACTTAACCCTTCACGTGTTCTTAAAATAATACAATCCACTTAGTAATAAAACGTGAGCCACGAGGGTTAACAAACAGGTTTGATGCTCAGTTAATTCTCAGCAAACGCTCAGACTCTGAATATTCAGAGGCACTCCGTTACCATGGTAACGAAAGCAGGGACACTTAATCTTGTTACATGTCAAGCATGTCCTAGTTGTGACTTCTCGCTTTTTAAAATGTATTTAAATGGAGATGGTCGTGTGGAATGTGACCGGGTAAAACAGTTGTACGAATTGAATGCAATGTTTTGGAAGAAGCTTGTTTGGACTTAAACGTTAACGTTTACGTTTTTGGTTTGTTTTAGCACTTGGTTAACTCAGTTCACATTGTTGATGTGTTATAAAATGATAATTTCTCCTAGATTATTAATTTATGACCGTGCCTAAATAATAATGACTCCAAGAACTACTCAGTAATCGGCGGTTTCAGGTGCACCTCCTAGAAAACAAAAGTAGATGGCGAGCCCAAAAAAATGGACTCCCCCAGGGTAGTGTATTGGCCCCACTACTTTTCAACATCTACACTAACGACCAACCAGTTAGTCCAAACACAACCCGCTTCCTATACACTGACGACCTTGCTCTCACCTGTCAAGATACCAACATTGAGGTTATTGAAGCCGTTCTTGCCTCAGCTCTTAGTGACTTAAGCCACTATTATGCTGAAAACGCCTTGAAACCAAACCCCTCAAAAACGCAGTCTTGCGTCTTCCACCTCCGAAATAGACAAGCGGGTCGTAAACTGATTATCTCTTGGCAGGGGCTACCAATCGCCCATTGTGACCATCCAAAATACCTCGGCATTACTTTGGACCGGTCGTTAACCTACAAAAATAACTGCCAGGCTATAAAAATGAAGGTACATGCCCGAAACAACTTGCTGCGGCGCTTGACATCTACCAAATGGGGGGCATCTCCTCAAGTCCTTCGGACCACTGGTTTGGCGCTCTGCTTCTCCGCTGGTGAATACGCTTGCCCAGTATGGAACCGTTCTGCCCATGCCGACCTAGTGGATACGGCTCTAAATGAGACGTGCCGGATTATTAGTGGTTGCCTGAAACCGACCCCGGTACGAATGCTGTATCCACTAACTGGGATTGCGCCCCCAAAGGTTCGGAGGACCATAGCCAGCTGCACTGAGAGGTCGAAGCTACACGCTGACCCACGACACCCAATGTACAATCACGTTGCAGTGCCCCAGAGACTGAAAAGTCGTAAAAGTTTTTTTGGGTGCGTTAACAGTACTGGTCCAGCTATTAGAAATGCCGCCATAGCAAGACGAGAGCTCTGGCGGGACCTGTTTAAGCCCCCTGACGACTTCATCGAGCCATCTGAAAGCCTTCCACCCGGTCATGATTTGCCGTGGCCGACTTGGAAATCTCTAAATAGACTCCGAACCCAAGTCGGCCGTAGCAAAGACAATCTCTTCAGATGGGGGTTCACGGACGGTTCAGATCTCAAGTGTGTGTGCGGCGTGTCTCCACAGACAATGGCCCACCTTCCATCTTGCGCTGCATGCCCTGACACCTGCACACTTGATGATCTAATGACTGCATCAGCGAGCGGAGTTCGCATAGCTGATTATTGGGCCAAATTAATATAATTTATTTAGTGACGGTTTGCCATCGACACGCTAAGAAGAAGAATAATAATACACACTCAAGTCGATCTTCAGATTTGTTGTTACGACTTCCGAGGTTGGGTGACCACCCATTACATACCGAGTATCCTCCATGCCTCGGAAAACACGTTAAGCTGTTGGTCCCGGCTGTCAATATTGTAGATATTTGACTGTCGTTAAGTAGGTAGTCAGTGGTCCATACAGCCAGTTTTACAAAAGGGTATCAAGTTACCCAGCAGTATAATATGGTTGTGGAGGTCTGATAGGCTGTTCCATTTATAATCCTGGTATTAAGCTGCGTCCGATTAGACTGGATGCTGACCCCAATATACTTGGGAAAAGGCTAGGCAGATGATCATCATCATCATTTCAGCCAAAAGACGTCCACTGCTGGACATAGGCCGATGATAATGATTGTATATTCCACTTTCACGTTTTGAATTTATTCTACAGTATATTATGTCATCTGGTCTGTCCTAAATAATATATTTAAGTACAAAATTTGTCAAAGTCCTTACCGATTTGATCAAATCTAAACTCGTTGGACAACGAATTCATGAATTCATTATTTATATTCCAAATTTTACATCCCCAGAAATAACAGAAAGAGCAGATTCTATGAACCTCGTTTTTAATATTTGAAGTAGAATTGTAAAAAAACACATTTTAATGTCACTCGCTATAAAATTGGCTGTAAATGACTTAATGCCGGCGACGCCATGTTCCGTTTGCTTCGCGGAGTATAAAATAATGTAAAGGTTAACTCAGACGAGGTATATTATATTAGAAATAATGTGAGCGGGATGTGTTTGTGCTGGTTTGTTACGTTCAGAATTTGTTTTTCAGATGATTATTGCTTTAGTAACATACTCTTAACATCAGACTGGGAAGGAAAATATTCTGAAGAATCAAAAATGCAAAGATATGCGACATTTTCCAACCCGCACTGGGTCCGTGCGGTGGATTAGAGCCCACACCACAGAGGTGATAAAGAGGAGGCTTGTTACAGCAGTGAGAATATTGTGGGCCTAAAAATCATCATCATTTCAGCCGAAAGACGTCCACTGCTGGACATAGGCCTCCCCTAAGTGTCGCCACATTGACTAGTCCCGTGCGTCTCGCATCCAGCGGATCCCCACAACCTTCACCAGGTAATCGCTCCACCTAGTGGGAGGCCTTCCAACGCAACGTCTTCCGGTTCGCAGTCGCCACTCCAGATCTTTCCGGCCCCATCGGCCATTCGTTCTGCGAGCAATGTGCCCTGCCCACTGCCACTTAAGTTTGGCAACTCTACGGGCTATGTCGGTAACCTTGGTTCTAATGCGGATGTCCTCATTTCTGATTCGATCACGCAAGGAAACTCCGAGCATAGCCCTCTCCATAAATGTTAAAACAAATCGTAACATCACACCTGTATTACCCAAAGGACTAAACTGAGGTGAGATTCCCTGGAAAGTCCACCGCGACGGGTCCCTCGTGCACTGACTGTTGCAGTACTTTCGGGCATACAGATTGTTTTGGTGTTTGATGCATCGTTTCCTTAATATAATGGACCCCGTCAGTTAACTCATGAACTCATCTTCCACGGATTTAATAATTTCAATACGTGTTTGTTGTTAGTGTTTGTGTGTATATTATTTCAACTTTTTATACAAGCAAAAGACCAAATCGGATATGCGCAGCTGACTCTCAACCTTTACTAGTTGGAGAGGCACTTGAAGAGACACCATTATTAGAGAGAATATTTTTTCCAAGATATTTTTTTCAGGAGACAAAACTCCCTCGTCTGCACAGACCTTAACGCCACGTTTTTATTCATATTTTGTTTATGAACGTTTTTAGATTTTTTATTCTGATTAGCTTTGATGGTAAATTCTATTGCTGTTGGAATGTGGCACTTAAGTTATTATGGTTTCTGTTTCTCTTTATCGTCTTTGGAATGAAATTGGACTTGACCATGACTGCAATAGTAATCTTTGATACATCGTAGGTCAAATTTAGACGATTCGGAAGAAATTACTGATGCTCAGTATCATGGATACTAAAAAATATGACTGAATTTACCTGGATTTTCAGCTCTCTTCGCTCAGCTAAGTGCCCGACGCTCGGGCGTGCGGTGTCGTGTATAAATCACCTAAGATATATATCATAAAGTAACTTACGTACCCAAGTCACTTAATATCAGTTAGGTCATTACATTTTCAGTTATTTTACAAAGTTTCACTAACAGCAAATTTCCACCAAGGACACGAAGATGTCGAAAACCTGCCGAATCCAGAACATTCCATAATGGTTCTACCTGGGTATCTATATTGCGACACGTACCTACGTACACGTGCGTGATAATCTAAAGCCACCTTACGAGACAACTACTCGTCTTACACACAAATAATTACCAAATAACTCACGTTACCTTACAGTCGAAGTAATTTTCCAATACACTTGGGTCCTAATCAGGTGTGGTACTTAGTGGTCCAAAATGAATTGCGTCTCGGGGCCAAACCTTGGGCAAAAGGCCTAAAGGCCGTTATAATACAACGTTACGTCCTTACAGGTACACATAATATCCCAAAGGGTGAATACTGAAAGGGATGGGCCAAGGGAATAGAATGTGTCTGGTTAAATTTCAATTTATTTGCTTGTTTTGTATTGTACTCGTATAGGGGTGAGTATTTGAGATAAGAACTTTGGGGTGGATAAAGAAATTATAGGAAATAGTTGGGCAATTATGTAGGGGTTAAATAATTTATGTAAGTTCATTAGTCAGAAGTTGATGAGTGTTAAAAACCAAAAGAATAAGATGAATGGATTGTGTATAAGACGATTTGGGTAAAAACGCAATACTTACTAGCGGACGTCCCGCGGTTTCACCCGCGTAGATCCCGTTCCCGTGGGAATACAGGGATAAAAGTAGCCTATGACACTCAGCAATAATGTGGCTTTCTATTGGTGAAAGAATTTTTTTAAATCGGTTCAGTAGATTCCGAGATTACCCCTTACAATTTAACAAACACACAAACTTCACTTCTTTAAAATATTAGTATTAGAAGTATAGATAGATGAAACAGTATGCAGACCACAATATTATGTCTTCATACTACGCCGATACTGTGCATGGCGGGATCTTTCTTTCTTTACCGTGTGGTATTACTTAGCCTAGTGTTGGAGTTTTTATGTCACCCATTGGACTTGGTTTTGGTATGTAAAGCCAATGTCAAGAAATATCCCTTAGGCATACCAGTACAACACAAACAACACTGGAAACAAGTTATAATTATACAATACTGACATGAATTCGAAAAATTCAGAGGGGTTGGGTTCAAACTTGAGACCTGAGACTTGGCAGTCCGATGATGCCACCACCAGGATATCACTGCTCAGTGATGATGATGATGATTCGCTAGAAGTCATACCGAATTATCGATCAGGCAAAGAAAGGCTTAATTTAATTAAGGCTATGTGCCCAAAAGGAGCGTAGTAGGTAGAACTTCATAGCCTATATCATTTGTCAGCCTGTAAGCAAAAGAGCTGTATTTTTTAAATATTTACATTTTTTATTATTACGTGGAAATAGGCCGGTTTTTACAGCAGCTTATTTCATTATTGAAATGGCAACATAACATCCCAAATACATATTGGCTACCGACCCTTTTCCCCTTTTATCTCGAACATCAAAAAACATCATCAGCCATGTAAATTAAAATCGCTTTGCAAAAAAAGAGTACCTAAATTAAAATGTATATTTTAACTAGTATTTGCGTGGGTGCGCGAGCTGCGCGCAGCTCGCGAGGCGTGAAGAGGGGGACAGGGGAAGCTTTGAAAAATGATTTCGACTAACGCATTGCACCTCTCAATGAATCTGAAAAAAAAAAAAATTACACCTACCTACTACCTACCCCTACCTACACCTACCTACTACCTACCTACACCTACCTACACCTACCTACACCTACCTACACCTACCTACACCTACCTACACCTACCTACACCTACCTACACCTACCTACACCTACCTACACCTACCTACACCTACCTACACCTACCTACACCTACCTACACCTACCTACACCTACCTACACCTACCTACACCTACCTACACCTACCTACACCTACCTACTCAACCTTCGTTACGCTTCACCCACTCAACCTTCGTTACGCTAAGGAGGTCGCCGGCTCGCTTCGCTCGCCACCTCCCCCCTTCGCTGCACTCGGTCTCGCAGGTTCGCTCCACTCAGGACCTACCTACCACCGGAAAGCTATCATGACATTATCCCTACGCTACGGGGGTCGCCGGCTCGCTTCGCTCGCCCGCTCCCCCCTTCGCTTTACCGGTACCACCATTTTACTTCGCCGAGCCTCCTATCCTATACGAATCTGTAAACAAAACAGAAAAAAGGGGTGAAAAGGGGGGGGGGGGAGGGGGGAGTTTCTAAAAATGATTTCGACTACCGCAATGCCCCTCTATATGAATCTGAAAAAAAAATCGTTCCAAGTCTCTTAACTTCCGAGATCCGAAAGGGGGGGGATGGAGGGGGGCAAGGGGGTCAAATTTTCAAAATGGTTTTTACTTCCTCAAGCCTCCTCTATACGAATCCCTAAAAAAAAACACGTAATTCTCTTTATTTCCGAGATCCGCCTAAAGGGGGGGAGAAGGGGGGCAAGGGGGGGCACTTTGAAAAATGATTTTTACTTTATAGAGCCTCCTCTATACGAATCCCTAAAAAAAAACACTTCAAGTCTCTTTGTTTCCGAGATACGATAGGGAGGGGGGGGAAGGGGGGGGAAAAGGGGGGGTTTGGGACTTTTCCCATAGGTTTGAGAGTTAGTTGTTTACGAATCTGTAAAAATATACCCACCTCCCCATCCACCATCTGGGAGATCAATTCTGTCAGTCAGTGAGTGAGTGGTAGTTTAGCTTTATATAGTATAACTAGTATTTGCGTGGGTGCGCGAGCTGCGCGCAGCTCGCGAGGCGTGAAGAGGGGGAGAGGGGCAGCTTTGAAAAAAAATTTCGACTAACGCATTGCTCCTTTCAATAAATCTGAAAAAAAAAAATTTCAATGCAGCTCGCGGTACTACCTACCTACACCTACCTACTACCTACCTATACCTACCTATACCTACCTACACCTACCTACACCTACCTACACCTACCTACACCTACCTACACCTACCTACACCAACCTACACCTACCTACTACCTACCTACACCTACCTACTACCTACCTACACCTACCTACACCTACCTACACCTACCTACACCTACCTACACCTACCTACACCTACCTACACCTACCTACACCTACCTACACCTACCTACACCTACCTACACCTACCTACCTACTACCTCCTACTACCACTAAAAGAACATTACCCTAAAGTTTGCTTGTCGTCGCCCCTGAGTTACGCTTCACCCACTCAACCTTCGTTACGCTAAGGAGGTCGCCGGCTCGCTTCGCTCGCCACCTCCCCCCTTCGCTCCACTCGGTCTCGCAGGTTCGCTCCACTCAGGACCTACCTACCACCGGAAAGCTATCATGACATTGTCCTACGCTACGGGGGTCGCCGGCTCGCTTCGCTCGCCCGCTCCCCCCTTCGCTTTGCCGCTGTACCACCACCGGACAGGTTTCAACGCCCCTCAATAGTTTTATGTAAGAAAAAAAAAAAAAAAAAAGTAGAAAAGGGGGGGGGGTTGAAGGGGGGGTGAGGGGGGAGTCTCGAAAAATGATTTCGATTAACGCAAAGGCCCCTCTAAATGAATCTGAAAAAAAAATCGTTCCAAGTCTCTTAACTTTCGAGATTCGCCTAAAGGGGGGGAGAAGGGGGGCAAGGGGGGCCACTTTGAAAAATGATTTTTACTTTACCGAGCCTCCTCTATACGAACCCGTAAAAAAAAAAAAATACGGGTCTTTTAGTTTCCGAGATACGATAGGGAGGGGGGAGAAGGGGGGGGAAAAGGGGGGTTTCGGACTTTTCCCATACTCACCAGAGTTACTTGTTTACGAATCTGTCAAAATATACCCACCTCCCCATCCACCATCTGGGAGAACAATTATGTCAATCAGTGAGTCAGTCAGTGAGTGGTAGTTTAGCTTTATATAGTATAATAACTAGTATTTGCGTGGGTGCGCGAGCTGCGCGCAGCTCGCGAGGCGTGAAGGGGGGGAGAGGGGGAGCTTTGAAAAGTGATTTCGACTAACGCATTGCACCTCTCAATGAATCTGAAAAAAAAAATGTTCCAATACTACCTACCTACAACTACCTACTACCTACCTACACCTACCTACCTACACCTACCTACACCTACCTACACCTACCTACACCTACCTACTACCTACCTACACCTACCTACACCTACCTACACCTACCTACTACCTACCTACTACCTCCTACTACCACTAAAAAAACATTACCCTAAAGTTTGCTTGTCGTCGCCCCTGAGTAACGCTTCACCCACTCAACCTTCGTTAAGCAAAGGAGGTCGCCGGCTCGCTTCGCTCGCCACCTCCCCCCTTCGCTCCACTCGGTCTCGCAGGTTCGCTCCACTCAGGACCTACCTACCACTGGAAAGCTATCGTGACATTATCCCTACGCTACGGGGGTCGCCGGCTAACTTCGCTCGCCCGCTCCACCCTTCTCTTTAACTTCCCCAAGCGTCCTCTATACGAATCCGTAAACAAAACAGAAAAAGAGGGGGGGGGGGATAAATGGGGGGGGAGGAACTTTGAAAAATGATTTCGACTAACTCATTGCCTCTGAAACAAAAAATGTTCAAAGTCTCTTAACTTCCGAGATCCGCCTAAAGGGGGGGGAGAAGGGGGGCAAAGGGGTCAAATTTGAAAAATGGTTTTTACTTTCCCGAGCCTCCTCTATACGAATCCGTAAGCAAAACCGAACACGAGTTCAAAAAAGGGGTGAAGAGGGGGGGGGGGGTTTAAAGGGGGGAGAGGGGGGAGTTTCGAAAAATGATTTCGACTAACGCAATGCCCCTATAAATAAACCTGAAAAAAAAATCGTTCCAAGTCTCTTAACTTTCGAGATTCGCCTAAAGGGGGGGTGAAGGGGGGCAAGGGGTTCAAATTTGAAAAACGGATTATACTTCCCCGAGCCTCCTCTATATGAATCTTACGTATGCCACCACCTACCTACACCTACCTACCACCTACCTACACCTACCGACAACTACCTACACCTACCTACACCTACCTACACCTACCTACACCTACCTACACCTACCTACACCTACCTACACCTACCTACACCTACCTACACCTACCTACACCTACCTACACCTACCTACACCTACCTACACCTACCTACACCTACCTACACCTACCTACACCTACCTACACCTACCTACTACCTACCTACACCTACCTACTCAACCTTCGTTACGCTTCACCCACTCAACCTTCGTTACGCTAAGGAGGTCGCCGGCTCGCTTCGCTCGCCACCTCCCCCCTTCGCTCCACTTGGTCTCGCAGGTTCGCTCCACTCAGGACCTACCTACCACCGGAAAGCTATCATGACATTATCCCTACGCTACGGGGGTCGCCGGCTCGCTTCGCTCGCCCGCTCCCCCCTTCGCTTTACCGGTACCACCATTTTACTTCCCCGAGCCTCCTATCCTATACGAATCTGTAAACAAAAGAGAAAAAAAGGGGTGAAGAGGGGGGGGGGGGTGAAGGGGGGGAAGGGGGGGGGGAGTTTCTAAAAATGATTTCGACTAACGCAATGCCCCTCTATATGAATCTGAAAAAAAATTCGTTCCAAGTCTCTTAACTTCCGAGATCCGAAAGGGGGGGGTGGAGGGGGGCAAGGGGGTCAAATTTTCAAAATGGTTTTTCCTTCCCCAAGCCTCCTCTATACGAATCCCTAAAAAAAAACACGTAAAATCTCTTCATTTCCGAGATCCGCCGAAAGGGGGGCAAAAGGGGGGCAAGGGGGGGCACTTTGAAAAATGATTTTTACTTTACCGAGCCTCCTCTATACGAATCCGTAATAAAAAAAAAATACCGGTCTCTTAGTTTCCGAGATACGATAGGGAGGGGGGGGAGGGGGGGCAAAAAGGGGGGGTTTCGGACTTTTCCCATACTCACCAGAGTTACTTGTTTACGAATCTGTCAAAATATACCCACCTCCCCATCCAACATCTGGGAGAACAATGATGTCAGTGAGTGAGTCAGTGAGTGAGTGGTAGTTTAGCTTTATATAGTATAACTAGTATTTGCGTGGGTGCGCGAGCTGCGCGCAGCTCGCGAGGCGTGGAGAGGGGGAGAGGGGGCGCTTTGAAAAATGATTTCGACTAACGCATTGCCCCTTTCAATGAATCTGATATACATACCTATATACACCTACCTACTACCAACCTACTACCTACCTACACCTACCTACCTACCTACACCTACCTACTACTTACCTACCACCTACCTACTTACTACCTCCTGCTACCACTAAAAAAACATTACCCTAAAGTTTGCTGGTCGTCGCCCCTGAGTTACGCTTCACCCACTCAACCTTCGTTACGCTAAGGAGGTCGCCGGCTCGCTTCGCTCGCCACCTCCCCCCTTCGCTCCACTCGGTCTCGCAGGTTCGCTCCACTCAGGACCTACCTACCACCGGAAAGCTATCATGATATTATCCCTACGCTTCGCTTTACCGGTACCACCATTTTACTTCCCCAAGCCTCCTATCCTATACGAATCTGTAAACAAAAGAGAAAAAAAAGGGGTGAAGAGGGGGGGGGGGTGAAGGGGGGGGAGAGGGGGGGGAGTTTCTAAAAATGATTTCGACTAACGCAATGCCCCTCTCAATGAATCTGAAAAAAAAAATGTTCCAAGTCTCTTAACTTTCGAGATTCGCCTAAAGGGGGGGAGAAGGGGGGCAAGGGGGGCCACTTTGAAAAATGATTTTTACTTTACCGAGCCTCCTCTATACGAATCCCTAAAAAAAAACACGTAAAATCTCTTCATTTCCGAGATCCGCCGAAAGGGGGGCAAAAGGGGGGCAAGGGGGGCAACATTGAAAAATGATTTATACTTTACCGAGCCTCCTCTATACGAATCCGTAATAAAAAAAAAATACGGGTCTCGTAGTTTCCGAGATACGATAGGGAGGGGGGAGAAGGGGGGGGAAAAGGGGGGGTTTCGGACTTTTCCCATACTCATCAGAGTTACTTGTTTACGAATCTGTCAAAATATACCCACCTCCCCATCCAACATCTGGGAGAACAATTATGTCAATAGATCAGTCAGTCAGTGAGTGGTAGTTTAGCTTTATATAGTATAACTAGTATTTGCGTGGGTGCGCGAGCTGCGCGCAGCTCGCGAGGCGTGGAGAGGGGGAGAGGGGGCGCTTTGAAAAATGATTTCGACTAACGCATTGCACCTCTCAATGAATCTGAAAAAAAAAATTTTCAATGCAGCTCGCGGTACTACCTACCTACACCTACCTACTACCTACCTACACCTACCTACACCTACCTACACCTACCTACACCTACCTACACCTACCTACACCTACCTACACCTACCTACACCTACCTACACCTACCTACTACCTACCTACACCTACCTACCTACACCTACCTACACATACCTACTACCTTCCACCTACCTACTACCTCCTACTACCACTAAAAGAACATTACCCTAAAGTTTGCTGGTCGTCGCCCCTGAGTTACGCTTCACCCACTCAACCTTCGTTACGCTAAGGAGGTCGCCGGCTCGCTTCGCTCGCCACCTCCCCCCTTCGCTCCACTCGGTCTCGCAGGTTCGCTCCACTCAGGACCTACCTACCACCGGAAAGCTATCATGACATTATCCCTACGCTACGGGGGTCGCCGGCTCGCTTCGCTCGCCCGCTCCCCCCTTCGCTCTACCGGTACCACCATTTTACTTCCCCGAGCCTCCTATCCTATACGAATCTGTAAACAAAACAGAAAAAAGGGGTGAAGAGGGGGGGGGGGGGTGAAGGGGGGGGGGAGAGGGGTGGAGTTTCTAAAAATGATTTCGACTAACGCAATGCCCCTCTATATGAATCTGAAAAAAAAAATGTTCCAAGTCTCTTAACTTCCGAGATCCGAAAGGGGGGGGATGGAGGGGGGCAAGGGGGTCAAATTTTCAAAATGGTTTTTACTTCCTCAAGCCTCCTCTATACGAATCCCTAAAAAAAAAACACGTAATTCTCTTTATTTCCGAGATCCGCCTAAAGGGGGGGAGAAGGGGGGCAAGGGGGGGCACTTTGAAAAATGATTTTTACTTTACCGAGCCTCCTCTATACGAATCCGTAAAAAAAAAAAATACCGGTCTCTTAGTTTCCGAGATACGATAGGGAGGGGGGGGAAGGGGGGGGAAAAGGGGGGGTTTGGGACTTTTCCCATAGGTTTGAGAGTTAGTTGTTTACGAATCTGTAAAAATATACCCACCTCCCCATCCACCATCTGGGAGAACAATTATGTCAATAGATCAGTCAGTCAGTGAGTGGTAGTTTAGCTTTATATAGTATAACTAGTATTTGCGTGGGTGCGCGAGCTGCGCGCAGCTCGCGAGGCGTGAAGGGGGGGAGAGGGGGAGCTTTGAAAAGTGATTTCGACTAACGCATTGCACCTCTCAATGAATCTGAAAAAAAAAATGTTCCAATACTACCTACCTACAACTACCTACTACCTACCTACACCTACCTACTACCTACCTACACCTACCTACACCTACCTACACCTACCTACACCTACCTACACCTACCTACACCTACCTACACCTACCTACACCTACCTACACCTACCTACACCTACCTACACCTACCTACACCTACCTACACCTACCTACACCTACCTACACCTACCTACACCTACCTACACCTACCTACACCTACCTACACCTACCTACACCTACCTACACCTACCTACACCTACCTACACCTACCTACACCTACCTACACCTACCTACACCTACCTACACCTACCTACACCTACCTACACCTACCTACACCTACCTACTCAACCTTCGTTACGCTTCACCCACTCAACCTTCGTTATGCTAAGGAGGTCGCCGGCTCGCTTCGCTCGCCACCTCCCCCCTTCGCTCCACTCGGTCTCGCAGGTTCGCTCCACTCAGGACCTACCTACCACCGGAAAGCTATCATGACATTATCCCTACGCTACGGGGGTCGCCGGCTCGCTTCGCTCGCCCGCTCCCCCCTTCGCTTTACCGGTACCACCATTTTACTTCCCCGAGCCTCCTATCCTATACGAATCTGTAAACAAAACAGAAAAAAAGGGGTGAAGAGAGGGGGGGGGGGTGAAGGGGGGAGAGGGGGGGAGTTTCTAAAAATGATTTCGACTAACGCAATGCCCCTCTATATGAATCTGAAAAAAAATTCGTTCCAAGTCTCTTAAGTTCCGAGATCCGAAAGGGGGGGGTGGAGGGGGGCAAGGGGGTCAAATTTTCAAAACGGTTTTTACTTCCCCAAGCCTCCTCTATACGAATCCCTAAAAAAAAACTTGTAAATTCTCTTTATTTCCGAGATCCGCCTAAAAGGGGGGAGAAGGGGGGCAAGGGGGGCAACATTGAAAAATGATTTATACTTTACCGAGCCTCCTCTATACGAATCGGTAATAAAAAAAAAATACGGGTCTCTTAGTTTCCGAGATACGATAGGGAGGGGGGAGAAGGGGGGGGAAAAGGGGGGGTTTCGGACTTTTCCCATACTCACCAGAGTTACTTGTTTACGAATCTGTCAAAATATACCCACCTCCCCATCCACCATCTGGGAGAACAATTCTGTCAGTCAGTCAGTCAGTGAGTGAGTGAGTGGTAGTTTAGCTTTATATAATATGATAACTAGTATTTGCGTGGCTGCGCGAGCTGCGCGCAGCTCGCGAGGCGTGAAGTGGGGGACAGGGGGCGCTTTGAAAAATGATTTCGACTAACGCATTGCACCTCTCCATGAATCTGACTTCTGACACCTACCTACTACCTACCTACACCTACCTACACCTACCTACACCTACCTACACCTACCTACACCTACCTACACCTACCTACACCTACCTACACCTACCTACACCTACCTACACCTACCTACACCTACCTACACCTACCTACACCTACCTACACCTACCTACACCTACCTACACCTACCTACACCTACCTACACCTACCTACACCTACCTACACCTACCTACACCTACCTACACCTACCTACACCTACCTACACCTACCTACACCTACCTACACCTACCTACACCTACCTACTACCTACCTACACCTACCTACTACCTACCTACTACCTACCTACCTACTACCTCCTACTACCACTAAAAGAACATTACCCTAAAGTTTGCTTGTCGTCGCCCCTGAGTTACGCTTCACCCACTCAACCTTCGTTACGCTAAGGAGGTCGCCGGCTCGCTTCGCTCGCCACCTCCCCCCTTCGCTCCACTCGGTCTCGCAGGTTCGCTCCACTCAGGACCTACCTACCACCGGAAAGCTATCATGACATTATCCCTACGCTACGGGGGTCGCCGGCTCGCTTCGCTCGCCCGCTCCCCCCTTCGCTTTGCCGCTGTACCACCACCGGACAGGTTTCAACGCCCCTCAATAGTTTTATGTAAGAAAAAAAAAAAAAAGTGAAAAGGGGGGGGGGGGGTTGAAGGGGGGGTGAGGGGGGGGAGTCTCGAAAAATGATTTCGATTAACGCAAAGGCCCCTCTAAATGAATCTGAAAAAAAAATCGTTCCAAGTCTCTTAACTTTCGAGATTCGCCTAATGGGGGGGAGAAGGGGGGCAAGGGGGGCCACTTTGAAAAATGATTTTTACATTACCGAGCCTCCTCTATACGAATCCGTAATAATAAAAAAATACGGGTCTCTTAGTTTCCGAGATACGATAGGGAGGGGGGAGAAGGGGGGGGAAAAGGGGGGGTTTCGGACTTTTCCCATACTCACCAGAGTTACTTGTTTACGAATCTGTCAAAATATACCCACCTCCCCATCCATCATCTGGGAGAACAATTATGTCAATCAGTGAGTCAGTCAGTGAGTGGTAGTTTAGCTTTATATAATAGAATAACTAGTATTTGCGTGGCTGCGCGAGCTGCGCGCAGCTCGCGGTTCTGTCGTGCTTTTGAGGAGTTTTAGTTACCTTTGTAAAATTTTGAGAATCCCTAGGAATCCTTAAATGAATTGGAAAATCCATTAGAGTCCAAGATTTTGTAAATTGTGTAAAATCTTTTAAATATTTTTCGCTTCGCTCGCCACCTCCCCTCTTCGCTCCACTCAAGACCTGTCTACCACCGAGGAAAAGCTATCGTGACCTTATCCCTACGCTACGGGGGTCGCCGGCTCGCTTTGCTCGCCACCTCCCCTATGTTGCCAGCTGGTCAAAGTCTTCATTGTAATACTTCTACTTTCATGTTTTTGGGCAAAATCTGGGAAAATACCCTAAAAATTGTTTTTTTTTGCAACATTACATAACGAAATACACAACCGGGACAACACAATCCGGTCAGAAGGTACCAAAAAAAAAAAAAAAACGTGTCGAAAATTGGGACTTTTCATCATTTTTCCGAGATGACCGCCACACTATCCGCCATCTTGTTTTTCTGAAAAGTCTTAATTTTTCTGAAATATCGAGGATACAAGCTACCGACTGGTGTACTTAGTGTTGCCAAGTTTTAAGTTTGGTAGAACAAAAGAATTCACCAAAGTCGGTTCTGATTCGAAAATTCAAGCCCTAATGACTTTCAGGGTTGCCAGCTGAAAAGAATGAAAATGGTCAAATGTCATTTGTGGCAACCCATTCTTGGTGTTTATGTTAAAAATATCTATTTAAAATGTCATTATTTCCACTATTCATGTTTTTTCGAAAAATCTGGGAAAATACCCTAAAAATGGGATAAAATTTGGGTAAGGTAATAACTCCACAACAAAGTACACAATCGCTTTATACAACACAATCCGGTCGGGGGATGCCGGCTGTCCCATTTAACGTGTCGAAAATTAGGATTTTTCATCATTCTTACAAGATGGCCGCCACACTGTCCGTCATCTTTTTTTTTTAAAGTCATAATTTTCCTGAAATCTCAAGGATATAGGCCACCAATTGGTGTACTTGGTGTTGCCAACTTTTGAGTTTAGTAGAACAAACTAATTCGCCAAAGTCGGGTCTGACCCAAAAATTCAAGCGCCAATGGCTCTCGGGGTTGCCAGCTGAAAGTGATGAAAATGGTCAAATGTCATTCGGGAGACCCTATTCTTGGTGTTTATGTATAATTTCCATTTAAAATGTTGTTATTTCTACTTTTCATGTTTTCGGGGAAAATCTGGGAAATTTCCCAAAACATGGGGTTTTTTTTTTGCACCAGGCAACACTCCTTGAGGAATCACATAACCGGTCCATACAACATAATCCGGTCGGGGGATGCTAGCTGTCCCGTTTATCGTGTCAAAAATTGGGATTTTTCGACCTTTTTACAAGATGGCCGCCACACTGCCCGCCATCTTGTTTTTCTGAAAAGTCATAATTTTCCTGAAATGTCAAGAATATAGGCCACCGACCGGTGTACTTGGTGTTGCCAACTTTTGAGTTTGGTAGAACAAACTAACTCGCCAAAGTCAAAAAGTCCCAAAAATGAAAAATTTCAATATTTTTTGGGGTGGCCAATTAAAACGAACCAAAATGGTCAAATGTCATTTGGGGGACCCCAATGTTGCGGGCTAGTCAAAGTCTCTATTTAAAATGTCATTATTTCTACTTTTCATGTTTTTGGGGAAAATCTGGGAAAATACCCTAAAAATGGGGATTTTTTTTGCACCAGGCAACACTCCTCCACAAAACACACAACCGCTCGGTACAACTCGAACCCGTCCGATGTTGCCAACTACCCGAAAAATGAATTTGAAAAAAATCGAAATATCCAACTTTTTACAAAATGGCCGCCGCAGCGTCCTCCATCTTGGATTTTCACAATGTCATAATTTTTCCCAATTGCCATTGAAATTACCAACAAATTGGCAAACTCTTTGTTGGCGGTTCTAGAATTTGGTAGAAGAAAACAATTCGTCAAAGTCGAGTGAAAAAAGTCGACAATTTCAAAACGTCCTGGCGCGGCCGCCATCTTGTTTTTTTTTTTTTTTTTACTTTTTTTTTTAAATGCTTTTACATTTCGTATAGGACCTCTGAGTCAAAATCCATCCAAGTCTTACCCCCACCGAAACCGGAAATGGACTCGCCCTCCATCTTGGATTTGAACTTTCCCTATAATTTTCCTCTACTCGATTGGTCAGATTACGCATTTTTGCAAAACATACCCCTAACCCATCTCTCACCCATTCCGAGAAACGACATGTCAATCAGTCAGTCAGTGAGTCAGTGGCTTTGTAGTTTTATATAACTACTAGTATTTGCGTGGGTGCGCGAGCTGCGCGCAGCTCGCGAGGCGTGAAGAGGGGGAGAGGGGCAGTTTTGAAAAAAAGATTCGACTAACGCATTGCTCCTTTCAATAAATCTGAAAAAAAAATGTTTCAAGTCTCTTAACTTCCGAGATCCGCCTTACTACCTACCTACACCTACCTACTACCTACCTACACCTACCTACTCCTACCTACACCTACCTACACCTACCTACACCTACCTACACCTACCTACACCTACCTACACCTACCTACACCTACCTACACCTACCTACACCTACCTACACCTACCTACACCTACCTACACCTACCTACACCTACCTACACCTACCTACACCTACCTACACCTACCTACACCTACCTACACCTACCTACACCTACCTACACCTACCTACACCTACCTACACCTACCTACACCTACCTACACCTACCTACACCTACCTACACCTACCTACACCTACCTACACCTACCTACACCTACCTACTCAACCTTCGTTACGCTTCACCCACTCAACCTTCGTTATGCTAAGGAGGTCGCCGGCTCGCTTCGCTCGCCACCTCCCCCCTTCGCTCCACTCGGTCTCGCAGGTTCGCTCCACTCAGGACCTACCTACCACCGGAAAGCTATCATGACATTATCCCTACGCTACGGGGGTCGCCGGCTCGCTTCGCTCGCCCGCTCCCCCCTTCGCTTTACCGGTACCACCATTTTACTTCCCCGAGCCTCCTATCCTATACGAATCTGTAAACAAAAGAGAAAAAAAGGGGTGAAGAGGGGGGGGGGGGGGGGGTGAAGGGGGGGGAGAGGGGGGGGAGTTTCTAAAAATGATTTCGACTAACGCAATGCCCCTCTCAATGAATCTGAAAAAAAAAAAATGTTCCAAGTCTCTTAACTTCCGAGATCCGAAAGGGGGGGGATGGAGGGGGGCAAGGGGGTCAAATTTTCAAAACGGTTTTTACTTCCCCAAGCCTCCTCTATACGAATCCCTAAAAAAAAAACACGTAAATTCTCTTTATTTCCGAGATTCGCCTAAAGGGGGGGAGAAGGGGGGCAAGGGGGGCCACTTTGAAAAATGATTTTTACTTTACCGAGCCTCCTCTATACGAATCCGTAATAATAAAAAAATACCGGTCTCTTAGTTTCCGAGATACGATAGAGAGGGGGGGGAGGGGGGGCAAAAAGGGGGGGTTTCGGACTTTTCCCATACTCACCAGAGTTACTTGTTTACGAATCTGTCAAAATATACCCACCTCCCCATCCAACATCTGGGAGAACAATGATGTCAGTGAGTCAGTCAGTGAGTGAGTGGTAGTTTAGCTTTATATAGTATAACTAGTGTTTGCGTGGGTGCGCGAGCTGCGCGCAGCTCGCGGGGCGTGAAGAGGGGGAGAGGGGGCGCTTTGAAAAATGATTTCGACTAACGCATTGCACCTCTCAATGAATCTGAAAAAAAAAAATTTCAATGCAGCTCGCGGTACTACCTACCTACACCTACCTATACCTACCTATACCTACCTACACCTACCTATACCTACCTATACCTACCTACACCTACCTACACCTACCTACACCTACCTACACCAACCTACACCTACCTACTACCTACCTACACCTACCTACTACCTACCTACACCTACCTACACCTACCTACACCTACCTACACCTACCTACACCTACCTACACCTACCTACACCTACCTACACCTACCTACACCTACCTACACCTACCTACACCTACCTACACCTACCTACCTACTACCTCCTACTACCACTAACCACCTCTCAACCTTCGTTACGCTAAGGAAGTCGCCGGCTCGCTTCGCTCGCCACCTCCCCCCTTCGCTCCACTCGGTCTCGCAGGTTCGCTCCACTCAGGACCTATCTACCACCGGAAAGCTATCATGACATTATCCCTACGCTACGGGGGTCGCCGGCTCGCTTCGCTCGCCCGCTCCCCCCTTCGCTTTACCGGTACCACCATTTTACTTCCCCGAGCCTCCTATCCTATACGAATCTGTAAACAAAAAAAAAAAAAAGGGGTGAAGAGTCTCGAAAAATGATTTCGATTAACGCAAAGGCCCCTCTAAATGAATCTGAAAAAAAAATCGTTCCAAGTCTCTAAACTTTCGAGATTCGCCTAAAGGGGGGGAGAAGGGGGAAAAGGGGGGCCACTTTGAAAAATGATTTTTACTTTACCGAGCCTCCTCTATACGAATCCGTAAAAAAAAAAAAATACGGGTCTCTTAGTTTCCGAGATACGATAGGGAGGGGGGGGAAGGGGGGGGGAAAAAGGGGGATTTCGGACTTTTCCCATACTCACCAGAGTTACTTGTTTACGAATCTGTCAAAATATACCCACCTCCCCATCCACCATCTGGGAGAACAATTATGTCAGTCAGTCAGTCAGTGAGTGAGTCAGTGGTAATTTAGCTTTATATAGTATAACTAGTATTTGCGTGGGTGCGCGAGCTGCGCGCAGCTCGCGAGGCGTGGAGAGGGGGAGAGGGGGCGCTTTGAAAAGTGATTTCGACTAACGCATTGCCCCTTTCAATGAATCTGAAAAAAAAAAATGTTCCAAGTCTCTTAACTACCGAGATCCGCCTAAAAGGGGGGTGAAGGGGGGCAAGGGGTTCAAATTTGAAAAACGGATTTTACTTCCCCGAGCCTCCTCTATATGAATCTCACGTATGCCACCACCTACCTACACCTACCTACACCTACCTACACCTACCTACACCTACCTACACCTACCTACACCTACCTACACCTACCTACACCTACCTACACCTACCTACACCTACCTACACCTACCTACACCTACCTACACCTACCTACACCTACCTACACCTACCTACACCTACCTACTACCTACCTACACCTACCTACTGAACCTTCGTTACGCTTCACCCACTCAACCTTCGTTACGCTAAGGAGGTCGCCGGCTCGCTTCGCTCGCCACCTCCCCCCTTCGCTCCACTCGGTCTCGCAGGTTCGCTCCACTCAGGACCTACCTACCACCGGAAAGCTATCATGACATTATCCCTACGCTACGGGGGTCGCCGGCTCGCTTCGCTCGCCCGCTCCCCCCTTCGCTTTACCGGTACCACCATTTTACTTCCCCGAGCCTCCTATCCTATACGAATCTGTAAAAAAAACAGAAAAAAAGGGGTGAAGAGGGGGGGGGGGGGAGAGGGGGGGAGTTTCTAAAAATGATTTCGACTAACGCAATGCCCCTCTATATGAATCTGAAAAAAAATTCGTTCCAAGTCTCTTAACTTCCGAGATCCGAAAGGGGGGGGTGGAGGGGGGCAAGGGGGTCAAATTTTCAAAACGGTTTTTACTTCCCCAAGCCTCCTCTATACGAATCCCTAAAAAAAAACACGTAAATTCTCTTTATTTCTGAGATCCGCCTAAAGGGGGGGAAAAGGGGGGCAAGGGGGGCCACTTTGAAAAATGATTTTTACTTAACCGAGCCTCCTCTATACGAATCCGTTATAAAAAGAAAATACGGGTCTCTTAGTTTCCGAGATACGATAGGGAGGGGGGGGAGGGGGGGCAAAAAGGGGGGGTTTCGGACTTTTCCCATACTCACCAGAGTTACTTGTTTACGAATCTGTCAAAATATACCCACCTCCCCATCCACCATCTGGGAGAACAATTATGTCAGTCAGTCAGTGAGTGAGTCAGTGGTAGTTTAGCTTTATATAATAGAACTAGTATTTGCGTGGGTGCGCGAGCTGCGCGCAGCTCGCGGGGCGTGAAGAAGGGGATAGGGGGCGCTTTGAAAAATGATTTCGACTAACGCATTGCACCTCTCAATGAATCTGAAAAAAAAAAAATTCAATGCAGCTCGCGGTACTACCTACCTACACCTACCTACTACCTACCTACACCTACCTACTACCTACCTACACCTACCTACTACCTACCTACACCTACCTACACCTACCTACACCTACCTACACCTACCTACACCTACCTACACCTACCTACACCTACCTACACCTACCTACACCTACCTACACCTACCTACACCTACCTACACCTACCTACACCTACCTACACCTACCTACACCTACCTACACCTACCTACACCTACCTACACCTACCTACACCTACCTACACCTACCTACACCTACCTACACCTACCTACACCTACCTACACCTACCTACACCTACCTACACCTACCTACACCTACCTACACCTACCTACACCTACCTACACCTACCTACACCTACCTACACCTACCTACACCTACCTACACATGCCTACTACCTACCACCTACCTACCTACTACCTCCTACTACCACTAAAAGAACATTACCCTAAAGTTTGCTTGTCGTCGCCCCTGAGTTACGCTTCACCCACTCAACCTTCGTTACGCTAAGGAGGTCGCCGGCTCGCTTCGCTCGCCACCTCCCCCCTTCGCTCCACTCGGTCTCGCAGGTTCGCTACACTCAGGACCTACCTACCACCGGAAAGCTATCATGACATTATCCCTACGCTACGGGGGTCGCCGGCTCGCTTCGCTCGCCCGCTCCCCCCTTCGCTTTACCATTGTACCACCACCGGGCAGGTTTCGACGGCTACTATAATATTTGTTCAAACACTTAATGGCTATCTCTAACCGTTATGAAGTTACAGCCCTTTTAATTTTAGGGGAGGTTGGGGAGGGGAGGGGAGGGTATACAAATTTCAACGCCCCTCAATAGTATTATGTAAGAAAAAAAAAAAGGTGAAAAGAGGGGGGGGGGGTTTGAAGGGGGGGTGAGGGGGGGAGTCTCAAAAAATGATTTCGATTAACGCAAAGGCCCCTCTAAATGAATCTGAAAAAAAAATCGTTCCAAGTCTCTTAACATTCGAGATTTGCCTAAAGGGGGGGAGAAGGGGGGCAAGGGGGGCAACATTGAAAAATGATTTATACTTTACCGAGCCTCCTCTATACGAATCCGTAAAAAAAAACACTTCAAGTCTCTTTGTTTCCGAGATACGATAGGGAGGGGGGGAAGGGGGGGGAAAAGGGGGGGTTTGGGACTTTTCCCATAGGTTTGAGAGTTAGTTGTTTACGAATCTGTAAAAATATACCCACCTCCCCATCCACCATCTGGGAGAACAATTCTGTCAATAAGTCAGTCAGTCAGTGGTAATTAAGCTTTATATAGTATAACTAGTATTTGCGTGGGTGCGCGAGCTGCACGCAGCTCGCGAGGCGTGGAGAGGGGGAGAGGGGGCGCTTTGAAAAGTGATTTCGACTAACGCATTGCCCCTTTCAATGAATCTGAAAAAAAAAAATGTTCCAAGTCTCTTAACTTCCGAGATCCGCCTAAAAGGGGGGTGAAGCGGGGCAAGGGGTTCAAATTTGAAAAACGGATTTTACTTCCCCGAGCCTCCTCTATATGAATCTCACGTATGCCACCACCTACCTACACCTACCTACTACCTACCTACACCTACCTACTACATACCTACACCTACCTACTACCTACCTACACCTACCTACTACCTACCTATCACCTACCCACCACCTACCTACTACCTACCTACTACCTCCTACTACCACTAAAAAAACATTACCCTAAAGTTTGCTTGTCGTCGCCCCTGAGTTACGCTTCACCCACTCAACCTTCGTTACGCTAAGGAGGTCGCCGGCTCGCTTCGCTCGCCACCTCCCCCCTTCGCTCCACTCGGTCTCGCAGGTTCGCTCCACTCAGGACCTACCTACCACCGGAAAGCTATCATGACTTTATCCCTACGCTACGGGTGTCGCCGGCTCGCTTCGCTCGCCCGCTCCCCCCTTCGCTTTACCGGTACCACCATTCTACTTCCCCGAGCCTCCTCTATACGAATCCGTAAACAAAATAGAAAAAAAGAGGTGAAGAGGGGGGGGTGTTGAAGGGGGGGGGGGAGGGGGGGGGGTTCGAAAAATGATTTCGACTAACTGTATGCCCCTTTCAATGAATCTGAAAAAAAAAATGTTCCAAGTCTCTTAACTTCCGAGATCCGAAAGGGGGGGGTGGAGGGGGGCAAGGGGGTCAAATTTTCAAAACGGTTTTTACTTCACCAAGCCTCCTCTATACGAATCCGTAAAAAAAAAAAAATACGGGTCTCTTAGTTTCCGAGATACGATAGGGAGGGGGGGGAAGGGGGGGGAAAAAGGGGGATTTCGGACTTTTCCCATACTCACCAGAGTTACTTGTTTACGAATCTGTCAAAATATACCCACCTCCCCATCCACCATCTGGGAGAACAATTATGTCAATCAGTGAGTCAGTCAGTGAGTGGTAGTTTAGCTTTATATAGTATAATAATAATAATATGTTGGACGATAACGCGCGCGTTTGCGTTCGTCCTAACCAAACTTTAATTTGTCCCCAACCATTCAAATCTGCCTTTGTAATAAGGTATGAGTCGGAGATTTTTAAATGTGGATAGGTACTTGGTGATATGGGAGGAGCTCGTGGATAAATAATAACAACCACTTTGGTCGATCATCAAGTAAAACCAAAATACTCGAGGCAGGTTTATAGATGGGTGACCTGGCCACCTGTTTCATACCGAGTTTTCTCTGTGCCTTGGAAAGCATTTTAAGCTTTGGGTCTCGGCTGTCAGTAACAGAAGATCTTGTTCAGTCGATACAGGTAATCAGTGTCTGGCAACCAGTCTTACCACAGGTCTTATAGTAAGTATAACTCACAGTGAAAATTACGTTTTTTCCTACTCCTCCGCTATTCTTTTCTGATTAATTTCGTTGCGGGATCCAAGACAGTTAAATCATTTCTCTGGGACTTCGTCGAGCTTCATTGTCTCGGCGCTTTTCTTGTGGTCGCCACTGTTGATTCTGGCTAACAGGAGTTACAGTGGTTTGGGAATAGTGTGGCGGGCTTGTCCCAAATAAAAAAAAATAAAAAAAAGTATAACTCAGCTGGGTAATGGACTTCAGATAAGCAGTTGCTGCATATAAATCCCTCACCGCGGAATGTCAGCCAAATCAGCGTCTGTACAGGTATCTACTAAAATTAAATCACCTTGCACTAGTCACCCTTTTAAATATAATGGTATTAGTGCTATCCATAATATGATCGCCATGTTACAACGACTATAAATAAATACTTTTACAGCAATGTTTCCTGCAACCATTTATGTAGGTAAAATTAAAATCATCAACGTTCAAAAAATATATGAAATAAAATTAAAACCTGCAAGGGTCTTAACAAAAAAGATCTTCTTACAACCCTCTTGCCCAAAAGTTTTAAACTGCTTTCTACATCACGCCCTCGACCACAGAGCAAGCCTCTTTAGACATTTACCTGTTTAAATTATTATTATATTTTTAATTTCTCTTTTAGGTTGGATAGATAGTCCGTGGAGTTTCTTGCGCATTATTTTCCATACAGCTCTACAATTAGAAAAAAGGGCAACAGCAGCACTATTACTATACTTTTTGTTTTTTTTTTTTACTTTTGATCACCCAATGCTAAGTGTAGGTCTCTTCCAAATCTCTCAAGTGCCTATACCCTCATCATCAGCCTACATAAATCTACTGCTGTAAGCGTCTTTAATCACACTGTATAGCCATATTAAAATAAATATTTCCAGTTTAGGTATACTTATTATTCTTATCCAAATTCCATTAATCCTTGCTCGGCAGGACCAAACATCCCATTTGCCCTAAGCTCTGTTATTTAAAGCGTACAGAAGTTGTCATGTAAAGTTATTTACGTATAACTCGGTTGCAAGAGCATTACTTCATCATTAACAAATTAATTTTTCAGTAGCAGTCACGGATTCCGGATTCAAGCATGGTATTAGGCTGGCCCTTATTACATGAAACTTAAACAAACCCGCGAAATGTGGGTCTACTAATCGGTACTCTGCTGCCTAACCCTCCGGGGATTACAGGCTTGATGTTGTGTAATAATAACATACTATAAATTACCAATACAAACCTACCTAAAGTTATATCAAGTAACTATCTCCCATACCTTTGACGGTACACATTAAGCCCACCTTACCTCAATGACAACATTAGCGCCATACAAGATGATATATTGCCCACTAATCCGCATTTTGACCTCGTTCCCGTAATGACGCCACTTGTACGACCGATATCGGAGGTTATTGATATTGTTGCGTAGGTTACTACTTAGGACCTTGAGGACTTTTGTTGCTAAGTGGAACCGGAATGAGTACGTAGTAATTTTTATAAGTAGTAATATTTTTATTCGAGTATTGTTGCGTCAAGGGCCGACGCCCGTCGGGGCCGCGGATTTTTGTACTAGATTACGTGGTCTCGGCGCAAGGGCAAAGAAGGAACATGGGTTCGGTTTTTAGTCAGTAGAAGTCTGACACTCCCCTTCGCTCTGCCCAAGAGCGAGGGGGGTCATTCGATGATTTTCCACACACCAAAAAAAAAAAAAAAAAAAGGGAAGCTATGAACTCTCTTGACTAAAGCAAACATCCAGAAGCGCGTAAAACTAACATAGTACACGAACACTAAAAGTAAGATAACAAAGGTCTTGTTTTTGTATCCATCAATACTGTTATGAGTCGTTTTAGAATAAGAAGCGATTTGAAAGCGATTACTCAATACTTTAGTCCTCTTTTCCTAAGTAAATATTCGAATTTGCCGCATTCAATCGCACGACCAAAACGCTATACTGTAACCACACTACTGCAAAGGTGTTTAAATTGATCAGAGTTTAGTTTAGTTTATTTATAAAAATAATTATAAAAATTACATGTCAGTTTGAATAAAAAATAAGAGCACAAATCATTATCCGCTTCAACGAGTATCAAACACAAAATTATCATACGAACTGACATTGATTTTCCCTATTAGTAATTTTACCACAGTTTAAATAAATCTGCTCAAATAGTTTGTTTCAGATACAATGTTCTTTTAGGATTTTTATCCACGCGTTTCAACATCAGCCTCATAAATACCTTTTGTAATTAAGTAGGTAAGCCTCGTAAACAAATATCCATTAAGTCAAAAATAGCACCAGAAAACACAATAAGTACGTTGTAACAAAAAGCCGGAATTAGGGACACGTCTAAAACAGAATAATAATTAACGTTAAATTATATCATTGGGATGCCATTTACAGATTCCCTTGCGATCACTAACGTTACTGACACCATCAATACATAACTGGATTACTCAACGTGTTACGAACCAATTATATTCACGCTTCAATGCTCAATTATTGGTA
Organism: Diarsia mendica; assembly: GCA_949316265.1. Taxonomy (NCBI): domain Eukaryota; kingdom Metazoa; phylum Arthropoda; class Insecta; order Lepidoptera; family Noctuidae; genus Diarsia; species Diarsia mendica. The sequence goes on along the minus strand of OX438888.1, from coordinate 2,677,274 downwards.
AGCAGTAATGTATTATTAGGTAAAGTAAGTATCGTTAAATAAAATAAATCAAATACCTAAGGCAATTAATTCCCAATTCTGTTTTAAACAAATAATAATTGTCGACGATACGAGCATTGGCTCTTGAAAAACAGAATAAAAGTAAATTTACTTCGTTTTCGGTTCAAACGGCGCGACTCATTACAGAGCTTATAATAACAAGCTCACGCATTTTCCCAAAGGGGTAGGCGGGAATCTCAGAACGCCACCGATCCATACTAACTCCTTTTGCCTCGTTCACGTTCATACATCTGGTGAACTATGCGTCCGTCCTTTCTGCAGAACCTCACTAATAAGGCCAGTGTATGTCTTTCTAGGTTGTCCCTACCTTTTTTACCTTTATTCGGCGTCCTCGAAAAAAGCCCTTTCTGGCTGGCTTGAGTAAATTCTGTGTGTATAAGTGTGGTTACCCTGTTGTGAAGTAATCTAAACCTGCATGGTGGTTGATCCTATTCTGTTTAGCCTTTGCAATTTCAAAGGTGTAACAATCACAAATCTTGTAACTATTTCTCATTCCCTTTTCCAACGAATCACCAAACACATCCTACTCTCGCTCCTTAATTGCCAATATCCTGAAGAAACTCAATAAAGATGGCTGCCAAAATATTTCTACTATACGCAATCCTATCGGTGCCATCAGCTGAACTGGTAACATTGTTTGTGTGCTTATTAAATTCCCCAGATAGTTTGTGATGTTACGACAATATTATTGTAACTAGAATAATATTTTTGTGTGTACACTGGATGGTGAATTCTGGGTATTGAATATGAAGTAGATTTGTTTAGGCGTTGGTATTTATAATAGCACTGCAGTTTTGAATTTCGAATTAATATATTTTGATATAGATTCCACAAAACATTGGCACCTTACTAGGGACATTTTATTAAGACTCAATTTCATGGTCTAAAAGTGTTTTGGCTTTTTAGTGGACTGCTGATGAGTATAAAGTTTTTATTTAGGCTCAATTTCGTGGTCTGGCAGTGTTTGACTTATCCAACATACGTTTTTCAGTCGTAACCAAGGGTTCAAGGGGTATCTCCCGTCGGACTACGGGTTGTTCGAAAGATATACCGCGGCCTGGCCACAAAGGGCTATGAAGGAACATGGGTGGTTTTTAGTCAGTATAGAAGTCTGACACTGCCTACTGATCTGCCCAGAGCGGGAGTAGTCATTGATTTGATGATTTCCCTCCCCACAAAAAAAGGTTCTTGATCTCTGCCCGATTGATTTCAATGGTTCGCCCTCAGGATTTAAACATAGCTGGTCAAATACCTAACTAACCCTTATAATACAGGTTTCATCCTCATTATCCACAGCCCGATTTGACCCCCTCCTGGGGGGTACAAGCATCTCTTTGCTTGTGCCAAACTCAACGCTTTTATCGCACACACATGGTAGACTGTTATTCATAAAAGCTAGTGAATTTCCGCAACCAAAAGGTTAGAGAAATTCAAAATAAACCTATGAAACGTTCAAAAAGCCAAACACGAATATCGTTTTCAATATAGAACGAAACATTTTTGATCCAACCACTTAAAGGCATAGATGCTTGAAAATACAAGCGTGTACCGAAAAGAGCGTTGCGAGTGATCGGTATAACGTGCCGGAGAAGTGCCATCGCCGCGTCGCGCCAATCCATACGTGCCAGTTTCACCGAATCAAATCCAGGGAATTTTTCGGGAACAAACGAACTACCGTGTGCAGCTATAAAGGCAGCGATTGGTATATATTTCTATTTTAATGCAAACGAGATAATATGTGGTAGCCCAGTGGTGGCCCCGACTTACGATCAGTAAGGCCAGTTCGAACGGAGGCAGGCGCATTACTTTATGTAATTTATTTCATCACCACTGCTCTCAAAAACGGCGGAAGAAAACATCGTGAGGAAACTGGCATGTCCAACAAAGCAAAACATGTGAACTAAAAAATTCGAAGACTTGTGATATCTATCGAGCCGCACTGGGCTCGCGTGGTACATTATAGCCAATTCCCTCACAGAAAAGAGAGAAGGCCTGTGCCCCAGCAGTGGGAATATTAAGAATGATGATGAGATAGAGATGAGCCAAAGTCATTAGGCACTCTCGCCTAAAGAGGACATCGCTGTCGAGATCGATCGCGGTGCAGGTAGTGCGATACCAAGCACCGTCCAAGACTGAAAGGTCTGGAAATATAAACGGAAAACCTTTTGCCCAAGTTCCAACAGTGGTACATGACTTTAGAATTACTACACAATGTCAAACTCAATCACGTTATCAATTTACTGACCATTTTAGATACATCTGTATCAAAATATCATTGCAAATTGATTTGAAGCAAAAACAAGAAGAAGGGAACAGAAAGAGGGTAAAAAATCGGCCACAGATATAAAATCAATTTACGTAAAGATTATGAATGAGAAAAGGAGGAAATACGGTCGATCATGAATGTGAAAAGATAATAATATACATAACAACATAACAATACACTTACATAATAATATATTTTTAAACGCATGCCCTAAAGTTAGTTAGAAACTTCAGAATGCCACCTGCTACGATTCTTACGTATTCCTTTTGCCTCGTCCACGTTCATACGGAAAAGATAATTGTAGCAATAAAATTTGATCTTACTTAGAAACGACTGTATTTAGTAATTAAATAAATTGTTGTGTCTTGGGTTTTCGGAGACTCGGAGAATAAGGAACTCAGTACTCACTATTTAGGTTGTAGTGTCAATATAGACAAAGAAATGGGTACTTAAATAGTTGTAACCGCGCATACGGCTTATTGGACTGGCTTCTTATACAAAATCAGTGGTTTTGTATATTCTAAGTGGGATATACGTTCGAGAGACGCGTGACGTAATCTCTTTATGTTTATACAATAAATATTTGTCCCAAAATCAAATCCTAACTTATGTTATAAATTAATATGAAAGTGAGTTTGTTTGTAAGTATAAATTTTGGTGAATTAATGAAAAAGGAAGGTATTATCCTTTCTTTTCTCGAATAACACACTGAACAGATATCAACATGTCTAATAATAGGTCTTTACCTATGAAATTGCCGTTTTGTTTGAAAAAATTTAAACGAATTTTTTTCATGTATTTTTTATTTGTATTAATCGAAGTAATCACCCATGCAATCAATGCATCTTTGCCAACGCAGTGGCAGTTTATTGATGCCCTTCTTAAAGAAATCAGCTGGTCGGGAGGCAACCAATTCTTCAAAGGCATTTTGTACTGCCTCTCGGGTATTGAATTTTTTTCCCGCCAAGAAGTTATCCAAATTCTGGAAAAAGTAGTAGTCTGTAGGCGCAAGGTCTGGTGAGTAGGGCGGATGACGGAGAGCTTCCAACCCCAGTTCTTGCAACTTGGAGACCGTCTGCTGTGCAGTATGAGGTCGCGCGTTGTCGTGCAGGAGCAGCGGAGACGAGCGATTGACCAGTGCTGGTTGGAGATGTGCCAGCTTCTCCATAATTGTGTTCAGTTCTTCACAGTACACATCTGCAGTAATGCTCACCCCGTTTGGTAAGAAGCTGTGATGAATCACACCGGCACTAGACCACCAAACAGTGACCATCACTTTTCTAGGGGTAAGTTTTCGTTTAGGGCATTGTTTAGGTGCTGAACCAGGATCCAACCAACTTGCTGAGCGCTTACGGTTATCGTACAGGATCCATTTTTCATTGCAGGTAACAATGCGGTTCAAAATTCCTTCATTTGTGTGTCTGTTGAGCAGTGCAAGGCACGTCTCGACGCGTACTTCGCGCTGGCGATCATTGAGTTCGTGGGGCATCCATTTGTCAAGCTTTTTTACCTTGCCAATTTGACGCAAATGGACCAATATTGTTTTGACGCTAACGTCGAAAGCTGCTGCTAACTCAGCCGTAGATTGTGTATCATCAGCTTCTTTAACAAAAATTATTTTGATTTGAAATGGCCAGTACTGCAGAACGGCAATTTCATTGGTAAAGACCTAATATATCCCGGGATCGTGCAATAGGATCATTTCTACCGACAATCATGTAGACCAAGCCGCGCCAAATAATGATTATTGTATAGGTTCAGACTTGAATAATTTACAGGTACATTGACGTGACTTCATCGTCATCATCATCATCTCAATCACCCACTACTGGGATGATAGACTTCCCGTTTTTTCCGCCACACTTCTTCTGTGTGTCCCTTATCCAAATGTTTCCCGCAATTTTGACGATATCGTTGACGCAACGAGCTTCAAGACGACCCTGGTTTCTTTGCCCTACCTTAGCCACCACTCAGTTAAAGCCTTCTTGACTTAACCTTTTTCCCATGAAATAAAATAGTTTTTATCCAAAACATTTCAAACCGCGTCTCTCATAGCCCTGTTTATGTCTCGGCATCACCTGCCGCGTTCGACACCCAGATACCTATCGGTAAAGAAGAACGTATTGTTTTTGCTTCGTATAGATTTCTGGATATATTTTTTTTGGATTTTATTCCGCTGTCGATTGGATTGGTTCCTATTCCTTTGTTTCGCTCTTTTTCCTATTCATGTTTTCTGCAGTATTGTTTACGTGCGACGAAATTTTGCTCTTTAGATCTTATTGTTTTATTTAGTCAAGAATTCATTTAGCTAACAATTATCCATAGACGTGGAGAGTCTATGTTTTAAACACAATTTCTTTTTATTGGGATATAGAGTCCATGTCTATTTCAAAGCTTTAATTTAACTGATTAACACACATACCTAATGATCGATGACAAAAAAAAATTGTCAAATACTATACAAATACAAAAGGGGGGATGTGTTTGATTTTTAACCGACTTCTAAAAAAAGAAGGAGGTTCTTAATTCTGATGTTTTTTTTTACGTTTGTTCGGGCTAACCGATTTGAAAAAATCTTTTTTTGTTGAAAAGGGTATACTTTTTAAATGGTCTCATAATTTTTTTATCGAAATCGGACAAGCGGTTTTTGAAAAATCAACAAAACTCATAAAAAAACTACATTGTCCACATTATGACTCATGAACATGTGAACTTACATGTGAACCACTAAAAAGTGAAAAACAAAAACTTTTTAACAAAAAAAAAAGTTTATTTTTTACTTTTTTGTGTTGTTTTTTTTTAAGTCGGTTTTATTTTATTTTTAAAGTTTTTATTTCATTATATTTTGACGGCAATAATGATAGCTTCATCATTAAATCTCTAACTTACTTGTAGAAACGACCCTTCATTCAAAGAAACTCATCTTTGCTCATACATCTTTTTAAAAAAGCTTTGCTGTTAATAATCAAGGATCTAATTCTATAACCCATAATGTGTCTTATTTGATCCATACACGGTATTTAAATCAAATTTTAGGCACTTGGATTTTACCCCATAAGCCTTATGTATTTGCTTTCAGCGGAAGATAATTCGATTTTGGCAAGGAAAAAAGTGCCATAAATTAACGGTAAAAGGTTTCAGATACCTTATGGGAAATGTTGAGGCAAGAATCATTTTTGGCGTATAATCTAATACTTATCCAATTGTATTTACAGTAAACTTCATTTGACAATCAACATTATTTCGTCATTTTCTACCCTTGTTCCACGTATAGGGTTGTCGCAACCAATTTACCAATTACAATATAGTTAGTAATAATATAATTATGTTTTGTGATGATTGTCTCTGCATCACCTCAGAGGTAGACTGGTAGAAAATGACCTCCACCTTTATTCGTTTTTATTACTAGTGCAATAATTTTGTGATAATTTTAATTGAAAAGAAAATATAATTATGTAGCACATTATAAAGTCTAATACAAAGAGCTCAAAGTCACCCAAAGGGCAATGGCACCCATGGGCTATGCTCGGAGTTTCCTTGCGTGATCGAATCAGAAATGAGGACATCCGCTTGAGAACCAAGGTTACCGACGTAGCCCGAAGAATCGCTAGACTTAAGTGGTAATGGGCAGGGCACATTGCTCGCAGAACGGATGGCCGATGGGGCCGAAAAGTTCTGGAATGGCGACCGCGAACCGGAAGACGACAAGACGTTGCGTTGGAAGGCCTCCCACTAGGTGGACCGATGACCTGGTCAAGGTTGCAGGAAACCGCTGGATGAGAGACGCACGGGACCGGTCAATGTGGCGACACCTGGGGGAGGCCTATGTCCAGCAGTGGACGTCTTTTGGCTGAAATGATGATGATGAATACAAAGAGCAACAAACCAAGCATGTATAAACAACCATAATTTACAGCGTTACATTTTAGGAAACCATAACAGCACCAAAAAGCTATACATTCCAAAACCGCAACACGAAATCGATGGAACGTAGTACCACACGTTACGGGGGCCATTACAGAAGGGCCACTGAATTTTCAAAATCCAAAGCTCGCGCTTAGTATCATTTAAGTGAAGTTAAGTGCTACTAACTAAGTTTTAAGTTATTTATACTAACACAAATGTTATTAGTAAATATATTTAGGTTAGGGTATTTGTCTATGGATATTTGTTCCCTGAAAATTTATGTATTCTATTCTATTATTAACTCTTTAGGCATCCTAATCAAGAATATCACCAAATCCTAACTCTTCTTGCAGATGCTAAAGAAGATTGCGAAAAGGCAGATGGAACAGTTGTATGATAAAAGAGTCCATCTGGAGATGGACACGGTATTATATTGTCCTTACAGCAGCTATTTCATACCAAATCCACGAAGGCTACTATGTCATCATTACAGTCCTGTACACCATCATCCTGCTGCCTTTATCCCAATTGAGTTAGAATCTGTGCAGGATGTCCTTTTCATCCATACAGTTTATCTTTTTGTCATCATCTCATCAGACACCTCTTTTCTTGGCAATCGAGTCCAAAAGCACTACTGAAAAAGTAGTGGAGTTTCCTTACCATCAGGAAATATTGACACAAGTGAAGACAGTATCATACGGCTTTGTGTCCCTCATTCTGCTCACCCGTATTTATGAACAAGGTCATAGTAGTTACTTGAGTAAATGTCATTATTTAAGATACGATTTTTCCTCTGTTGTTTATTAATTCCCTGATGTTAAAATTATCAAAGGTTAGAATTCTTAGGTTTGCTTTCATTGGCGGTTCTAACTTCGTTTAAATTCTTGCCCATTGCATGTAAATTTATTTTATTATTTATAACTAGTCCAAGTAATTACTTTGACTTGTTTATAAATACGGGTGTTAGCATCTAAAGTAACACAACACCTGTACTACCCAAAAGGTAAGGCAGAGATGTACCTTGTAATACACCCACATTTCAGTTGTTTGAAGTTCCATGTAATAGGCTGCGAGCCTAATGCCATCAACCGGTCACAAATTGACCCCAGATACCAATGAAAAATTCGTATAAACCCAATAACAATTTACCTGACCCGGAAATCCAGCCCAGGACGTCACTACACCAATGTGGCAGTCCAATATCTAAAGTCTTACTAGTTGATTTAGTTTGAACCTTCTCCTTTTCATGCATCATGGAACCCTATCGGCCGTCGAAAGCGCTTTCGAGACCTAATGGGCGCTTTTTCCACTTTACCTGCGTTATTTAGCGCGTCCACCCGGAAAACAGATATAAATGAGACACTTTGCGAAATGTTCTAGTTCAGGGTTTACAGGTTTTCACAGGTTCAGCAGTATTCTAACTGATAGACGGAATTGCGATATTTATTACCCTGGGTCAAGCGAATTTTAATTTTCTTTCTTTACGGGTTCTATTTTTAAAATCATTTAATTAACACTGCATCACACCTGTATAATTTTCCTGAAGGCTGAAAAAGAAATGTCCCATTATATTAAACTTACATTTCACCAGTTATGGTAAAGTCCCATGTTGTATGGGATGAGCCTATTTAATTTTTATTTTTTAGCCTATTGCCAGATTAACTTTTAGGTTTTGAATTCAAATTTTGGGTTTTTAGTGAGACTTTTCTAATGGAAAAACCCAATTGAACATGGCCCGACGTGGTAATGGAATCCAGGATCTCAATCTCAGCTACTTAGGGATTTTTGAGAAATCAGGTACACACTCCGGCACTGTTGCAAATTAATGGTCCTTTCCTACGTAGAAAAGTTCATAAGAAGTGTACGGTCCAAAAGAATCAAATTACAACTTCAAGTACTCATAACTTGTTCAAGTTACGCTCCAACTACGAGTATTCAAGTCCAACTTTACTTATTTACTTTTTACACAATTCTTGCTTTCAAGCACTTTCGAATCGTCAGAAGCTACTGTAGAATGTTGATTCTCATTGCTAGAACCAACAAGAAACTGAGACTTAGTCTCTGCTATGAGTAACTAAGTATTTACTCTGAAGAAAAGCCAGTTTAATGTTGATATTTGGTACTAAACCAACAGTCTTGGCATCAAAGTTTAAAATTTTATTATAAGTCTTGGAATTGAAGCTAAAGGGTCTTCGTCTTCATCGTTTGTAATTCTATAATATTTGAAAAAATATTAATATTATGGTGGTGATCACTTGGTTTTAGCGTACAGTTTAATCTATTTTTGTTCTCAGTAACCTGACCTGTTTTTAGTAGCAAGTTTAATTAGGTACGTAGTCTACATAAAGTTCCAACGTAACATAACATCACACATGTATTTCCCAAAGGGTCAGGCAATGGTGTATCTGATAGTAATACTTATTCTTCAGTCGGCCCCTCATTACTGAGGATCGTGGTCACTGGACCCCTTCAAGCGGACCATCTGCCTCCATCTACTCCGGTCCAAAGTTGCCATCACCACCTGCTGAAATTTGCTTGAGGAAATAGCTTCTTTTACTTGGTCGGACCATCGTGTTGGTGACCGGCCTCGCGATCGCTTACCTTCGTTATTGCCAACAATGACCAGCTTTTCAAGGCTGCTATCTCCTCTTCGCATTATGTGGCCGAAATAGGACAAAATACGCTGTAGGCAAATTGTTAATTGGCAAAAGTTATATTTGAGTCTCTTGTTATATGAAGGAGCCTATTGATATGAACTGGGCACAAATTCAAACGCTGGCTGAGAAACTCCTGATGGAAGGAACCAAGAACAATAAAGGTATGGTGGTTGCGGGCGACACGAAGCCGCAGCAGTCGACGTGTCGCGGCGACACTACTGGTTTCTACGTATTTCTATGAAATTCCCTCCGTAGTGAGCGACATGAAGCTAGCGACGCTTCGTCGAGCGGCAGACGCACGTGTCGTCCGACCGCACATCAGTAGTGCCCATAGATAACAGAAACAACAGGAGATAATTATGTCCTCTAGCCGAAAATGTATCGGAACCTGTGTCTTCAGTTTAAACCAACTGGATGCCATCTGCAGTTGCCGTCTGCAGTCGGGTTCGAAATCATGACTGCAGCGACATGACGCGACAACGTGTCGTGACGTCATGAAGCGACGACATGTCGTCTGCTGCTGCTGCGTGCAGTCGGCTACCAACTTGTACCTATAATTAGGTTTCAAGTACAGACAATGTGGTGTATTTCATTTGTGTGGTGTATTATTGTAATCGAATAAGTTATTTGTATTTCTTAATGTAAGCAACGTGGTAGGCCCAAACAATAATAATACAATGTATAGGTACCTATCCAGAAAATATTGACTGAATAATAACGCCTTTCGCCATGTGAGAATTCAATTTGTTACGAATTTAGATGAGAAAGACCGTTTTTTGTACACGCAAATTGAAAATATGAATATTCTTCTTTGAAACGAAGGATAAATTGAAATATTAATATGAATGGTTTCTTTTGGTGCAAATAAAATTGAAAAAGCATCTTGTGTATCGCATTAACACCATCTAAATGGATTTCAGATACGTAATTTAAATATATAAAAGTCTTTTACGTAGGTATGTTTTTGATAGAATGATGACGATTGATATACGGTCGGTTAGAGGAGCTCGTGGCTAGATATTATCAGCCGCTCTGATCGATGATCCGAGCGGCTCATACTCATATTTTTCTTTTTAAAAACTATTTGAATAGCATTGTCTTGCACACTCATACTGAAAACCGTTCATCTGGGATAGCGAGCACATATTTTTAAGTGTTAACTCTTTTTTCTCAAAAATGGTATGTAATGTTGCCATAACATCTCTAAAAAGTATCCAGAAAGTGAACTTTACCGGAGACTTATTCACAACTGTCCAGTAAGAAGCGAGATTTTAAATTTGGAATCTCCTACTGTCCAGTAAGTAAGTATGTAATTTACTTACTGGACACTAGGTCATCCTCTTTAGATCTGCTTAGAAAAAAAAAACATAGTACCAGACACAGATTAGAGTTTAGCCATTATAACATGGTTATAGAAGGGAGGTTCCAAATATAATATCTATCTCTCTTTTTGGTATGACATTTATAGTGTGGGATTTTATGATTGTATTTAGTAATTTCAGTTTATTAGAAAGTTTTTTCTAAAGTTGTTTCCTAAACTGCCTCGTTGGTCTAGTGGTCGCAAGCTCGACTGCAGAGCGTGAAGTCCTGGGTTCGATTCCCGGGTCGGCCAAAAAGTGCTATTGTGTTTTTCACATATGAATGTAACCTTCAATATTAATTAAACGAATTTGTTGTTAAACTTTCTTTAATTTTTGAGAAAAGCATTATACAAACCTCAACCAGTAAGAAAGCCATCCTGGCCTCGTATATAACCAGACCTCACCTGCGGTTCGGTCCGGTTAACTCATACTTGGCCAGGAAGGCTTACTTACTGGATTCTGCAGTAATGTACTATTACACCGAGCACAGAAAGAACTCATTTACAGATGTAAATCTTCACTTAAAATATTTCTCATACTAGGTGTTGCCAGCGACTTCGCCCCCTACAACTCGAAAATTATCCGACAATCCAGGTTATGAACTATCTGTGTACCAAACGTTGTTGTTGTTTTATCCAAATCCGTTCAGTAGTTTTGCGTGAAAGATTAACAAACATCCATTCATCCATCCATCCATCCATACATATATACTTACACACTTTCACGTTTTTAATATTAGTAGGATATCCTAACACACTGCATAGTCTCGATTGAAATTCATCAGGAAGCCCCTTAATCACCCCCTCACAAGACCACACTTTTAGTGTCAGCCACAACGACCAGCTGCCTCAGCCATTGTTCGAATGCAACTGACGCTTGTGGTTCATATAGAATCAGAATCCAATTTCCATTGACGTACTAACAACGGCCGTATTTGTGGTGGAGCAAATATCTACGAATTTGACGGAAGCAAAGCTAAGAGGATTTTGGGATTGGGATGTGACCGAAAATGCTTGAGGGGATGGCTGTTTTGATTGTTGAATTAGAGTATTGGAAAAGAAAATGATACTTATAAGAGGCTGTCTAACAGGCCTTTTTTTGGCGTAGGATGAAAAATCATCAGATAACGCCTCCCGCTCTTGGGCAGAGCGAAAGGGAGTATCAGACTTCCACTGACTAAAAACCACCCATGTTCCTTCTTAGCCCTTTATGTCGAGGCCGCGGTATCTTTGTGACCAACCCGCATCCCCGACGGGTGCCAAACAGGCCTCGAGTCTACCGAACCGGAGAGGAGAAAAGAGAAGAGAAGATTTGTTGTAAACTACCAAAAGAATTTCTTCTTTTACATAAGCACTGTTCCGTCCTGGGACGGTCGCACCTCTGTATTGTGGAGTATAATACCCTCGGACGGACGAGTGTGCAGTATATCCTGTTAGCTTTTATAGTGGAAACGGATAAGCAGAAAGAAGGAGAGACATCCAGCATCTGTTCTCAATTGCGCATAGCGGAGATGAGAGCGGCGGTGTGTGGCTAGCTATCAGCAGTATATAGTGGTCCCAGTGGCCCATTTCAGCGGTCATTGAAATGGGCGTCATTAAAACGTGTAGCGTAACGGACAAGTCTACTCTGCTCCTTACTAGCGAGTACGCACCTCTCTACAGTCTAAGCATCTTCCACGTCCTAAGCATCTCCTTTTCTCTCAGGTTCGCACGTCTCCGCTTTGGTTGAGATCGCGCATTACGCGCAGTTACTGTTGTGTCCAGATTACTCCAGAAGATGATTACGTTTCTTTGTCTATCGCAAGTATTTTTTAATGTTTGTGACTTTAAGATTTAATACGACATACACGATACTCCGATACGTAAAATACGAAGAGCAATCAACGGTAGAACCAAGAGCAAAATAAGTTTTAAGGATTTTGTTAGTTTCCTCTGTTTCTGCCTATATTTATTAAAGGAATAAACCCTATTGCTGAAATCCGTAGAGCAAATGCCGCTACTCATTCCGAGAAAGAATAAAAAACAATTTATCACAAAAGCAGCTAACACTAAAAACTTGAAATTATATTTCAATAAAACATTTGACTTCTATAATAAAACCTTATATTTACGGTACCTACATTTAAACTCAACCAGCGAACGATGGTTATCGCCTGAACAATATAGAATAAAAAAGCACAAAAATACGCTTTCTATAAAAGAACGTACTTGAATTTTCTTTGTGTATCTGAAATTGTGGAGTGAGACTGAAAATTGGATTTTTGAATATTTTATTCAGATACCCGATTGTTTTCAGCAACATGATTGCTTTCGTTCACGTGTTTGAGTTTGGTTTAAGACTTCTAGTTTAATAAAGTTAGGTTCATAGGCTGACTTAAGTAGGTTAAATTAAGGTCTATGGTAAATAATAATTGACCCTAAGACAAAGGTGTAAAAAAAATGCTGTAAAATATACGTTCTGAGTGAAAACAAGTAACTATTAAAAGGTTTCGAATGTAATAATTAAGAAAAATATTGATAAATGGACGTGCAATTTATTTCTTTAAAATCTCTGAAACGCACATCCTAAAACGTTAAAAGAATACATAATTATTTTAAGTAAAGAAGCCTCAAAAATACGTTTGTATTGATCATGTGTAGCCATATAGGAAAAAGGGAAATTTGCTGAGGCGTTCCTTAAAATGGAAGGTGGGAACTAAAAGGATTATTACCCATGAAAGGAGTAAACCTTTTAGGAATTTCTGAGAATTCCCCAATCAGAGATTAACAAATAAATATAACATTATTTTTTTCTATACCAGTTTTTCCAGACATTAAATTAACTCAAAAATAAGATCCACTTCACTTCATTCCTTCTTCTATTTATTTCTTATTTAACCACTCGTGTGTATAATAATATAATATAAAAGTGTAGCATAATATAAAAGTGTCAAACCAAAGTTTAAAGGCGTTGCGAGCCATGAGGCGCACAGACTAAAAAAGAAACTACACTCCCACCCTTTATGCATCCAAGTTTATAATAAAAAATCTTAATATTGCGACGGAGACGTTTATTTACTCGACTCCTTGCTACATAATGAGAATTTAGCAGCAAAGGAACAGGAGACCAGCGGCCGTTCTTCATGGTTAATGACGAAATATTGCCACGGCTTATTTTGTTGGTCTAGTAGCGGCACGCGACGCTGTCTGGAAAATAGACTTTTGGGAAATAAATTATTTATGGGACGCTAATGGATTACTGCGCTGCTTGCAATTTTGTAAAGGAGTATCTTTTATAAAATATTTTTTATTGTATTTATGCCGTTGATCAGTTAAAATTTCAAGACACATTAAATAACAGAATAATATGCATTACTTTATTTAACAAAACGTTTTCCAACTACACAATTAATAACTGTTTCCTATAAAGTACATCCCAACAAAAACATTCTGTAAAAAACTAGCCAAGTCTCGATGGAGCTGTTTGTTTATCTCTAAAAAGTAATGAAATCTAGACAAAGTCGTGCCAAGTCTAAGGTTCCTTATTGCGATTTCTTTATTATTATAGTTATTGTTGTGTGTCTTGGCCGTTGAACATTCTTTATACGTTAGTGGGTACAAGTCAATTTAGTTTATACGTAATGTTATATCTGTTGTAACTACCTATGATTGTTAAGCGAGATAATAACCCATACTGGTAGGTATTGGTAATTGGACGCCAAGAAGAAAAATGACCGAACTAAACGAAACGAACAACGGCCAAGTCACACAACATTAACTATAATAATAAAGAAATCGCAATAAGGAACCTTAGACTTGGCACGACTTTGTCTAGATTTCATTACTTTTTAGAGATAAACAAACAGCTCCATCGAGACTTGGCTAGTTTTTTACAGAATGTTTTTGTTGGAATTTCACTTCTTTTTGTAGAAAGAAACGTGGGCATATTGATTTATTTTATTTAGATTTTCTTATTTAAAACAATTTTTTTTTGTAGTTTTTTTTTTCGATTTTCCTACTTTTTATAGTTTTCCCTTTATGTGGCCATTAAACCCTAACTCTGTACCAAATTTCAGCTCTCTGAGTTTATGGGAAGTACTAGTTCTATTTTGATGATCATGAGTGAGTGAGTGAGTGAGTTTCATAAATGCGAAACTTTGCTTTCGCTTAACTTCGGAACTAAATGACCTACAGACTTGAAACTTTTTATTTTAAGTGTGATTGTATAGCTTACTGGATGACGAAAATTTCAGCGTTCTGGTCTTATCCAGAGGTTCTCAAATAGGGGCCTGAAAATGCGGCGAAATGGTTCCAGTAAAGGATGGTACGGCAGTGTTTGCTTCGCGCTCGACTCGGCGGGGGCACTGCCGTGCCCCCAGATTTTACTGCAATGTTGTAAAGTTGTGATGCGGAGGATTGCGGAAAATGTGGTAAGGGAAGTTTTGAGCATGAATGTGGCTGGGCGTAAGGGAATAACAAGACCAAATAAACTACGGACAGACAGTCTGAAAGACGATATAGCACAAAAAAAAGAATCATCAAAATTGGTTCATAAACGACGAAGTTTTTCGCGAACACACATAAAAAAACGAACGAAAAATGTTCCTAAATTATAAAAAATTATCATAAAATAAAAAGTACTGGGCCAAACCATGCTAAATTTTTATGGGACCAAATGGCAACTATTTCGCATCAAACTAAAAAAAAAACACGTAAATCGGATCATAAATCGCAGCGTAATCGGCGTACGTACATAGAAAAAAAAAACATACCAATCGAATTGAGAACCTCCTCCTTTTTGGAAAGTCCGTTAAAAACAATGTGTCGGATGAGATGACGAGCAGGTATTAGGGAAGTATGGATAAGAAGACATGCTGCGCTGACCACAAATTTGGTATAACGGCAAGAGGATGACGATGTTGTAATCTGACTAGATCTCAAACAAACAAAAAAAAAACGTGTGGCACTCGGAGACTGCCGCGGTAAAGCTATTGCATATAATTTTTTATCAATTATTTAATTTGACAACCTCAGTTGACAACCTTGTTATTTTCCGTAACCATAGCAACCTGCAGGCAATCATCATATTTTCGTTACGGAATTTCTGGATTCGCTCTCCACGCTCAAGGCCCGCGATAGAAGCTATGCAATAGCTTAAAAAAAGCTACATCAACCAAACAAACAGACACACAGTCAAACCTCAAAACACACATACAACTCCGTCACGTAGACGTCACGTACATAATGCGCCCCAAGACTGTACGCAGAATAAATGGCACGGAATAAAGTCCGCGATATCCACCACGTACAAGATTATCATACGTAAATATTGTAATCGGAATGAATGAGATGTGTTATGACTTAGAGTAACGATTCTGTGCTTTGAGGTTATAAAGTGGAAGTGAGTATGGAATAAAGGTAAAGTTGAGTGGTTTTGATTGTGAATGTACTTTAGGGACGCTAAGGTTGCAAACGGAACATCATTATTTCAGCCGAATGACGTCCTCTGCTGGCCATAGGCGTCTCCAGGTGTCGCCACATTGACCTGTCCCGTGCTTCTCGAATCCAGTGGATGAAGGTTGCGGGGACAGCCTTCACCAGGTCACCCTGCAACCTTCACCAGATCACTTTTTATTTATGCTAAATGTACTTGCCCATGACCTCGATCATGACTGATGCAAAGCGATGGATAAGGTATATGATATAACGAGCGTGTCCAGAAGATACCTGTTCACTCTTACTGTGAAGAGACGGGTTAAGGAAACACATCAGAAAGTTCCACACGTGCCTGTGCGCATAATAAACGTGAAGAATAAGCGCTGAGTACTTACGACTCGACGGGATTAAGTGTGGACGATACCACTTATCTATACTTCTATACTAATATTATAAAGAGGTAAAGTTTGTGTGTTTGTATATTTGTTAAATTGTAAGGGGTAATCTCGGGATCTACTGAACCGATTTAAAAAATTCTATAACCAATAGAAAGCCACATTATTTCTGAGTGTCATGGGCTACTTTTTATCCCTGTATTCCCATGGGAACGGGATCTACGCGAGTGAAACCGCGGGACGTCAGCTAGTATTAAATAAACTAACGCCTTTTTCTAATAGAGGTAGGCAAAACTACAGATAAGTCACCTCAGCTACAATCCTTTCTTACTTTTTCCGCTTCATCTACGTTTGTACATCACCTGAACTTCTTGAAATAAAATTGGAGTTGAATCTAAAAATTGAATGTAACCCGTCGGGGCTGTGGGTTGTTCGAAAGAGATACCGTGGCCTCAACACAAAGGACTAAGAAAGAACATGGGTGGTTTTTAATCAATAGAAGTCTGACACTCCCTACCGCTCTGGGCGGGAGGAGTCATGTGATGATATCCCACCATCAAATAATAATCTCCTTTTAAAACCCTTCATTTTGATACCCTACTCGATGGTATTGGGTTTTTTTTTTTGAACTCCGCGATTTGGCCCCCAAAATCAGCAATTTTTATATGTTTTTTAATTTTAATGTAGCCTATAACACTCGCGCCATCAAAACGAATCTAACGACGTATATTTTATACAAATCGGTTCATCCGTTTATGAGTTATGAGGGAACAAAGAAACGGACATACATACATAATATACATACTTACATACATACATACATACACGTCAAACACATAACCCTCCTTTTGGGCTTCGCCGCAGTCGGGTAAAAAAGGTTTTCAATTATTTCATGCAATCAGTGTGTTGGTTATACTGACAGCCGAATGACATCCTAAAACGGGACGCGATTTAAAACAATTACCGATTTTGGGGAAAAGAGAAAAAGTTAAAAAGTTCGCAATTAATTCTGTCAAGCATTTCAGCTAGACAATTAACTTTGTTTAATTAATTCACAGATTAATTTGTTGAAAAGGAAAAATGCATCAGTCGCTTCCTCATTTGAGGAAAGTTATTAAAGAATATTGAAGATGGCTAATAGAACTTCTAAATGCTTATTCAACTAATTTTATAAACAATTTTATCAGACATTTGTATTTTTTAAGTAAATTCTGTTCAAATATTTCCGGGTCGGGTCAAATGTTGTTGGGATATGTCATTAGGAAAATCTCAGTGGCAGTCACGGATTCTGGATTCGTTCCCGGATAATACCAAAAGGCTCGCACCATTACCTGGGAATTAAACATAACTGGAGAAATATGGGTGTACCTACCTACTATTAACTAACTAACTCTGTCTAACTTTTGGGGATTAGTTTAGTTTATTTATTAATAAATAAACAAATGTTAGCTATTTAAATACATTTATAAATAGTTTTAAGATATTTACAGTATTTTTTATAAATTAGAGAATTGTTTTGTATAAATAAGTTATTTTATTGAGTTGAAATGCTAAAATGGCGCCAACGGTTATTGGAATGACAGTTAACTATATTGCAGTCTGTAGTACAGACGGTTATAAAAGATCTAAGGCGCCATTTTAGCGGGACATTCTAGTCTGAACTTCGAAAGTGAGAAGAACTCTAAAATACCTGTGTAAGTACTGTGAATTTCATAATAAACTTGTAATGTTATGCTGTAGCTATTTATTCTGTACCTACTTAGTTTGATGTGTTTGATGTGCTGTAGCTATTTATTCTGTACTTATTTTGATGTGTGCTCAGTCTGACCCCTTTGAATTAAAACATGATTGTCTGTTCAAATAGAAGTTTATTATTTATTTCCCTTCTGTTCTGGCTAATCTTACACAAATTACATGTCAAATTGAATAAAAAAAAGAGTACAAATCATTATCCGCTTCAACTACCATAAAACACAAATTAATCATACATTAAAGAAAAATAATAATAATAAAATTAACAATGTCATAATAATATTAGAGAATACAAAGATGACTGACTTGATGGTTGACTTGAATAATAAAATAAGTAGGTAGGTATCTAAAACCATTCCTTTAGGTCATAATTATAATGCCTGGACGGATAGCGGCAAGATGTTATGTTACGTAACACACATAATATTACCTTTATGTTTATGTAAAACCTTGGAACATTAATGTGTCGATATTCCTGCGCCATTACAAATCATCCAAGCGCATCGTGCTGTGTTGGCGCTGCCGCTGCGGCTGCAGAGAACCTCAAGTGGTATAAATAAATTAGTGCCTTGTGAGGTAACAATACTAGATTTGCCCACAACGCTCACGAACGTGTGAAACTAGAAACGTGGGTGCCATCCAGACTCCTTTGACAAAATACAGGTGGTATGTTCATGTTATTTCTAGGAAGAATCTAAAAATAAACCAACCCCAGGTTTCTATCATATTTATGTATAATTTACACACATATTATGTGTCGATCCGAAATAGAGACATACGAAAATAGTTTGCATCTTGTTCAAAAGCAAAATATTCGCAAAAGCTAAAAAGCCGAAACAGCTGTCTGAAGTGTGTTACCCCCACTCATTGGCGAGCGGTCTACCGAAGCACTAAGACTTTGGTGAGCTAATGTATCCTTACCAAATGCATTTGTTTCTCCAGCTGGAAATCTGCCACCTGGATGTGATTTGCCATGGCTGACCTGGAAGTCAATAAATAGACTCATGACCCATATTAGTCACAGCAAGGTAAACCTGCTACGGTATTTGGAGATTCAAGATTCTCTATTTGCATGAAATATGGTACAATAATATGGTCTTAAAAATAAAAGGTTTCACATAATTATTTCGCTTAATAAATTCAGCATGCAAATTAAAATTAAATTAATGACTGTTACACCACACACCGGTTACCGATTTACATGTCTTCTAAATATCATTTTAACACTGCTAAAGTTAACTCTGACATCAGAACAAAATACTGTTCCTGAGTTACTTACTAAGTTCGAGTTTCCCCTCACACCGTGTGAGAAATCAAGCGTAAAAACGTATATCACTACCGACCCCATAAACGTAATGGCGTAACTATATATTCGAACCCCAATCCCCGAAAAAAAACGTCCGTTGAAAAGCTCCCAATTAATTTTGTCAAAGCACATTTTTCTAATCAAATGTCTGTCGTGTAGGAAAATTAAGTCCGTGTCCAATTTGATCGCCCCTAGAGGGTTGTTGGGCAAAATTTACCTACGAAAGTAGGCCGTTATCCGATTTAGGTACTGAATTAATTTGTATGTAAAATTGTATTAAACCTATGTCTATCGCGGTGAATAAGGATTAAGGACTGACAACTGACGTCTTTGTTTACCTTTTAGGCAGTCGTGTAAAAAAATCGTGAGTAGATATTGTTCCTTAGCATGTTTTATCTTTGGACTGAAAAATAAAGTCACATTATTTTCTACATCTGCCTTATTGGTCTACTAATCACAAGCGCTACAGACTGTTGAGCTGAGGTTCTAGATTCGATTTCCAGGTCAGTTTGTTATTGGACCGGAGGACACGGTGGAGCACACTGTGGAGGTGTGCCCTGCTTGGGCAGAGCCCCGCCGTGTTCTTGAGCGGCGGTCGGCGGCGGCGACCTCTCGCGTCCGGCCCTGGTGCAAGCCATGATCTGGGGCGAAGAGGAATGGGATGCCGTCGCCTCCTTCTGCGAAGCAGTGATGCTAGCGAAGGAGGTGGCGGAACGTGAGAGGGATAGAACCTCTAGAGCGTCCCAGCCGCCGCGGGAGATGCGCCGGGCGTCGGGGCACGTGATGGCTTCCAGACACCGTAGACGCGCCCCCCCCGCTCTTGGGCAGAGGGGGTGAATTTTTTGCTAAATAAAATAGTATCAGAAATAAAAGAAAAACCATGAATTTTGATACAAAATTAAAAGTTGCACTCTTTGATTAGGTAATTCACTTCCTGTCGATTTTTTGATCTTGTTGTGGTGGATATTTAGAATAATAAGTACGTCTATGTTCTGTTTATAGCTCGTGGACATCATGCACTTAAATTATAAGAGGGAAATGATGTGTACTTTTCAAGTGGGTACATTTATTAGTAATAGGTACTTAAGATAATGTCAGTTACTGTTGTATGTCCTTACGACAATGTCAGCTGTTCATTTTTCCGAACAAAATTTCACATCAAATGTTAAAATTTATACCCTTCCTTTTATTTATGATACTATGTCATTTAGCAAAAAATAATCCTTACAATGTCACCTTTCGATCGGTATGATAAAACTACATTGTAATTTTTCCCGGTTCAACCATGTGATTATTTAAAAATCTATGAATGCAGTTTAAATTGTTTCTTAAATTAAAATAATGTCTTCTTTCAGTAAAATGTTATATCTACAATATTCCAGGTACTTTCCCTCCATGTGGCATAGCCGTGAAACGCCCTGTATAAGGACTGACAATCTGACTTCTTTGATTATGACCTCTGTGTGTTTAGGGTTATATGAGTAACTAACTCACTTTGAATTATTTAAATCAACATTTAAGATAAGATAGCTAGAATTTTCTCGGTTATGTGTTTAGACTTCAGACTTTTGTTATTTTGGTATCATAAATCAAAATAGTTTCGTTACTCGCACTTGTAACGGTATCTTCCATGAAATGTTTATTATTCTTCCCTCATCCATTGTTATACTCAAACAAACCCGTATAATCTTCAATAGCAACAGCGGCAAAATCTCCCAATAAAAGATCATTCGAAACACCAAATATTATCTCAGAACCGTTCAAATAAAAGTCAAATTAAAAAGGGAGCAAACGTATTCGTTTCATTGCGAACGAAATCACTCAAAACGGTGGGCAACATTTTGTAAACCCCTCTCGTCCTCTGGGATTTGAATCGGTTTCTATGTTCCGATATATACATTTTATCTGTTGGTTTACGACTTAGGGAAATATCGTGGAATGGTGGTATTTCTCTGGGGAGTAATTCGGGGTATGTAAGTCATGATACTAAGTGATGTAGGCGTTTTTACGAAAGGTTTTTCGGGTTGAGATTGCGAGTTTGTTTTAAGTGTTTGGTAATAGTGTACCTCGTTGGTCGAGTGTTCGCTAGCACGTATTTTGTAAGAAGAAGGTTTTACCAACAGGAGTTTGTCATTAGAAGGTGTGGAGTCTTGAATCGTAGGCAGTCGCTCCATATAAAATACAGGTATCAGCGGAATCCAATTAGAATGGAAGCCAACCTCAATATGGTCCGGCAAAGGCTAGGCAGATGATTTTAGTTAATAGTCACTTAAGACCAGTGCTACATCCAAAACCTCAGTGTTATACCTCAAAATCCGATATAACACAATCTAATCCAGTCAAATTTCGGAATTCGTACCTGAATAGCTTTACAAAATGGGCCTTTGACTAAAGTCTAGGCACACCATAATCGTGTTAAGGGCACTCCATACAGCCAGACTCAAAACGCCGTCACTCACGTAGCACAATCGCCTCAAACATTTCGGTCCCCGCCCTTAATTCGAGGCTTTTGTCTGCCAAACAAAGGCCTTGACAATTAAACCATACCGAGGTGTGATAATGAGACGTTTCCCGTTTACGTTGTACTTACAATAATTTGTATTATCGGTATGTTGTAGATATATACGCGCGGTAAGTGCCTAATGAGTGTGGTAGTGCCTTTAGAGGGTCCATTACTTTGGATTGTCAGTGTAAACTGTTTATGTAATGTTAATTACATTGTGTATATATAACGTTATGTAATGTAAATAATTCTAATTGTAATGTAATGTAAATTACATGACGAAAACATAATAATATGCAAATGTTAGTGTTAGCATAAGTAGGTAACTGGGTCTTCTGCCTGAGTGACTTAATTTAATCATATCACGAATTCAGGATTTTCTTGTGGGAAAGTACTAACGGTAAACGACATTAGTTATAGTCGTCGAGTAGGTAAAATCAGGGTAACTTTATTGCTTCGGAACTTCGCTACCAAAATAATTAGTTCGTGTAAACGAATTAACAGTTTCTGTCTTTTACAGTTGTATTTTACGGCACCAATAAATAAACGTAAAATAAAAAAAAAAACATAACCAATTATTTTATCGAATCGATAATAAGATATCGAATGACATACGATTAAAATGGCAAAGGACGAATGCCGAAAAAATACCGCTATAAACATTTTAATATTGATGTTAAAAAGCAGTTCGTAATTAATATCATTGGTATTATGATATGGGCTTTACGCCTCATTATTGAACCGTTAATATGGTGACAGCTCTGTGGTTTTGATAAAGGGAATATAGTATCTATATCTATAAAATAAAAAGAAAAAAAAATACCGATCGAATTGAGAACCTCCTCCTTTTTGGGAAGTCGGTTAATGACAAGTCCTGACTGACTGACTGACTGACTCATCAACGCCCAGCCCAAACCCTTGGACCTAGAAAGCTAAATCTTTGCACAGAGGTTCCTTTTATAATGTAGACAAGGAATAAGGAAGGATTTTCCGAAATTCAATTCCTAAGGGAGTTAAATAGGGGATGAAAGTTTGTATGGAAAATCGTAATTTTCACGCGGGCGAAGCCGCTGGCAAAAGCTAGTTGTATATAAAAACGTTTTAATAAACGCGAGTCATGATTACTGGTTCTTCTGGCCTTGAGAAAACTCGGTATGAAATGGGTGGTCAACCATCCACAGACCAACGTAGGGAAGTACAGCTTAAACTGAAGATTGATTCAAGCTCGAGTTGTTCGAGTTTCTCACCGCGCCAGCTTCATCTAATACATTTTTTTTTTCATTATGAAGCACTCGTTAATAAACGGTTACTCATACAATTACAATCTAGACCTTGAGGCTAATAAGTAATTTAAAATTAACTTAATTTGCTAAAGCTTACAAAATTAAGAATGTGTCCATTGGCACTTTTCTTATAGTCTCTATTAAGTTGAAAGACACTTTGTTTTCGTGTTCTTTAAACGTAGCGAAGCACTCACTGCACTGCACTGTATTACAATAACTTTACTAAACTAACTCAAATGGTTTAGTTCTTTTTAGTCTTCTCACTATGTCCGTGGTGTCAAGTAGCTGGATAGCCTCGACGTTCACATGATGAAGAAGCCTCTGCTCGTGTGCTTCGGCGTGTTTTTTTATAACTTCAGTTACAAGATCCACACCAAGGTCTCGGTGGATGTCATCATTTCTGACGTACCAGGGAGCATTTACTAAAAAAAGTAAATCTAATACATGAAAAAATAATCATTTAAACAATCGGTGCAACATGAAAAAAATCTCCTCCTTTTACAAAAGTCGGTTAAACACCACAATACATGCAAACAATTGGCCAAAAAGATTCACCTCCACTTTGTTTCCCCTTTCCCTAACTTTATCATAATTATCTAACTTAAGTCACGTGATTCTGAAAACACAGGCATACAGCGATATTTAACTGTTTTACAGTTTGGCAGAAGTAATATACTATGTAACACGAAATGTAACCATGAATAAACGATTTTTCATTTTAATTTTCATATAATATAGCATGGTGCTCTCGATAACTTCCCCTTTGATCACCACTGTTTTACAATTTAGAACTCTATCAACTTGAATTTAAGGTTGCTAATTGAGTGCTCGAGTGGTTTTCCAACTATATTGTACAATATGCAAGATATCAATGGTTCAGCAAAAGTTAGGAGACACAGTTTATGTATGCTTTTGTTTGTGTGTTTTGAAATGGTTGTGTTGCGTTTCCTGTATCGATATTTATGTTGGATTTGTTTAAATTTGTTTAATTTTGATTTTGTTGACGTAATCCAATGTAATTAAATGGTTTAAAAAATCAGATAAAGACGGTTTTGCAAGCAAAAATACTACATTTATTGCAAAACAAACAGCTGTGAAAATTACCAAAGTAGACATTTATAACGTCAAGAATTTTAGATATCCATCGCCCACCATCGTTCCATCGTCGACCTCATCTCTGCCCTTAGGGCAAGATTGAGGTCAAGAGTAAGCCCATTTTATAAAAAAGCACATATTAAATAAAAAATTCTAACACACGTTAGGAAGATAAAAACAAAATTGTTCAGTTTTAGGTTAATCGTACTTTAGCGATCGAATACGCAGTTCCCATGACAGTAGGATACGTGAAATACTTTAAACAAATTTAAACAATTTATGAACTTTCGTTCCTGTAAATTTCAGCATTCAATTGCGGCTATAACGAAAGTTATAGCAAAAAACAGAATATGTTAGCAATAGGGGATCGGACTGGGTCAAAATAATATGATTCTGTTTAGTCCGTAAGTTAGATTATCGAAAAATATTGAATACGTATTTTTTGTTTTAACAAATCAATAAAAAATTACGAAGACAAAACGTGTCAAAAATCTTGGAGTGGGGCTTGAAACGTCACTTGTGTCGTCAAAATGTACTATCATATGACGTCACACGAGTTTTCGAAGCAGTGTATCGTCTTAATTTTAAGTTTACGTGAAAAAAGAAAATATACGTGTCCAAAAATGTATGGAAATCTATCTGACGGACTAATTAGTTTTTTTTTGTCCGATCCCCTATTCTACACCATACATACGTTCGACTTCGTAAATGAATGGGATCGTAAATGGAAGTTTTGTTTAAAAAAAAAACCGGCCAAGTGCGAGTCGGACTCGCGCACCGAGGGTTCCGTAAAAAAAATATATTATGTGATGTAACTAAAAATTTATGGTTTTCGTAATTATTCCTTTATCTATGCTATAAGACGTTGCTTCGTACCAAATTTCAAGATTCTGAGTTCACGGGAAGTACCCTGTAGGTTTTGATTCCCTTGCGAGTGTCGAAAATTTGCGGCATAAACGGGAGTATCTTGATGTAACTAAAAATTTATGGTTTTCGTAATTATTCCTTTATCTATGCTATAAGACGTTGCTTCGTACCAAATTTCAAGATTCTGAGTTCACGGGAAGTACCCTGTAGGTTTTGATTCCCTTGCGAGTGTCGAAAATTTGCGGCATAAACGGGAGTATCTTTTGATCGCGTTGACTTAGAAGTTTGATTTTTTCACAGCTCCAAGAGACCATAGACTTGAGTATTTGATATGAATTTCAGCTTGATACCTCCACGCGTTCCTGAGAAAAAAGGTCTTGACAGACAGACAGACGGACAACAAAGTGATCCTATAAGGGTTCCGTTTTTTCCTTTTGAGGTACGGAACCCTAAAAAGACGTTGCTAATGAGAACACATTCCTTTTATTTTGTCTTATTTAATACTAAGCTTTTCGCGATTGCTAGCGATGTGAAATATTCCTCCTCGAAATTAGATCGATAACTTTCAATATTATCCTTTTCGAGGCACGACGCCACTTCATCGTATGTTTTATACACCGACTCCATTTTGTCCATCCGTAACTGTAATTCGAAGAATTGCGTACTTGTTAAAGTACGATTGTTTGAGTTAGTATCGTGTTGTGTTATGATAACAAACTCGTGGAATCGTTGAACCTGCTCCCTCAACTCCCGACTTGTCGATCTTAATTGGTTCGTAGTGTAGTTTTGATACGCCATAACGTGACGTTGATGTCTCTTATACCTGAAAATAGAATTAAATAGTATTTTTAAGCTGGCACCATAACAAATAGGATACCTACCTATTTACATAACCGCCTCAAGTAGGTACAGGAGTACCTTGTTCAGGCACACCACTTGCTCTAGTAAAACGTATAATAATTCGGTATCGATATTTTATCTGCAGATAACGTTTCTCGGGATTTATCGATGAGCTGCTGCGTTGTACGACGTGTGTGTAATGTTGTGTGAACAAGACATGAATTCAAGAAAATCTAATTATGAATTATTTCTGAATTAACGTGAATATACACGAGTTATTTGAATAGTCCCATATAAGATTATAGCTCTATGTAGGTAGATATCTATCCATAACTTGTATACAAATGTAACAGGTACTTATTAAAGATAACAATAATTAGATTGAACACTTTATTCATGTACCTATAAAGAAAATGTCACTAATACAAGCTTCATGAAACACCGAAATGCTACAGGATTGTTCGGGT
Source organism: Diarsia mendica (assembly GCA_949316265.1). Taxonomy (NCBI): domain Eukaryota; kingdom Metazoa; phylum Arthropoda; class Insecta; order Lepidoptera; family Noctuidae; genus Diarsia; species Diarsia mendica. The sequence continues at coordinate 2,651,102 of OX438888.1, read as the reverse complement.
AGTCTCAAATGATAAACGAATTTATATAAATGTGATCAAACAAAAAGAACAAATTAATGTCTTTTTCCTTGTTGTAAAGTCAATGCAGATTTTCTACAAACAATATTGATAACTACAAGTAAGTACCTAGGTACTTCAGATAATGGCTATTACACAGCACACTCTTAACAAAACATGAAGTCATTGAAAAATATAGGTACACCTAGTACCTGTATGTCGGATCTTTGATGAGTATGCACTTAAATTTAAACACAAGCGCCTTTGTTTGGCGTTGTGCGGAGTCTGGATGTAGGTGTCGGATACGGACCTCAGTCCCATGGATCGCCAGTGATCGTTCGGGCATGGTCGCGACACATACTATCTAGGAACTGCACTGTGTTTCCTTTTAAGTTCAGAGTATTAGTTAGTACAGTAGTGTTAGTAATTGACTGTACAATAGCTGTGTACAATTTAAAGGAGTTATTTCTCTCATTTACCCGTATCCCTTTCTGTGCCCACAACTATTTGACACTTAGTCATTTAGTACTTCCTGACTAGCGTCCTATGTACCTGGATGCGACATCAGAAGTGGGATAAGAGCGGGTTGAGAAATCTCCTGAAAGTGAAAACTATGTGTATAGACAATTGCGTGAACTGTTCGATAAACAGAGCTGCAACATAGTTGCTTTGGTAGCTATTCGCGCACGAAACTACTGGCCGAACCGTTGTTTTGATTCGTTGGGTTCGATTCCCTTAGACAGATGTGCACGATGCACAGTTCTGTGATGATGATGGTCTTGATAGCACGAGGTGACTATCCACCGTCATGATATGTGAAACAGAGTGTTTGAGTGAGAACGAGTAAAGGTGTTATATCCGGTGAGTCCTTACCATTTTGTAAGCGAGTGAAGAGAGTTGTTTTGAAAAGACCTCTTGCTACTCCACTTGGTTGTTGTGTACTTGTGTGATCATGTTTTATTGTGATCATCTTGTTAGCCCGTTGGGTTATCGCGGTCGCGAGCGCGTCTGCTGGACGATCCTGGGATCGGTTCCCAGGTTGGGCGTTGTGTACTGTTGGGTGCATTTCTGCCTGACCCTTGCTGTTGCAGGCGTGATGTGATAATGCAACTTACTGCAACGAATGTTGAAACTAATGTACAGTCGCCCACAAAAGTGCATGGATACCTTAGGGCCTATTTTTCTGTGAAGGTAGAAATCAAATTTACGAAAATAATTAATAGATGGCGTTTGGTTTCAGCACAACTGTGATATTAAACTCTTCAATCCCCAGTGTCACTTGTAGGTGGCATAAGTTTTATTTCTGTATCTACCTCACAGCAATTTTATTTGTAATTCCTACTTAAATAATAATAAGAAATTAAACCTTTAAAGTTTTTACTTTCCGCAATGACAATATCCGGATTACCCGGTGTCACCTGTAGGTGAAATAAAAAGGAGGTAGATTTTTATAACTAAGTCTTAACTAAATGTAAACTATTCTGTTGAGATATTGAAAAAAATGAACTTTGACTTGGGAATAGGTTAGGTAAGTAAGAAGTTAGGAAACACGTATTAGGTTGGATTAAGTGAGAAGTTAAATGATAAAAAAAATACGAAAGAAACCATAAGGAATGTTTTCATTAAGCTAATAAGTGCGCATAGCATTCAAAAATACAATATTCGAGTTAGTAGTCAGTTAGCAACAGGGATGAACGGAGACAAACAAAAAGACACACAAATTTTAGAGGTTTATTTCTTACAGTTTATTATTCAAAAACAGACATTTATTATCGTTCAACATTATTATATTATATAAAACTTCTTATTGAGGCCATAGCTTAAGTATTCGTTTCCAAAATCGGAAAGAGGATTGAAGCTTTTGTAACCTCAACAAAGACAAACAGGAGACCGGATTATTTTATCACAAAAGTGAAAAGTTAAATTAAATGAATTAAATAGGTAGGATAACAGCTATACAATTGCACAAAAACATACGACAAGGTTCTAATGTAAAAAAAAAAATTTGTTTGACTTTTTTTAGTTATTAAAAATACGTAAGTCATGTAATAGGTTATAATAACCCGGTCTCCAGTTAATATAAATAATAAGTACTAAAGTTATGTAATATTATTTTTAAGTATTATGAAATATAAATCCTGGATCGGCAACACTTATCTATCCCCACACGTTCACTGCAATATGACCAGCATATTGGACACACATAACCACTTGTTTATCACGTAATATTTCTACACCACAAACATAAGCGTCCGTGTTCACTGGACTTAAAAGTTTTTTCATCTGTGAAGATGAAAAAACATTACTTAAATCAAAGTTAACATGATCCAAAGCGAACTGTAATCTTGTCCATTAATGGTTTTCTGTGGGCCAGGGTTTCACAACATGCCTCCTATAATGCAGCTCTTCACTTATAAGAGCACGACGGGCATTGTTAAAGCAGCATATGATAGTCGGTCATCGGCAGGAATCCATTTTCTTCATACTCTCATAACACGATTTGACGCTGTAATGTGTTTATGAGCCGTGGTCTACTAGTTCTTTGATGGTGTTGCAAAGAACCCTCGTCTTCAAATCGTCGTACCAATAGAACAACTGTTTATCTCTGCAACAATAATTATAACAGAAATATATAATACGCAATAATGATTATTTATTAAGTAGTATAGTCGTAACTAAAACATTTTTTTTTTCTTATAAAAATTTTGAAATCTAAACTACTTACGTTAACAATAAGATAAGTCGACAAGTTTCGAGTGTCGATAAGTTTTTGCCTTGATTTTGCAAACCAGTTATTTGAGCTCTTGTAACGAAAACAATATTACAACGCGTACTCATTTTGATGAAATAAGTTAATTCACCTAAATTAAAATAAAACTGAGCTAAACACACTCGAATGAGGTAATCGAAACAAACTTAGCGAACAATCAATTGAGCTTAGTCATAACTCATCTAAATCTTCAATCTAATTATTTCTACTACCTACAAAATTTATGAATTCATATTCGACCTACCCTCAAGTTTGAAAACTAAAACATAGATAATTAAAATCAGATAGTTATGAAATGATAATAATATTCAATTTAAACAAACTTATTAGGTAGTTAGGAATAAATTTATATAATAGAAATAATTGATTATAAATTATTTGAATGTTTAAACAGAAAAAAGAAACTACATGAACATTTTATACAGCGTGAGCGCCCTCTAGTTAGTGTAGCATCAACAATTTATTCAATGTTGCTAATCGAGTACTTATTTACGCCAGGTGGCGTCATTTCTTGCTTTACACGATATTTTTTCTGAACTTCCCATGCATTATTGTAGGCGATGGTACAACTGCGATCTATCAGTTGAGCTCGTGGTCGCAGGGGCGGCTGCGGAGTGTGGGGTTCTGGGATCGATTTCCGAGTCGGAATGTGAATTTGAATTTGTGATTGATGTGCTAAAATGATTAATTTGTGTTTACACGGTTTATGTTTGGTTCATGTATCCCAACTGAAAGATATTTTAACCACGACTACCGAGTTGTAAATGTAAACAGAAACATACTTGAACTGAAATTGAGAATCTCGAAGGTTCTTAAGGTAGCGGAACGCTGTATTGATGGTTTTAGTAAAAGATGGGTGTGCTAAACACCTCTGTGTGCCCCTTTGGGCATTGTGACCGTTAAGTTTAGTTTTACTTGCTTTTCCGATAAAAGCGAAAAACGTACCAATGGAGATACGACGTCAGTGCGAGACGTAGAGAGTAGGTGTCGATGTTTTCCGAATGATTGAAATTAAAGTGTTTCGGATATGAAAAATCAGAGGATACTAATAAACTTGAAAGTCGTCATTTGCGTAGCCTGTTCCCAACTGTGTGGGGTTGGTATCCGGTCGGTGCGGCCGGTGCGGCTGAGAGCCGGTTTTGTGCCTGTGGCGGCAGCTTGTCTGGCCACTGTAGCCCGCTTGGTGCTGGGTGATGTGGTACCACTGGTACCCCTTGGGGGAATGGGTTGTCAGACTGTCGAGCCACTGACTGCCGGTGACGGCTGTCGGGGGTCTGTTGGAGCCAGTCGGGACTGGCGGCTTAGCGTGCTTTTCGTGGCGCGGAGAGCTTGGTGGGTGATGGATGGTCGCCCATCTATGGACCGATCTGGGCGGGCGGCATAGCCATGATATTCCACCCGTGTGGCTGTGATTGTTTAACCATGAACTCCTCCTCGGTTAAATTCAATGAATTCAAACGTAATGCTAGCTAAACATGAGATAAGGTTAACAACGGTTACAGTAGAGCAACGAGTATCCAACTGTTTGGAGCTTGAAACTAGCAGTAGCATAATAATTATGGCGTACCTACTGGTGTACCTACAGGATGGATGTAACGAGTTGAGCTCCGAAGAGCAAACCGTGTATCGCTCTAATAAGATTGTGATTTAGTCTTCATACTATATCACGGCAAATCCTATCCATCCATCCAACTAAAACACTACTCAGATGTGAAGTGTTGACTGATGAAACATCTAGTTTAGTTTAGTGCTTTGGGCAGAAAGCCTTATTGTGACTTGTAAAATTCACAGAACAGATTTAATTGTGAGCATAATATCACTAAATGTAAAGTCATTAATGTCATAGTGTGATACAATTTAATGATTGGTCATGAACACAACCAATGTTCATTGTTTCTTAAGACTAAATTGAGAACTTGAATCTCAATCTTAACAAAGCTTTACAAAGCTTGATTATTGAAGCGGTTTCATTAAAGTCTGTAATGTAGAGACCGATTACTCTTAGCTTTCCTAACACAGGATAAGCAACATGAGTGCCGAATCATAAAAATTCGGGACTGTGTAACGCGATCACCGAATTTAAGAGAGCCATTGTTAGTGCTTCATGCTGAATCGCACTTGACTTCGTCATTGTTTACGTCGAAGACGCCGAGTTGCTGTCGGCATCGATAGAGCAAGGTTTAGACCTAAACATTTTTATCAACGTACTCACTAGTCATCAATTTCCGAAGGCACGGTTGGCGCAGTGGTTGAGCGATTGAGTGCTGTGCTGCGTGTCGCGGGTTCGATCCCCGCAGGGAGCAAATATTTTTATGGCCTACAGATAGTTGTTCTGGAACTGGGTATTTGAGTGCCTGGGTTTGAATGTTTGTGGACGCACCCACGATACAGGGGGGACTCCTGGTGTGGGGCGACGCTTAAAAAGAAACGAAAAGAAATATATTCGGTTTACCAAATAAAATGATCTTGGATTATTTCACACTAGTGAATCGGTAACGAACTAACAATGTCTTGATTGATGAAGTGATGATACTCAAGTGACATCAATGCAAGGCTGTATTATTGTTGACATTAGTGTGGTAGACACTAAAGTAGAAACTGTAAGTCACTATAGAAAACATAACACACAAAATAAGCTCTGTATGATAACAACAGGATTGTTAGAAGTTACCAGCTAAGATGGCTTAGTTGGTTTTCAATTGGTGATTTTGTTTTGATAAATAATTAAAGGCAATAATCAAATGAAATCTTCTTCTTAGCGTGTCGATGGCGGTCTGAATTATGTTGGCCTGGTCGAACTGAGCTACTTATTTGGCGCTTTTGTAGTGTGCATCAGTTCCTGCTGTGAACAAACAATAGGACATGCAGGATACAATATTAAGTGCCACTTTTGTGGAACAGCAACTTAATTGAACTCTATGGTAGAGTAATTATTCAGGTTTTCCTTGCTGCGACCAGCCTGGGGCCGGAGTCTATTTAAAGGCTTCCAGGTGGTAGACTAACAGACGGTGAAACGAATGGGTTAGGCAAGGAGCTAGTTAGCTACCTTTCCGCAACTTTAATCTTTAGACTATTCACCAGTGAGTGGGGTGAATGACACTCCTCAGAAAACTGTTTTGTGCCTTTGCGATACAAGGGTGTTTAAGTGTAAACTTGTAAAGGGTGTCGTGTGACTGAAAACATTTCGGCTCTTTCGCGAGAGCTTGCCACTGTACTGTGAGCTACTGGCAGCGCTATTCCTGCCAGTGGGTACATCATCTGTACCGAGGCCGGTTTAGAGCAACCAGTAGTTCGCAAGACAGGCGGCGAAGCACACAACTTTGAAGATATTAGTCGCCGTAAGAGACTAGTCGCCGTAAGAGACTAGTCGCCGAAAGATACACGCCATAAGAGACAAGCAAGTTCGCATCTTCTGCTTGATGTTAATTATGCAGTACTGTTTTTACTATTTTATTATTACAGTTACTGACAGTCAATGATCTGTCCAGAGAAACTTAAAGATACTTTGAAAGTAACTGTGCGGGATAGACACTCCACCCCAGACAATGTTAAGTCTGGGTCCAGCCTCTTGTTTCGAAGGGGAATAATGCAAGATTGTGTTTGCTATGGCTGGGTTAGAGTGAATTAGCAATGAAATATGTGGCTTATTCACTAAGAACATTATTAACAAAGCGGACCTCAATCTCCTCAACGTAAAGCTGGTGGCTTGGGAGGTGAGGACAAGGTCGATTGCATAGAAGAACCGGGACGTGTACGAAAATAAAACCGAAGTTAAATCATTGTTACATTTTATGTTAGCGAGGTTCTAAGTGTGATGTTATGAGCTAAAAGATCTACGGTTAAATCTAAACGTCTTATTGGTGCGTTCAGAATAGAGTTAAAAGAACGCTGGAAAGTCAAGTACCTTTAACGTAAAACTGAGTCAAATGTTTTGATAATGTTTCAATTTAATCTAGTAATGGTGAGTGTGTATGGTCATAAGGATGACTATACGATTGTAATCACTGGGATGATTACGGGGCCTGGTCACTGGGATGACTATGGTCGGTAGTGGTCACTGGGATGACTACTGTGTAGCCACAGGGATGGTTACGAGGCCTGGTCACTGGGATGACTATGGTCGGTAGTGGTCACTGGGATGACTACTGTGTAGCCACAGGGATGGTTACGAGGCCTGGTCACTGGGATGACTATGGTCGGTAGTGGTCACTGGGATGACTACTGTGTAGCCACGGGGATGGTTACGAGGCCTGGTCACGGGATGACTTGGTCGGTAGTGGTCACCGTGAGGTCTACCGCGTAGCCCCCGCAAGGATGGTTACGAAGCCTAGTCAGTATAATGACTATGGTTGGTAGAGATCATTGGGATAACTACTGAGGTAGCCACAGGGATGGTTATGGGACCTGGTCACTCGAATGACAATGGTCGTGATGGTTACAGGGATAACTATCAAAAGCCACAAAGATGGCTGTAAGAGCAACCACCTTTCCTTGAATTCGATTTTAGAGACTGATTTCTGAGAAATTGAGATAATTTGAGTTTTATTGGTTCTAGTTAAAGGGTACTTGCACTTTGTTGGGCTGACTATTCTAAGTCGTAATGTTTATAATGTTTGAACGAAAAAGACTGTAAACAAATTATGTGATTTTGAGATTGACGTCTCATGATAATGAGATAATCTAGTTAGAGTGATAATATTGTAACAAGAGAAGTTTGAGAGTTCCTCTTGGTTAAGTCAGAATGACCGAACGGTGTCCTGAGAACCTGAGATGGAATCTCTGGTATTGCAGGTTTACACACGAGGACGTGTGTCATGCAGGATGGCCGTGTCGGATCTTTGATGAGTATGCACTTAAATTTAAACACAAGCGCCTTTGTTTGGCGTTGTGCGGAGTCTGGATGTAGGTGTCGGATACGGACCTCAGTCCCATGGATCGCCAGTGATCGTTCGGGCATGGTCGCGACACATACTATCTAGGAACTGCACTGTGTTTCCTTTTAAGTTCAGAGTATTAGTTAGTACATAGTGTTACTATTTGACTGTACAATAGCTGTGTACAATTTAAAGGAGTTATTTCTCTCATTTACCCGTATCCCTTTCTGTGCCCACAACTATTTGACACTTAGTCATTTAGTACTTCCTGACTAGCGTCCTATGTACCTGGATGCGACATATATACCTACGTATCACTATCACTTCGTCATCAATATAAATAAAAAGAGAAGTCCTGACTGACTGACTGACTCATCAACGCCCAGCCCAATTTGCGCAGGGGTTCCCTTTAGAATGTAGACAAGGAATAAGGAAAGATTTTTCGAAATTCAACCCCTAAGGTGAGTTAAATAGGGGATGAAAGTTTGTATAGAAAATCGTCATTTTCACGCGGGCGAAGCCGCTGGCAAAAGCTAGTCATCATCATCATCACTACATAGTATAAAACAAAGTCGCTTTCTCTGTCCCTATGTCCCTTTGTATGCTTAAATCTTTTTGCACCCGTGCAAAGCCGGGGCGGGTCACTAGTCACCATAGTATAAAACAAAGTCGCTTTCCGCTGTCTGCCCTCTATGTATGTTTAGATCTTTAAAACTTCGCAACGGATTTTGATGCGGGTTTTTTTAATAGATAGAGTGATTCAAGAGGAAGGTTTATTTGTAGCACATTCCACCCGTGCGAGGCGGGGGCGGGTCACTAGTAAGTAGAATATTACTAACACAATATTATAGAAGTGCGAAAATCTTAACCGGTCATTAAAAACTACTAACCTTTATTATTTATCCCAATTGAGATACTTTGAAGACTCTCTTGATGAAGTATTTCCTACAAAATCTTCGACGATCCTAATTAATAAGTATTATAAAGCACCGGTACACCGCATAATTATTATAATAATATGTAGCAAGCAAATGTCGTCCGGTCACGTCGCCACCACTTCATTAAACCGAATGAAATGCAGTCTGTCCGAATAATATTACTGGGACCGAACGATCAAAGACAATACACCACAGATAAAATCACTCTGAGAATGTACGACAAAAGCATGGAACTAATAGTTACTAAAAACAAGTGAAATTCTTGCATGGATTAAAAATGGTTTTGATTTTGGTTGAGACAGAATCAGAGTTAAGAAATCTGTCATTTTGTAATAAGATGATAATTTATTTTACTATATTTTTTATTAATACCTATTATGTATGAAGTCCTACCTCATAATAAAATTATACTAATTTTTAACCGACTTCCCAAAAAGAAGGAGGTTCTCAATTCGATTGGTATAAGTATTTTTTTTTATGTACTCCGGTTACGCTGAAATTTATGATCCGATTTACGTGATTCTTCTTTAGTTTGATGCGCAATAGTTGCCAATTGGGTCAATTTTTTTTTAACATAATTTGGCCCAGTTTTTTTTTCATTTTTAGGGTTCCGTACCTACCTTTTTTTTTTTGGTGGGTGGAAAATCATCGAATAACCCCCCCCGCTCTTGGGCAGAGCGAAGGGGAGTGTCAGACTTCTACTGACTAAAAACCAACCCATGTTCCCTCTTCCTCGCCCTTGTGTCGGAGCCGCGGTAACTTTTCGATATCCGCAGCCCCGACGGGCGTCGGCCCTTGCGGGCCCCTCCTTCCGTACCTGCCTCAAAACGTAAAAACGGAACCCTTATTTTGGTTTCATTTATTTTAAAGAACTGATCTATGTAGTTGCACAATTATACTTCTATACTAATATTATAAAGAGGTAAAGTTTGTGTGTTTGTATATTTGTTAAATTGTAAGGGGTAATCTCGGGATCTACTGAACCGATTTTAAAAATTCTTTTACCAATAGAAAGCCACATTATTGCTGAGTGTCATAAGCTATATAAAAAACCGAAAAATAAAAAGGCTTTTACGTGGTAGTCCGTTTTGCAAAGTGAATCGGAGAAAAAAGCAAAGCAGCGGCGGGCGCGGGATGGTTTCGGGTTTAATTCGGTTCGCGTTCGTCCCCGCTTCGGGAGAAAGGGGCGTAGCCTTTTACATCTGATCTGAGAGGTAGGTACCCGCGCGGCCCAGTCGCGTGGTCGGCTCCCTAAGCAGCGGACGTCCCCGAAATTGAATTTTTCGAAACGTAATTAGCTTACTTTCGACTAATTATGCCCAACGAAGTGGGCACGGGTCAGCTAGTTCATTATAACTTTGTAGATTCATATAGCAGCAATATGATTTTTGGACAGTACGTTATAATGTGTCGAGTTCCTAGAAAGTAACATAATTATGAGTCTCTTATTTGTGTTTTTAGAAACCTGGTAAAGTAGATTTTATGATAAACAGCTGGCAATTCAGAGATGCGTGCAAATTGCAATGAACATTCAAAGATTTCTACAAACGGGGCCCAGACAATGTCACTCTTTCCGCAACATGATGACGGTAAGGTCATAAATGTACTTAATTAACATAAAGTTCGAAAAAGCGTATGTCAGTCGTTGAAGTATAATCTAGTTTGGATAGTCTGGAGCTACCAATACCTTAGAACGAGATACAGTGAATTGATGTCCCATTCATTTTTTAAAATCAACAGAAACTTGATCGTTATTAATTCACTCTATAAGCACAACATAATGCCGTGGACATTTTGTTACTAATGAAATATTATAGAGGTACATCACAGAAACAATAAAATTACATAGTGTTCCGTGTAGAGTAAGATGTAAGCAGTGGCGTGCAGTGGTCCGCCACGGTGGGTAGGCCACGAAATATTGACAGCAAAAAAAAAATTGTCACATTTATAACATTTGAAAATAAGCCTGTAAAAGTTATACCTAAATACAATTCAAAAACTCACCACATTATTCAAGGTTCAACTCATGATTTTTTTATCGATGCAAACAGAAGAAAGATTCGGCCACCTCAAAAAAACTCATCCAAGTGAGTGGGTGATAGGTAGTTACAAAAGTACAAAACACGTCACTTGCAAGATAATATCCGAAGCGGCCTTCACACATCTACCTTTAGATATTAGATACCTACAACTTGCACGTTATCATTACCTAAACGATAATTGAGAAAACTTATTACCTTTAAGTGCCTTTAACATCTAGCAAACACACATTATTAGCACAAACTTCACAAGTAAATTACCTACCATTGTTATTATTTGTTATGGGAATAAACAAATAATACACAACAAAACTAATATTTACACTACTGTTATTATTGTTAACTAATAACTGACACTATCTGTACGTTTTTGGTTTCAAAACAAATCGCGCTCAGCTTGACACAACAATGAAAAAATAATGGCTTCCATAGACGTAAAATATAATTTCTAATTTGCCGATAGAAAAATACTACCAAATAAAATTGCATCATTTTCATATCGAGTTTGTTCACAACAGCGGTCAACAAAATTTTGCAGGATTATAGGTACGAAATCAATCAATGAAATGTGTTGTCAGTGCTGCACTCTATCTGTGGACGGAAGAGCGAAGACCGCAAACGCGCGAAATTCAAATTTCCTTACATTTTTGCAATTTGCAGGCCAGTGCTAGGTTGTATGTTGATTAATAAAATATGATTCGCGGCTGTAAGACGTATGTAGTCAGTATTCAAGCTAGCACTGGCCTGCAAATTGCAAAAAACGTTAAAAAAAAAACAAATTTGAACTTCGCGCCGGAGTTCGCGGGCTGAAGATGGCACGCATGACGCATCCAATCGTAGCCTTGTGTTGTTGCAGCCAATCACAGGCCAGCTACACTCGCAGGAGCTGGCATGCATGTGTGCGGTTCATATACACGAAAATATGCACCGATCATTCACTGATGTGACGCTGTGTGCGTAAAATTATGAATGGGTTTTAGGCTAATCGAATGCTAGCCTAAGCAAGCCTGTAAATATAAGATTCGTACGCGAAAAATTGCTCTAAGTATTTTAACAGGAGTTTGAACTTTTTTATTATTATTTTGTACATGGTGTTATTTTATTACAATATGGTTAATTAGTTATAAGAAATGCTCAGTTGGTAAGGTAGGCTAAGCCTAAGAGCCTTAATAGAGCGCACGCCACTGGATGTAAGGTTGTTGTGTATTAACAGAAAAAAAAAACTTAATAGAGAAAGCTAGCGAAGTGTCTAGAGATTTTACTTCGTGAATAGGTTTTTGCTCTCTGTCTTAGGAGGTACGTTGGCCTATTCTATTGTGTACACACACACATACATACATAAAATGGATTCTGGTGTATACTCGTTAACGACGTAAATATAGACTGAGAGATTTATTTTATACACTTAATTCACTCATTTATAAAACATTTTAAACCCTCAAAAGTAAATCATCCAGGGGTTGTCAAAACAAATCCTGCTGTATCCACATTCATTTTTCATAGTCAAGACAGGGAAGAATTTTTTTATTGGCTGTAACGCATGTTGGGAGGCCCTGATACATCTATTAATTTCCCTTGAGGCAAACATGTCCTCCGTACAATGTTCTCGAATGGTGTTAAAAGAATTCCTTAGTATTTTTTGCTTCATAAAGAATGAGGGATGCTTTTTTGTTTTTTGCATGTGTCTGGTGAGGATTTGAAATTGTCGTATATGGATAATGGTGGTGAAGGATTTCATGCTTCATGTGTTACAGCCATGCTTAAATTTCATTAAGAATTCTTAATATAATATTGTGTATCTCGTTAAAAGTTCGATTACCTAGAGATGTTGTCTAGCTTTCTATGTCTCCGTCTGTACCAATATACAAAGCTATACTAGTCTATATCTAGTCATTAAATCGAGAAGACAGTTACCGTAGCCGAAATACCGCGACCCCAACTCACAAACTAAAGTTAAGGAAACCGATACTGATGAAATAGTTCGTCAGACCAAATTGACTGACTACGGCCAAATAATAGTTTAGTTAACTTTCTCTATTATTGTTCGAAACGGGATACTGTTTGGTGTTTGTGAAGTTATTGATACTGGACTAACAGAAATCGATAGTTTATTTAATAGTATCGATCGCGACCTTAACTACTGCCAAGGAATGTAACTTTGCGCCTGTAATCTTAGAAGGGTTTGGCAGAAGTGTAGATAATACCACACCTTCATTTGACTGGCCTGTTGGTCTAGTGGTTAGTGACCCTAACTGCTATGCCGGAGGTCGTGGGTTCGATTCCCACCCAGGACAAATGTTTGTGTGATGAGCACGATCATTTGTTCTGTGTCTGGGTGTAATTTATCTAAAATATGTATGTATTTAGAAATATATAAGTATGTTTATCAGTTGTCTAGTACCCATAACACAAGCTCTGCTTAGCTTGGGACTAGATGGCGTTGTGTGATAGTTGTGGAATATTATTATTATTATTATTATTATTTTGCCAGTTATAGTTTTTTTAAGTCCCATATAACAGGGAGCGAGCCTATTACTATCAACTTGCGTAAATCCAGATTCCACGGCTGCTACTGAGAAATTCCTTATGGAAAAACCCAATGACACTTTCCTCGTTCTGGGTATCTAATCCAAGAAAACCTGTGTTTTCATTCGCTTCTAAAAATATCCTGAAGATACCATTATTCAAAATCAAAAATCAAAATCAAAATTCATTTATTCAAACTAGGCTGATAATCAGCACTTTTCGAAGGTCAAAATTTACTTTACTTTACTACAGTGAAACTTGGTTAACTGGGACTTGGATAAGTGAGAAACCTCTATATCTGGAACTCATACTGGGGTCCCATGAGATGATGAGACAGATTTGGATATCTGTGACACATTTAACCAGGTTTCACTGTATTTACATTTTTATAAGACAGTCCCCCAAAAACGCCCACTTAGCGACACTTCCTAGTGTTTAGCTGGCAAGAAGAAGTGGCGGAACAAACTCCTGAGCACACATCTGTCTGTTAGGTTGGTTAGAAGAACCAGACTCGATACAATAGCAAGGTGTCAGTTAAATTTAAGATTTACTACAGACACAATCAGTAATAAACAAAAGTATATGACAATAAACATTAATACTGAAAATGGGATATTTACCATGTTTCATTTTTGATTCGAGTTCCTGACATTTTGGCGCTGTTACAAGAACCATGATCACGGATAAACTGAAGTCATTGCGGGTGGATGTTTTTGAGTAGACAAATTGGTCTACTCTCTTTCTTGTTAATATTTTGCGTTCGGTACCACTACCTACTATTGCCACTCACTACACGATTCTGTTTCCGACACACAAAACTCACTGTGTCCACTCGCGAACTTACTGCGGTTCTGCCTGGGATTAACAGCATATTTGACGGTTAGAAGACTTTGGGGTTACTTTTAAATAAATAAATAATAAATAAATAAATCATTTATTGAGGACCAAACATTTTCAACATTTTATGTACCCACCAAACTGCGCAGCAGTTTGTCGGCGGGATTAGCGCTCGTCTTAATACTTGTTTTTGGTTCACAAATATCACACAACAAAAAAAAAACTCATAAAAGTAAATACAAAACACGTATGTAGGTACGCAATATTAAATGTTGTCACGGCGCGAACCGCCGCAGCCGGCACTCACGAACCGGTAGGCTCCTTATATATATTGTAGTCTTTGTCTTTGTTTATTGGAGTTTTGCTTTTGATAGTGGGGACTCTGGGCACATAACTAGTGTGCTCAATGGAGAAGATAGTCCTGCATATAGGTGAGGGTTATGATGAAAACAGAAAATACGCTAACACAAAAACGGTATTGTGATGCTTGCATAGAAATTATTTTCAAATTCATCGAAAGCGTGGGTCTCCCGTGTATACAGTAATGGAGCTTCCTTCCTAAAAAGAATTAGAGGAAATTGATATTGACAAGATGTTACAGGAAATGGCTTGCTGTCAAATCAATTATTTTGAGGTGTAGAAGGAAAATTGGATGTAATTGCGTTTAGATTCCCAAGAGCCTGAAATGATACTGAATAATTATTTCGGAAGTTTTTTAAGCAACCGCAAGCCGCATGTAGACGACAATTTCAATAAGTTATGGTTAATTGTTACAACATTATATTTTTCCTAACAATGAGTTACGCCATCAAGGCCTGGCTATAAAGTGGGTAAGTTTCTGTTTAAATGTCATTACGTAATGAGGAACTAAGCCTGTTTTCCTAGGTTGGTCCAAGGATGGGTGGCTACCCGTTATAATTATTTAATTACCGAGTTTCGGCCGTACTTCGGAATGCACATTCACCCGGTTGATCCCGGTTGTCATTGGAGTCTCAAGGTGGGTGTCGTATTAGGTACCTAGTACTTAATGAGTTGTGGAGGTCAGATAGGCAGTCGTTTCATGTGAATTACTGGCAGTCAGCTGCATCCAGTGAGACTGGAAAGCCAATTCCAACATAGTTTCAAAGTCTAGGCCGATGATGATGTGAAATACGTGCTAGTGGCTTCGCCCGCTACAACTCGAAAATTATCCCACAGGAAGATAAAATCGCGATAAAAACTAACCTATGTGTTAATACAGGCTATAAAATATCTGTGTACCAAATTTTATCCAAATACGTTCAGTAGTACCTACTATGTTTTTCCATTTTTGTAATTTTTTTTAGTATTATTGTGTGTGTGCTTGATGTACTGACGTCAAATAAACATTTTTCTTTCTTTCTTTCTTTAGTTTTTGCGTGAAAGAGTAACAAACTTCCATCCATACATACATATATACAAACTTTCGCGTTTTATTTGTAGGATTATGTGTATTGAGTGTGTACACACCTTACCTTGCTCCACGGTGAAAAAGGTTTGTGTATTGTAATAATGTATTGTATTGAATTCCCATATAAACGTAACAAAACAAAATTTATTTTCTCAGCGATTCAATCCTCATTATAATCAATCATAATTCGTGGTCGTTAATCTCGCCACGACGTTGACTTATTGCAATAATTACTATCGTTGCTGTATCTATCGTTATGTTACTTTTCCATTAGTTTCTGTCACCTTGTTATTAGTCTATTGTCGTGGCTTTTATTTAGATAAGCCATTTTCTTGTATTTTTGTGATGTCTTTGCTTAGAATCTGTGAAGCGAAAATCCAAATTAGAGTATCTAGTAATGTATTTATATTGATAGGTAAAGTAATAATAATATAATCAACTGAAAGTATTGATGGCATTTTCTCATTTTTTCATTATGTACTAAGCTGCAAAGATTTGTATTCGTTTTAAACCGAATTACTCGCGTGGCGGGTATCAATGCAGCACTTAGTGCTTATCATGGTTACGTAGCATCAGTTCTCCGCTACGGCATCATTATATGGGGAAATTCCACTGATACTATTAATGCATTTCGAGCCCAAAAGAAATGTATTCGATCAATGACTAAAACCCAACCATTACAAAGCTGTGTCCCTATATTTAAAAAATTAAGAATACTACCACTCCCATCTTTATATATATTCGAACTCTGTATCTTTGTACGTAAAAACTTAGCGTTATTTCAAGTACGCAATGATGTTGTAATAAGGAAAAGTCGAGATATCCATAAATTATGTGTACCCCCACAAAGAATCAAACTAGTTTCGAACAATGTTTACTGTATGGCCATTCAAATTTTTAACAAATTACCTAATGTTTTTAAAAGTCTTGACATCACAACATTTAAAAATAAACTATTTAACTTTCAAATTCAAAAGTGTTACTACTCAACGAATGAGTTTTTAAATGAAAAATTTGATTCAAAATTTAAATTAGACGACGACTTGCCTCCTGATTAAATATAATTTCAACTCTAGGACATTGAATTGTAATCTTTAATATTTTGTTCATTTTATTTAATAATACTGACATTGTATTTAATAATTCTTGACATTGTAATTAATAATCCTTTTTTTTTTTTTTTTTTTTTTTGGTGGGTGGAAAATCATCGAATGACCCCCCCCGCTCTTGGGCAGAGCGAAGGGGAGTGTCAGACTTCTACTGACTAAAAACCGAACCCATGTTCCTTCTTTGCCCTTGCGCCGAGGCCACGTAATCTAGTACATAATACCGCGGCCCCGACGGGATACCGCGGCCCCGACGGGATACCGCGGCCCCGACGGGATACCGCGGCCCCGACGGGTAATTAATAATCCTGACATTGTAATTAATAATCCTGACATTGTAATTAATAATTCTTGACATTATAATTAATAATACTGACATTGTATTTAATAATTCTTGACATTGTAATTAGTAGTTCTTGACATTGTAATTAATAATCCTGACATTTAATCATTCTTGTCATTATAATTTGATAGTAGTTAACGAATTCCTTATTCTTGACAATTTATGGTTCATTGTATTAATTATATTGTATTGTTGGCTCAAAGTCACGACATCAGCCAGTAACCGTGCGGTTAGCGTCCGGTCGACGTGCGGCAACCGACAGAAGTTCATAAAACGAGGCGAGCGGCGGTGCAACGGTCACTTTTTGCTTGGACGGCGCTCGGAAAGGACTTGCTACCCGACTATTATCGTGTGCTTCGCTAATTTTGGTTTATGTTTTTGCTCGTGTACTGATTATTCCATTTGCTAGTGCTATTTCTATTTGATTATTGTTTAAAATGTTTGTCTTGATATTTTTGTAAAAGTGTAATTCAAAAGATATTAAACATTGTTTATTTTGTTCACGTATTTCACTTCTGATTCCTAATATCAGAAGTGGGATAAAGATTCTTTTCGCCCACAAGTTAAAAACTAGTTTTCAGGCTTTTAATTTTAGATAAAAGCGGGTAGTAGTTAGCAATGGATAGATCGAGTTGTTCGCGTTCAAAAACTAGTGCCTTGCGTTCTAAGCGATCTCGTAGCCACCATAAGTGGAGTGGAAGGTCACGTATAGCAAGTTTCGGGATCCGATCGCCGTTCCAAGCGCGAACGAGATCGTCGTCGTAGGAGCCGCGTGAGGACGCGAAGTCCTGTGTAACCGCTCTCGCGGTTGAGGCGACGCTCCGGACAGGATTGGTTTACTTTCGTTCCTGATACAAGTAAGATCGAACCATTTTAATATTTCGTTGGTTTAGTAGTCGTAAACGCGACTATGAGCATGAAGGTTCTGGGTTCGATTCCCGGGTCGGGCAAAGTGTTATTTTCTGGATTTGTGCCCTGTTGGTGACAATGGGCTCACCCCTATTACATGGTTAAGCTTATGTCTTAACATAACTGGCGAAATGTGGGTATACTGGGTACCTCTGCCTAACCCTTCGGGGATTGCAGGCGTGATGTTATGTGTGTGTTTATAAGGTCACTGGGGTGATTGGCAATGCCTCGGATGCATTGGTGGTTATTTACATGGTGGTGCTAATACGTCACTTAACGATTGGTTGACCAATAACAGCACGTGGACTCATTTTAAACACGAATTTCGGTCATTGTGTCCGCGTGAAGTCGATATGGTCACTGTGCTATAATGACGTTATGAATACAAGTATCTGTATGACCTACAGATAGTTTTTTTTTAAGTCGGGTACTTGTGTATGTTAGTTTAAATATTTGTGAAGGTACCCACGATACAGGAGAAATTCCTGGTGAGGGGCAACGTTGTGATTTGTGATATCTGATGCTCAAATAAAAGCCGCAATTATGAACAAAACAAAATACAGTCAAAAGTCTTGTTTTCCGTATATTTGAAACCAAAAAGTGCAGTTGTTGGCACATCAAACTCGAATAATCATGGTCTGCGTAAATGCAAACCCCTACGCACTAAGATCAGTTGACTTGTTTTCGTGTGAAGACGTAGGCCGTATAAAGGTGCACTGTAAAGTCTGATAAGTTTTGCTTTATTATAGAAGTTGCTTTATAATACACATGATAGGCTAAGAAAGATGACAATGAGTTACGTATCAGTTGATGTTTATAAGGATTTTGATGAAGTAAAGTTGTGGTTGCAAGCCAAGAGATTCTATCGGCTGTATTGTGTTAGACAGTACCAGTAATTATTGTGTAGTCGTAGTCTGATTAAAATTGAAGGTTTTTGAGGAAACTCGAGTAGACAGTGGGTGTGTTTCTTGTATGTTGTGCGTTTAGCTCTGGTTGAGGTCAGGGTCTGGAAAGACCGTAGTGTTAAGTCAAATAGTGATACACACGGGAGATAGACTTGTTTACTAGTCAGTTAGAGATCTGTGGTTTTACTCGATGATTTTTGTGAACCTGGCATTTTTTTTGACGCAATAATGTTTTTAAGATTGATTTAAACGACAATGTAAGGGTGGTTGATTGTTGTATTTTCGATAATTTCCAGTTTAGCCGCGTTTGATTTTATCAACGAGAGTAGGACCTAATGGATGTTTGGTCAGGTTCTGTCGTAGATGTTTGGTCAGGTTTTGTCTCTTTGCATAGTAACCATTACTTATGAACGTGTGGTTTGGTCAAGCGCGTGACCTCAGCTGCGTGTGTGAAAGTCTGTGTGAAAGTCTGTGTGATACGCTAACAATGTGCCTATGTCAACAGCCACTGAGGGGTATGCAAACTTGGAGCCTATGCCTACAGTGTGTGTGGAAGTCTGTGTGATATGCTAACAATGTGCCTATGTCAACAGCCACTGAGGGGTATGCAAACTTGGAGCCTATGCCTACAGTGTGTGTGGAAGTCTGTGATGTCAACAGCCACTGAGGGGTATGCAAACTTGGAGCCTATGCCTACAGTGTTGTGGAAGAAGTATGTGTGATATGCTAACAATGTGCTTATACTCGTACATCCCTATATGCCTATTGGTATTCTTGTCTGACAAGTTTTGTTTGGTGAATGTTTCTTTGAATTTGATTCTCGACTTGAATGTTCCTTAATGAATGAGATTACTCTCTTGTTGTACTACTCGGTTAGAGAGCCTTGGTGTTGAAGGTTTTACTCGATGATTTCAGCAGTTTTTGTTGCAATAGAATTTTTAAGGTTGGTGTGAACGACTATGGTATATGACTCAAGGTAGTTGAGTCAAAGTAGTGTTGTATTTTCGATAATTTCCAGTACATTTGATTTAATTAATGAGAGTCGAATTTGGTGCCACCCAATGGAACTAAAGTTTGGTCAGGACTGATCGAGCGGAACA
This sequence comes from Diarsia mendica, assembly GCA_949316265.1. Taxonomy (NCBI): domain Eukaryota; kingdom Metazoa; phylum Arthropoda; class Insecta; order Lepidoptera; family Noctuidae; genus Diarsia; species Diarsia mendica. The sequence goes on along the minus strand of OX438888.1, from coordinate 2,631,329 downwards.
AAATTCTGTTGTAAACTTGTTTGTTTTTGTTTGCAGAGTAACCATTACACAAGGATGGACGCAACGCAACGCTGCTTGGCCTTAGCAGTGGTTGCCAGGGCTTTGCCACAATGACGCCGTGAACGTGCACGTCACTGCAGGGTGCCAGCGCGCCTTCTGGCGTTGCTGAGCGCGTCGCTGCAAGGCGACTGCGCGCCTTCTGACGTTGCCGAGCGCCTCGCTGCAGGCCGAGCGCCTCGCTGCAGGCCGAGCGCCTCGCTGAAGGCCAGCGCCTCGCTGCAGGCCGAGCGCGTCGCTGCAGGCCGACTGCGCGCCCTACTGGCGTGTACAGCGCGTGGCTCCGGGCTGCCAGCGCGCTACTGTCGTGTTAAGCGCGTAGCTCCAGGCTGCCAGCGCGCTACTGACGTGTTAAGTGCGGCACTCCACGGTGCTAGCGCGCCCTACAGGCTAGAGATGGGCTTAAGCGTTAAAAAATAATAACACTGCTAAATGCTAATGCTAAAAATAATTAACACTTAAAATTAGCAGTTATTTTTAGCAACTGTTAAATTTAGTCACAGACAGATTTTTAACATAATTAATTCTCATTTCCTTCATATTTTTCACAGGCTTAGGACTGTTAACTTTTTCTGTTGGCGTATTTGTAATGAGAATCAATTTATTTACAACGATTTCTTTTTTTCATGTCTGTTATTTTTGTATTTGTAATTTTCTTCTAATCTTTTTTATCTTATCCCGCGTAAACCTTCGTAACGAAGATCAGTCTTTATTTAACTCTCTTTAAATGTAATATTTCCGAATTCAGCAGTTAGCACTTAGCGGTGAGTTAAATCAACCCGCTCGCTAGTTGCTAAATAACTGGTGTTGAAACCAATTCGAACTTAACAAAACGGAACTTGTCACTGTCAGTTGTGACTGCTAGATTTAACAGCTATATCAGAACTTATTTAACAGGTGTTGACACTAAAAAAAAAAATTTGCAGTGTTAATTTAGCAGCTTATTAATTTAAGACCCATCCCTACTACAGGCGCAGTTGTGTGCGGCACTCCACAGTGCCAGCGCGCCCCACAGGCGCAGTTGTGTGCGGCACTCCACAGTGCCAGCGCGCCCCACAGGCGCAGTTGTGTGCGGCACTCCACAGTGCCAGCGCGCCCCACAGGCGCAGTTGTGTGCGGCACTCCACAGTGCCAGCGCGCCCCACAGGCGCAGTTGTGTGCGGTACTCCACAGTGCCAGCGCGCCCCACAGGCGCAGTTGTGTGCGGCACTCCACAGTGCCAGCGTGCCCCACAGGCGCAGTTGTGTGCGGCACTCCACAGTGCCAGCGCGCCCCACAGGCGCAGTTGTGTGCGGCACTCCACAGTGCCAGCGCGCCCCACAGGCGCAGTTGTGTGCGGCACTCCACGGTGCCAGCGCGCCCCACAGGCGCAGTTGTGCGTGGCACTCCACGGTGCCAGCGCGCCCTACAGGCGTAGTTGTGCGTGGCACTCCCCCGTGCCAGCACGCCCCACTGGCGTTGTGAGACACGCTATCAAGGAGACAGCGAAGACTCAGCCGCCTTGTTGGAAGCTGACGAGGACGTCAGAGCGTCAGGAGAGGCCGTGTTGGCTCAAAGTCACGACATCAGCCAGTAACCGTGCGGTTAGCGTCCGGTCGACGTGCGGCAACCGACAGAAGTTCATAAAACGAGGCGAGCGGCGGTGCAACTGTCACTTTTTGCTTGGACGGCGCTCGGAAAGGACTTGCTACCCGACTATTATCGTGTGCTTCGCTAATTTTGGTTTATGTTTTTGCTCGTGTACTGATTATTCCATTTGCTAGTGCTATTTCTATTTGATTATTGTTTAAAATGTTTGTCTTGATATTTTTGTAAAAGTGTAATTCAAAAGATATTAAACATTGTTTATTTTGTTCACGTATTTCACTTCTGATTCCTAATAGTATGTAAATTTTGATGTTAAATTTTAAATGTTAATTTTTATTCTTTATCATAAATTCATTACCATTATTCATATTCTTTAAAATATTTATTTATTTATTTATTATTTATTTATTTAATCAGTTACTTGCTGCACTTACAGTATACACCAACGCGTGCAGCAAGTCAATATTATATACACTAACTTAAAAAAATTATACTATAGTTAAGCATAGCTTTATTGCTACTAAAAAACAAATCTAGATCCGGTTCCTGAGCTATCAGAGCGTTTAACAAATTCATCGCCTGGGTTGTGGGCGCATAGCGAGCCGTTTGGGTACGCACAGAAGAAGCCGCGAACAAGCCTCGCGAGGCACAGGCCCGCGACCGCCGCAGTCGATCCGGGGCAAACAGTGAACAACGAGCTAACGTAGCCCCATCGTCAATCTTATTATTGAGTAATAAATAGTAGTGCATCAACAGCGCACACTTTCGTCTTACTTCTAACGTGTTGATGCCCACCATTCCCGCAACAAACAGAGACGGATACAAATAAGGGTAGTGATCGCGCCAGGACTCAGCCGAACCTTATCTCGGGCCCATGGGAGACAGGTCTCAGAACAGCCGCCGTCCTAACGGGATCAAATAGACGCGATACGCGCCTCCGAACAATATTACAATTTCTGAACTTACAGCTACCCTTACCTCATTTCTTCGAGCCGGTCTCACTTCCTTGACCCCTCGCAAGTTGTGTAACTGTGTATGTGTATAATGAGTGTATATGACCTTGCGATGGTTTGCTGGTAGTTCCGGACGATTCTTCCACGTCGCTGCAAGCCACGCCGTTAACGCGAGCCACCACACTCACTCCGTATTAGTCTAACCACACAAGCCTCGGTGCTTTCCCAATAGCACTCCCGTGACAAGGCAAACCAATGATATTATCAATAACCCGTTCGACATTCACAGCGTCGCTAACCGTACTGCTTAACTAGTATAATTGGGTGCCGCGAAATGACTCCACAAGTCGATTTAAGCAATGCGCGTGCGCTTTCACCCGTGATTCTATGGCTACTATAATATTCGTTCGACGCCCAGCACGTCTCAATACGAACTACTTCACGCCGAGCCCAGCGCTCGACCTCTACCTCCGCCCCTTCGCCTCTGTCGCACCGAGGCGGAGAAAATCAAAAATCTGAAGGTAGATTATAAACAATCACCCCCCCCGGACCGACCCGTTGTCGGTCCGCTCAAACTCCCGGGAGTCGAGATAAAGTTGAAACTGCCCGTCTAAGGATCGAGTCCCTCACCTGGACGTCTGCGATCCTTGGGAACCCATCCTTGCCCGTAATCAGGTTAACAATGCGCCCCCGTCGCCAACACAACGGTGATAGGTTAGCATCCTTAACCAGAACGAGGTCTCCAACGCAGGGTGGGGTCGTCCTGTCCGTCCACTTAACGCGTTGCTGTAGAATATGCAAATACTCCAGCGACCATCGCTTCCAAAAATTTTGGCTCATTTGCCGTAACATCTGATACCGTGACAACCGGTACAACTTGACATCAGTATACGGATATTCCGGCAAGGCGTTAAGTGGTTGGCCAATCAAAAAATGACCTGGGGTCATGGCCTCAAGGTCATTCGGGTCAGCGCTCAACGGGCACAAAGGTCGCGAGTTTAAGACCGCCTCAATTCTGCAAAACACCGTTGACAACTCCTCAAAGGTGAGAATCGTTGAGCCGATGACCCGATACAAGTGAGTCTTGGAAGACTTGACTACTGCCTCGAAAATTCCACCCCAGTGGGGGCATCCAGGTGGACTAAAATACCACGAAATGCCCCGACTGGCGAGGCCCGTGCCAATCTCTCGCTCATTCTGACTTAAAAACAATACAATTTCCTTTAAGCACCGGTCGGCGCCCTTGAAGTTGGTACCACAGTCCGACCGAATCAGTGACGGTACTCCCCGTCTAGAAACAAATCGATCTAACGCCGCCAGAAAGGCCTCCGTAGAGAGATCGGCCACCAATTCCAAATGAACGGCCTTGGTCGCCAGACACACGAAGACACACAGATATGCCTTAACCGACTTCGCGTTGCGAAGGTGCGATGTCTTGACCATGAAAGGCCCCGCGAAATCTGTCCCTACGCCAGCAAATGGCCGAGCCTCCGTGACTCGATCGGCCGGGAGATCTCCCATTTGTGGCTGCATTGTGGCTGCCTTGAGTCGGTAACAAGGCAAGCAACGAAACACAACGCTCCGTATGATTCTGCGGGCCGATAAAATCCAAAATTCACGCTGCAAAATGCCCAGAAGGGTGTTACAGCCTGCGTGTGAATTCTTGGTGTGACGGTCCCTAACCAACAACTCCACCAAAGCTCCCTTCTTGGGGAGAATTAGGGGATGTCGCGCTGCATAGGGCAAGTCGGCATTCCGTAATCGTCCTCCCACCCGGAGCATTCCATGCTCATCAATGAACGGGTTGAGGCGGACAAGACCCTTTTTCAATCGACCTGCGCCAGTCTTCAAGACCCTAATTTCGTCCTGGAACTCATTCCTCTGAACGACTCTCACCCAGAGTGAGAGAGCCTTTCGCTGTTCTTCAGGTCCCATTATAGGCGACATGTTTCGCTGCGCGACAGGACAACGACAATTTTGACAAAATCTCATTACCCATCCCGTTACTCTAAGTAACTTCCCTAACGAACTATGTCGTTCCAAGAGGGTGTGGTCTACGGTGGCGGGTTCCACTGTAGTCACATTCAGCCTCAAGCCTTGGTCTGGGGGTAATGAATGTCGACCGCACTCATTAAATGGCCACTCCGCATGTGGCTGTTCCAGCCATTGTGGCCCCCACCAAAGAGAATGTTCAACCAAAGCAGGCGCCGGACAGCCGCGTGAAGCGCAGTCAGCCGGATTAATCTCACCTGGAACATGTCTCCAGACCAGAGGAGTCTCTGAGCTATTTATTTGTGAGACTCGGTTGGCCACAAATACCTCGAGCGTGTGGACCGAAGTCTGCAACCAGCATAACACGATTCGGCTGTCAGTCCATGCATAGACCGTCTCGTTCAGAGCCACCGTACCACGCAAATTCCGCACCACATGGTTCAAGAGCCGCGTCAGAAGGGCTGCACCTGCCAGTTCCATCTTCGGAATCGTCCAACGAGTCCGAACAGGTGCAACCTTGCTCTTGGCCAGTACCAAGCGTACCGTTCCCCTACCAGCGGTCTCACCTGTTCTCAGGTAGACTGCGGCCGCGTACCCCTTCTCCGACGCATCACAAAACCCGTGCAGGGTGACCTTGACTCCTGCCTGCGGGAGCAGTTTACGCGGGATCTCAATCTCTGAGATCTGTGGTAAGGTGGTGACGAATGCCGACCACTCCCGAGCCAGCTCCTCCGTGAGCTGATCATCCCAACCTAGTTGAGCCAACCAAAGCTTCTGAATGAAGCACTTTCCCATGAACGTGACCGGCGCGATCCAACCGGTTGGGTCGAACGTTCGTGCGATAGTCGAAAGGACCGATCGCTTGGTCCAGGTCTTCGACAGCAACTCGGCCTCACAACTGTATGTGAAGGCATCCTGACTCGGTCGATACTGGACCCCTAAAATGGCCAACGCATGAAGATTCTCCGAATCCTCAAACAAATGCGGGTCTTGTTGATACTCAGTTGGCAGTCCTGCCAGTACCTCTGGGCAGTTCGACAGCCATTTCCTGAGTTCATAGCCACCGGAGGCCATGAGCGCCACCAATTCATCCCTTAAGATGAGCGCCTGCTCAATACTGTCTGAGCCCGTACAAATGTCGTCTACATAGACGTCCCTATCAATGACAGCAGCCGCGCGGGGAAAGCGGAGCCGTTCTTGATCAGCCAGCTCTCGTAGCGTACGCATGGCTACATATGGGCTGGGCTTTAATCCGTACGTGTTTGTGTTGAGCTCGTATGTGACCATCGGTTCTTCTGGGCTCTCTCGCCACAATATCAGCTGGAACCGACGGTCGTCTGGATGAATCTCAGTTTGACGAAACATCATCCGTACGTCCGTAACGAAGACAACCTGGTGTCTCCTGAAGTCCGTGAGAATGTCTGCAATGTCTCTGGTCAGCTTAGGACCAGCATGGAGACATTGATTCAGGGACACCCCGCTAGACGTCTCCGCGCTCCCGTCGAACACGACCCTAATCTTTGAGTCAGGTGTCTTCAAAACAGCATGATGAGGCAACACATAATGCTCCTCATGACGATAGTCAACCCTGGACACCGACATGTGACCCAACGTCAGGTATTCGCGCATGAACTCCACATACTTCTGTCGGAAGTTGGAGTCCCGCTTCATGCGCCTTTCCATTGCCACTAACCGCTTTTCTGCCAGACTCCATGAGCTCCCCAGCGGAGGTCGAATTGACAGAAATGGCAACCTTGTCATAAATCTACCCGATGGGAGGCGCACCGTGTTAAATCGATAGAATGTTTCGCACTCCTCATCACGTGGGTTATTTCTAAGAGCGGTGGGTGGCTCTTCCGTTGCCCAGAACCGTTGCAGGACGTCGGATAACACGCTGCCATAATATATGGAGCTATAATCCGTTGAGTGCTGTGGTTCCCGTACTGGGCCCAATAACGCGTAACCACCTGCGGTACGCATGGCCACAACCCCGTTTGGTTGCAGCTCCTGTTTGCCGCTTCGGAGCAGCTTCCCGAGGACGTCAGACCCAAGCAAGACGTCCACCCGTCCGGGGATCGCGAAGTGGGGATCGGCTAACTCCAATCCATTGGTCAACCCTTTTACCGCAGACGGTAACCGAGTCTGAGGGAGGACCCCAACCACTTCGTCCAAAACGATCGCCGTGGCATTCACCCGCGTGACCGATGCCGTGTCACCCATCTCGAACAGGAATGTCGTCTGACCCCTGAGGTGAGGCACCCGATTGCCACCTATACCTACGGCGCCATCCCGTGATGGCTCTAATGTAAGGCCCAGCTTTTTCACTAAACAGCTGGACACAATACAACCTTGTGCCCCTGAATCTAACAGTGCTCGCACGTGCACCGGCTGTCCGTCAGTACCCCTGACAGTAATCCTAGCCGTCGGTAATAATACCGTTACTGTCGGGGTGGGCACCACTGACGAACAGGCTGCTAGTTGCTAATAGGAGGCACCTCCCTCCTCCCCTGCCGGAGGGGGAGTAAATACTGTCCCAGTATACGGGTCCCAACCCGGGTAGTAACCCTCCCGACCCATCGGTGACATCCGTGCCGGTCGGAAGTAGCCTACTGGCATCCTTCCGAACGGTGGCGGGCGCGCCGTCAGCCGAGGGCGTTCTGCGAGAGGCGGGGAGAAGCGACTACTCGGGGGTGGCAACATGCCCCCCAACGCATTCGAGTACGCCGCGTAACCCGTCTGTACTACCTCCGGGCCCCTGCCCGAGTCTCGGTGCCTATCCCCCCCCCGCGGGGAAGACGACGGTATCGGGTTGTGCTCTGGATCAGCCCTTGGCCCACCCCCCCGAGGGGGCGGCGACCGCTGATTCCTGGCCGACCCACCCCCCCTAGGGGGGGGTGACCGACCACCCGAATCTGGCTTAGGAGAGGGGGGGTGACCTCCCGGCGAGGCTCCGTGCACCTCCCTACTCTCCGCCAGGCATAGCAACTCGTGATGGGCTCCTCCGCAGGTTCCACAGTTAGTGGTCCTGTGGCACTCACGTACAAAGTGAGTCCCCAAGCAGCGGAAGCACAAATAGCGCTGCTTGACCACCCCTCTTCGTCTATGCACCCGCTGCGCCTTAAAGTCCGCGCATGCGGCGAGACCGTGCCCTTCCTTCCGACAGAAGGCGCACACTTCCGATTGGAGGGCGTGGTATTTCTTCCCCCCCCGACGGGGCTCAACCGGCTTGGGCCCGCTCGTACGTCGGGTTGACGGAGGAGGGTGCGACGTGGATGCCCCTTGGCAATCCGCCCGCCGGCACTCGCCTTCTAAAAACACCCTCAAGTCATCGTAACTTGGGAGGTGGTCCGTCGATTCGCCACCATGTGACTGCTCAAAGCGCGCCACCACGTCGATCGGCAACTTCCGTAAAACCCTATTGACGATGATATATTTATTGTCCCCTAACGACAACTTAAGTCGATCTAACGTGTTCACCGCAACCGTGACCGGATTAAGGATTTTCGCCCTTATTTCGTACACGTTAGACACCTTCGGGATTTCAAAAATCTTATCGATGAGGCCATCAACTATTAATCGCCGATTATCATATCGGTCGATTAATAGGCCCCATGCCGTCTCATAACTGGCGTCCGTAATCTCCAGGTGGGTCAAGATGTCGTGCGGCTCACCGTTAAGCCTACCCATTAATTGAGCCATCTTGTAGGCGGGCGAGAGATCCGTACGCGAATGCACGACACTATTAAAAATATCGCGGAATCGCGGCCAATCGGCATACTCGCCGCTAAACTCGGGTACATGTACTGGTGGCAACGGCGCCTGAATTCCTACGCCTGCTGGCCGACATGATTCCCTGACGTCACCCATGCGCGATCGCTCAATGTCGGCCGCCGCCTGGATTATGCTCATGGACATTTCCCCACACTGGTCCACATTGCCCCGTACCACCTGAGCATCCTTGTCCACCGACGACAGATCCGTCGATTCGAGACATGCTAAATACTCAGCGTGACACTTTAACACGGCGTCATATCGTTCGTCAACTTGCCGAGCGCGTGACAATAACGCATCTTCACGATCGGTGCGACCTACCAACGTAACAACCGATGAAAACCATCTCAATTCAGCTTCGATTCTGGCTGCGATAGTTTTCGTTACTGACGGAGCCATAGTACCAACTTCAATACGCGATTATGCAATAATAAATAACAATAACCAAAAAAAATAACAATTATTGTATCCGGAATTAACAATAATAATATATTCGTTGAGTGAATAAATCTACGACGCTATGCCAACTCTTGAACTTATTCCTCTACGTGCTCTAGAGGTTATTCCTCTATGTCTCAAATGTTGACAATCATAACACGATTTGTGATGAGGTTATATTTGTGCGTAACCGAACGTAAATAACAAATTATTTTATCAACGAATATTCACATTCCATGTACTTATTATTAATAACGCCAAACTCAACTTGAGGCGTACACTGGTATGTAGGTCAATGTACTACTACCTACAAGTTGAATTTGTACATGAACACAATTTTTACAAAGTAAATTGGTACCAAGTACCTACTAATTTTTACAAAGTGGGTTTAAATAAACCACGCTCTGCTACCAGATTTTGATCGCGCCAGGACTCAGCCGAACCTTATCTCGGGCCCATGGGAGACAGGTCTCAGAACAGCCGCCGTCCTAACGGGATCAAATAGACGCGATACGCGCCTCCGAACAATATTACAATTTCTGAACTTACAGCTACCCTTACCTCATTTCTTCGAGCCGGTCTCACTTCCTTGACCCCTCGCAAGTTGTGTAACTGTGTATGTGTATAATGAGTGTATATGACCTTGCGATGGTTTGCTGGTAGTTCCGGACGATTCTTCCACGTCGCTGCAAGCCACGCCGTTAACGCGAGCCACCACACTCACTCCGTATTAGTCTAACCACACAAGCCTCGGTGCTTTCCCAATAGCACTCCCGTGACAAGGCAAACCAATGATATTATCAATAACCCGTTCGACATTCACAGCGTCGCTAACCGTACTGCTTAACTAGTATAATTGGGTGCCGCGAAATGACTCCACAAGTCGATTTAAGCAATGCGCGTGCGCTTTCACCCGTGATTCTATGGCTACTATAATATTCGTTCGACGCCCAGCACGTCTCAATACGAACTACTTCACGCCGAGCCCAGCGCTCGACCTCTACCTCCGCCCCTTCGCCTCTGTCGCACCGAGGCGGAGAAAATCAAAAATCTGAAGGTAGATTATAAACAGGTAGTATCCATATACTTTTTTGTATAGGTACCGGGCAAATTTCCGTTGGACCCGTTCTATCATGAGCTTGTATTTTTGCTCATGGGGATCCCATACCAGCGCATTATACTCTAGCTTGCTACGTACGAAAGAATAATATAATATAACTATAGCATTCCTGTCTTTAAATTTATTAGCCTGCCTCATAACAAAGCCAAGCGATTTGAAAGCCTTACCACAAATATTAATGATGTGCTGATTAAACGTCATTTTCGCATCTAGAGTCAGTCCCAGATCTTTAATTTCGTTTACACGCTCCAGAGGGACATCAGAAACGTGGTAGTTATGCTGGATGGGCGCACGTGAACGGGTAAAGGAAATGGTCTTGCACTTTGAAGTATTAAATTCTAGGTGGTTGGCTTCACTCCACTTTACTACCATATCGATATCCCTCTGTAATGCTTCACAATCCTGAACACTATTAATACCCAAGAATAGCTTCAGGTCATCAGCAAACATAAGACAGCGCGCCGTCCTGACTACCTTCGGCAGGTCATTTGCCATAACAATAAATTGTGTAGGGCCCAGGGTGCTTCCCTGACTTACACCGGAAGTAGTTGCGTATGGCTCGGATTTATGGCCAAAAATTTGGACATACTGAAAACGGTCAGAGAGATAACTCGAGAAGAGTTGAAGCAGCTTTGGGGTAAATCCTATGTCTGAAAGTTTCTTCAATAGGACGTCATTTTGGACACGATCGAAAGCCTTTTTAAAGTCAAAATAAGCCACGTCAACTTGCTTATTTTTATCCATCTCGGTGACGGCGTAGTCCACAAAATTAACGTGGTTTGTAACTGTAGATCCGGTAATCTGAAACCATGTTGACATTCGGCTAGTTGGGTTTTGATCTGCCTTGTGACGTACCGATTAAGTATGGACTCAAACACCTTGCCGAAGGCAGACAGAACTGCTATAGGTCTATAATTTTCCACGTTTGACCTGGTGCCACCCTTGGGTACAGGGGTAACCCGAGAATTTTTCCACTCTGCCGGATACGTTGCTGTTTGCAGGGCTAAGTTATATACATAAAGAAGCGGCTCTCTGAGTATTTCCAAGCAGTCCTTTAGTAGAAACGGTGGAATTCCATCAGGCCCTGCAGATGAATGAGCTTTAAGGCGGCGAATTGCTACCGATATGTCAGCTGAGTCAATCATATCTACGGCGATACGTGAGGAAGAGAGCGTGTCTGATACCTCCAGCTCGGGGTTAGTTGCAGCTGGGACGGGGTCGCACGGCAAGAACACTGAACTAAAGTATTTAGCAAAAGCCTTGGCCGCTTCCTCTCCAACCACGACCCGTCCTTCATAATCAAACTCTGTGCACATTTGCCTATGGGCCTGCTGACCCTTGACAAAGTTCCAAAAACTTTTAGGGTCCCTCTTTATGTCCGCCTCTGAACGTCGGATGTATTCCTTGTACGTTAGATTGATTAGCTCCTTAGCTCGCTGTCTGTAATATTTATATAATTCCTGGTTGAACTCTAGGTGAAACTGTCTATATTTTTTAAGATGAAAATATTTATCCTTTAAGGTTTTAATAATTACGGGTGTAAACCACACCGGATATAGGTACTTAGTATCATAGGCTTTATTTGTTTTCTTAGGAACATATTTGTTAAAAATTTCATACAACTTCTTGTAAAATAAAGTAACAGCGTCGTTAACGTCTACTAATAAAAATATTTCATCCCATTCGATCGAATATAACTCAGCGTATAAGGATTGGTAGTCGGCTTTACGGAAATTCCATTCTGACGGTTTCGTGACAGTGTCATCGCCACATACCGAACTGCGACGCGCGCGAGTCACGTGACCCCACGGCTGCCTAGTACACTTACTCCGCACAGTCACTGATAACGGCGGGTGATATGCATCGGCAGGAACAACAGGCTCCACGTCACCACTCACAACGATCGTCTCAACGTCCCAACTGCTCAGAACCAGATCTAGCATCTTACCGAATTTATTACAGACGGTATTGTGCTGCTTTAATTTACAAAAGGATAACAAATACTTATATTGCATAACAATAGATTCGCTACAAGAATTTAAATTGAAATCCCCCAATATCAAAACATCATACTTGTCAAACTTTGCAACAACATTCTCTAACACACTAAAAGTCTCAATGTACTTGTTATCGTTAGAACTTGGAGGAATGTACACAACACAACATATAACTTTACTGAACTTTAAAGTAATTAAACCAATTACTACCTCAATATCGCTTGAGTAGCCGTCAATATCAACTATTTGTTGCACTTTGTACTGATTACGGGCTGCGAGTAGTACTCCACCCCATCCCACATCATTAGCCCGGTCCTGACGCAGGACTGTATAACCCGGGGGAAATAATTCGGCATCACAAACACTACTCGTTAAAAAAGCATTTGTACGCTGGAAACAGCAGAATATTATGGACATCAAATTATGTGTAACACTTATAGCAACAATATTCTGACAAATAAATTTATTATTATTATTATTATTATTTATCCAGTATGCGTACGTAAACAATACGTATTTCTTGAAACCTGAAATCTTCAATCAGTACTGAACGTTTTGATAATATTGAAAATTATTGCTTCAATATTGATATCGATACACCGCAACAAAGATTGTGTCCACTCGTAAATTCAATACCTAGCTAGATAAATGTCAATTATTACGACAACTAATGACTCATCAATGAAAAATCGTTTCTCAAGTGAACATTTAGAACTTACTGAGTATAAAAACTCTTCACTTCTAAAGCAGATCTGATTCAAACATACTGTCTTGTTCTTTAAAATAAAATACTACAAGAATGTTGTGTTTTTCAGCAAAACATTTGGTCCTCTAATTTGTCAAGAATAGCGGAAACGAAATCTGATACTTTCTTGATTATACCACAACTCTACGTACGTACAAACATCACATACAGCTTGCGCTCATTTACGATAAGGTAATGCGTATCCGCAAAGGAAGAGAGGGGTCGTAAGTATACAAATGATAAATCTAAGCGGAGATGACGTCACTGATATGATTGAGGGCGCCTGTGTGTTTGACTGAATGGTGCTGTAACACAATAAAATCCATACATATATAATCAAGCCTATTCTTATGGAGGTTGGGACCTTGCGCATACTAAGTAGAAGAAAAACTGTTTTGTTATTCTGAGAAAGAATAGTTTCATGTGAGTTAGGTTTTTGAGATATAAAAGCATTTGCAAAACTTTGATGAAAATACTTTGTTGTTTGTGTGCAGTCATAAGATTTCACAAAGGTTTCTTCTGGGACAAGCCCACCTCTTAGTCAACTCACAACTCCTGAAAGCCAGAATCAAAAGTGGTAACCACGAGAAAAGCTCCAAGATAATGAATGTCGACGGAGTCCATGAGAAACAATTTAACTATCTTAGATCCCGCAACGAAACTATTTCATATAGTATTTCTTCTGTAAACTCTAGAAGTCTGTCTCAAACTATGAACAACCTTAGGCCGCTGAACCAACGCTTAAGAGGAAACGATTGCTACCATTGCCTCGCTCAAGAAACAGAAAACACACAATAATTAAAATATACAATTTTACAAGTACAAAAAATAATAAAAACGGAATGTTCTATTCTTTATTCTTTTTGCTCTACCGTATTTAAACAGGTCACAAAGAATATTCATTCAAAGTGGAAACTAACAATTCCAACTCCAGAAATCTATTGCGGAAGCCGACCTAATCTTCAATTACTTCCGAGATGAATGCATTTCAAGGGATCCGGTCCAGATGTCTGGAAGTAAGATAACTTCCATGCATTCAGAGCTAAGGATCCGAACACCAACGGTGTCTGGATCCCGTTATCTAAGTCCGGCCACGGTTTAAGACTAAGTTCTAAATATATTTGGAGTTTTGGAGGTGTGGTCTAAGCGGTGAAATCTCGTAATAACTTGGTCTCGAAATTTTGGTTGGTTCTAGAATTCATCTGTGTAGGGAAGTCAAATAGATATTGAAAATTTGTATGGAAAAACACATCATAGGATTTTTAAATTATTTCACTATCATTTTAGTTAAAACACTTCTACCGCTGAAAATAAGGTTACCCCAAGCGTCTACATAAATACGGTGCTTCTCGCTTACAATAAATTGTCACGGTCTCTAAAAGGTCATTGGCCCAGCTTGTCTTTAGTAACTTTCGACATCATTGGCCTTGTTATTAAAATATGACTATAATAACAAAATAACAGCTCTCACACTTCTTTTTACGTTACTTCAAGATTAACGTTTTTACGAGTATTGCAAGCATTCAAGCTTGCATTCTAATTTTCTCCGTACTCCGTACTCCGTAAAGTACAGTCCCAATGCATTTAATATCCATACCGTTTCGAATAAAATTCCTTTCGCTCCTCAAATAAAAGAACCTAACGATGATGACTGCAATCTATCAAAGTTTTTGCTCCGTTCTGTCTAATTCCTATGAGTGTTCTAGTATTAATACTAAGGAGATTATTACTTTGGCGTTTAGAATAATGGAGAGTATTAAACTTTTGATAAACCCTTCAGGCATATTATTATGTTAAGTTTTAGAATGAAAAATCAAATGAAAGATTTGATTATAAGACGTTTTTATTAGCTGAAGATATTATATCTGCAGCATCATTGATTGGTTTCGGAACAATATAAAACTATTAATCTATACTTATTCTAAGTTCAGCAATTGCATAATTATGTAATACTGTGATTTGATGCTGTTCATAACTCAGCCACTGAATCAACCGTACATTATTGTTCAAACATTGTTGTTCCAAGTAAAAATATGACTGAATAAAGTTATACGTTGTTTTTTTTTTTTGGGAGGAAACCTTCATAAGACGACCGATCTTCAAGGAAAAGACCAGGGAGTGTGGAATTTCTACCTCACTAAAACCACGCAAGTGGTCACCATCCACATGGTAGGTAGAAAGCACCGTCTCCTCTTGAAATACCTGTCCGGAGCACCTTCTGTGCAACGCGTTTTATAGCTCTAAACCGTACCGCCGCGTCTTTTCTGATGGATCATAGGTTATCGAGAATTTGTATTTATCGATGCTTTATAATAATAATAACATTTATTTCTCCCACAAAGTACAAAATACAATATAGAGGTGTAACAATATTATTGGAGGTACAGAGGATTGTGGGAGTCAGGAACCCAAACTAGGATACCCTGTGCTATGGACTCCTGGCCCCCCTCGCACTCCTGGCCCCCCTCGCAAATGCTTTATGTTACCAAAATTGTTCAAAACCTCCAGAATTCGCTTATCTTTCACACCTTTTACCACATTGCATCCCCCATTATTATTATACGGTACTATTTGGAGGAAGCCGGTATCTCTGTTGTTGGCGTTTATTTGACCAGGATTAATTATTAGTCGGTATTGTCAGTAAAGTTTATCCGCTTGAATAGTGCAGCCAAACAAAAGTCGTGTTTTTCGCATTGACTGCGCACGATAGACGCACTAGAATATACTTTAGTCTTAAATGCTGTTTTAGCATAGTAATATATAATTAAATAAATGTGAGCAATGAATCTATCCCGACTAAAATTAATCTTTTCATCCTTTTCTAAGCCAGTTTAGCTTATCTCATCTTAGCCTATGAACTATTCCGTCGCCCGTTACTACTATCCCGTCGGTGCTGTGTGTTTTGTGTGTGTTGTTCGAAAGAGATACTGCAGCCTCAACACAAAGGGCTAAGCTTTCTTAGCCCTTTGTGTTGAGTCTGCAGTATCAACATGTGTGGTTTTTAGTCAGTAGAAGTCTGACACTCCCTACCGCTCGGGACCTACCGAGCGGGAGGAGTCATTTGAAGATTTACCATTCGCGATAATTTTTGAAGCGCGGTACAAGCAGTTAGATTGTAGTATTCGGTATTGTTAAAACGAACTGATAACGCAGGTGAAACGTAGTTGATTCCGAAACGCGGCGAGCGTAACAAAATGTTAGGGAGAAGTTGGAATTGGTCGGGGAACTGTTTTAATTGTTTGGTGGTCAGGCATAGTGGGATTGGTATTGTTAGGTAATGATGCTGATAGTTATTAGCATTTTCGTCTTTTAAATTATGAGGGCTAAACATAAGGTAGGTTTACCCAGCCGTGGTACAGTACAGGACGTCAAAAAGGTTCATTAAACATATGGTAATTTAGGTACTTACTTACTGGGCTCTAATAATATTTGTATTATATTATTTGAATATCTTCCAACTGTATCGTTGGCTATTACTGTCGCATCAAGGGCTTGACTAAGTATTACTGGTATTAAAGGTAGTGCCTCATTGGTCTAGTAAATGTTCGCAAGGGCGACTGCTAAGCATTAGGTAATCTCAGGACAACGATGGAAAGAAAGAGAGCTGTTTTATAACAAAATGGTGAAGACCTTGCCAGAAATGCCAATTTTTTAAATTGGGTTTCCTCATAATACATATCATCGGCAAAATTTGGCATTGTTAACACTTTTATGTCGAAGCAATAAGAATGGCTTTCCCACTTAACTGCGGGTGAGTATACACTGGCTGTCGACATTACGCTTTGTGCGCCACTTGATCCCAACATCACATTTTAATTAATCAACTGAGAGTGCTGTAATTGAAGTTTATATTGATTTTTCACGTTAAATTTCTCACAATGGAGCAACCTGAAAACATGGAATATTTTATTACCATTTTCAGAAATAGGAGACGAAATAGATAATATAAGATTTCCAATTACTTTTACCACTAATCTTGTACGTAAATAGTTATTAGCTTAACCGTTGTTTTTGCCTGTTTGTGGCCAGTTAATGACACTAGACTTACCCCTTGTTATAATTATGGGACTTATACATAAAAAGCGAAATGTAGAAATACTATTAGGTACATCTTTGCATTTAACCTAACCCTTTAAGGATTTTAGGCGTGATTTCATGTTATGTGTGTCAAAAAACCGGGTTTATGTTCCATACGCATACGCAAAAATGAATAATTATTCAATTAAAGTCCATTTCACGAAAGAAGTCCCGCAGACGCAGCGCTGTATTCGCGCGACATAATGTTGCTATCTCTCTCTCTCTCCATATCTCCCCATCTGTCAACTTTAGTTCCTCAATTGTCCGCGGGACTTCTTTCGTGAAATGGACTTTACATACATACATTAACTCACGCTCATTTCCCATGAGGGTAGGTAGAAACCAAAGAACGCCTGTTACGAGCCTTACACCCCCTCCTCCACACCTTTATTTAAAATCAAAACTCATTTATTCAAACTAGGCTGATAATCAGCACTTTTCAAAGGTCAAAATTTAGTTTACTATTTACATTTTTAAGCTATTGCATAGCTTCTATCGCCAGAAATTCCGCAACGAAAATTTTCAACCAGGTTGCTATGGTTACGGAAAATAACAAGGTTGTCAACTGAGGTTGTCAAATTAAATAATTGATAAAAAATGCTATGCTAATAGTTTTACCGCGGCAGTGTCCGAGTGCCACATTCTCATTTTTATAAGACAGTCCACCAAAACGCCCACCCATCGACACTTCCTAGTGTTTAGTTGGAAAGAAGAAGTGGCGGAACAAACTTCCCAGCACACATCTGTCTGCTAAGTTGGTTAGAAGAACCAGATTTTAGTTAGAAGAACCAGATATTTTTGCCTTATTATACACGTTAATACATCTGGTCATACACCAAAACCGGTTACGAGTAATACGCGCCTATCCTGTCTTAAGAATAAGGTTGTCCAATTGTAAAAAAAATTAAGCTTTACCAAAGAAAAGTCCAAGAAAAACATGTCCTACTACAGTCATTCATATTAAATGATTAAATAAAAGGAAATAAAGCTTACTTTTGTACAAACGAAAGGAAATTGTGTGCTTTGTGCACCTCACTACAAGACTACCTTGTTTGACATAAAGACTTTCTAAGAGACTTTTCTACAATGTGATCTAAACAGCGTCTTTACTTAGGGCTTTATTTTATTTCCAGTTTCCAAGAGCTGTAAGATTCGATTTACTCAAAGGAATTAATTAATTTCTTTGAAATGAGACTTAACTACTTTTGTATTACAAATTCTTTGGTTTACTTGTAGTTTTGTTCTTTTTATCTTGAAGTCTTGGGTCCGTATTATAGAATGCCATCAAAGACTTTATTATTTAGCATTACAAAAAAGTAGTTTCTAGCATTAAAATGGCCTGTTTTTGGAGGGTGGGAAATCATCGAGTAACTCCTCCCGCTCTGGCCAGAGCGGTAGGGAGTATCAGACTTCTACAGACGAAAAACCACCCATGTTCCTTCTTAGCCCTCTGCGTCCGAGGCCGCGGTATCTCTTTCGAACAACCCGTAGCCCCGTCAAACAACACGCAGCTCCGAACAACTCGCAAAATGGCTCGGATCTAGTTTCAAGTAATGCTTGAGTCTTGAAATACGGACCTTACTGTCATCATCATCATCCGCCTATAATGTTCCCACTGTTCATATCCCACCTCTCTAGGAGAGGGATGGGCTATAATCTACCACGCGGGCCCAGCGGATTGGTAGATGTCACATGTCTTCGAATTTTTGGTTCTAAGACATAAATAAAACTCCAATCACTAGTTTGTAAGAATACCTTGTAAAAACAATAAATAAATATTATTATTATTATTATTAAGACATGCCGATTTCCTCACGATGTTTTCCTTCATCGTTTTGAAAGCAGTCTTAAATACGGACCTTGGTCATTATTCCAACTGTGTTAAGGTCGTGTTCCAGTCTAACTGGATGCAGCATAATATACAACAACAATACACCCGTCATTCTGACCCACACAGTATTCTGGATGAGACGTCTGCCTATCTAATCTCTATAACCCAGCTAGTACTGGGAAGTACGAAACCCTTTGGAAAGACTGGTAGGTAGTCAAATTTTCGGGCTACTGACTATCAGTAACGTGCGTCAAAGATCTACAAAAATTACAGCCGGAACCAACGTGTTTTCTCTTTCAGTATGTAATGGATGGTCAGTCATCCATCCATTGAACATTAACCCACACGTATGTTATTATTTCGCCACGAGTTCCTCCCTATGGACTTTTGTTTGCTCAGAATATTTATTTGTTTGTAACAATCATTTCATTAACCCTTCGTGTACTTTTGATATTGTTATACTTGTTGATATTATTTTTGTCTTTAAATTTTGATTTTCATGTTTGTATTTAATTTTTGAATTTTATTAATAATTTGAATTTTATAAGATCGTATGTAAATGTTAAGTCCTAAGCTTAACATAATATTTCTTTTGCTGTGCCCGACAGGGTCCATGATTGTTTCTTTTGAAAAATGTTTACCATGACCAAAGCCTACATTGTGGAATGCAATAAAGAATTGAGTATTGAGTATTATGAACTCACATAGAAAAATAATAAGTATAAATTCAATAGGTACTCAATATTATGAGTGAGCGAGATAAGTCTATTAAAATGCCAACGCAACAAAAACATCACCAAATGATTGGTGGAATTGGTACACAATACACAATTAAACTATACACACACGCTAAACACACCCACACTAAACACACACTTTATTCACTATTATCCCGCTCACAATACTTCTTCTGTTTACCGGGAAAAAGGTCGTTACGCATACGTATTCAGAAACCCTGAAATACTAAAAACAAACTACTGCACAACACCTTTTTTTTTTTTTGGTGGGTGGAAAATCATCGAATGACCCCCCCCGCTCTTGGGCAGAGCGAAGGGGAGTGTCAGACTTCTACTGACTAAAAACCGAACCCATGTTCCTTCTTTGCCCTTGCGCCGAGGCCACGTAATCTAGTACAAATACCGCGGCCCCGACGGGCGTCGGCCCTTGCGGGCCCCTCCTTGCTGACATCTCTTTGAGGCGCGCGTGGACCACGAACGCGCCGCCGACACGGTCTGTTGCCGTCATGACGACGGCCGGACGGCGAGCTAGCCCATTACTCACCGTCCACAGGCCCGCGTCTACGGTGGCCGGAAGCCATCACGTGGCCCCCGACGCCCGGAGCGCCTTCCGCGCCTTCCGCGGCGGCTGGGACGTTGAGAGGATCGCTCCCTCTCTCGTTCCGCCACCTCCTTCGCTAGCATCACTGCTTCGCAGAAGGAGGCGACGGCGTCCCATTCCTCCTCGCCCCGGACCATGGCTTGCACCAGGGCCGGACGCGAGAGGTCACCGCCGCCGATCGCCGCTACGAGAACACGGCGGGGCTCCGCCCAGGCAGGGCACACCTCCACAGTGTGCTCCACCGTGTCCTCCGGTCGATCCTCGCAGTGGAAGCATCCGGGCGTTTCCTCCCGCCTGATTCGGTGCAGGTACCTCCCGAAACATCCGTGTCCGGTGAGGACCTGCGTCAGACGGAAGGTGAGGGCGCCGTGGCTCCTCTCTAGCCACTCCTCAAAGAGGGGACTTACCGCCGCTATCGTGGCGTGCCCTGCACGGGGTTGCGACAGTCGCTGTCTCCATGCCGCCATGAGATCGCACCGGAGGTCTGTCCGCCGCGCAGCAATGTGCCGCGGCAGCAGACTGACCCCCCGGTGTAGCGCCTCCGCGCGCCACTCATGTAGGCGCGCGAGGACTATCGCCTCCAGATCCCACGGCGGCAATCCGGCAAGGAGATTCGCCGCCTCGCGGGAGATCGTGCGGTACCCGCGGACTAGCCTTACGGCCATGACCTTTTGGGGCGCGTTCAGGTAGTGGACGGCCCGCTTCTTCACGGCACGCGCCCACACCGGGGCCCCGTAAAGGGCCATGGACCGCACGATCCCCGCATAGAGCCTACGGCAGGAGGCGTTTGGCCCCCCCAGATTGGGCAGGAGCCACCTAAAGGCAGCCGCGGCCCGCTCCAGTCTGGGAGCCAAACGTCGGAAGTGCTCCACGAAGTTCCACCGGCTGTCGAGGACGAGTCCGAGGTACTTTAAAGTACACTCGACACCGATGGAAACCCCTCCCACCGATAGCTGGGATCCCGACGGTGGAACATTCCCACGCCCATGGAAGCACATGGCCTCGGACTTGTGAAGTGCCACCTCGAGACCCAGCTGCCGGATCCTCTCCACGACTGTTTCAACCCCGCGTGTCATATTCGCGGCCGCCGCCTCGACTGCACAACACCTAAGCTCTGTATTTTATTTCTACAAAAAGGAATCGTATCGCAAGCAACCCTAGAAACACTAGGTAATATATTATTTTCTTCTAAAAGCATTTTCCCACACAAAGTTATTCCTTGTCGCAGTTATTGTTTATTTTTTTTTAGTTTTACGCCACAAAGAGACCTTTTATATCGCACGAGTTGGGTCACTGAATGGGATATTGTTGTGAAAAACATAAAAGGTAGTCGAGGCATTAATATTTTTTATTGTTTTGCAGCTATTTTACGTATTCATACGAAAACTTCACGATTCAAAAGAGTCTAGTTTTTTTTTGTGCAGGTTTGGTAATCATCAAATGACTCCTCCCGCTGTGGGCGTAGCGGAAAGGAGTGTCAGACTTTTACTGACTAAAAACGACCCATGTTCCTTCTTAGCCATATGTGTCCGGCACTCCGGCCTAGCGGTATCACTTTCGAACAACCAGCAGCCCCGGATGGACCTTTCACATCACGAAACCGTCTATCAGGTGTGCTGTACATCAAACTAACTGACTACGCCAAAATTGTTGGTGGGAATCGATTTTTGTTTGGGGTGATAAGTCGCGTTTTGCTAAAACACGGAACTAGAAGAATTTATGTAGGTATGTTCCAGTTTTTTTTTGAAGGAATCGTAACATTTCATCACGTCTGCCTGTGTCTTGCACGAAGGGTAAGGATGAGGTCATGGTTAACCTTATAGTACCTACAAGCACATGCCAATCAAAACCCAAAGAATCAATAATATAATTTATATATAAGTGTATCTGTGGATATAATATTATTATGGCTTTTTGAAGTAGAATGGCCTTGTAGCTGCATTTGTATTAACGGTCTGAAAAGGCTTCTGAACATTTTCGTAGGTACCATCGGTTAACGTGATCCAAATCTTGCTCTTTAAAAGCACGGCAAAATCACGGATAACCTAGTCTTACCAAATATCAAACAAACGCATCTCTTCTATTTCAAATCCGTGCAAATTTCAAACTTTCTACCTATCGGGTTCTTCGTCAACCGCGATAGCCACAGAGCACCCAACATAGCAAAGTTCTACTGTTTGTAGCAAACGTTTGTGTTTTGGGTTTAGCAACTAAAAGTTTGGCTTTGAGGATACCTTCATATTTGGGTCCTTGTTTTGGTAATAACATTAGGATGTGTTGGATCGCTGTCCGGGATAGTTCTAGATATTGTCAGTACTTTTCCAGTGAAGAACTAGTAGGTAAAATTCTAATAGAAATCTATTTTGTAAAGTGAATAACATTGCAATTTATGACCTGGTTTTCCCACTCTTTGCTGCCGCTGAGAATCCCTAGAGAAATTCTGCAATCATTTTGTTCAATCAAATGATCAAAACCAGAACTATTATGCCTATTATACTAGATTAATGAGGCATTAAAGTGCATTTAACAGCTCCTGGACTTTGTGGGTGGATTAATTGAAACATAATTATTGAACATCATTTTTGTGTTCGTCTTCAAACCATCATCACGGATTTCTGTAATGGCAGGTAATCAACGATGACCAGCCACTAACGCAGGAAATATTTAAGTATGCAGAAACATGCATACTTTCTCTGCCCTCACCCTCATACTAGAACACGACCGCAGAGAGGTCAGGCGACGACTTAGCGTGCTTTGTGAGGCACGGAGGTCTCAAATTTTGGGCCACTACTAAGAACTCCATATAGAAAAATCGTAAAAGCAGTCAGGCAAACCACAGACACATTATAGAATTAACTCGACACGTCTTTAACCTCGATCTAGAGGAGTCTCCTCATGTCATATAAGTTGACCTATATTTTGAAGATTATAACGAAGACGAACGTGGCTTTCAGTTCCTAAGAGGCTTATATCCGCCTTTAGCAAGACTCACTTTGACTTACGACTTTCCCCTAGTCTTGAACTATTCACATGATTTGATTTAAACTTGAATGTTCCCTAGCTTTTAGAACAAAGTTGCACAAAGGTAAGCAAGCCACTCAGTAAGTCTAAAGACGTTGTAAGACGAAGTATAAGTAGTGTTTAGCCATAATATATTACTATGCTATGTAGGTCTATATCAGGCTGCCATTACAGCTGCCGTTGCCGTTGCGTGAGCAAGCAACAATTGTGTTTGTGGTAATAAACCCAAATACGCGTCATTGCCAAAGGTTTTCTAAGCTAAGATGTTATAAGAACGCGAAGAATGTGAATATGAAATAAATATAATATAACATAATATCAGGCATGTAATTCCTGAAAGGTTGGGCAGAGGCCATAAGTACCTACTTATTCCCACATTTTGCCAATTAAGTTTAAGTTTCATGTAATAGGGAGCGAGCCATGAGCGAGCTAATTACTATCCTCCACTATTGGTACAAAACCAGATTTTCAAACAAAAGACTTCAAAATTATTTAGTCGATTCACAAGAAAGTTGAATGAAGTAGTAGATTTAGTAGTAGGCTTTATTTATTTGTGAAATCACTTTTCATTGTTTCGAAAGTGAAAGCAAATCACTTTGCGCCCAATTGACCGCAATACCTAACTAATTGTCAATAACAGACCCATAAATATCCACCTGCAATACCTTACCTACTTACCATTCGTTCCAGAAGCTCCCAAAAACACTTCGCGAACAGATCTTGATAAAATGACGTACAATTGGCGCATTGCCAGCCACTGGACACGGTCAGCAAACCGCTGACCGTGTCTAGATTACGGACAGCATTGTGGAAGCTAAAAAATAATGTGCTGCTATTATTGTGGGACTGTGGACAGCTATGGGTGGAATTGCGGTTATTTGTTTTGCTGTGGGAATGTACGCAAAAAGAGAAAGGGCCATAACCGAAACAAATAGTTGCATTAAAAAAAGCAATGTGCTATTTTAGTTAGAAAATAAGCCAGGAATTGTAATTGCGTAAGCTAACAAAAATATATTTAGAACAGTTGTTTAATAAGCATAATTCAGTTTATTGTCATATTGACCAAAGGCCCAAGACTTTTTACATTGATATTATTATTTGTCTTAGAGCTCTCTGAAATAGATT
This sequence comes from Diarsia mendica, assembly GCA_949316265.1. Taxonomy (NCBI): domain Eukaryota; kingdom Metazoa; phylum Arthropoda; class Insecta; order Lepidoptera; family Noctuidae; genus Diarsia; species Diarsia mendica. Next base: position 2,607,277 of record OX438888.1, on the reverse strand, counting down.
AGTACCTACATAGACAGATAACAGGAAAATAGTGCAATTTCCCAAAGCACTTCACACAACACACAAAGTTTTCAAAAATAAGAATGTTGCTAACATCCCGAATCCTGTCTGCCAAAAAACGATAGCCAGTACTGTTATACCAACCCAAAGCCAAGTCTGCGTCAAAAAAAAACAACGTTGTTTTCTTGGAATTCATAACAGCCAAGCTTTTAGCTCTAATTAGTGAAAAAACATTCAATTTTCGACATCAATGCTAACTCAGTATTGCGATGGGAATACAAAAGAAAACAACAACAAAACTGCCGCAGAACGTCAAAAAGCAAGACCTATAAAACCTAGCGTAACCTAAAGTTGTCACTCCATGGCAAGCTACGCAAGTGTCGCTAGCTCCGCTTTGTATGAATATGTGAGTAGGGTAGCCCACTGCGTCCCACAACACCCTACGCATGATGCGTAAGGCTCATATTGAACAAACGATCAATGAAAACGAAGAGGCAGTGGACGAATAAAACACTTCTCCTGGATCCTTCGTGTGAGCATCTTCTAGATATGAAGGTACATCATAGTCTTGTTCTGAACCACTTATTTAATTACTTCCCGTAGTAGCTGTTTCAGCGGCCTTTTAGGGGCTCGGCTGTCAGCTATCAGCTGGTACGTGATCATAAACCTCTGAGTCAACGAGCAACAAACAAATGAAGATCATCATAGCTAACACGGCTAACTTCTTCGAGCACAAAAAGGCCAATCAAGGCTACTTTCATAAGAACACAGTAAAATAGACCTATAATATTGGCATGCAAGATGACAAAAAAGTGAATGTAAGTCCCCTTTTTCCAATTCTAGGTTTTTTTTCACAGTCACCGTTGCAACTTGCTTGAGTCCGTGGCTTTTGAGTAAAACGTAACGTAGTAAACCTCTCCACACAAATCTTACTTAGCTATGGAAGACCAACATAACACAGGGTTCACACAAAACTAATCCGTTGGTCTATTACGTTCAGGCAATAAGTCAATCAGCATTGCTATCAGCTGGCACCGTTCCAGGTCTGTAGCCGTCACTATGATGCATGACTTTAAAGGGTTCGGTTGTGGTGTGCTTACTTTAAAGCTGAAATATGAGATTGAAGAATATGTTTGGACTATGTCGGTTGTTTGGTTTGGAATGTAGACCACTTATAAGACGGGTTAGAAGCTCCTGTACAATTATAATTATAACCAGTAATGTTGGTAAGTAAAAGCTCATTAATTATTCTTTCTCACTAACACGTTCTGTGTTCATCGTAGCTAAGAGTTTAAGTTAAAAGTCCAATGAAATTACAAGCTAAATTTTTATCCAAACTAGGCTAAGAATCCACATTTTTTGGTAAATGTCAAAGAATACAAGGCGGAGCTAGTTTCAGAGACAGATGGCAGGAGACGGTTGCGTTCGGAAATAAACTTTTTACTTTAAACTTATTAATATGTGTGGTGTCACAGACTAAAGCCGAGACTGTCCACCTAATTAGCAATCAGCCTGCCGGCCTTCATCATTCCCTAGAATTTTGACTGGGGAGAAAAACTGGCACAACAAATACCGCAGCGTCATTGATCACTGTCGCATTATGATTATCTACATTGCACCAGATTCCATAATGATCGTGTTCTATACAGTGGTAGGGACACTAACGCACAAAATGTGGAGACTTCTACATATTCAGTACATCATTCATTATCATTATAAATTACCAATGAACAAACACGTATACCAGCGGTAGCAGTCAACACAAAGTTTAATCATTATCCTATGTTTTAAGTCTACGGTACAACTTACAAGATAGAGGAATAAAATATTGTCAGTTTCAAAGAAAATTAATGTTTACAACCTTTTATTTATTTGATCAAACAATAATTGGCAAACTATCACTATTATTTCACTCATTAATATCATAATCGCACCACTTATTAAGTGATTAAGAACCAAAATTATTATTAAAATATGAAATCACCAATCAACTAAATGGGCCATTTATTTTGACACGATGACAATGAGCTCTAATAAGTGCAAATTATCAGCACAAATTAACTCGTGTGTGTAATTCAGGATTGCACTTCAATTTAGTTCAGAATGTTGTTAATGATTTATTGTCGTATAATTACTTTTTGAAATGTAAATCGAACTAACTTTAATCAATCAATTTTAATGTGATGTGCTTTTGTAGTTAACGCTTGTCTTAGAAATCAGAAGGGTATTTCATTTTTTTAAAAAGAAACGTCAAAGTAACCTCGAACTATTTATTTGAAATAGCACATCACAAAACCAACACAGCTATAAAAACATTTAAGAATCCGACATAGCTATAACTACAGGTCCGAATATACGTCCGTCCCATCCGGGCTCCCGAGCCAAAGTGAGCGCGCTCGGAGCGTGCGCCGGTTGATATACTCTGTCGCCCGTTCCATTCGCCGCGTCGTCACGAACACGATATTTCTACCCTTCGGCTGAGAAATTCTCTAACACGGCCGTTCCTGACAGCTGAACGACCTCGTCAGCTTGGCTCACTGGCACCGAATGCTGATCCTCGCTCGCTTCGTCCATCCTGCACAGATACGCTGTTCAGCGTCTGATCATCACTTGTTTGGACCTCATTGGTAGACTCGTCATCTAAAACATAACAAAACTTGAATGACGTATTCTGAAAGTTTGAACTTTTAACTGCCCATTGTAATGAAATTACTAGCAATCGCACCAAAATAGGCAGCGGTTTGTAAATTGTATCACCAATGAAAGAGTTCGCGACCTCAATCATTACTGAAACAACCACAAAGTCACCTGGTAACCATCTATCGGGGTTCCAGATAGCCACATGTTGAGGCCATAGCAAACAAAACTGCCACAATGACGGGGCAAGCAGATATAGCTGTTGATGAAAAAGATCCTTTTAACAACACCCATCTCAACAGCAAATAACTTTAAGCGACTAGCTTCGCTTAGCATAGCCTAGCCTACGCGTAATAGGTGTGAAACATACAAATATCCAAACCAACCACCCGGGGCGGGACTTGTCGGAAGATCGCCACCTCACGACTCGCTAGAGACCTACGTGAGGCATAACTGTGCGTGTGTGAATTGGTTCACATACAAGTACGTTTCAAACCAATCCCATATACATCACCCACAAAACATGATACCAGTCACCAGATGTAGAGGTGAGGTGCGGTCGTAGCCCGCCTTGCCATGTTTAGGACAAGTTGTATCTTCCATGATTCATCGTGGTCCGACGGTCCTTTGGTCACCTTGACACACAACATATCGAGTACCATCTGTCAGCATCATTCGCATCAGATTCATCTCTCATAACCTGACCATCATCATTATCTGCGAATACATAAAAGTGCATTAGTGAATAAATAACATGACCACCATGGTTTGTTACTTTCATTAGTTCATTTTGACCAGTGTTCCAGGCGCAAGCGTGCACTCAAGCGCCAGCAACAAAAACCACCAATAATATATTTTTTTTAAATTGAAACAGCTTCAAACCAAGGAGATTCAATGCATCGCTAATGACAGAATCCGGATTTCCATCACTTGCTATACATTGTGGTTGACAGAGGCCCATACGTTTGCTTGTCGATGTCACGAATACATAGAAGAGGCCCATAGGTTATGCTTACTATGCATTTGTGACACACCACGTCATTCCGACAGAGGCCCACACGTTTGCATGTCTTCACTATGAACGCGGTGCAGAGCAGAGGCCCATACGTTTGCATGCTCACTACAATTAAGTAGCAGTCGGCGTGTAGTGCCGCGCTCGACCAAGTCAGGTCGCGCCAGCAGCCGGGGCCATGCGCTCAACCAAGCCAGGTCGTGCAGTCGGCCTGCAGAGATGCGCTCGACCAGGCCAGTAGGGCGTGCTGGCACCGTGGAGTGCCACGCGCAACTGCGCCTGTAGGGCGCGCTGGCACCGTGGAGTGCCACGCGCAACTGCGCCTGTAGGGCGCGCTGGCACCGTGGAGTGCCACGCGCAACTGCGCCTGTAGGGCGCGCTGGCACCGTGGAGTGCCACGCGCCACTGCGCCTGTAGGGCGCGCTGGCACCGTGGAGTGCCACGCGCAACTGCGCCTGTAGGGCGCGCTGGCACCGTGGAGTGCCACGCGCAACTGCGCCTGTAGGGCGCGCTGGCACCGTGGAGTGCCACGCGCAACTGCGCCTGTAGGGCGCGCTGGCACCGTGGAGTGCCACGCGCAACTGCGCCTGTAGGGCGCGCTGGCACCGTGGAGTGCCACGCGCAACTGCGCCTGTAGGGCGCGCTGGCACCGTGGAGTGCCACGCGCAACTGCGCCTGTAGGGCGCGCTGGCACCGTGGAGTGCCACGCGCAACTGCGCCTGTAGGGCGCGCTGGCACCGTGGAGTGCCACGCGCAACTGCGCCAGTAGGGCGCGCTGGTAGCCCGGAGCGGCGCGCTGTACACGCCAGTAGCGCGCTGGCAGCCCGGAGCGGCGCGCTGTACACGCCAGTAGCGCTATGGCGGCAGCCCGAAGCGGCGCGCTGTACACGCCAGTAGCGTGCTGGCAGCCCAGAGCGGCACGCTGTACACGCCAGTAGCGCGCTGGTAGCCTGGAGCCACGCGCTGCACACGCCAGTAGGGCGCGCAGTCGGCCTACAGCGACGCGCTCGGCCTGCAGCGACGCGCTCGGCCTGCAGCGACGCGCTCGGCCTGCAGCGACGCGCTCAGCAACGCCAGTAGGGCGCGCTGTCGCCCTGCAGCGACGCGCTCAGCAACTTGTGTAATGGTTACTCTGTAAACAAACAAATCTACAACAGAATTTTGTTCCGCTCGATCACTCCTGACCAAACTTTAGTTCAATTGGGTGGCACCAAATCAGACTCTCATTAATTAAATCAAATGTACTGGGAATTATCGAAAATACAACACTCAACTACCTTGAGTCCTGTACCATAGTCGTTTACACCAACCTTGAAAACTATTGCAACACAAACTACCAGGTTTTCAGAAACCATCGAGTAAGAAAATCATGTAGGTACCCAACGAATCACAACGTTGCCTCACACTAGGAATTCCTCCTGTATTGTGGGTGTGTACATAAACATTTAAACACACACACAAATACCATCACGCCTGCAATCCCCGAAGGGTAAGGCAGAGGTACCCAGTATACCCACATTTCGACAGTTATGTTAAGTCTCATGCAAGACAATAAAACTTTGCCCGACCCAGGAATCGAACCCAGAACCTTCATGCTCAGCAGTCGCGCTTGCGACCACTAGACCAACGAAATATAAAAATGGTTCGATCTTACTTGTACCAAGGACGAAAGTAAACCCACGATCCTGTCCGGAGCGTCGATTCACGCGATGCCTCAAAGGCAGTGGTTCCTGCAGCACGTGTTTCCATACTGGTTCCTCAGTTATGACGAATTTTTCGCACTCGCGATCCGTAAACTGAGCACAATACAACTAACACGTAGGCGTTAACCGAAAACGCATAAGAACACTGACACTTCGATTAACACGTGGTTAGAGGTTACTTTGAAACCAAACACTACTGCAAAATTGATGGCAAACGGTCAAAGACGCGTGTATTGTTATGCGAATCTCACTTCTGATCTTAGAAATCAGAAGGGTATTTCATTTTTTTAAAAAGAAACGTCAAAGTAACCTCGAACTATTTATTTGAAATAGCACATCACAAAACCAACACAGCTATAAAAACATTTAAGAATCCGACATAGCTATAACTACAGGTCCGAATATACGTCCGTCCCATCCGGGCTCCCGAGCCAAAGTGAGCGCGCTCGGAGCGTGCGCCGGTTGATATACTCTGTCGCCCGTTCCATTCGCCGCGTCGTCACGAACACGATATTTCTACCCTTCGGCTGAGAAATTCTCTAACACTTGTTTAAAGCTGGCTGGGTTTTCAATTATTTTATTTTGTTTTACTGGTATTTTTGTATCTTGTGACAGTAGTTATTTTTTTTTGTAGTTGTTGGAAAAACAAGAAGAAAAGTAGTGGAGACCGCATGGTTACGCTTCGTAACTTGTCGTTTTTCTTATATTTTTCTACATCACCTAATGGTGATTGAAAGGCATTGGTTTACTGTTCAAATGTATTTAATCTGTGATCTGTGCCATATCGCTGATTCGGTGATTTCCTCGTGCCTTGCAGCGCGCGCGCCATGCCGCGCCGCGGCGTCACAGGCAGTCTCACTCTGCGCTTGGGATCGCTGGTCAAGGTATGTGGTACAATTAATGAATTGGACGCTCTCCTGTGCCTTTCTTCCCGATTGCGTATTTTTTTGCCTTCAACTTCTTATGACAGAATCAGCAATTATAGCCTAGATTGCTCTAATAATCTAGGCTCAATCCGCGTGTGATTTTTAGTGGAAATTTACAACTTCTGCAGGTTATACGCACCACCGCATTTGGGCTATGCAGGCTCATCATCATTCTCCTGCCCTTATCCCAATTCATTTGGGATCGGCGCAGTATGTGTGTCTTCTTCTTCCATACATCTCTGTTTCTCGTCATCTCATAAGACACCTGTTTTCTTAACATATTCTTATTCTTTAATGCACACATAAATTATCAAATATAAACATAAATTACAAAGCTTATGTACAAAGGCGAGCTTAACCCAGAATTGGGTTTTCTTACAGCAAACCCAATCTCGAAAGTGAGATTTGCAATAGAGGATACACTTAGGCTGAGTTGCATCAAAAAAGTAGTTAAAGTTAAAGTTTGTGTCAAATGGCACGTCAAACAAACATCAAAACTTCAGTTTTGTATCGGTTATGCCAACAATGAGTTGCGCGATTTGACAAATAGTTAAATGACGTCATAACTTTAACGGTAACTGCAACCACTCACTTTCCGCTGGTTAGTGTTATAGTTTATGTTAAATTGTCTGACAATTTTATTGTCAAACGCGTTGAATATAACCTTTAGACATCATGTCCCTGCTCCAAGAAATACTCGCAGAAACCAGTTCTGATGACGAAAGCGATGAAAAGAAAAGTGTGATTACCTAGAGCCGATCGTTTTTCCACATGGAACGACGAATGTTTCTTGCCAAGATTTCGAGTCTCTAAAAACGTAGCTTGGTGGCTGACTATACGATTGCATTGCAAGGATATTCATCTTATGTAATTGTTCAACCAAAAAATAATAGGTACGTGCTATAGGTAGACAAAGCAATAAATATAATAGGTACTTACTTTGTTTGAATGTTTTTTTATTTTTTTTTATTTTTTATTTAGCCGTTATTGTCCCACTCCTGAGCAAAGGCCTCCCCCCATTCTTTCCACTTCTTCCGATGGTGTGCTTCTTGTTTGTTTGTTTGTTTTTTTTTTTTTTTTTTTTTCTTTTTGTTTGCAAAAAAAAAATTGTAATAATTTTTCTATTAGATACCCCATATAGTACTGTCAAATTTGACAAAAACTTTAACTTTAACGACGTTTTTGGTGCAACTCAGCCTTAATGTATGTGCATTAACATTTAATTAAGAGGAAATGCGAGTGCTGTCTCTTTCTACTATCGCTGTCTCTCTCCGTCCTCCTGCCCACAAATTCGTGCGATAAGGACAACTACAGAAAAAAGTTATAATTCGAGGTTTGGCTCTCGCCTATTTCCTCCTCCAATATTGAACCAATTTAAAAGGTATTTTAGACAATGAATAAGGAGGATATATACTACGCCGCTATGTTTTTCTTTTTTCATTAATAGTTGTCAAATTTGTACACTAGGACTCTGTTAACAGCGATCTAAACAAGCAATTTTGAGCATTTTTTGAGGGTTCTAGTGCTTATAAAAATAATTTATCACCAAAAAGGAAAACATAGGGGCATAGAAATAGTTAATATTTATTATTTTGTAAAAAATCATTGCTCTAGGGTCATTAACCAAAAAGAAAACAGGCGAGAGCGTTTGTATGGAGATAAGACCACTCGCATTTCCTCTTAAGTTACTTAAATTAAATAGACTTATAAACTAAACTACATAGACATACAATAAAATATACGTAATACATATAGTATATCCATAGTAAATACATATAGTATGTGTATGTAGTACATATATACACTTCTGGACACATCTATAGGCCCACCTTGTATTTTCAGTTTCGTTTGGTCCTAGCTAAAATTTTATATTAGGTCGAGCAAAAAGTTTTTATGCAGTTTTGAACCTGGCACATTCACAATTTCATTCAATAGTCGTTTTTTGAATTTCGAACACAGAATTTAAAGAAACAAAAGACAATTTGGAGCCTGTTTGTTGATATCAAACAATCGAATACTAAGAAAACTTGGTTTTATTGGTTTACTTGGATTTAATTCTTGAAAAAGTGATTGATATCTTTGGTTTTGCAACAAACATTACTTATTCTTAACATTAAGGTGAGGTTCTATCAATAATCTATGGATACTTCACCTGAAGTCGCTGCCCAAGCTGTGGCACTTATTCAGGCCGGACACAGCCAAAGAAACGTGAGTGCTCAACTTAATTTAAGTCGATCTGCGGTCCGAAATGTTTATCGGAGGTACCTAGAGACTGGCGGCTTTGTTCTTCGCCAAGGAAGGCCACGATCTCGGGTCACAACTGAAAGGCAGGATCGATTCATCGTGACGACCAGCTTGAGAAATCGTCACCTTACCTCCATTGAGATACAAAACCAACTTCGCGACTTCCACGGAGTATCTGTGAGCGCTCGAACTGTTCGGAGAAGGTTAAAAGAACGCGATATGGTACCACACAAGCCAGCTAATGGGCCCAAACTAACGCGAGCCCACCGAACAGCGCGCCTTCATTTCGCACGCAGTCATTTAAATTGGACACAGCAAGATTGGAGCCGTGTACTCTTTTCTGATGAGTCTAAAATTGTGTTACATGGCAATGATGGAAGGAAGAAGGTCTACCGACGTAAGGGAGAGCGTTTCGCACAATGCTGCTTTGAAGAGAGGGTTGCTTATGGCGGTGGCTCATGGACTGTCTGGGGCGGTATATCCGCGAGCGGCAAAACTCAACTTGAGGTTGTTACAGGACCACGGCTGCCAACATTAAATGCTGAAAGGTACATTCGTGAGTGCTTAGAACCTCACGTGATACCATACGCGGACTATGTGGGCCCAAATTTCCTTTTTATGCATGATAATGCAAGAGCCCATGCGGCCGGCATCGTCAGGGAATATCTTCGGGATGTGAACATCACAGTTATGGACTGGCCAGCCAGAAGCCCAGACATGAACCCCATTGAGCACATGTGGGACGAGCTAAAAAGACGTGTTAGGGCTCGTCAGCCAGTTGCCCAGACGATGCAGGAGTTGAAAACTGCCATAGAAGAGGAATGGGAGATGATCCCTCAAAATTTCATAGAGCGGTTGATAAACTCTATGCCTGATCGTATGAGCGCATATCCGACTTGTTAGGCGTAGCTCCATGTCGTATGGTATTCTGAATTCAAATTTAAAACAATACGATCGAAAAAGATGGTAAAATGTATCAGGTTTAAAACTGCATCAACAGTTTTTGTTCAATCTAGCAATCATATTTCGGTAGGGGCCATCGAAACCTAAACTCTAAGGTGGGCCAATAGATGTGTCCAGAAGTGTACATATAGTATATCCGTAGTAGTATAGTAAATACATATCATCTTTAACACAGTCCATCCATCGTTTCTTTGGTCTTCCTCTTCCACATTCATATTCAAAACCTTCCACACGACATTTTTATTTTTGGCTATGCAGGCTATCGGGACGATTATCTAAAGAGAAAGGCAGAGGACAAGTTAAAGAGGCACAGCTTGTAAGATAATGTAAAGAAACTATCAACAATACAACTACCACAATAGGCCGATGCAATGCAACTATCTACAATAGGCCGAGTTGTTTTTATTTTTCGACACTGCCTACACGGATTATCATAACATTACACAACATCACGGCTGTAATATCCAAAGGTTTAGCAAAGGGGTATCTAAGTTTTATGCCCCATGTAATAACTGCAGACTCCGTGGCTTCTGAGAAATTCCTGATTGAAAACCTTAATAAAACTTTGCCTGATCTAGGAATCACTTTGGTACGAAGAAAATCAAAGCCCTTATCTACTGATAAGGACTTTGATTTTCTCCGTACCAACTAATAACAAACAATGGAAATGAAGATACTTCTTATCTGAAACAAAAGTTCTATTTCGACTAAGTTTCGCCGATGACTTTGGATGTCTTACAGTAACTCGCTACTTCCAACAACTAGATAGTTGGACTGCATCGAACTGAACGTTTATTGGTTCAATTCCCGGTAGGCACACACAGGACAAGACTGTTCTACTTCATTGAGATCGGTAGAAGGTAATAATTGAAGAAGACAATTTGATGGTTCACTAGTTTTAAAATGGACACTACAGCTAAGTTTTGGTTTTGAAATTATGTTGATTGTTTGTCTTACTGAAACTCTCTAAGTTTATCAAAACAGTACACATAAGAATGTATCGCTGGTCTAGTGATCGCAAGTGCAACTGCTGAGTGTGAGGTCCTCGGTTCAATTCCCTGGTCAGGCAAAGTGTTATTGGAATTTTAAGAACTAGTAGAACAAAAGGTGCTCAATTTCATTTTCCGAGAGACGGCACGTTATTTCTTACGTTTAGTATGCACATCATCATTTCAGCCAAAAGACGTCCACTACTGGACATAGGACTGCCCCAGGTGTCGCCACATTGACCGGTCCCGTGTGTCTCGCAGCCACCGGGTCCCCACAACCTTCACCAGGTCATCGGTCCACCTAGCGGGAGGTCTTCCAACGAAACTCCTTGCAAGGTTACTCCTTGTAAATGGCTTAATTACTATGTTACATCTTATATACAAACACATTCAAATATAACCCACAGCTGCCCCCTTTTAACATCATCTAGCAATAACATACAACAAAATAGTGAAGTATCAACGATACCCATTCTAACCAACGACACATCACTAGAGGCCATTCTGATAGTGCGGGGACAGATGCAAGTAGCCATAAGCAATCAAAATTGATTATTATTTCCTTTGGTTATGGCCCTGCTGACCCCTTTACCCCCACTTTCTATACTTCGTCCATGTATTTATAGTCATTTGAGCTATTATCATTTAAATTCAAAGCGATGGCGATGTATGGGTGTGTATGGTTATTGTAGGATAGTTTCTGTCGTAATGTTGGGTCTTCGTGAGATATTCATATTTTGGATAAGGTCATAAAATAAATAACTATATTTTATGGTGGTGATTTGAAATTGGCAATGGAGAAGGCCGATCGAATCAGAAATGAAGACGGAAGTTTTCATTTCATGAGAACCAAAGTTCCCGACGTAGCCCGAAGAATTGCCAGAATTAAGTGGCAATGGGTAAGGGTACATTATTCGTAGAACGGATGACCAATGAAGGAAAACATCTTGAAGAAACTGGAACTATGTTTTAGAACCAAAAAATTCGAAGACCATGTGACATCTACCAAACCGCACTGGGCCCGCGTCGTGAAATATGGCCCATCCCTCTCCAAGAGAAGAGGCCTGAGTCCCTGAGTGGGAACATTATAGGCTGATGAAGGATAGAGTAAATGGGGCACTACAAACTTACCTAATTAAATTGTCAAGAACGTTGATATTTCAAATAACATCGTTCTAGAGTAACGTTGGCTAACTAAAAGACATTGTTTTGCTTGTTCCATGACGTCACATGTTTCAAAGGAGAACACAACATTGCCTTAGGACATACCTGGAACTAATATTTTAACGTTGCTAAGGTATACCGTACTAACATCAGAATATAGGCAGACATAGTCCAGCTTGTCATGTTCTAGGAATAATGTAGAAAACTATGGAATAGAAAATAAGGTACTTTCTTCTTTTTTATTTTGTGCTAGCTGATGTTCGCGGCTTCGCCCGCGTGAATGTTAGTCACTAAAAGCTTCCTCGATAACCAATCTATTCATTGGTGAAAACAGCTTGAAAATCGGTACCTGACAGGGGTTTTCCGCCTTATTACAAAAGGTAGTTAAACCTGGTTTAACTTAGACCTGGTTTATATCGCATGCTGTCACTTTCTTTTGAATATTATTGAAGTGAGCCATTTTGCGAGATAAACCAAGTCTAAGTTAAACCAGGTTTAACTACGTTTTGTAATAAGGCGGTAAGAGTTTATCGCGAACAGACAGACAGACCTGGCGGAATACTTTGTTTTATTAAATAATATTATTATTATGTAGTGATGATAGTGATTGTGGTTTTTGCCTAATCTGGTGTCCAAGTTGGACGTCGGACAACCCGTGACCCCGACAGACAACCCGCAGCCCCGACATCCGCCCTGGGTTTGCACTTGACATTCCGACGACACAAATGTTTGACTACTGTATAATAAAGTTGTTAGCTAGAGACGCTTTGGTTTGTAACGAAATATTTAAACTACATTTTCTTGAAAATATTGATGAAACTAGGTACTACTACCTAGTTAGTAATCGATTTAAGCAAAATAGAAACCTTAAGAATGATTTATTAAATTCCAGCAATAATAATTTTCCTTTCATACTCCAAATTAACTTGTCGTTCCATCAACGGTTTCGGTGAATCAAAATCATAAGCTACCAAAAGTAAATAGGCACATTTCTGCGATAATTCCATTCCAACTTACAAAATATAAACTTTATCACGAACTATAATAGGTATGTCGCATCCAGGTACATAGGACGCTAGTCAGGAAGTACTAAATGACATACATAGTGTCAAACAGTTGTGGGCACAGAAAGGGATACGGGTAAATGAGAGAAATAACTCCTTTAAATTGTACACAGCTATTGTACAGTCAATTACTAACACTACTGTACTAACTAATACTCTGAACTTAAAAGGAAACACAGTGCAGTTCCTAGATAGTATGTGTCGCGACCATGCCCGAACGATCACTGGCTGGCGATCCATGGGACTGAGGTCCGTATCCGACACCTACATCCAGACTCCGCACAACGCCAAACAAAGGCGCTTGTGTTTAAATTTAAGTGCATACTCATCAAAGATCCGACACGGCCATCCTGCATGACACACGTCCTCGTGTGTAAACCTGCAATACCAGAGATTCCCATCGCAGGACACCGTTCGGTCATTCTGACTTAACCAAGAGGAACTCTCAAACTTCTCTTGTTACAATATTATCACTCTAGCTAGATTATCTCAATAACATGAGACGTCAACCTCAAAGTCACATCATTTGTTTACATAGTCTTTTTCGTTCAAACATTACGACTTAGAATAGTCAGCCCAACAAAGTGCAAGTACTCTTTAACTAGAACCAATAAATCTCAAAATCTCTCAATTTCTCAAAAATCAGTCTCTAAAATCGAATTCAAGGAATGGTGGTTGCTCTTACAGCCATCTTTGTGGCTTCCGATAGTTATCCCTGTAACCATCACGACCATTGTCATTCGAGTGACCAGGTCCCGTAACCATCCCTGTGGCTACCTCAGTAGTTATCCCCGTGATCTCTACCAACCATAGTCATTATAGTGACCAGGCTACGTAACCATCCTTGCGGGGGCTACGCGGTAAACCTCACAGTGACCACTACCGACCATAGTCATCCCAGTGACCAGGTGCCTTAGCCATCCTTTTTGTGGCTACATCAGTAGTCATCTTAGTGACCACTACCGCCCAAATTCATCTTAGTGACTGGGCCCCGTAATCATCCCAGTGATTACAATCGTATAGTCATCCTTATGACCATACACACTCAGCGACCACACCATTACTAGATTTAATTACAACATCAACACATTTGACTCAGTTTTACGTTAAAGGTACTTGACTTTCCAGCGTTCTCTTAACTCTATTCTGAACGCACCAATAAGACGTTTTCACCGTAGACTTTTTAGCTCATAGCATCACCATTAAATTATTACTCGCTAACATAAAAAGTAACCTTACTTCGGTTTTATTTTAGTACACGTCCCGGTTCTTCTATGCAATTGACCTTGTCCTCACCTCCCAAGCTACAGCTTTAGGTTGAGGAGATTGAGGTCCGATAATGTTCTTAGTGATTATGAATAAGCCACATATTTCATTGCTAATTCACTCTAACCCAGCCATAGCAAACACAATCTTGCATTATTCCCCTTCGAAACAAGAGGCTGGACCCAGACTTAACATTGTCTGGGGTGGAGTGTCTATCCCGCACAGTTACTCTCAAAGTATCTTTAAGTTTCTCTGGACAGATCATTGACTGTCAGTAACTGTAATAATAAAATAGTAAAAACAGTACTGCATAATTTACATCAAGCAGAAGATGCGAACTTGCTTGTCTCTTATGGCGACTATATAGTATCTTTCGGCGACTAGTCTCTTACGGCGACTAATCTAAGTGTCTTGCGGACTACTGGTTGCTCTAAACCGGCCTCGGTACAGATGATGTACCCACTGGCAGGAATAACGCCACCAGAAGCTCACAGTACAGTGGCAAGCTTTCGCGAAAGAGCCGAAATGGCTTCAGTCACACGACACCCTTTACACTTAAACACCCTTGTATCGCAAAGGCACAAAACAGTTTTCTGAGGAGTTTCATTCACCCCACTCACTGGTGAATAGTCTAAAGATTAAAGTTGAGGAAAGGTAGCTAACTAGCTCCTTGCCTAACCCATTCGTTTCATCGTCTGCTACTCTCCCACCTGGAAGCCTTTAAATAGACTCCGGCCCCAGGCTGGTCGCAGCAAGGAAAACCTGAATAATTACTCTGCCATGGAGTTTAATTAAGTTGCTGTTCCACAAATGTGGCACTTAATATTGTATCCTGCATGTCCCATTGTTTGTTCACAACAAGGACCAATGCACACTACCAAAAGCGCCAAATTAGTACCTAGCTCAGTTCCAGGCCAACACAATTCAGACCGCCATCGACACGCTAAGAAGAAGATTTCATTTGATTATTGCTTTTCATTATTTATCAAAACAAAATCACCAATTGAAAACCAACTAAGCCATCTTAGCTGGTAACTTCTAACAATCCTGTTGTTATCATACAGAGCTTATTTTGTGTGCTATTTTTCTATAGTGACTCACAGTTTCTACTTTAGTGTCTACCACACTAATGTCAACAACACAGCCTTGCATTGATGCCACTTAAGTATCACCACTTCATCAATCAAGACATTGTTAGTTCGTTACCGATTCACTAGTGTGAACTAATCCAAGATCATTTTATTTGGTAAACCGAATACATTTCTTTTCGTTTCTTTTTAAGCGTTGCCCCACACCAGGAGTCTCTCCTGTATCGTGGGTGCGTCCACAAACATTCAAACCCAGACACTCAAACACCCAGTTCCAGAACAACTATCTGTAGGCCATACAAATATTTGCTCTCTGCGGGGATCGAACCCGCGACACGCAGCACAGCGCTCAATCGCTCAACCACTGCGCCAACCGTGCCTTCGGAAATTGATGACTAGTGAGTACGTTGATAAAAATGTTTAGGTCTAAACCTTGCTCTATCGATGCCGACAGCAACGTCGGCGTCTTCGACGTAAACAATGACGAAGTCAAGTGCGATTCAGCATAAAGCACTAACAATGGCTCTCTTAAATTCGGTGATCGCGTTACACAGTCCCGAATTGTTATGATTCGGCACTCATGTTGCTTATCCTGTGTTAGGAAAGCTAAGAGTAATCGGTCTCTACATTACAGACTTTAATGAAACCGCTTCACTCAATTTAGTCTTAAGAAACAATGAACATTGGTTGTTTTCATGACCAATCATTATATTGTATCACACTATGACATTAATGACTTTACATTAGTGATATTATGCTCACAATTAAATCTGTTCTGTGAATTTTACAAGTCACAATAAAGCTTTCTGCCCAAAGCACTAAACTAAACTATGTTTCATGATTTCATCAGTCAACACTTCACATCTGAGTAGTCTTTTAGTTGGATGGATGGATAGGATTTGCCGTGATATAGTATGAAGACTAAATCACAATCTTATTAGAGCGATACACGGTTTGCTCTTCGGAGCTCAACTCGTTACATCCATCCTGTAGGTACACCAGTAGGTACGCCATAAATATTATGCTACTGCTAGTTTCAAGCTCCAAACAGTTGGATACTCGTTGCTCTACTGTAACCGTTGTTAACCTTATCTCATGTTTAGCTAGCATTACGTTTGAATTCATTGAATTTAACCGAGGAGGAGTTCATGGTTAAACAATCACAGCCACACGGGTGGAACCTCAAGCTATGTTATCCGCCTAGATCGGTCCATAGATGTGCGACCATCCATCACCCAGCAATCCTTCTCCGCGCTAAGAAAAACACGCCAAGCCGCCAGTCCCGACTGGCTCCAGCAGACCCCCGACAGCCGTCACTGGCAGTCAGTGGCTCGACAGTCTGACAACCCATTCCCCCAAGGGGTACCACATCACCCAGCCCCAAGCGGGCTGCAGTGGCCAGGCAAGCTGCCGCCACATGCACAACACCGGCTCTCAGCCGCACCGACCGGATACCAACCCCACACAGTTGGGAACAGGCTACGCAAATGACGACTTTTAAGTTTATTAGTGACCTCTGATTTTTTCATATCCGAAATACTTTAATTTCAATCATTCGGAAAACATCGACACCTACTCTCTACGTCTCGCACTGACGTCGTATCTCCATTGGTACGTTTTTCGCTTTCATCGGAAAAGCACGTAAAATTAAACTTAACGGTCACAATGCCCAAAGGGGCATACAGAGGTGCTAAGCACACCCATATTTTACTAAAACCATCAATACAGCGTTCCGCTACCTTAAGAACCTTCGAGATTCTCAATTTCAGTTCAAGTATGTTTCTGTTTACATTTACAACTCGGTAGTCATGGTTAAAATATCTTTCAGTTGGGATACATGAACCAAACATAAACCGTGTAAACACAAATTAATCATTCTAGCACATCAATCACAAATTCGAATTCACATTTCGACTCGGAAATCGATCCCAGAACCCCACACTCCGCAGCTGCCCCTGCGAACACGAGCTCAACTGGTAGATCGCAGTTGCACATTAGTTTTCAACATTCGTTGCAGTAAGTTGCATTATCACATCACGCCTGCAGGTCAGGGTCAGGCAGAGATGCACCCAACTTTACACAATCCAACCTGGGAATCGATCCCAGGATCGTCAAACAGTCGCGCTCGCGACCGCGATAACCCAACGGGCTAATAAGATCACAACAACCAAGTGAAGTAGCAAGAGGTCTTTTCAAAACAACTCTCTTCACTCGCTTATAAAATGATAACGACTCACCGGATATAACACCTTTACTCGTTCTCACTTACACACTCTGTTCCACGTGTCTAACCAGACAGGCATCATGACGGTGGATAGTCACCTCATGGTATCCAAACCCTCATCATCACAGAACTGTGCATCGTGCACATCTGTCTAAGGGAATCGAACCCAACGAATCAAAACAACAGCTCGGCCAGCTGTTTCGTGCGCGAATAGCTATCAAAGCAACTAGCACTGTTTATCGAACAGTTTACGCAATTGTCTATACACACAGTTTTCACTTTCAGGAGATTTCTCAACCCGCTCGTATCCCACTTCTGATGTCGCATCCAGGTACATAGGACGCTAGTCAGGAAGTACTAAATGACATACATAGTGTCAAACAGTTGTGGGCACAGAAAGGGATACGGGTAAATGAGAGAAATAACTCCTTTAAATTGTACACAGCTATTGTACAGTCAATTACTAACACTACTGTACTAACTAATACTCTGAACTTAAAAGGAAACACAGTGCAGTTCCTAGATAGTATGTGTCGCGACCATGCCCGAACGATCACTGGCTGGCGATCCATGGGACTGAGGTCCGTATCCGACACCTACATCCAGACTCCGCACAACGCCAAACAAAGGCGCTTGTGTTTAAATTTAAGTGCATACTCATCAAAGATCCGACAGGTATAATATCGTTTGATCCCATCAAAGCATCATTCCGCATCAAGTATTAGATTAATTACAACATTCCATGTAAAATTATTGAAATGCCAACGTATTAATAGGCATTATTAAAATGATGATACAAGGCTTAACTTTGATCAAAATATCATTATCTTCGTTAACATTGTACGGGCCTCGGAAAATTTTCCAGCGCCGATGGTACAAGAATTAATAAGTAAGACGAAGAGGGCTATTGTTGAAGACAGCGGGGTATAGCAAAATAACATACACCAAGCCAATAATCCCCGTAAGGTTATGCAGAGGTGTACGTAATAGTACATTCACATATCGCTAGTTACGTTTAAGTATGTAATAGAAATTTTCTCAAAAATGGTATGTAATGTTGCCATAACATCTCTAAAAAGTATCCAGAAAGTGAACTTTACCGGAGACTTATTCACAACTGTCCAGTAAGAAGCGAGATTTTAAATTTGGAATCTCCTACTGTCCAGTAAGTAAGTATGTAATTTACTTACTGGACACTAGGTCATCCTCTTTAGATCTGCTTAGAAAAAAAAACATGGTACCAGACACAGATTAGAGTTCAGCCATTATAACATGGTTATAGAAGGGAGGTTCCAAATATTATATCTATCTCTCTTTTTTGGTATGACATTTATAGTGTGGGATTTTATGATTGTATTTAGTAATTTCAGTTTATTAAAAAGTTTTTTCTAAAGTTGTTTCCTAAACTGCCTCGTTGGTCTAGTGGTCGCAAGCTCGACTGCAGAGCGTGAGGTCCTGGGTTCGATTCCCGGGTCGGCCAAAAAGTGCTATTGTGTTTTTCACATATGAATGTAACCTTCAATATTAATTAAACGAATTTGTTGTTAAACTTTCTTTAATTTTTGAGAAAAGCATTATACAAACCTCAACCAGTAAGAAAGCCATCCTGGCCTCGTATATAACCAGACCTTCAATTCAATTCAATTCAATCATTTATTGCATATCACATGTGTTTTTACAAGATCTTAATAATTATAAAATAGTTCACATGGACCCTGTCGGGCACAACAATTTTTATTTTTTTACAATAATGATAGTAGCAGTAATTAAACATTAATAAACAGTAATTAGACATTTGGAGAATTCATTTAAATAAGTAAGCAATGTCATAGGAAAAAATTTAAATTAAAAATTAAGTAAAATAATAAAAGTCGGCAAATAGAAATCAAATACAGTCAAATGCATCATGTCAATAAAAATAAAATAATAATCAAAATACAATCACAATAAAATGTCAAAGATAATTTCTCTAATACAAAATGTCAATAAATAAGCAAAAAAACTTAGTCCAATATGATGTCACCGTTAAATCAAATTATAGTCAAACACATCTTGCCATTAAAATAATAATCCAAATACAATCATGTTAAAGAAATACTGTAATACATAATGTCAACAAATAAAAACTAAAATTCAATAAATAAGCAGTCAACGTTAGTCCATTATGATGTCATCATTAAAAAAATCATTCAATGTGTAATAACAATTGTCAATTAATAATTTTCTGACTCGTTTTATAAATATTTTGTCATTTTGTTCCATTCGTATCGCATTTGGAATTTTGTTATAAATTTTAATTGATGAAACGTAAGGGCTAGTGCTGTGTAACTTTAGCTTCGATTGGGGTAACACGAGGGTATTCTCAAATCGTGAACGCGGTGCATATCGGCGAGGCTGGTCAGAGATGTTAACGTAGAATTTCGGATATTGTCTTACAAATTTACAGGTTTCTAGAATATAAATTGATGTCAAAGTTAAAATGTCCAGTTTCTTGAAATGAGGTCTACAACTTTCGTCGTTTTCAATATGGACCAATATCCTGATACATTTTTTTTGTAGTATGAACAACTCTTTGACATCAACACTATTTCCCCAAAGGATTATTCCGTATTTTAGCCACGCGTACGCATAAGCATAGTAAGTAGATAGGGCAGTTTTTAAATCTGTTGTTTTTTTCAGCTCACGTAATGCATATATGAAACTAGATATTTTGGATTTAATTTTCTGAATATGTGCTTTCCACGTCATATGAGTATCTAGCTCCAGACCTAACAAGGTAAAAGTATCTACACATTCTACTTTAGTACCTTCGAACGTAAAATTTATATTTAAGGGTTTTTTTTGATATGGCCTAAATTGCATAATTTTGGTTTTTAGGAAGTTAATTTCTAAGTTATGGTCTTTCATCCAATCTTGAATAGTTAACATAATTCTATTTAATGTGTCGTGTAGGCGTTGGGTGTCATTGCAAGAAGTCATTATCGAAATGTCATCAGCGAACAATACGCAGGGTTCCGTCACCTCACCTGCGGTTCGGTCCGGTTAACTCATGCTTGGCCAGGAAGGCTTACTTACTGGATTCTGCAGTAATGTACTAATACTAGTTGACATATTGATGGTAAAAGAAGCGTTTCCCTGCTTGCACGTCTTCGTGATAGTAGCAACACTATCTTGAGTTTATTTTCGCAGATAGATAGTACTCTGCAATGTTGAGACATCGGATGAAACTTCATACTGAATAAATTATGTATTATGTCTACTCACACTAGTAATTATGATTACAGTTACTAACACTATGGGCATAGCCTGAAATAAATGCTGTAGTGTAGTATAGGGGACTTCAAGGGAACGAATCAAGACTCCGTAGATGCTACTCTGACGTAGCATACCTTCAGAATCACGTAACTCATTCTTACAAATGTTATGTAAATGGTACAATTAATAGGTAGGTACCTATTTTAACTTCGAAGTTCAGTAAGACAGTTGGGAAAACATTACGAGGAAATCATTATAACAAACAAACCACAAACACAAGATGAACAATCAATATTTCTCCTTCAAAGAAGTATCAACAAGCTGCTTGCAAGCCGATAATGTAACAATTACAAGCAAAGTTAAATTACGTTTCCCGCTATTCAGACCCCTACAAAACACACCCTTATCCGGTGTTTCTGCTTCGAAACTTTACATAAGGTAAACTTGGGCAATAAATTAATTGTGAGGAGATAGGTACAGATAGCTGCGCCGTCTCTTATTAAAATTTTAAACCAATTACAGTACTGAATAACACTGTGGTGCCAGTTTGTTTTTGGAGTGTTTGTTTGTTATTTGGTAATATATTTGTTTGACTGATTTAGTTTAGGTATGTTAGTATCTTAACATACCTGGACTATAATTTCCTAAATCTTGTTTCGTTTATCTGTCACCGATATTCTTTATACTTTATCTGAGACTGTCTTGTTAGTCTTGTGGTCGCGACCAGGTCGGGCAAAGTGTTATTGGGTTTTTCATTCTCGAATTTCTCAGTTGCGCCCACGATACCTGGATTTGTGCCAGCTAATGGCAATCAGGCTCGCCTCATAATCCAGCCCAGTTGTAGGTATACGTCCATGTGTGCCTATTGGCCTTGTTCTGTTCTGTCTCCTACTGATATGGAGGGAAGTGGAAATTATGTTTTTTCCTACTCCTCCGCTATTCTTTTCTGATTTATAATTTCGTTGCGGGATCCAAGACAGTTAAATCGCTTCTCTGGGACTTCGTCGAGCATCATTGTCTCGCCACTGTTGATTCTGGCTAACAGGAGTTACAGTGGTTTGGGAATAGTGTGGCGGGCTTGTCGCCTCATAATACATTGGACTTAAACATAACTGGCGCAATTGAATGTGGGTGTACAGGGTACCTACACCTCTGCCAAAACCTGCGGGGATTATAGGGTGATGTTGTGTTATGTTTAACATGATATACAACAAAAAAAAACTGCCACAGAACAGCCAAGACTAGTTTAAAAGCATGAGCTTTACACGTTTCTTGACTAAGAAAGATGACAACTAAAGAATGATTGATTAAACACGAACTCCAAATAGAGAATGAAAGTTTAAACGGCAATTCGGAATTGTCAATAAATAAATACGTACCCATCCCTATTCTTATTTAGGTAGGCCTATTCTAATTCTTCAACAGACCCTTGAACGCCTAAGTAAATACACTCTCAAGATTGCATTCACATCTTCTTTACGATGTATCAACGTCGACCCGCCTCCGTACAATCTATAAGGAATTTCCCTATTTCACGCTAAACTGGATTCTTTTCTTTTGAAAATGTTTACCTCGTACGATAGCAAATATTGTAGTACGAGAAACGTTTTTGCGTAGATGCAAATATTTGTTATTGTTATTGTTTGCGTTCGGTAGGAGTTTGTGTCGATTTTTGACGGAATAGTTTCTTTTTTTTTTTTGGGGAGTAGTAGTGACACTTTCGGGTAAGTGTTTTGCATTTTGTGGGAGGCACAAAATGAATTAAGGTTGGTATGTATGTGCTTTGGGTTTTGTTTTTGCGTGAGAAGGAAAACAACGAGGAAATATGTACGTGGGGGTCTAGGATAAAGTGATGTTCTATTTATCGATAGTGATGATTGAATAGTGTCAAAGTGTTTCTGCCACCCATTTGGCCGTTGACTTGCCTTTACATGCTAGATTCCTCACGATGATTTTCGTCATCTAAACCAGTGTTAATTATACAAAATGCACATGACTCTGAATAATCAGAGGTGCGTCTTTTAGGTTCGAATTTAAGACCTTATGCCTTGAAATTCCGACGGTCACACCCCTAGACTGATAAAAAACTGGCTAAGTGCGAGTGCTAAGGACTTGCACGTGAAGGGTGTTTAAGAATAAATTAAACATAAGTGTTTTGTTGCAATGGCAACATAATGTATGTTAGAAATTATTTTTATGTTCTGGTAACATTAAGTAGTCTAGATTTCTCTGTCTCGGTGTCACGTACATTTTTGTTATAATTTAAAACCTATTTGGAAATACAGTCAACTGCTAAAAATCTTTAAGCATTTTATTATACATGCTAAAGTGGTCCTTCAAAACCAGTGAAAAGTTGTGCGGTGTGCAAATCGCGTAATAAAGAAGTTAGCGTGTGTGACTCGGCGCCAGCGCGCGCCATTGTTCATGTACGTCGAACAATAATTTTGCGAGAAATCCATAATATCTCTGCAAAATACAAGAAGAATCGCGAGGATCACTGCATATTTCACAGAAATACGTAAAGGTGTGGATTGCAAGTCTATAATTTTGCAGCACATTGAAACCTGCCATTGTTCGTGGTCGCCGGGCAAGTTTTTGCGGGAAATCTATAATTTCTCAGCAAAATATAAGAGGATTCGTGAAGATTTCTGCAGATTACACAGGAATACATTCAATTTATAGTTATTTCTGTTGTGTTAGCAAATCTATAATTTTGCATCACTTTTCATCTACCTCCCATTGGAAATATCATTTTATCAAAGGAGCGGGAAACGGTCGAGTCGTCAAACGTCAAATTACCACTTCACATCTTTATAGTCTGTGGTCGTGGAGCTGTCAACTCTGTCATCGAGGTTACCTTCGGTTGTTTGTAAACAAACATCAACTCCAGTCTGCAAAGAAGTTCATCCGGTGTTTACGGTCATTAAAAGTGCGTAGATACAAAAAGTGAAGTGTTCTTGTGAGTATTATAGTGCGTCATCTAACTTATTTACCATGTCGACGGCGGAGGAAGTGCTTAAAAAGTTGCGTCTCGCCCGAGCACTACAAAAAGGTACTGGGGGTCTACTCGCTAAGCACCAAATCCGTAAATACGGCCGTATAAACGGGCTTTTTTGCTCTACGCCGTAAATGTGTGTAAACCCTACTCTCTAGTGATCACGGACCAATGACTTTCGAACGGAGTCATAGACAAGATTAGTTTGGATTAACGAACGAATCATAAAAGTCGTTAGTTTTGCTTTATTCTTTCGGTTGATTCCCGGTTTTCTTACTTCGTGGTTTTCAAGCATTTAAATTAAAAATATCATTGGTATTGTTAGAAAAAGACTGCATTTGCACAAAATATTTATTATTATGTCTTTTTAGACATAATTTAAATATATTTGTCCGGATTTAAGCTGTAACCTCTGCCTTCTTTGTATTTGATTGAAGGATACCGATTTGTCAATGGAAATGTCAAAATGTCAGTTTTTTATTTACAATAAATAATAAACAATTTGCATTATTAATACGAGGTACGACCCGGAAACTTTTCGTAATAAATTGTAAAATTGCCTCAAACGCTTTTGTAGGCCCTCACGCGCTCAAATAGAGGCACTCCTCGATTTTATAAGTGAAAACAACGAGTTGGTACCTACTAACAATAAACATCAGCGGAAACAAAAACAAACAAACACGGAGTAACTAGGAGCCCCCCAAGCTAGTTAAAAGCACGTTGTCACCGGTAACAAGCCAAGGACAGGCTGATGAGGAAGGCTTAATTTGTATGGACAACATGTTGCTGCGTCCCGCTATACATATCACATCACATCATGATGCCAGAGGTTTTGGAGTATTTAAGGAGCAACAAGATTCATTTTAAGTCTTTTATGGTGCAGGACACGTCATCTTGAGACCCATATGAAGGAGTTTTGGTCGTAGGATATTGTGTATTAGTATTTTCGCGAAAAGCTACATGGCACCTTGACTCGAAGCCCGCCAAACATAGTTAATGGTGTTAATTTGTTTGATGTATTAGTTTATTATTGTACTTGAAGATTATTTTGTGTATTGTTTAGGGCATTCAATGCTTGAAAATAAGTAATTTTGGTGCAAAATAAAAGAAACAACTGTTCAACATTAAATTATGCTTATAAAGTAGAAATCTTTGTTTTAGTTATATCAGAATCTTCTGCCAGTCCCAGCGCCAAACCAAACCATTACCTACCTTCATTCTTGAATCAACACCATTTCGTTGCTTTTGTTGAGGCCAAAAAAAAAGTAATAGTTTCTCGCAGGAACCTTGAACCTTCCTTCCTTGTTTGTGTGTATGTTTGTAATGAATAAACTCAAAAAACTACTGCGTCGATTGCAAAAATTCTTTCACCATTAGAAAGCTACATTCACCCTGAGTAACATAGAGTTTTTATCCATGTATTCCTAAGACAACGGGAACTACGCGGGTGAAACCGCGGGACGTCCACTAGTCTTCAAATAATTCCCTTATGAGCCTATTAGTTCCTTTAAACTCAAAATGGTGAATACTCGACAACCGAAAGTTTTAGCGTGAAAACAACCGGCGAATCTACTTTTAGAGCAAAAAGCAGCCAAATTATTGATTTTCTAAAAAAAAATTCTTTAAAATCTTTTTTTTTTTTTTTTACTTTCGGGGCCTGCACGATAACTATGTTGTTATCGTTTAAAATGACATAAAAATCCGCGTAAACAAGTGTCAAATTCAAATTTTCGGACGGGCTAAAACTCATCGGGAGTAGGGCAAGCTGTCAAATCGACTAGTCATTCTATCAATTCTGAGTCAATTTCTATCTTAGTTCGGGCCGACTTTAGTACGGCCCGAAAATTAGTCGGCAAATTAGCGAGTAGACCCCCTGTTACGCGCATCGAGAACTTTATTAGTGATCCAATTAATCTTGCGTCTGCGTCTATCGAGATGATAAAAGCGCGTATTGAAAAGCTGAACACTACTTTTAGAGACTATGAGAGAACTCAGTTAGATATTTTATCTTGTGATGATAAAGACAAGGAAAATGTTGCTATTTTGGAGGATAAATATTTTGACATAATCTCAAAGTTAAATACAGCTTTAAAAAACTTAAGTACATCTGAAACAAAACAATGCTCGAATGTTTCAACTTCAAAATTACCTAACATTGATATCCCAGTATTTGATGGGATGGATTTTACAAAGTATACTCCATTTATTGATTTGTTTATGGCTGTTATTGATGGAAACAGGGCACTCTCAGATGTGCAAAAGTTATTTTATTTGCGCAAATTTTTATCTGAAGAAGCATTGGCTGTTATTGTTAACTTACCGCTTGTGAATGAATCCTATGGAGAGGCTATTGAACTTTTGAAAAAACGCTTTGAAAATAAGTCAAGATTAATATTTAATCACATAAATATATTGTTGCAATTGCCTGTAATACAGAAAAGTACCGCAGCCTCTATAAGGTCTTTTACATCACAAGTGCAACAACAATTGTATGCGCTTAAAAACTTGCAGCAGCCTGTTAATCAATGGGATATGCTTTTAATTTCGATCTTATCTAAAAAATTAGATTTGTATACCAATCGTGCCTATCAGTTAGATAGGAATATAGATACACTTCCAACTATGGAAGAGTTCCTTTCATTCTTAGAGAAGCGCGCTATAGCGTTCGAAGATAGCTGTAGTTCTGACAATAAGAAGAATACAGTACAAAAAGTGAGCAATGTTGTCACTAAAACTTCTAGTTCTTGTACCTTTTGTGGAGGTATGGGACATTTATTGCATTCATGCCCAAATTTAAAATGGCTTCAATAGAAGACCGTATAAAGTTCATAGATGACAAAAAGTTGTGTACTATGTGTTTAAAAACTCACACTGGTAAGTGTAAGTTTTCATTTTCTTGTAAAACTTGCAAACAGGGGCACAATACACTCCTGCATAAAGACAGTGATCCTAGTCCACAGGCTCCAATATCACTGCATTCTGTTAATTCAACTATGAATACTCTATTGCCCACCATAAAGGTTAAGTTAATGGACTATAAGGGTTCCGAACTTTATGTCAGAGCATTACTTGATTCAGGAAGTCAAGTTTCACTTATTACCACACATCTTGTGGAAAAATTGCAAGTTAAGCTTAAGAGCCAAAATACCAATATAA
This sequence comes from Diarsia mendica, assembly GCA_949316265.1. Taxonomy (NCBI): domain Eukaryota; kingdom Metazoa; phylum Arthropoda; class Insecta; order Lepidoptera; family Noctuidae; genus Diarsia; species Diarsia mendica. Next base: position 2,580,591 of record OX438888.1, on the reverse strand, counting down.
TTGGCATAGGAAACAATTATAATCAAATCAACAAATATGTTGATGTTACCATCAATTCTCCAGTGAGAAATGTAGAATTAAAAATAAAATGCCATGTTGTAAACTGTATTACTGCAAATTTGCCTCAAAATCATTTTGATAGATCAAAGTTAAATATTCCCAAACACATTCAGTTATCAGATGATGAATTTAATGTACCAACAGAAATATCCATGCTTTTAGGCGCTGACATTTATTTTAATATATTAATTGATGGTCAACTTAAAATTCATAATGGTTTATTATTGCAAAATACTTTGTTTGGCTATACTATTGGTGGAAAACAATTTGTTGATGATCATAGAAATGATTTAGTTGCAAACTTTGCTATTTGTGATAGTAATAAATTAGAACTTGTAATGGAACAGTTTTGGCTTACTGAGATGATTCCCCAGTCAACAACAAAAGGCTGTAATGAACTCAAAAAATCAGAAAAATGTTTTCAGCAATCTGTTAAGCTGGAAAATAATAAGTTGTGTGTTGATATGCCCTTAGCTTCCAAAATGGAAGAGTTGCAGCTTGGGGATTCATTCTCAGTGGCTCTTCAAAGATTTCTATCACTTGAGAAACGATTTAAACACAACCCTGTATATTTAGAAAAATATAAGAGCTTTATTGAAGAGTATGTAGCATTGGGGCATGCTAAAACGGTGGATGGAGGCAGCTATGATGTCCAAAATGGTCCTGTTTATTTTTTAGCACACCATGCTGTTCTAAATGAAGCGAGTCTGACCACAAAATTACGTGTAGTCTTTGATGGTGGTATGAAGTCTAGAGCTGGTGTATCACTGAACGATGTTATGTTGAATGGTCCAGTTGTTCAGAGTGAACTCTTTGATATCCTCCTACTTTGGAGAACATATTTATACACGCTCACCTGTGACATTCAAAAGATGTTTCGCGGAGTTCTTATTAACCCAAGTCAAACTTGCCTCCAAAATATTTTGTGGCGTGATGATCCATGCAAACCCATCAGCTGTTTGCAGCTCCAGACTGTCACATATGGCTTAAAGTCTTCTACCTTTTTGGCTACTCGTTGTCTGATAGAGCTGGCTCGTAGATATAAAGCTGAATTCCCGCTTGCTGCTCAAGCCATGTTGTTGAATACTTATTGCGATGATGTCATTTGTGGTTCTGATAGTACTCATGATCTTTATCAGCTAAAACATAAACTTATTGCTCTTTTGCAAAAATGCAGCTTCACGCTTCTTATGTGGTGTTCAAATTACCCTAAAGTCATTAATGATCTTCCCAATGAGCACAAATGTTTTGAAAAATTAGACATCAATAAAAACAATATTGTCAAGACATTAGGTTTAAAATGCGACATTTTAAATGATACATTTACTTTTACCTGTCCAATGATTGACAATGATGATAACAAGACCAAACGGTCTATTCTGAGTTTCATTGGCAAAATGTTTGACCCACTAGGCCTCATAGGTCCTATTATAGTTGTGGCAAAAATATACATGCAGACTTTATGGGCGATGAATTTAGACTGGGACAAAATACTGCCCCAAGAGCAACTCAATGTTTGGGATAAATTTATTAAAAAGTTAGCTTTAATGAATACAATTACTGTGCCAGGATATGTAAGTTCATGTGATGTGGAAATCATAGAGTTGGTTGGATATGCTGACGCATCTATGAAAGCGTTTGGAAGCTGTCTTTACTTAAGAACTGTTAAATCAGATGGGTCAGTTTTTGTTAATTTATTATGCTCTAAATCCCGTGTTGCCCCATTAAAGAAAAACTTAACAATTCCAAGACTGGAATTAAATAGTGCTCTCCTTCTCTCGCAATTGGTGAATAGGGTGTACAATATTTTAAAACGCAGATATCCTAATTAGAAATGAACATCTGCGTTTGTTGCATGCAGGAGCTAGATTGGTGTTGAGCTCACTTTCGCAACAATTTTGGCTTATCAGTGGTATACGTGAAGTCAAGAAGGTAGTAAACAAGTGTGTCAAGTGTTTCCGTTTAAAGGCTGCAGCTGCGAAGCAGCTTATGGGTTCTCTCCCACAAGAAAGGATTACAGCTGTTAGGCCATTCAATGTAGTTGGAGTAGACTTCTGTGGACCTTTTAATGTTAAAGCTTCTAGAATTAGGAAACCACTAATCACGAAAGGCTATGTGGCGCTTTTTGTGTGTTTTGCTACAAAGGCAATCCACATGGAGCTAGTCAGTGATCTCACCACTGAAGCCTTTTTAGCATGCCTCAAACGTTTCATTTCTCGAAGGGGAATGCCAGAGAAAATTTTCTGTGACAATGCTTCAACATTTAAAGGCGCTGCCAATGAGTTAAATAATTTGTATAAATTGTTCATATCAAAAATTCATAAAGATTCTGTGAATGATTATTGTACCCCTAAATGTATTACGTTTAAGTTTATCCCTAGTTACTCTCCGGAGTTTGGAGGTTTATGGGAGGCAGGGGTCAAAAGTTTTAAGCATCATTTTAAGAGAATTGTTGGAACTATTGTCTTAACTTTTGAAGGTTTGTATACTGCTATCACTGAAATTGAAGCTGTGCTTAACTCAAGACCACTCCTTCCCATGAGTACCGACATTTCTGATTTTAAGTATTTAACGCCTGGCCATTTCCTCATAGGAACATCTATGATGAGTTATCCTGAAACCGACTTGTCTAATTATTCTATTAATAATTTAAGATTTTGGAATGTTCTATGTAAAATTAAACAAGACTTTTGGAAAGTTTGGTCCGGTGATTATCTTACACAGCTGCAAAGCAGGCCAAAATGGCACCATACTAATCCTAATTTAAAAGAAGGAGACCTAGTTATTCTTCGTAGTGATAATACGGCTCCAATGACATGGCCCATGGCAAGGATTGTGAAAACAATACCTGGACCAGATGGTATGGTTAGAGTGGCAGAAATTAAGCTGCCAAATAATAAAAAATATGTTAGATCTCTAAGAAAATTATGTCCTTTACCAATAAATTAAATTATAAATATGTTACATGCAAGTTTTGTTGCTTTCATGTAGAGTTTAATTATATGTATAATGTAAGGTTTGTTGCTTTCATGTAGTTTAATTATATGTATGTAAGTTTTGTTGCTTTCATGTAGAGTTTAATTGTTAGAACATTTATTATTAGCAAGGCCCCGGCCCAACTATGTTTAAGAATAAATTAAACATAAGTGTTTTGTTGCAATGGCAACATAATGTATGTTAGAAATTATTTTTATGTTCTGGTAACATTAAGTAGTCTAGATTTCTCTGTCTCGGTGTCACGTACATTTTTGTTATAATTTAAAACCTATTTGGAAATACAGTCAACTGCTAAAAATCTTTAAGCATTTTATTATACAAAGGGCAAAAAAACGGCAAAAAATGTCAAGCTATTACGGTTCATAAGACACAACTTGGTGAAAGACAGACGGACAGTAGCCGTTAGTAATAGGGTCCCGTTTTTAACCTTTGGGTACGGAACCCTGAAAACTAAAACAATAAAACGTGCTCCTGCACTGTGAAAATAAAAAATATATCCAATGCAATTGAATTTCGTATATTTTATAAGAAACTACAACTTCAATATTACTTTTACAACCCTAACAAAAACTTCCTAACCCCACACACTTACGTACATAATCCACTTTTTGCGAACAATAAACTTACAATAACACACAAAATGTTTGCAAGGAAACAGAGTATCTCTGTGGAGCCACGTTTTGTAAAACGTACAAACTTTTAATATTGTTCACACATTCCTATAGTGGCGGGGCGTGTCCCCACTTGCAGTTAGAACATTTTTCATGGAGAACTTTGTTTACATGATAAAAGTTTCTGGTACAGCATTGTTTCAGGCTGGAAAAGGTAGATAGAAAATAGGTTTATATTTTAAAGCTTCTTGTATGCAAATAAGACACTTTAATTATCGACTAATCAAATTAGTGTGTAAGTAAGGGGAATGATCTCAATAAAAAATCTTACTCCTATTTTAATTGTGAGTGCTATCACTACATATTAAAAAACAAAGCCCTCCGCCGCGTCTGTTTGTCTGTCTGTTTGCGATAAACTCAAAGCGTCGTAGCGTGAAATTTCTACTTTTAAATTGCGCCTTTTCTTTCGGGATGATCAAGATACCTATTTAAAAAGCGGAGAGCTTCGACTAAAACCTTCAGATCTCTCACTGGGACCCCACCAAAACTTGCTATAACAGTTTCCCAAAATTCCCACGTAGGATTTCATAAAGGAACGAAGACACGGCTGCTTCTCGAATGCGCCTCGAGATCTTCTGCCATATCAACTGTTTGAAAAACTTTGCTTACCTGAAAATAACTTGGATGCATTTTTGTTAAAAAGTTTGGTGGAAGACGTTCAGTTATTGAGAGAAAATGAAAATTGTTATTTGCACACACGTGGTGTGTATTAGGTGAATATTTTATTTATGCTAGAGTTAAGATCTTAGGTATTGGGGCGAAGGTTTTACGGAATTCCATCAGGGCTGCGGCTTGTTCGAAAGATATAACGCGGCTTCGGCACAAAGGGCTAAGAAGGAACATGTGTGGTTTTTAGTCAGTAGAAGTCAGTAGAGCGGAAGGAGTCATTTCATGATTTCACAAACCCAAAAAAATTAAGGCTTTACGGAATCATAACGAGATGTTGGTTGGTCGTGGAGTTAGTTTGTTCAAATATACTTGTCATCTTCTTTTATTTATCACTATTATAGGCTGATGATGATGAAGGCACTACAAACTTGCCCAATTATATTGTCAAGAACGTTGATATTTCAAATAACATCGTTCTAGAGTAACGTTGGCTAACTAAAAGACATTGTTTTGCTTGTTCTATGACGTCACATGTTTCTAAGGAGAACACAACATTGCCTTAGGACATACCTGGAACTAATATTTTAACGTTGCTAGGTTATACCGAACTAACATCAGAAAATAGAGGAAAGTATATTCCCGCTCGTCATGTTCTAGGAAATGTAGAAAACTAGGGAAAGGAAAATAAAGTTCTTTGTTCTTTCTTTATTTTGTAGTAGCTTTTGCCAGCGGCTTTGCCCGCGTATAAATGACGATTTTCCATACAAACTTTCATCCCCTATTTAACTCCCTTAGGGGTTGAATTTCAAAAAATCCTTCCTTATTTCTTGTCTACATTATAAAGGGAACCTCTGTGCAAAATTTCAGCTTTCTAGGTCCAAGGGTTTGGACTGGGCGTTGATGAGTCAGTCAGTCAGTCAGTCAGTCAGGACTTCTTTTTTTATTTATATAGATATATATATAGATAACTTACACCTTTTACATGGAGTAGGTAGAAACTATAAAACGCAACCACTAGCTACGATCTTTCATCAACCACCTCATCCAGGTTCTACATTCACGTTGGTTGCAACTTGGTTAAACGCATCCGGGCTTTCTAAAAAAAACTTACCAATTAGTTCAGTGTATGTCCTTGTAGGCTAAGGTATATACCCCTCTTGACAGTACAATATACAAATAAAAAAAATAAAAAAACAATTCAGTAACTCAGAAACTCCTAAGATTCAACAGTATTCTCGTCAAGCGAGTTGCTACACCTCCGTCAGCTTGAAAACTAATATCACGTCTTACTTTACTTGTAAAGTGATTACGGCACAGTTTTCATAAGTTGGTACCTCCTACTTAGCTCATACAAAGTTGAGCGATGCGTGAGACTTACAACTTTGCGCTATACTGAATAAATATAACGCTCTGATTACGAGTCGTTACGATGGCGAATTGTGGTGAGCATGTAGGATGCTCGAACAAAAATGTATCTTTTAAAATGTAAGACCAGTCAGCCTTCAGTATTTCTAGTGGGGTGTGGTTTTGAAACCGGGGGGAGGGCTAGACATAGGATATTTCTGTCAGCCATAAGGGTGATAAATAAGTTTTAAATGTTCTGAGCAAAAGCTACCGAAAAACTCATTACCGTCAATTCTCTAGAAAGTATATGTTTCTGTGTCACCAGGTTTCAAGCCGCGGAGCGATGCGGTTTGAAACGTATCGTTATTGTTGAGGGCTTCTGGAGGAATTTAGAGGAGATCTTTTGACCTCTACTTAAGAGGGACAGAGTGCCAGTGTTAACTGGGTTGTGGAGGTCAGAAAGGCAGTCGCTCCAAATAAAACACTGGAATTCAGCTGCATCCGATTAGATTGAAAGTCAACCCAAACATAGTTGGGAAAACGCTAGGCAAATAATGATGATCAAATTATTATGAACCATTTTTTAGTAGCCTGTACTGACCCACTGTTGAGCAAAAGCCTCCCCCATATTCCTTCCAAGGCTTTCGTGTGCTTCCTCGAACCAGCCCTTGCGGTACGAGCCCAAATCGTCTCGCCACCTCTTTCGAACCATTATGCTCCACAAAATCTCCTCCCCTATCTTTCCCCTTAAATAGTTAGTACATGAGTTAGAAACTAGTTAGCAACAATGCAACAGCCCGCTACCTCAGCCAAGTTGCGGTGTCTTCGGTAACATTGGTCTTAACAACTTTTATAGTGTATGCGGCTTGAATGTTTCGAGGTAAAATGTTTATGATACATTTTGGAGATGAATTTTGAAGACGGTTCGGACAAAGTCATATGCAAAAGAGTATCAGAACACAGTTATTCATAAGTATTAATAACTAGACCCCATGTAGAGTCGACTACGCATTTTTGGTAACACTTAAGTTTTAGTTTAGTGCTGAGTTGCAATACAATGATAGACCATACTTTACTGGAATTACAGCTACCCATCACCGATTGAAAATTTTGCGCGCTGCTGAACATTTCACTTTTCTTACTACTATTATAAGGGTGCTAATTAAACCGGCTTCTTTTTAATAGCATTATTTGCATCTAAAAATCTAACTTGCCTTCTAAATTACTAAGTCAGCCACAATTAACGAGCATCTAAATAATACTATCTTAGCCACAAGTTATCTTTTTTAAAGCCACTCTAAATACAACTCAGCATCGTGATTATTTTTTAGCATCTAAATTTGTAACATGAATTCAAACAGTAAACTTCTAAAATATTAATATATGGCATCAAAAAAATATTCAATTAGCTTCTAATTTACTAACTCAGTACGTTTAAATTATAACTCCTGCCACATTAACTGAGCATCAAAATTTAATTAAAATTGTCATCAAATATTATATTATAGCCACTAATAGTATGTATAAACTCCTGTCGTGTCATCGAAAGGCTTAAATATAGAAGTTCAGAGTACTTAATGACCTAAATATTGAAGTTCAGATTATCGAATGTCCTAAAGATCGATTTTATTTACATGTTGTGCTACAAAAGTTATCGACAGAATCGCTTCAGAACTTCATTTTTATCGGAAAACTAGACAATAAATTGTGAAAACATTTCTGCAAGCAACTCGGAAGTAGCGCTCGCCGGCCGCTGCCGCGGCACCGCTCGCTTCGCTCGCTCGGCTCGCGCGTTTGGTCACAGTTTTAACCTAACCTAACCTATTTCCCTCAGTTTACAATAACGAATCATACAGTCTGCCTGTGACTAGTCAATTAGACAATGGTAAAAACATTTCTGTAACTAATAGGTATTTTTAACGTAAATATAATAATCTAAAGTGTATCAAAAGTTGACATTTCATATATAATATACGTTGGCGCTCTCTGATTGGTGCAAATAATAATAATAATAATATAATAATATTCCACAACTATCACACAACGCCATCTAGTCCCAAGCTAAGCAGAGCTTGTGTTATGGGTACTAGACAACTGATAAACATACTTATATATTTCTAAATACATACATATTATAGATAAATTACACCCAGACACAGAACAAATGATCGTGCTCATCACACAAACATTTGTCCTGGGTGGGAATCGAACCCACGACCTCCGGCATAGCAGTTAGGGTCACTAACCACTAGACCAACAGGCCAGTCAATGGCAAATGGCCGGTCGCTGTCGTCTCGCGCGCTCGCGCCAAATCTTTCTGTTGCTATTTTCACGATAAAAGAATGTGATGTATTATTTTACATGCGAAGTTATAATAAATGATGTTGACTACGGTCGCTTCATTTATATTTTTTTGAGGGCCTTGTGTTGAAGCTGTAAAATGTAAAATGGTGGTAAGATATAAATTCCGTGGCTGAGTTAGTAAATTAGGTGCCTATGTATAAATAACAAGGACAAGTTAATATAAATGTTGATCGTCACTTGATGCTTTCTATAGAATATTTAGTGGGCGTTGTAAAGAAGACGAATTAGTATATTAGAGGCTATATAATTTTCCCGTGGCTTAGTTATAAAATTAGAAGTTTGATCCTGTGGCCAATTAAAAAAACTGAGGCTCGTTTAATTATTTCTCCTATTATAAATGCGAAACTTTATGATAATGGATGTTTCTTACCCTTTCACGCGAAGACTTCATGAAATTGGGCATAGTTTAAACAATTTTTATCGCGGTAATACAATCCTGTAGGACAATTTATCGTTTGGTAATTGTTCCCACTACCCACGCCGACGAAGTGTGGGTATGAACTAGTAGAAACTAAAGTACTCGAATTGGATTGAAGTACGTAACTAAATTACTATTGTGGGTGTACTATATAGCTACACCTCTGCTTACCCTTTCGGTTAAATAGCTCAGACGTAATGTAAATTAATATTTCAGTCGTGTTTCAATAAAACAATGATTATGGGTAATGCCTTTGTTGCGTTTAATTGGATACTAACATTATTGAACCAAGCCTTTACGTGAAATTGGTGTTAATTGAAATTGCATGATCAAAGCCACGTGAAAGCCTAAAAATATAGGTTAATCCGATTACGATAACCCTCTATTACTACTGCCAAATTAATTTAACATTTATTGTTACATAATTATTGAAACATTAGCAGGAACAAATCAATTTATTATTGATAATGATAGGCTCAACGAACATTTATCGAGGCTCTCAGTAATTTTTAATCGTATCAAAAGTCCTGAAATTAGTGCTGTAATTAATTACTTTTCTTGCTAAAGGCTTGAAGTAAGGCTACCATTGTGAGGAAATTCTGGTCTCGGGAGCTCTAACTATCGTTAGCTTGAACTCTGCTTGGACATCGGCGTGGTAGGCAAATTTTTATTAAATGACTTTCAAAGTCAAAAATATGAGTCGAAAAAAAAAAAAAAGTTAAAGATTAATTCTTACTAGCTGATGCCAGCGGCTTCGCCCGCTACAAATTATATAGTAACCCTTTCCTCGAGAACCACTCTATCTATGTGAAAACGAAATCGGTGCTGTAGTTTATGAGCTTATCCCGAACAGACAGACAGACGCGGCCGAGGTCTTTGTTTAATATGTAGTGTCTGTAGTAATTACTAAGTGACATTTCTGAGTATGAAAGGAAGACCCTTTAAGAAACCGTTAGACATGAGAACGAAGGGTGTGCCTGTATGGTGTGGTACTCAAATGCACGAGATAACAAGTGAAAGGGTGGTTTATGTGAGAATTATGCGCGAACTAACATAGCCTTCGGGTTCTGTTGTTATCAAAAATAACAACAGAACCCGAGGGTAGGATTTTATTTCTACTACTTCGTTTTTTTTCTTTTCCAGGAGTGCTGCACATTTGAATTCCCCATTAATCCCCATTTCAATAATTATTATAATCATCATGTAGGGTTTCCCTGCGGTTTGGTTTCTAGACTGAACGGATGCAACCAAATACTGGTATTTTAATTTAAAAAAAATTGTCTATTTGGCGTTCACAGTTCCTTAATAACAATCGTGTTATCACTGCCCATGCAAGTCTGATAATCAATCTCTTGGCTAGACTAATTCGACACTTGCAGGTTTCAGACCCGTAACAATTTAAAGATTTTCATAGATCTACGAATAACTGCAGGGACCAATAATTTAAGGGTCAATATACATTTAGGTTAACATACATTTCATGGTCACCCATCCACGAACCGACCTTAGTCATCGTTACTCGCCCATAGACAGCTGTTATAACTAAGCCACGAACTTAATTTTTTTTCGCAATTAATGCTACTTGTACATAATCAAATTAATTAATACTATAACATCTTTATTTCGATCTCTACCTTTTCTTGTTAATCAAACAAACTTACAGACAAACAAACGTTATATTTTATTAGTAGAGGAAATACATTTGACATTATCTCTGTTATGATGGATTGTGCACGGAACTCTCTTGTGCACGAATAATCCGTTTATTTCTGAACATAATAGCACTATGGTGCAGCATTTTGCCGTAGACATTTTTCACAACACTAGGTACATCATTTTATTTTTAGACGAAATAGGGAAAAATGAAGCGATGTTTTTCAGTTATATTTAAGCCGTGTTGCACCGGGCACGATCAAATATGCACTCTGAACAATTATTGTTAGATTCCAAAACTCAATAGCTCTTCCCAATCTGGGTATTCATGCAATCATGTAACATCTAATGAACATATTTTTTTGTATAAATAAAGTAAAGACCTGGAGTAGACTGCTTCGTTGGTTTAATGGTCAGTGCAAATGCTGAGCCTGTGGTCCTGGTTTCGATTCTCGGGTTGGACAAAATGTGAATTAGTTATTCCATTAATATTAGCAGCAGCCACGGATGATGAATTTGTGCTTACTTGATGAAAAGTCTGAAATAATTAATTTGCTAAACTTCTTTAAATTTTGAATTGTACTGTTATGGATGGACTTAATTAAACTTCTGGACTTTATAATGATAAAAAATTTAACGGAAAGCAAAGATATCGTAAAATAATTGGGCTTTGTAATCGTATTACTGACAAAGCCCCAAAAAAGGAAAATCTTACGAAAATCAACGAAAGAGTATTACCATTGGACATTGATACTTATTATTATGTTCATCTTGTTTATAAGTACTGAGATTGTGGTTTATATATTTGAGAAAGTTTTGAATATTTACCCTCAGAAGTCACTCTCTGCCAGGATTGCTTTCAACTTTGATTTTGATTGCTTTGAGTCACCGCGGCCCTGGAACGCAAAGAACAGTAAAGTGTGACACTCCCTTCTGTTTCGCCTCGAGGGATGGTGATATTCTATTATTATTACAAAAAAGAGGTCATCATCATCAGCCTATAATGTTCCCACTGCAGGGACTCAGGCCTGCTCTCTAGGAGAGGGATGGGCTATAATGATCGCCCGCACGCCGGGCCCAGTGCGGATTGGTAGATGTCACATGTCTTCGAATTTTTAGTTCTAAGACATGCCGGTTTCCTCACGATGTTTTCCTTCACCATTTTGAGAGCAGTGTTGATGAAATAAATTACACATTGTAATGCGCCTGACTGAGTTCAAACCCACGACTCATTGTTCGTAAGTCGGGGCCGCTACCACCGAGCCACCACTGCTCAAGAGCACTGCAAAAGAGGTCACTGAAAAATAGTTCAGAGTTACAAATGGATGCCTTTAAATCTTTCTAAATACCAACTCTATTCACAACCACTGCAATTTCATTCTCATTGTTATGCCAACGGAATTATGACATAAATATTCCGGACTAAGCATCTATAAAAAATGGCGAGATTATTTTAATTCATATGAGACGGCTTAATTGCTATTCTCATCCTACTGAACAAAAGACTGGCAAACGAAAGCACAAAATTGTAAGACAAAACCCTAGTGGTACACTGTGGACCAATTTCACTGGTACACGCAAAATGAGAATTATTTTCTTGCCTTTGGTTTCTTGTTCATGTTCAAGGCTTATTAAAAGGGGAAAGAGGATTTTGTTAGGGTATAAATTTTTGGTGAGGGTCTAATTATTTTTTAATGAGATGATGTTTCATTGTCATGGGTTTTCTTATGGTGATCCGTATTGTTTTAAAGGACAATGTTTAGGAGACACCATTTACTTTACGTACTTATTCGTACGTTGATTATGTAGGTCGGCTATGATTGTATTGATTATGGAATATAGTACACAATTTTATTATTTTGTTACTTTTCTCCCAATAAACACCAAGAGATATTTCAGTAGGTATTTCTTCAACATTCACCAGTTCCAATTGTTTGGATGGAGTGATCAAGGATTTTTGTAATATTTCGTGCATAAAATGACTTTGCAACGTAGCTAAAATGGTTTAAACTAGGCTATGTATCGAATCCCTTCCAACGAAGACAGCCAAAGCGACGGGAAGACGACTTGAAGCAAGTAGCTGGGCCAGAATGGTTACGCAAAGCAAAGGACAGAAACAAATGGAAATCCTTAGAGGAGGCCTTTGTCGAAAGGCAAGCTGTTAAGAGAGGAGATAAGACGACTGCCGATAATATGTTTTAGTTTAAGTTTTATGTTTTTTTTAAGTTTTCTTACCTCTATTGTTTTAATGTTTAAGTAATGTTTTGTAAGCTAAATTCTAACAGCAATAAAGGCTCATTTTATTTATTTTTATGTATCGAATTACTACCTATTCTAAACAAGGACTTAATACGCTTACCCGGTAACGATCTAGCAAATTAGCAAAAAAAAGTAAATTTAAGTTTTTAGGCGCAAAATGCCTAATTCTCAAAATGGCAACAGTCGCAAAAGAACTAGTTCTCTAAATGACCAATTCTCAAAAGGCCTAGTTCTCTGAATGCCAAATATTTTATTTTATAGTTGCTAAATACTTTGCGTTCCCATATTTCACCCACTAACTGTAAAAACAAAACTAAAAAAGCTCTGTGCTGTATCCCGAGCAAGCATTATTGCTTCCTGCTATAGTAGCCGTTATCGCTCGCTTGCTTAGCGTTCTAGTAACAGTAGCCGTTGCAGATACACTGCGAGAACAAACTCACAGACTTTGTTTACAAAATATCCTTGTCGTAGGTTTTTATTTTGAGAGGACTTTTTTTGTTCGGGTCCGCTGTTTTGCACTGTTATTTAAAAACAATTGTAATGTATTTTGCAGCAAGACAAGGAAAATGTCGGAATGAAAGCCTAAAAGGATATACACTGACCTTATTGTTATTCAGAAACGTCAGGTGCGTAATACTTGCAATCGTCGTCCGAGATGTACCATCGCCTGCAATAATGCATGCATTTGTGTGGGCGACTGTACATGAATGTGAACGAAGAGTATTTTTTATGATTATGACATGCATGTGTAAAAAAGGCGTGAGGTTTTGTAGTTTTTCACTACACATGTAAAGATAAATGTTAGATTTTAACAATAATATATTAATTTATTAAATTTATTTACAATATTTTGTAACTATTGTAACTACAATTTACAGAAATATACAACTACAATAAAGACCCAAAATTATAATGAAATAATATATACAAGTATCAAAAAGGGAAGGAATTACAGGGCGTCAAAAAAATCTTCCACATCACTGTCATCAGGAAAAGTGCCCAGACGGATGGGAGCATTACTAGCAGCTTATTTCAACGTACTTAAAATTCTCGAATTTCCAAAATAAAGTTGAATATAGAGCTAATAAAAATAGATTAGACTTTTGGCTGTCGTTGTAAGTGTCAATGAACAGAAACTAAGACAAACAGATGAAGACCAGATTCTGATTATGATGTAAAATCGGATTTAAAACTAACATCGTAATATAAGCTCAAAATATTTTCGACATCGTAATTAGTAGCACAATGTTGGAATAAGGTCATACCCTAAAGGTTAAAAGCGTGATAGTGTCCTTGTTTAAATCGCAGACGCGTCACGTATCGTCGTGTCGCTAACTTGTACTAACGACGTGAACGAGCCTCTCAATGTAGGCGCCATGTTTTTTTTCTTGAATCTAGGACATTTCCGCTAGTGTGGAGATGTTTCTTGAGGAGGCTTCGTTTTGTTTTTAACCGACGAAAAAACAAAGGAGGTGGTTCTTAGTTCGACCCGTATATTTTTTTGTGTTTAGGTGTTGGTAAAAATATGGTTTACAGCCACAAGCGAATTTTTCGTAAACTATTGTATATTTTGGTGCTGCTGACCGGTACCGTACGCAATCGTAAAAATCGCATTGTATACTGATCTGCGAGATATGGTCAGCGATGTAAAGTTTGACAGGTGATACGTCAAGTGTACAAATGAGTATCTTGGTCCAATCGAAATACGGTCACCATTTATTTAGTTCAAATATTGTCGTTATCAACGGTTTTAGCCTTCGATCATTTTTACCCACGACGGAACGGAGCAGGTATATGCGTTTAGGGTGAGAGATGTTTGTGTGTGCGTTTTTTTTATTTAAGTTCCCACATAACTTCTAAACTAATGATCCGATTTTGATGCGGTTTTCAATAACGGGTAACGGTAACGGGCAACAAAAATTTAATCATACTCATACGTGTATTTTATGTCGTCGTTAAACATCTACAATTCTTCAATAATTGCATTCACGTCACTAGAAAACCTTTAGTTGGTTTAATGGCAGCCCCCGACGGATATTCCTTAGTTATGTTCATTTTGAGTTATTTTATTCTTCTTCAATTAGATTTTAACCGTCGTGGGTTTTTTTCAAATTTTTTAATTTTGCTTAATTTTTTACATAATTTATTTTATCATTACTAACATAAACTCACACTTCTTTCCCATGGGTATACGCAGAAACTATAGAACACCACCTGCTTCGATTCTCACATACTTCCGTTTATTTTTGATGTAGCAAAAAACCAACAAACAACATAACGAATCACCTTTAATTGAAGCCCATTTCCTCTGCCATAAGGTTCATTTTCCAAAAAAACTTTGCCATAAAATGTTTACCCAGTTGTCCCTACATTTGAAAAGCCACAGTCACCACACCACTCGACCCGCGCTCTCACTGCACTTTTTTCCCAGCTAATGATTCCCATGAGAATTCACTTTGTAGTCTTTTTACCCGACTACGGAAAAGGAAGGGTAATGATTTTTCTACTACCAACGTCTGGAAAAACCTGGGATTATCCATGTTTGCTTTGTAAAGCATTCTTTTTATGTTTTTAGGAAGTATGGAAGATCATTATCACGTACCATTATTATAGTATTTTTGCGAACTATTTGAAGTTTTGCTGCAATATTTGAATCTTTCCTAGATGTCTTTGATATTTCAGTTTTGTGAAAATAATGTTATAGCTTTATTAGGCTAGTGGTTGCAAGTGCGACTGCTGAGTTTGAGGTCCTGGTTTAAATTCCCAGGTTGTGCAATGAGTTCTTTCATCAGGAATTTTTCAGTAGCAGTCACGCGGAGTCTGAATTTCTGTCCCGTTGATGACAATAGGCTCGCCTCCCATTACATGGGACTTAATCATAACTGGTGAAATATGGGTGTATTAGGCACGCCTCAACCCCTCGGGAATAAAAGGCGTGATGATGATAGGTATTACTAGTTGGCAAAACAAAAACATTTCATACAATATTTTTAACACATAGCCTTTTGTGGTAGCCCTCATGAATTTTCAACGTTGTGGGGCGGTCAGAGGGGCCTGACTGACTAAAACCACAGTGTTACTCTGGTTGGAGTACAGAAACATAGCAATATCCACAACCAACCCAGCAGTGCTAAGTTGTGGCTAAACCATTCTTACGACCTAACTGCCTGAATTCACTAACACTGCGATATGTAAATATATATATGTTCATAATTATGAAGCCAAGAAGTTCTTAAAAAACCAAATTTCGAAATCAAAATCGGGCTGTTACTCTTAATCCAGAATGTCAGAAAACCTTTACCGGTAATTAGCTAAATTTGAGCGTGAAACAGGTCACATTTATAGCCATTCACCGTATTAAACCTCTAATTGCTTCCTCCACCCCCCCATAAAAAGGTTACGATCAAATCTCGCGAGCACAATAAAATCTTCTCATTTTGAATCAATATTTCATTCGAGCGTAAAACGTAAAACCTACTGAGATTGTATTTCATATATTATGCAGATCACGCCGTTAGCCCCCTGTGACTAAATACTAATAGTCGTAAGGGTCGATGGAAGGTAAAGCAACGCTGACCAAGGTCAGTACGTGGATGGGTGGGACCATTCATTACCTATCGAGACTTAGACGAAACACATTAAATCATTGGTCTTGGTTGTGAGTTATTAAGAAAGAAATAAAAGTGTTTATGGCATTAAAATAAAAAGCAACAGCTTCATCATCATTTCATCCGAAAGACGTTGCACTTATGCACACTGCTTGACCCATGCTCACTTGTATACTTCACCAGGTCATTGCCCCACTTAGTGAGAGGGCAGCCATTGCAATGTTTTCCAGTTCGCGGTCGCCACTCCAGAACTTTTCGGCCCCATTTACCATCCGTTCAGCGAGCAATGTGCCCTGCCCAACTCAAGTGGCAGTCCATATGAGCAAGGCCATTCAACAACTTAAAAACCGGCCAAGTGCGAGTCGGACTCGCGCACCGAGGGTTCCGTAAAAAAAATATATTATGTGATGTAACTAAAAATTTATGGTTTTCGTAAGTATTCCTTTATCTATGCTATAAGACGTTGCTTCGTACCAAATTTCAAGATTCTGAGTTCACGGGAAGTACCCTGTAGGTTTTGATTCCCTTGCGAGTGTCGAAAATTTGCGGCATAAACGGGAGTATCTTGATGTAACTAAAAATTTATGGTTTTCGTAATTATTCCTTTATAGTATGCTATAAGACGTTGCTTCGTACCAAGTTTCAAGATTCTGAGTTCACGGGAAGTACCCTGTAGGTTTTGATTCCCTTGCGAGTGTCGAAAATTTGCGGCATAAACGGGAGTATCTTTTGATCGCGTTGACTTAGAAGTTTGATTTTTTCACAGCTCCAAGAGACCATAGACTTGAGTATTTGATATGAATTTCAGCTTGATACCTCCACGCGTTCCTGAGAAAAAAGGTCTTGACAGACAGACAGACAGACAGACAGACAGACGGACAACAAAGTGATCCTATAAGGGTTCCGTTTTTTTCTTTTGAGGTACGGAACCCTAAAAAAGACTAATTAACTATTTTTTATTGCCAAAAGGGCCTTTTTTGGGGGTTGAGAAATCATGAAATAACTCCAGACTTCAGACCAGACTTCTACTGACTAAAACCACCCATGTTTCTTCTTTGCCCTTTGTGTGGAGACCGCGGTATCTCTTTCGAATAACCCGCAGCCCCCACGGGCTAAAAGGGCCTCAGTTCAGCATGATGCCAGATGGCAACACAACATACCACCTGATACTGATTTTCGATACAGGTAAGTAGTTAGTGGCCCAAAAGTCTGACAAACAGCCCTACCAAGGGGTGTCGTATTACCCAGCAACTGCTTTATAGAAGTCAGTTAGACCTACATCCTGTCAAAGAAATGTTTGTAAGGATGCTTATATAGATATCTCAATGTTCGGATTTAGGTGAAAGGCACACCAAATAGAGTCTATAACTTTGAATAACACATAAAATATTTTTCATTACTCATACTCTGAAAGGAGGTCATAACAGGCCTGCGGAGCGGGTTGAAAGTACTACTTTTCAGCCCTAGGGAGAATCGCTTTCAACTGACAGCTGTCAAATTATTTGATGTAATTTGGAGCAAGCCTATTGTCATCAATCACCTAATGTAATTAAGAGCTAGCCTATTGCCATCAACTGATGTGATTAGGGGCAAGCGTATTACCCATCAACCAATGTAATTAGGAGCAAGCCTATTGCCATCAACTGATGTAATTGGGGGCAAGCCTATTGCCATCACCCGATGTAATTAGGAGCAAGCCTATTGCCATCACCCGATGTAATTAGGAGCAAGCCTATTGCCATCCACCGATTTAGGTAAATAGGAGCAAGCCCATTGCCATCAACCAATGTAATTAGGAGCAAGCCTATTGCCATCAACTGATGTAATTGGGGGCAAACCTATTGCCATCAACCGATGTAATTAGGAGCAAGTCTTTTGCCATCAACCGATGTAATTAGGAGCAAGCCTATTGCCATCAACCAATCTAATTAGGAGCAAGCCTATTGCCATCAACCAATGTAATTAGGAGCAAGCCTATTGCCATCAACCAATGTAATTAGGAGCAAGCCTATTGCCATCAACTGATGTAATTGGGGGAAAGCCTATTGCCCCCAACCGATGTAATTAGGAGCAAAGTTTTTTGCCATCCACCGATTTAGGTAATTGGGGGCAAGCCTATTCCCATCAACTTTCCTTGTATTCGTAATGAAAAGCACAGTGTTTACCTCGGGTTAAAGACTTATTTACTC
Organism: Diarsia mendica; assembly: GCA_949316265.1. NCBI lineage: Eukaryota > Metazoa > Arthropoda > Insecta > Lepidoptera > Noctuidae > Diarsia > Diarsia mendica. Next base: position 2,562,419 of record OX438888.1, on the reverse strand, counting down.
CCTCGAACTATTAGCGCCCTCGCTGCGCTCAGGCGCCAAACCTCGTCTCGGGACTAAATAAGTTCCTTTCACCCCTAAGGTAACAATGTACTATTTTATCCCGGTAATACGATCGCGTGGGACATTACCGAACTCCACGCGGTAGAAGCCGCGGACATAAGCTCGTGTAATATAATAGTACTCAGCAGCAGCCGACAAGACTGGTAGCAGACCTGTATATTTGAGAAAAGGCTAAAAAAAAGAGAAGTCCTGACTGACTGACTAACTGACTAACTCATCAACGCCCAGCCCAAACCCTTGGATCTAGAAAGCTGAAATTTTGCACAGAGGTTCCCTTTATAATGTAGACAAGGAATAAGGAAGGATTTTTCGAAATTCAACCCCTAAGGGAGTTAAATAGGGAATGAAATTTTGTATGGAAAATCGTCATTTTCACGCGGGCGAAGCCGCTGGCAAAAGCTAGTCACCCATAAAAAGAGCAAACCTCGCAAGCAAAATAAAATCTTCTCAATTTGAATCAATATTTCATTAGAGTGTAAAACGCAAAACCTGCCGAGATTGAGTTTCATGTATTATGCAGATCACAGCCTTGGAGTGTCAAATATAACCGGGTACGAACCGGGTAGGACCGGGTTGGAACCGGCTCTGTTTGTTCGGGATTGAGTGTTTAGGCACATACACATGGAGCACTGCAATAATGTGTTGGAAAAATTGACCTAGTTTTAAAATTACTTTTTGTCTGGAATAATCGTATTTAAATCGGGCACGTGCATGTTTTAAATAAATTGTATTTACGCAATGCGTTGGATCTGTTAATAAACCTACATGGTGTCAACAGACCCTTCATCAAGCCTTTAATCAAGGATTTAATACATCTAACTGAGAACCTCAAAATCAATACTGTGAAACGACTTTTTATTTGAAAAATCAATAAACAAACAACTAAGTTTAATAAACGAATACATTTTCACAAAAAAACAATAATCAAAAAGGAACGAGGTGGTATGTACACTCAGCAATGTTGGTAATGGCACGGTTAGTGCAGTGGCTAAGCGATTGGACTGCTGCGTTGCGTGTCGCGGGTTCGATTCCCGCACAACAGTATTTGCATAGCCTACAGATAGTTGTTTTGGGTCTGGGTATCAGTGTATGTGAATTTAAATGTTTGTAAACCTAGTGTGGGGCAACAAATAAACAAAAAAAAAAGATTTTCAATGGTGATGACGATGAGTAACATTTTCAAAGTTATCCAATAAAGCAGCCTTCATTAAAAAAGGCGCAGACTTTGCTGTAATTTTTCAATCGCAGTGCGGATGTGCTTTTACAATATGTTTCAAAACGTACTTAGTAATTATACACAAAACTCATAACATCACGTCTGTAACTTGTAAGGTAAGGCAAAGACAGAACTACCATTACAACCTTATTTCTTTACTTATTTTGAAGCCCCATGTAATAGAGAGCGAGACTGTTGCCATCAAATAGGCACAAAAGCCTCCATGGCTGCTACTGAGATCTTCCTCCTAGAAAAACCCAATAACGCTTTGCCCGATTCGGAAATCGAATCCAGGACCTCATTCCTAATTCCTCATTTAACACACTCAAAAGCAGACCCAACCAACTACAAAATCACTTACAACCCAAAAATAAAACGGCAAAAAAAAGTATCCTCTCCACAAATTGTGCAGTAACATTCGTACATATACCCCTAGACCTTCCTAAGCTCCTTATATTTATGTAAGACACGGGTGAAGTTAAATAAAAACGCTGACATATCTCTTAGGAGGCCACGTGTTGTCGTAATTGAGTTTCTCGCTCATATTCGCTAGGCTTTCGGCTGAACGGTTTTTTTCTCACGTGTGTTTGTCGTATGTTGTCGTGTACGTATTTTGGTGTTGGGTTAGGGTTTTTGTACATGAAAGTGTAATAGTATTAAATGTTTTGTTAGAAGAGGAAACTCATGGACATATGCATTCTTCCTACCCTCACCTATGGAGCGTAGACATGGTCATTAACCAAGCGTCAAAAGTCGTCAAAAGATGGCGGGACGAAATCGACTCATTTTGCAAGGATTGGCAGTTAACATCATTAGATAGGGATAAGTGGAAGGGAGGCCTTTGCCCTGCAGTGGGACACAAATGGCTGATAATAAATAAAATATATATTATAGTGTTTCTATTAATTTATTTAGAGACATTCAACTATTTCCGAGGAATAGACGGGACAAAATGAAGAGAATCGCAAGGCTCAGTTTCCACCAAACCGGACACTAGAGGAGATATACGGAAGTTGACCAATCACATTAGTTAAAATTTACATCTGGTTATTCGCCCTTCCTGTGATTGGTCAAATTTGGAACATCTCCTCTCCGCCCTGCTCGTGTCCGCTTTGGTGAAAACCGGGCCTCATCCAATACTTGTCACTATTTTGTGACAAGTCGGTCTGTCTAGTATCATAAGCCTGTTTGCGGGCGGTAGTAATCGTGTGTTAAAACCGATGGGAATGTTCGGGATGTAAATTTTTGTGACACTGACAATATTGGCCATTGGCCGCTTATTGTTAATCTTTTGACAATAATTATATTTTTTAAGTCGTGATCTCGTTACGCTGAAGACCAATACCCTAATCTGTTTAAGTCGCGAGTAAACAGGCTTCTACTGGGTAAGCTCGTTCCATCGTCGACATCATCTCTGCCCTTAGGGCAAGGTTGAAGTCAAGAGCAAGCCCATTTATAATAAAAAAAAAAAAAACATTATTAAAGAGGAGTCATGTCTAATCATGTTTTGTTAGGTTGAATGATATTAGTAAGTTTTATAATAGATCCCTTTTTTAGGGTCCGCGGAGCGGTGTCAGACTTCTACTGAATAAAAACCACCCATGTTCCTTCTTAGCCCTTTCTGTCCGGAGCTGCGGTATCTCTTTTAAATAACCCGCGGCCCCGGTAGGTGTATGTAACACCTTAAACAAAGTTAATAATAGAGCCCTCGAGAAACATTGAATAACTTTAAACAAACCGGACGCGTCATGATCATTTCATTTTATACAAAAACTTCATAATTTGTTCTCATCACAGTGGTATTTTCCAGCGAGAACAACTCAAAAGAAAATTCAATTAGAGCAGAACATCCAAGAAAAAGCCAAGTAAGACACTAAAGTAAACTAAGCACCTTTAAACATTTAATATGCTGCAGTGAATAGTGACCTTACCGTCAATTGTACAAAATGTACAATTTCAGAGACAACTGCGAACGAAAATAGAAACAATTTTCGTGATTGTGTCAGATTCTGACACAGGGCAATTTTCACTGTCCATCTGAAAACAATCTCAGTGTGTTTTTGTCAGCCTAAAATAGACAACTATTTAAAAGAATTTATTTTTAGAAGTCTGACCTATCACGTTGAAAGAAAAAAAGAAAGATTCTATTAGAAAGGAAGTTTTCGATGTGTTTTAAGCTGACAGTATTACTTTTTGCGAACTTGTTAAACCAATTCTTGAAAATGTAGAAGCCATAACGAGGTTTGGCCGATTTCCGGAAATCAGTGTGCAATCGAAACTCTTACATCACAAAAGACTATCAAAAGAAATCTTTTATGGAAACCCAATAAAACCTTTGATACAGACAATACCTATAATTTATTATACGACAATAAATTTTATTCCAGCATATTTGTTGAGTTAAATTGGTTGTGTGTTTGGTCACTAGGTCTAAGCCAAATGCCCAACAGTGAATGTTTGCAGGCATCTCTCTATAAGTTATTTTTAATTGCATGATGGGGAAGGGGGGGGGGGGGGGGGGGCTATGCGTCAGCTGCATAGTGGAGAGGGGTGGGGGAAGCTTTTTTCATTTTTTGTGAATATGAGTACAATCTCAATCAAACACAACTAAAATCTTAAAGATTTTAGTTGTTTTTTTTTTCTAGAAGCAATAATATTGTACCCAGGAATTTGTTATATCTAACTTGATTTGAAAATGAGATCACAATTATTATGCCTGTGGCTGGAATGCAGCTAGCTTATTTTTGACTTTGCAAAGGTACATACCTGTCACGGGTCCCTTTGTATTAAATACTCTGAGTTTGAGTTTACGAAGTAAACACGGCATATTATTAACACAACATAAGCCAAACACAGTCACACTTATACACTTACACGTAGGTACTACCAAGTTCACTGACGGTCTATCCCTTTTCACCCTTATGGTTTAAGCAATAAGGTCGAAAATAGTACGACCCTCAGTGAACTCGAGAGTACTTACAGTTATGCTCAGAACTGCACCCATTTCTACCAATTTGTATGTATGAGGCGCCACTTATTTCCTTCTAAAGGCACGTGTGTATTGAATTTACAGTTCAAAGTCGTTTATAAACACCATTGAGTTCAACCATTACCTTTAATGCTTCAGTATTATAGGTGCTGTGAAAGAAAAAATAAAGTTGCTTTTACAATATTTTCTTTTAAAGTGCAATTTTAAGAGCAAGACTTGAATAAGTAAAATTCAGTTATGATGATTGTTGCAGCGGTAAGTAAAAATCAATTGATGAAGTGATGAAATAATATTAAAACATAAACGTTACAAAACAATTGAGCAACTAAAAGAGAAATAAATTTCATACCTATTATCAACATAACTTATCGTCAAGCAATCCCCGAAGGGTTAAGCAGAGATTTACCTAATAGGACATCCACATTTCGTGTAAATGAATATTACACTACTACTAAGTTTCTTTTAAATTAAGAGTAATGAATATACATCTTGATGGGTTGAGAGGGAAAGAAGACCATGGATAAATTGAGTGAAGAATTAAGTAAAGCCGCATTCACATTTGCCTGACGTGTTGTGTCGTGATGCTCTCTGTCATGATGGCTACTGTTCACATCTATATGACGCGTTATGACGATTTTTTAATCAGTTCTGTCGTCGTTCTCATCGTCCATACTTGCTGACGCGCATCTGACGCGTCACAACACAACACTGGCGCGTGCACACTAGTCCGACCCGTTGTTACGTGTCGCTCACCGCCTCCCGCACCTCACCCATTCTGACGCAGACCGGGATCGCTTCTGATGCGACACAACACAAGCCATCACAACATACTGCGTCAGAGAAATGTGAACGCAACCATAAATATTAATTGTATGAAACCGATACCTTTCTAATGCATCACAACACAACACGTCAGACAAATGTGAATGCGGCTTAGAGGAATAAGAACTAAATGAAAGTGTGGCGATTGACAGGTCAATCACAAATAACATGGGACCAGGGAAGGAAGACGATGATGACTTTATCTTTAAATTAAAGACAGTGGTTTCAAAGAAAACCTCTGCTATTCCTATAAGGTTTATTTTAGAAATTTAATCAAGCAACCTTTCCGTGCAAATCTCGCTAAAAACGTTACCTACCAAAGTACACCTAAAAGTGGAATTAGCACCACAGTGTCTTCGCTAAAACGCCCGTCGTTTAACTTAATTTCTGTCTAAAAAGGGATACTTAACTCGTTTTTGTTTGTATTTTTTTCCTGTACAGAATTTCTGTCCATTTACCGAGAAACTTGGCGCGATTCCAGTTGTATTCAGGTCTCGGGAATATTACTGTGATACTATTTAAATTGAAGCGCTACGGGTTTTTTTGGTGTGGGTAACTATAATTGTTTTTCAGTTTGGATGATTATATTTTTGATTATTGAAATAGGTAATAATTTGACAGCACTAAAATAACCTGCATAATAAATGAAGCAGTATTCGTTATTCATTTGAATAATTAAAGAGAATAATAACTATCTATTACTCAATATTTTTTTCAATTACTGAATCATATAAGAGGAGCTCGTAGCTAAATAATAACAGTCACTCTTAAAGATCTTAAAGTTATCCCGCGGTTGCCTACGTTGGTCCGTGGTAACCACCTACATACCGAGGTGCCTCCGTTCCTCATAAAGAACGTTAAGCCGTTAAAGGTAGTCAGTGGCTCAAAAGCCTGACAACCAGTCTTACCAAAATGTATTATCCAGTACTTTTTGGGTTATGGGGGTCGATAGGTATAGTCACTCCATGTAAAAGACTGGTATTTAGCTGCATCCACTAAGGGCACGTTAACGGAGAAGAGGGCGTCGCGCGGCGCGTGCAGAAGGCTCGTCTCGTGATTTTTTATTAATTTACTGAGAGACGGGTCCACCTTAACAAACGCTGCATTTTAAACTAACGATCGCAAAATTGCTTCTCGTAAAATCGACGTTTGAAATCGTTTACTTTTTCATACATCGCCATGTGTTTGAATTAAAAACGCAGCACGCGCCGCGCGACGCGGCGACGCCCCGCCTGTACGTAAACATGCACTAAGACTGTAAGTCGACCCCAACATAGTTGGGAAAAAGGCTACGCTGATGATGATGACGAAATTACCTATGAAATGATGTCGAAGATGTTAAAACGTCTATAGTACCACTCGTACATTTTTGCAATCTAATTACAAAGTTTATAAATAATTTTTGCCCTGAAGAGGTACCGACCCGGCTTTTGGGTCGATTTAAGAGCACCTAACTACTTTCGCCTCCGGCTTAATTTGCAAAGTTTTTAACCTTTCCGGGTAACGTAGCTATCTCTTAACAGTCAGATTGGTAGTTTAATTAGACTGATTAGATTAGGTACCAGACAATATGAGGTCTTATTTAATTACATTGCCATCATCATTCTCTTGCTGTTATACCAATTTGCAGCATGTCTCCTTCTTTCTTCCTTCTTAGTTGTCACCTTCTTAGGTACCATCATTCTAACCATATATCGCCTTCTTTTATTATGGTTAAAACATCATAGTAATATTCTATTATATCTTTACTTTTTTAGTATTTTTCGAAAATTTTGAATTAACAATTTTGTAAACTTTTATTTTTCGATGTGTACGGTTACATCGCCATACATTTTTGTACGTACGCCTGTGACCTTCTTTAGGGCCACTTCGCGCAACTAAATAAATTTATGATAAATAAATATGTGTGATTATAATATCGATATTTCAGTATAGTGAACTTATATCTGTGTGAAGAACTGTCAACAACTTTGAGAATTAAGAACAGCCTTAAACACTTTAACAGTGTAAATAAAGCTTATTGGTGAAAATGTGTTTCTCGTACATACTAAACTTGCTTTACAACTAATCAATTTAGTAAAGTAGTTAACTACTACAATCCGAACACAATACACCGTCCTAAACTTTAGCTTCAAAACATATTCTATGCTTGGACGAAAACCTCCATATTTAGATACTATGTATCTTCAACATGAGTTCATGACTACGTGTATCATCCTATAATACATTTGGGGTGTATCATTCTATGTTTTTTCCTTACTCTTATTCTTCTCTTCTCTATTAGTTAAAACGATTTTTAATCTAACGTAAACTTAAAAAAAAATACAAAATAACATTCGCCATTTTCACTAACGAAGTAAAGCGTTTCAAGATCTCAAAGCAATTAATTTTTGAGCCTTGTTTTTACAAAACTACGAAGCTTTTCAGCGGCAAAAGTCCTCAAAATTATTATTCGGCCGTAAATTAGATTCGGTTTCTTTACAACCTTTAAAAACATGTTTGTTGTTTGTCCGATGGTGCATTAAGTAACTCAATAATGGATGCTTTTACTGTTTGTTAAAGCTCTGTTTAAGTGTTTTTGGGTACTGTTTTGATTGAAAACATTAAACGTAACATCATTCCAGTAGTCTCCGAACACACACAGACCGACTCATCCGAAGAATAAAGTCCGATCTGCAGGGTTGATAGTTTTCAGTAGACGCAATAGAAGTTGTTGACTCGTGTAAGTCTTAAACGGTGAGACTTGACTTCTAGATTTTTTGGTATGTTATAGTAACGCTCCAGCCTAGTTAAATGCTATGTAGTGTTTATTTCTTATCCTTTTATTTAACGAGATAGTGAGTTCCATATAAACATAAGACGTTTTGTACCGTAAGAGCGGGGGTCCGTAATGAACATCATACGTTGTTTTACGGAGATGACAGAATTAAGTGATGTTCTATATTAACATGGGTAATTTTTTGTTGGATTTACCCATCTTTTATGAGTCCTTTGTGACTATCTACCTTCAAATATTTAAAAATAATGTTAGCCATATTATGACTACCCCGCAAGATAACTAAATAAAAAATGAAATTACGAATTAAAATTGTTTATTAATTAAAAAAAATACTTAAAATAGATAGCAAAACCATTAGATGGCATCAGTTTGAGCAGCAATCTCATCACAGTTAGGTACCAATCAGAAGCATCGTGCCCAAGACGAGGTTTCATACGTATTAACAACAATTAAACTGTACGTAACACCAAAAAAAAAACTGTTTAAATAGAAAGAAAAAATATATATCTAAAATATTTCTTATTTTGATGGATGGAATGGATAGCTGCCGCTCAAAATGAGTTAGAATTGATCATCACATTGTTGATGTTTGTGAAGAATCGAATTCTTCAGAAACATCAACAGTGGTGTGATGTGGTAAAGAGTAAAAGTACTGATTATACTCTTTTAAGGGAATTACTTCTGACCTGCACAAGTGCACATAATATTTATCAAGTCTTTATATTCAGCAGCAGGAACCTAGTTTCAGAATATGCAGGTTTCAGTCCAGTTTGTACAGAGTTTCTCATGTTATCGTGAATCAAAAAATATGATAATCAGGTTGAGTCAGGTCATATTTAAAAACCAATTTTTTGGGATCACTGCCATCTGACTGCGTGAACTTCTTGTATGTTACTCCGGTTAATCTTCTTGCCTTTATGGTGAATTCGACTAGGTAGCCCGCGAGAAATTCGATATTTTTTTACGTTTTTTGCAAGTTACCGATCAGTATCAGGTTGTATGTTAAACAAAATAGAAATCACGACCGTAGCAAATATGACTTTACTGTGTAATAATGATTAAAATCACCAATACAACCATGTCAGTTCATTTAAGTCTCTTGATTGTCTTTTTCATCAAATAGTCACTTTATTTAACATTCAACCGGACACTGAGCGGTAGATTGCAAAAAACGTAAAAAAAAAACTAATTTCTTGGGCTACCTTATCGTATTCACCTTAATGTCTTTCATCCAGACCTCATTATTGACAAGACATTTAAAGTTAAACACGTTATTATGTGTTCCGTTGCGGACAGCATAGGGTTCTCCTTCGTTCTTGACCCATCTTACTAATAAAATTCCCATTCATGAGGAGTATATAATATAGTTTTGGCATCTTATTTTCTTCATATTATCTAAATATTTGGTGATGAAATTCCACTGCATAAGTGCGAAGTAGCAGGCGAATTCGTTGTGCTATATGACGATGAAGAAATTGCAAAGAAACTGTCTACATGATTAGGGTAGAATATGCTATCGCAGATCGAATGGACATTATTAGGAAACGGCATAGGAGCTGGAATTGATAGTTTCTTACTCTTAAAGCTGTATTATTGGTGAATTTTTGAAACTAGAAGGCGCTTCCAAAGAAAATGTACTAGGCTGATTGCTGTTAACATCCTTGGCAGATGTCAAATGGTTTAGGCGTTTGCCTTGTGACCCGGTGATCATGGGTTCGATTCCCACGGGAAGTATACTTTGTAAAGCTGTTTCCAGTTTGGCTACAATATTGCAGGCTTGAATCACCTGATTGTCTGATAAAACGATGATTCCGTGCTTCGGAAGGCACGTATAAGCCGGTGGTCCCGGCAAACTAGTTTATTAACTGTGACACTAGGGTGTGTAGGGTCGTTAAACCATACTACCCACACGATAAGAAGAAGATATTATGTGGGATAGTTCCTGACTGATTTCTTCTGCACCAAGAGGCAAAGGTGATATTTGTCGTATCATGACGTTGTCATCAACATTCACAACCGAAATTTAAAAAATAACTATGTTTTGTTAGATGTATTCATAAAATACCAACTATAATAATGTATATTGCAATACAAATATAACTAGCTATTAATTAACAAATTTAAAATAGAAAATCCGTAAATTTAACGATGTTTTTAATTGAACAACGTCCTAACTGATTCCATTATCCCAGTAACAACGTCTTATCTTAACATCGAACCAACAAATCGTATCACAGATTCCGTTGAAAAACGTCCTAAATTCACATCAGGCGCTTAAAAATTCAATAATGTTCGTATTAAATTGTCCTAATATTTCATAAGACCCTTTTTATTGCTTATTATTAATGAAAGAATGATTACCCTTTGAATAAACATTACACTAATCGCATTTTCGCACTAAAAAGGCGTTTCTATATCTTGTAACAAATCTTCTGGGATTTAGAGGAATAAAAGAGTTGAGACAGTAGACTTGAACATTATAATATTGAGGGGAAAGTAAAAAATACAAAACAAGTTATAAAAATGGGCACACTCTCAGAAGGGAGGAGGGAGGAGGTTTTAAAGAACTTTACGGTTGTGGTTATCCTTGGCTTTATGGTTCCACGGCTGTGCAGGTCACTCTGGTTGTGATTAAGATGGTCCTCTTTAGTGTCAGCGTCACCTTGAGTAGGAGGACCAGCAGCAGTATCAGCGTCACCTTGAGTAGGAGGACCAGCAGCAACAATGAACCAGTGTAGAACTTAGAGTATTCGTAATGTTTCCTCGATCAGATTCAGATTAGAAGTCCCGCGTGTGAAATCATTTCAGCTTTTATAGATCCACAGCTTGTCATTTTCAGTTCATTTTTCAGAATTTCAAATAGTGACTTCTTTGTCTTAGAAATGCAACTTGCCAGTATTCAGAACAGCCAGTAATATTCAATCCAAAACCTTTTCGTAGAATTCTGAGAGCGTGTTAATTAATTATAGTAAGTTAGAAAATACAATATCTGAGCAATATAAGATAAAAAAATATAATATTTAAGCTAACATATTGATAAAAAGAATTTAAATTACATAAATCAAAAGTAACCTTCATAGACTAAGCTAGTTAGAAACTATGACAGAAAATTAAAAGAAAAAGTATTGACAGCTTGACAGCCTGACGTAAGTGTCATAACAATGAAAAATATGAGAATTATTTATTTTATTTTAGATATTTTAGAAGGAAACGAATCGTTTTAGACCTATTCGCAGAATAGTAATGTAAAAACCAATAAAACGTATGATAGATGCGAAGTGTAAGTATATGATGTAAGTATGTATTATGATGTGTGGTAAGTGTGAATAAGGTGAACACTACAGCTCACTCAGTGAAATAAATAAAATACGTGGTTTAGAATAGCGAAATACCACAATCTCTCCGTCAAAAAACGTCCTATATGAAAATCGATCGCCCGCAACTGTATAATGAGGCAAAAAGTAATATAGAGATAATGTTAATAATTTTAAAACTTAATAGTGTGTCTTACGAAATAACACAACTAATGAATCGTCAACTTACAAGCATTTACACTTTTATTCATATAAACATGAGGAACATCTGAAACTGATGAACTAAGCTCAGGCCTTTCTGCATCTTCTTCAAGCATACCCAATTTTTTTGTGATCGTGACATCTTAATAAATATGTGTTGCATGCAAAACACTTGATAAATTATTTTTTACATCAAACAGAAAAAAAACTAAGCGCACGTCATAAAAATGCCCTCCCTCCAACAAACAGCGGCCTAACTGACGAACGGACGCGGCGCCCGCGCCTTCGCCGCACCCCGCGCGCCGTCTGTTGATCACTTAGTGCGTTTTTATTCGGAACTAATTTCAGATTGAACGTTATTCGATTATATATTTCCGAAACTAAATAAGATACGAAAATTCTAAAAACGCACGTCTGTAGAGTTCGTATTCCTTAACTCGTCTAGCTATTTAACTCGTTTTTGCTCCATGATCACATCGGACTCTGTTCTACGGATAAGTCGAGACGTATCTTATACTGTTATAATTGCTAACATTATTATTGTTTTACTGTTAATTTAACTATTTTGTGTTGTCTTTGTTAGTACTCCCATATATCGAGAGAGCAAGTCTATTGGCAACAACCGGGCACAAATTGCACCCACGATACGGGAGCAATTCTTAGTGTGTGAAAATGCTTTAAAATTTGCTTTAAAAAGATCTGATGAAAAACCCCAATAACTTTTTGTACGACCTAGGTATCGAATCCTAGGTCACTAGGTCAACGAAACCGTCAGGGAATGAGAGAGAGAAAAAGAGAAGGAAGGACGAGTTAGTTTAATGTAGGGTCAAAAGTATAGGAAAAACATATCATAATTCTAATTTATGGTAATAGTACAAAAACTTCCCGTACCAAAAACCATTTAATGTAACCACTCAGCTAGAATACGTAAGAGGATACAATAAAATCCAGACGGCTCAAAAATACATCAATTTGAGCACAGCTCATTGTGCAAATTCACCCAACGAAATGGGTTCCGTGAATTGACCTTAAAATGGACAATGTGGAACGGACTAATCGGAATATTGACAGGCAGAAGGTGTAAGCTGAAGCGGAAAATTAGGGGCTCCTAAATGAATCAACAGAGTTGATGAGAAAAGAAGGAAAAGTTTTTTTTTTCAAACAAAGCACGATACTGTTTGTTTTGTCCGTGGGCTTTTTTTTTAAAGAGTTTTCAAAATACATAAACATCGCGCCTCAAACTCTCGATCGGTTAAGCAGTACACCAAAATTTCTACATTTATATTCAAATGGTACGTAGTGTGTTGTTTTTAATCTTACTTCTATGGAGAAGTAAGATTAAACACAAGAAGTTATTCCAAAACTATTAGAACGATGGCGTTCTAATAGTTTTGGAATAACTTTTTGTGTTCTAGGTCAACACTGCTACTATTGTTTCAGACCGCTACCACAGCAGCTACCATAATGTACACAATTTTTTTTCGGTGCTCCTGGTTGGCGTGCATCAATACAAACTTAAAATACAACACTGAAGCCTTGTTATATGTTTATGACACATCTCCTAAACGTTCCTATAAAAAAAATGTTGTTACAGGCTCCTTAAAAATACAAAACCAAATCGCTCCCGCTCATACTTTACGCACCTACTATTAAGGGTGAAGGGACAAATAGCATCAGGAAAGGTCGGTAAAACCACTGGCCTTACCCACCCCTATAAACGTACACAAACCGAAGGTGTTCTGTTGAAACGCACGTGTTAAGTATTTCATTTATTTTGTCATGGTAAAGATATTGAATTTCCTGTTTGGGTTTAATTCAAATTTCAAATTTCAAATTTATTTATTTTAGGACAACTAAAATCCATAGGTTAGTATACAAAAACTTAAAAACTATTGTTAGTTCATACAATTACAAAAGACAATCACATAATCCTATAAGTACACAAAATACATTAAATACAATAAATACCCCTGCGCTGAGACATCCCGCCCGTCAAGACAACCAATAGGGAGATACCTCCCTAGAGACCACCAGACGAACGAAATGCCTCAACACAGGAGCACGTACATCCTCAGCTATAGTTTTCAAGATGCTGTTGTGACTCCCCCGCACCCTCCTCATAAGTGAGACGACCTTTTTCCGAATGACGGCATGAAAACCATCAGTCTGAGTCTGCGCGAACATCCCGGAGGCACTGCAGAAACGAGGAAGTCCCAACATCATCCTGAAAATGTTATTGTACTGGACACGCAGAGTGTCCAGGGATTTTTTTGTATAAGTAACCCATAGACCACCCGTGTACATGCCCTGACAATATGCTTTAAATAGCGTAATCTTGACTTGTTCCGTACAGCGGGCGAATCTACGGGCTAACATGTTGCCACGGACTGACAGGGCCCTGCGTTCCCTCTCTATGTCGACATCATCTTTAAGGTCGTCGGTAAGGTAATGTCCAAGGTACTTGAACTGTGCCACCCTATCTAAACTGTTACCATTCAAAGTAATGGGTGGAACGGTTTCAGGACACCTACCGGCGGCCTTAAAGACCATGTACTGACTTTTCTTAACGTTGTAAATAAGTCCATGTGACTCGGCATAGGCTTCACAAACTTTCAGCATCTCTCCGAGCGCCCCAGGAGTGGGACTCAGCAGCACCATGTCATCCGCGTAGCTGATATTATTGACACTAATACCACCCACCCGGCATCCAACACGCATGCTGCTGAGTTCCACTATGAGGTCGTTTACATACAGGCTAAAAAGCTTTGGAGAAGTTAACCCCCCCTGCCTCACGCCGCACTCCAGCCTGTACGAATCGGAAAGAGTGCCTGACCATTTGACACAGTTCGTCTGGTTATTGTACCAATATTTAAAAATGTTTAACATCGCTACCGGTATATTACTGTCCTCCAGCTTCCTCCATAGCACCTCGTAAGACACGAGGTCAAAGGCCTTGGAGAGATCCAGAAAACAGGCATACACCGGCGTCTTGCGATCTGTGTAGTACTGGACAGTGTGCTTGAGACTTAAGATTGCGCTCTCAGTAGATAGTTCAGGCCGAAACCCAAACTGCGCATCGTGTAGTTTTAAATACTTTTGCAAGCAAGAATCAAACAGACCGTCCAGCACCTTTGCTATCACGGTCGCGAGGGAGATCGGGCGATAGTTATCCTTATCCGCGATGTCACCTGTCCTGTTCTTCACTATGGGCACCACTGTGGTTTTCATTAGGTCAGCTGGAAGGTACGCATGACTGATGCACATAGAAAATAACAGGGACAGGACCCTCGGGAGGTGCACTCCAGCATATTTCAGGTGTTCGACGCTGAGCCCGTCATGCCCAGGAGATTTGCCTTTAGTCATTCCTTTAATAAGAGCACTAATTTGGCTTGCTGGGAAACGCAACAGAGGCTCCTCTCCCTGGCTGCAGGGCGCAGCGTCAACACCTGCGGTACGAGGACCAATCGGCGACCGAACTCTAAAATGGTTGCTAAACAAATTAGCGATCTCGTTCGGATCGCTTAAGCCGCTCACACTCGCCGGGAGGCCAGGCCTAACATCCAATTTTTTGGTAGCTTTCCAAAACTGGGAAAAATTTTTAGTAGCTCGACACTTCGCTATCACATCCATTTTTTGCTGCTCTTGGTTCTTTTTACACCACTTTAGCCTGCCTTTAAAAATGTTACGAGACTCGCGCATTTTCTCGTATACTATGCCCACCGATGGTCGATTATGAAAGACCCACGCCTTATACTTAAGCCTGGCATCCCAATGAGCTTCCCTTACATGTTTGCTCCAGCCACACAGTACCTTTTTCCGACATTTAACATTATTTTTACCCTTGGTTAGGATAGCCCCCCTTTTTAAGACCTGCACAATTCGGTCATATAATGCGTCTACTGTTAATTTGTGGGCACTAATGTTACATGTCCCGTGGCTACAGTTAGTGAACTCGGAAGGAAAGTCGATGGATCGCAAACCCTCCTGACATAAGTCATGATATTTACTGATTTGCGATTCATCTCTCTCCCCCCAGAGCACTGCATTCCTAGGCATATCAGAGCTACATAGCTTTGGCCTAATCGTATCGAGATCGCATTCAATATATATAGGAAGATGGTCAGACACATATACGTCTTCCAATATACCAACACTTACAATGGTTTTCCAAGCTGACAAGGAGACCACACAGTGATCTAGCCACCTCCTAATATCGTGATACTGGTCCACATAAGTGTAACTACCCGAGTCAACGCTTAGTCTCTTCACATCTGCGCACACCCACGACCTATCTAAGCAATACCTCTCCAGCTCATCATAAAACAGTTCCTTGGGGTGGGCATTAAAATCACCCAACAAAATTACTGTTTCGATGTCACTACTCTCTTCAATGGCACTAATCTCACCTAACACCTCCGAGAAAATAGGCAAATTTTCAGTGGATTTCACAGGCATGTACACGGAAAAGACTAAGATCGTACGCCCCCCTATTGTCGCCTTAATTGCAGTTAATCGAGTACTATTACATTCTACAACAGAAACCATCTCAAAAACACCCTTTCTCCAGAGAATAGCCACCCCACCGTATGGTCTCCCTCTCAGTATACCGGCTGATGTGTCTACAGCAGACTTTCCTGTATATTCAAAATCCCCACTAACAGTTCCCAGTAATGGAATGTCATGATTAAGAAGCCAAGTCTCCTGTAAGCACACCAGCACAGACGTTTTACATAAACTTCTAACATCGTCAATTGAGTTCTTAAAAGAATGACAGTTATAGCTAGTGAATCTGCAGATATTTTTACAAGTGTCCATAATTATTTATTTAAAAACTAACTATCACTCAAATTACGTCCCTCCTGACTAGGGGTGTACTTAAAATGCATAAAACGCCTAAACATAATGCCGTCAGGCCAAAATTCGTTGTTTAGGAAAATATCCAGTTTTGTTTTTGACACAAACAGTTTGTACGCGTTGTATTTCCTATCGGTCTTCATTTTAATTTTCTTTAACGACACAATAACCTTCACTTTATTCTCAATATAACTAATTATGTCCTGTTCACTGGTCTCCTTACTCACATTAGAAATAAATAACGGGACTTTAACGTCCGCCGCTTTAAATTTGCCGTTAGGTGATGATGCACAACCTTTTTGACCTAATAGTTTGTATCTCTTAGCAGATTTAGATTTAACAACCTGCCACTCCATATTCTCTTCTGGTATTACCGCACAATTACTCACTAATGCACTGCTGTATGAGTCCTTTGAAAGATTTCGTTGGGTTTCATTCGCAGAGATTACAGAAACAGTTGTTTTATTAGAAATCGGTAACTTCGAACTAAGTAACGAATCATCCAAAACCGCCGCCGCCAGTGCGCCTGCACTGGATAGATCACTGATCGCTTGATCTTTTATCCCTGTTACACTCGCATCGCTGTCACCCTCGCCCACGCACGACGTCACCGCGCATGAGACCTCAATAGGTGCCTCCACGCACCGACTGATTGCTGTCCCGCTCACACTCTGCGCCGCTGCCGTTCCGCTTCGCTCATCGACGTGTATTGTGTGCCGACTATTCTCTGTCTCACCATGTTGTGCTTGTGAAACAGAGACGTAGCTATAGTCGCACTGATCAGCTGTTGTTGACGTGTTTTTTGCCGACCGGTCGTTGAACTTTGAATCAGCTGTTAATTCAGAGTATTTTATGGGCACATATTCTAAGCCTATAGGGCCACTGTCCAGAGTTATACTGTTTTTCAAACATGCTCCTCTCCTTTTGTTAATGTTGATGTTTCGATCCATCGTGAAAGTGTCTGCTAACGATGAGTGTTTTAAATTTTCAACTTCTAACTTAAAGTGTTCAAATTGTTCCGTTGTGACAACTTTTTCTTCTAACACCCTAACCTTGTTCTGTAGATTCACTATGTCCTTTAGGAGTCGGGTGACATCCACATGATCGAAGGAGACTGGAGGGAGCCTGTGTAGATCTCTCGCCACAAATATTGGAAAAAGCTCTGCATTAGATCCTTTTAACAGACAAATCATATCATCGAGATCTCTTGACATTTTCTTCTTGCCATCCTTTCTTCGAAGAGGCATCTTCTTTCCAGTAGGCATCGACTCAAACAACAAAGTCTTAGCCTTCACTATCTCTTCCGCAGAGAAAGACGAGGTACACAACTGATGCACACTCTCTTCGTCCATAAAGTCTAAGACGTTGCGTAGAAACGCTAACAACTCGTTAATAACAACATTGCAGCTGTTACACTTCACAGTAATGAGCGACATAGCGCACAACAGTTTTGTATTGGCAGAGCACAACACAACACAGACCGGTATCAAGACGACAACTTCGCGAGAATTTAACGAAATCGCGACATCGCGTGCGCACCGTGTGACGGCTAGATACGGACTGAGAAATTAAATCGTTTCATGAGAAATTAAATCGTTTCTGTAATTTTAACGTAACATTATGCAATAATCTTGGAAGGGTTAGGCAGAGGTGTACATGACTGCGAATGAGAAATTTCTGATGGGAAAACCCAATAACACTTTACTCAGTTCGGAACCGAACCCAGGAACTCATACGAGCTCAGCAGTCGTGTTGGCAACTACAAGACCAACAAAGTAGTAATTTAGTAATGACTTTGGACATTCATTTGTAATGTTATTATGTCCTCTAACTCGTACTGACTTTGATCCACATAATTATTTCGCTGTGGGTCAGCGTAGTAGATTACGGCCTACTCCGACTCACATAGGCAAGATTGAAAAAGCATGCAGTACCTAGTTACAGTTTGGTAGTTGCTTAATTCTTAGAACCATTGGATTCCTTGTTGAAAACTTTACATTTAATCTTCTTAGAATATCGGTGGCAAATTTTCATCAAATCAATTTGGCCTAAAGCTATGCGAACTTCGCTTCTGATGCAGGCATACGATTGTCTAATAAATAATTTAAAGTGAGAGAAAGAACCTTTATTTTGGTTGTAAGCTTTTCTTTTTTATAGTCACCACCAAAATTCATAAGAAAACATACCTAGAATAATATACAGAAACCACCATCATACACAATATGACGTACCCTAGTCTAAAATAATTACATTTCTAACTACCCCACTAACAGGCCACTAAACGACACTACAGTAGTTCTATTCCCCTAACAGGACGAAACACATCAGCTGCTCTGAATGAACGGAAACTGTTCTACTGACACACTGAGTTCACAGAATAAATCAGTATAGAAGGTTCGCACTAGGAAGTGCGAACCTGTGCGAATTGTCTTATAAATTTCCAGTCATGTCGGTTGCCAGAATAGTGGTCTTTGAAAGTGAGGAAAGAGTGAGTGAGTGCACCTGTGTCGTGCACATACTCGCACTTAATAATATTGAGAGATTGACTGCGATTGGCCATCAAAATGATCATTTGGTGAGCAAGACTATAAACTAGTGAAAACTAAACACATTCGCGATTGGCACTTGTTTTGAAATCACGAGTATATGTGTGCGTGCTACGGTTGAACTCGTTGTTTAGAGCTATCCTTCTATACCCATCTACATATTCCTTGACTGACACACTACTGGTGTCAGCTGCCTCGTTCACCGCATGTCGTAAAACTTGATTGAGGGGAAGAATGTCGTGAGTAAGTGTCACTGCTACCAATATGTCTGTGTCCCATACTGTATTAGATATAGGTGACGTATTTCTGGGACGTGACTATGAATATGGTGCGTTTTCTGGGAGATATGCGTGTGTGTGGTATACGAAACATGTATGAGTGACGACAGGAAAAAAATAATTTTTCAGAAAAAAAAAATCCTATCAAGAATTTCTCAGCAGCGATTCTGTAGTCTACATTTGCTTAATTTGGTTGCAATAGGTTCGCCCGTAATGGCAGGATAGCTCGCCATTTATCCCGCTTGGTGGCGCTGTTGTAGATGTAGACCTGTCAGTTTGCTGTGGTAGTGTGTTGTTCATCTGTGCCCTGTGGTGTTTTCTAACAATTTTTTACTATTAACTTGTATTGCGAGAATTGCGAGAGGATTTTAGTTTATTTAGATAAAATGGTCGACAAATACGGTACCTGGACTGTAAATGAGTTAAATAAGGAACTCAAAAATAGAAATGCAAAATGCGTTGGCAAAAAGGAAGCTCTAATCGAGAGGTAAGTGATGTGTTAGTTTCACCTTCTTTAATTTCGTCTTCATTCATGTCCTATTTCGTCCACAGCTGGACATAGGCTTATCCACTTATATTCTCCGGCTCTCTTACTAGATTGTCGGTCCATCTAATGTCATACTTAGAACAATGTTAATATTTTTTTCAGATTGGCTGCCTACGACCGAAATAATAATTTTATGCAAGTTGATGAAATCGTCTCCCAAGATGAAAATGAGATAGTGGGAACTGTAGTCCATATGACAGAAAGAAAAAATAAGATTTTGTTTGTGGATTCTTTAATAAACCCAAAAAGATTCAAGTCTTTACCTACAGAATGGGGTAAACTAAATGAAAAAAATGCCATTATGGAATACAAAAATGCTACAACAAATCAAGTCACTCCATGTGGTCTTTTTGTAGCACCTGAGCATTGTTTTCTGGCTGGTTCACCAGACGGCCTTGTATGCAGCCTAACAGTTTTGGAAGTGAAATGCCCTTACTCCATACGGGACCAATTTATCACTGCAGAAAATCTGGATTATTTAGAAAAAGAAAATAACATATTGAGTCTCAAACATAGTTCAAATTATTACTACCAAGTACAAACGCAAATGTTTGTAACAGATCGACAGTTTTGTGATTTTTGTGTTTGGACGGAATGTGATTTTAAAATAATATCTGTTACTAGAAATGATGATGTTATTAATAAATTAATCATTCCCAAAACGCGTCAATTTTATAATGACCATGTGGTTCCAGCTCTGGTAAATAAATTGTATTCATTATAGAAAATTATTATGAAATTTAATTAAAATTAAAGCTATGAAAAATAAAGAAGGATGTTTTATTTATCTCCATGATAATAACTTTGTTATGTTATTAAAGGTAGATAGTTATTGAGTGCATAATAAAAAGAAACAGATTGATAATATCATTTATTTTCACATTATTCTTTTTCTTCCATTATATTTTCACGAAAGTTGACAAGCATAAAACAAACAAATATTATTCTACTAGTTAAATGCACTTAATTCGAGCTAAGTAAAATTTTGACAGGTCTACATTGCCAGTAGCGCCAACTGGTGTCGATTTTAGAACTACTGAAATTATCCTGCCATTAAATAGGACAAAGATTATTTACAAAACAGTTGTAAAAATAATCATCATCATATCAGCCCGGAATCACCCACTGCTGGGTATAGGCCTCCCCTTTTTTCCGCCACGCGTCCCGATCCTGTGCGTCTCTCAAAATAATACTCATAGATAATCCCTCAATAAAATGCAAAAACAAAGTTTGCACAAAAATACGACGTTCACAGTTTTAGCATATTACGATTATTCGTTTTTCTGAAACTATAATTTCACAAATTCTATAAACATTTTAAAAGCAAAGTAAAACCGTGGAGCGCTTCAATAGACCATCTATTAAATAGAAACATAATAACCACAAACGACTAAACAAATTAAACATCAATAGCAGACTTTCAAACACAGCAAGCACAACTCGGCAACATTTTGACAGCAAAATAATAGCTCCGAAACTCGACAACAATCAGGCAACACCGCACTCAAAATTAAGACGGGCCTTTAAATTTTAAGCGCAAAACAACAAATAACGATTCTCTTTAAGGGTTGGGGCAGACGTGACACATTTAGTATTGGCGATTTCTGATTTATACCCGTTTATAGTTACACTAAAAACATAAAATATAATATATTCCTTTTAACAATTCGCTCCACTACGTCGAGCGTTCAGAATCCATCGATGTTCCTTTCTGCGATGCACTTTTTCGGTTTCTTTTTGTATAACCCGGTTCATTAAAGAAAGGAATCTAAAATGGCAACACATGGCATGTCCTCTCGCTCGCTCACTATAGTGTGCGAGCGTGAGGACATGATAAAAACCGCCATTTTAGATTCCTTTCTTTAATGAACCGGGTTATAAGCATTGATATTGAAAACGGGTGACAGTTATTTTAAAAGCTGGTACGTACAGCGAATAAACACTATTTGAATTCAGTGCACATTTTGATGCTACTCGCAGCATTCAGGATATACCTACATGCTATTTATTTGAATTTGAAAGCACTCGAAATTATTGTGTGTGATTAAATTATTGTCTTGTACAATGTAGCATTGATTCAGTTGCACAATTTATAATTTGTAAATCATCGATGCTAAAGACCACAGATATGACGAATTCTTAAACTTAAAGTAAACCATAATACATAAGACTGGCCTGTTGGTCTAGTGGTTAGTGACCCTAACTGCTATGCCGGAGGTCGTGGGTTCGATTCCCACCCAGGACAAATGTTTGTGTGATGAGCACGATCATTTGTTCTGTGTCTGGGTGTAATTTATCTTTAATATGTATGTATTTAGAAATATATAAGTATGTTTATCAGTTGTCTAGTACCCATAACACAAGCTCTGCTTAGCTTGGGACTAGATGGCGTTGTGTGATAGTTGTGGAATATTATTATTATTATTATATTATTATATTATTATTCTCTCGCTGAGATCTTCAAACGATTGGCGAAAACCATACAATGACTTTAATTCGTTTAGTGTGACATGTTTTTAGCGATTTATTGTGCATTTGGGTCTTAAAGTATAGTGTCTGCTATAGCCCTAATAGATCTCAATTATTTTCCGACATGGTGAAGTTGCAATGGTAGAAGCGAAAACCATCACGGTAGAATGGCCGAAACTGTTCTCGAAACTTCTATAGAGCGAAGCCACGAGAAACGAAAATAAACGAACTGTTGCAATTAAACTTTACGAGGCTGAGAGCGGATCGGGAACTATTCGCTTTTTGGGATCCCTTGTTCAACTTTAGTTTCAGTTTTGCAGTTATGATCGACAGCATTCAAAAGCATAGAATTGTTTAGCATTTTCTGTTCGAAGTTTCCACTCAGGTGTCAATCAAACTCAAAGCATTTATTTCAAAGAGGCTTCCGGCGACTGGGACCGCAATTAACTAGGACCGCGGTCCCAGTCGCCGGATCCGTAAAAAATAAATATTTTTCTTCCGGCGACTGGGACCACTCATAGATAACTTAAAAAAATCTATAATTCAAGCCAAAATCGGTACAGTCAAACGAAAAAATTTCTAAATTATTTATATGAATATCATTGGACTCGTTCTAGACATGATTTTATCCTATGCGCTTAGTAATAGATTAAGCTAGCCCGTTTTAACATAATTCACACATGCAGGTAAAACAGACACAAAGGGCATAGCATTGTATAATACTATGACTATCACTCTCTAACTCGAGTCCGTTTTGCCTGTCGATTTCAAGGTCAGGTAGCCCTTTTGTTATAAACGAGAAATTTTGCATTGCCCGATGACTGGCTCGGCCAATCACGAACAAGAAGCTGGCTCGGCCAATCACGAACAAGAAGCTTATCAGTTTAAGAAAGTCAAGTTTTGCATCAGACAGTGTCATATTAGATCATTGTAAGATACTGCGCTGAATATTTGTTGCAAATTGTGTGATGTAAGTGGTGGTGTATAGTGACTTCATTTAATACTCTTCAGGTATGTAAAACAATTTTTAGTAACTTATTTATAAACAAAACAAGCTAATAAGGGGGTTAAACGACGTGGTTACAAATATTTTTACTTTAGATTGCTTCTCATCTTTGATGCGACTTTTTAATATCACAAAAAAAAAATGTCATTTGTTAAGATTATCTGATAGTTAGTTTTTTTTCGATTTTAGAATTATCAAAATGGATGAAAAAAGTCCTTCAACTTCACGTGGTGAACAGTCGTTTTATATTGATGTCACACAAAGAGGACGTGAACTTTTGCGAAGAGCTGGCTATGAATATATTCTTAAAAGAATAAACAAAGATGGCTCAAAACTATGGCGATGTGCAAGAAAAAATGTTTGCAACGCGACAGTAAAAATCAGAGTCGATGCGATGACTATTTTGAACGAAACTGCTCATTGTCATGAACCTATTGATCTCGCGAAAGATAAAGTGAACCGCCAAATGCAAAAATGTGTAGAAGATGTTCAAAAGGATATAAATATCCCTGTTGCACAAGTGTTTGAAAATAATATGGAAGTTCTTAAAGACGAGGGATTACAGCATGTTACACAATTACCACATTTTCACAACATAGAAAAGCGACTCTACAAAAAAAGAAACGATGGTATTGGAGCAAAAAAAGTCACTTTTCACAGAGCTGCCGACGTCGAAGTACCAAAAAAGTACCAAAAATTGTTGCTTGCTGACTATAGAGGGCAAAAAAAGCGCGTAATTGTGTTTGCAAGTGAAGAAATTAAAAAATATTTTAAACTGTGCAAACATTTCTATATTGATGGCACATTTAAAATTTGTATTAAGTCATTTTATCAACTCTATACTATACATGCAGATGTTGGAAGTAATGAAGACTACGTAAATGTTGTTCCAGTAGCTTACGCACTTCTACCTGATAAGAAGAAGTCTACGTATAAGTTGCTTTTTGAACTCATAAAAAGCCAGATACCCGAATGGGAGCCGGCTGTAATGACCATGGACTTCGAAGTTTCATCAATACAAGCGGTCAAACATTTTTTCCCTGGTGTGAAAATAGTAGGTTGCATTTATCACTTCAAAAAAAG
Organism: Diarsia mendica; assembly: GCA_949316265.1. NCBI lineage: Eukaryota > Metazoa > Arthropoda > Insecta > Lepidoptera > Noctuidae > Diarsia > Diarsia mendica. The sequence continues at coordinate 2,538,255 of OX438888.1, read as the reverse complement.
TTTGTGGCGTAAAGCGAAGGAATTGGGCGTCGACAAAACTCAACCAGGAAAAGACCATGTTCAGCTATGTTCGGCGCTTTCTCATCTCCCACTAGATATGGTCGACGATGGCTGGTTGTATGTCATGGAAGAGTCGCCAATTAGTGCAGAAATTACAAACTTTAATGACTACTTTGTACAGACGCCAGCATGTCAAGCTACCCGAAACTGTCAAATTTTCCCAACGAAACTTGAACCTAATGCCCTAGAAATAAAGTCGAAAATCTATCAAAGAAATCTGACAGATTGTAGTAGCTTGATGTGCTGGCGTCTGTACAAACATGGCTAGAAAATTCAACACTCGCAGGTACATTTACTACTTATGGGGAATTAAACAAAACAAACAATGCTGTCGAGCAATGGAATAGCCACATTAGAAAGTACATCAAACCAAAGCCAAACATTGCCCAGTTGCTGGAAGGCCTCATAAAAGATATGAAATACTATTCTGGAGCATTAAAAAATCCTAACGGTATCCAAATATCGAAGAGGAAGCATTCTTCGATTGCAAAGATGAAAAAAATATATAATTCTGTTACTGACTTAGGTACTTAATTGTAAAATAAGTATCGGCCATTTTTTGGAGAGATTACGATAAACATTGACTCCGGATATGGGTATAATTGATCTATATGTAGGTTTTAAGTTATTATATCATTTGACTGATTCTGTGAAGCTATGACGGCCATTTTAAACTAATTGTGATTTATGTTTTTTTTATTTATTTTATTTACGGTACTACTTATAGACTGATTTTGTGATAAATAATTACTTACTGATTGTTAATTGTTTGAAAATTGTTGATTATTATTATAAGCATGACTTATGTGTATCTTTTTGTTAAGTATATTTTAAATAACAGAACAGTGGTCAAAGGGTGTTTTAAATGTATAACATTATTTTTATATTTTAACAGAGTTAAGGCTGATTTCGTGTTAATTATTTACTTGACTGATTTTGGGTGAAGCCATAACGGCCATTTTAAACTAATTGTGATTGACATAGATAGTACCTACGTTTATAATTTTTATTGTGATTTATGTTATTTTTTTATTATATTTACGGTACCACTTAAAGGCTGATTTTGTGATAAATAATTACTTTCTGATTCTTAGTTGTTTAAAAATTGTTGATTATTATTATAAACACGATTTATGTTATTTTTTTATTACTATTATTAGCATGATTTATGTGTATGTTTTGATTATGAAAGTTTTAAATAACAGAACTGTAGTCAGAGGCTGTTTTTTTATATCAATAAATGATGTTTTTAAATCAAAAAGGATTTTTCTTCAATTATTACATCTAAAAAATTTTCGTTTGACTGTACATTTTTTTATTTCAGTTATCATTTATGAGTGGTCCCAGTCGCCGGAAGAAAAATATTCATTTTTTATGGATCCGGCGACTGGGACCGCGGTCCTAGTTAATTGCGGTCCCAGTCGCCGGAAGCCTCATTTCAAAATAGACCAGTTGCAGGCTCTCTAGTATAAAATTTTCTAAAAGTCATTTAAAAATAAAAGGATGAAACTGCACTTTCCACGATATAATACTATAATTTATTATAATAAGTTTTCAAGTACTGTTGTGCTACGATTCCATAAAAATGATGCAACTATCTCTTGAATACGAAATGACACTGATTGCGTTTAGTTTTAATGACAAAATTGGGAATTCTCGTTGCAATAATTGAATGTTGAAAAATTTTCTGTATTATTTCATACTTCATTCATAATGTTTGATAACTATAAAACTTTGTGTTGAAAAAATGTTTGAAAACTTTAAACCAAAACTTCTAGCTAAAAAGTCTGTGAAAACATACCTATTTCCATTTTTTCCGACCACATTTTAAATTCAGTTACAATAAAGTTGTAATCCTCTTTAGTTCATAATTTACTGGTGGAACAACTCGCAACATTTTGTGGTGAGTGACATCGCAAAAAAATTAACACTAGCCACGCAACAGGCGGGTTGGACGCAAAAACTATGTGTACGTGGAGTAATGGTCAAAGGAGTATGATTGTGATACTATTATGTTATGATCAAAACGGAGACACAGATAGTAGTGTGGAGTTTAGACGTGTAGGTACGGCCGCGGATTATAGAACGAGATGACGTGGGCTCGGCGCAAGGGCAAAGAAGGGACATGGGTTCGGTTTTTAGTCAGTAGAAGTCTGACACTCCCCTTCGCTCTGCCCGAGAGCGGGGGGGGGGGGGGTCATTTGATGATTTTCCACCCACCAAAAAAAAAAGACGTTTATGTTGTACTCTGTCGCTTTGTTGGTTTTTCGGTGCATTGTGTTGTGTATGTTTATCGGTTGAAAAGATTAAAGACGAATGGCGGGGCATTATAACTTATGTTGAAACTGCATATAATTTAACTTTCCCAGTAATTTGTACAGTTTCTGCCAGAGTTAGTGGGTTTACTAAATAAAACGTGAACAATATTAGTGATTAAGAGTACTGTACAGTATACTCAGAATCATTCATCAAACATTGAACAGCAAAATTCCATGTTCCCGATTCTCATGTTAATCAGATGATGTTGTTGATGTCTTTAGCTAGATTCATCGTCGTTAAAAAGTTTTCAGTGCTGAACCAACCATTCACTTTTCTGTTTTCCAACCATAGTGATTCAATCGAATCATTGTGCTTAATATTTAAATTAGTACTAGTATTCTGTAACAATAACCAGTCTTTCACGCTGTATTATCATCAGTATAAATGTCAGTTAAATGTGTATTTATACTTTTCTTTTCTGTTGATTTTTTGTCTTTCCTGATGTTTTACAAAATATTTTATGCGGAACTCTAGTGCTGCATGCAACATTTTGAATGGAACTTCATTTTCCTACACTGTTAAAGCTAGCGATTGATGGTCGGCGCGTGCTGTTGTTAGTATAATGATCCTTCCTGCCTTTTCGACTTTTCTGTGTTGTTTTTAATGTAAAATTTTTGAGTGCTTTTCAGCTGTTGTTGAAATAATAGTAGATTAGTAGCCAAGGGCTGTATGGCATCAATTGCAGCCCGAGATATTTTTTTTATTTATTTATTTATTTTTATTTAGGCGCACGAGCGCAGCGAGGGCGCCAATAGTTCGAGGGTGCAATTGATGCTTACACCCGAGCTAAAGAAAGAAAAGAAAGAAAGAAAAAGTGTTTATTGGTTTCCCAACAGGACAAAACAAATTGACAACAAAAAAATTAAACGTTAACAAAGTAAACATTATGATAAACACTTAAAATTAGGACTATACATTACGTTTACATTACGTTTGCTAACTACTCTGCTTTACATCTCGATTGTGAGGTAAGTAGAAAAAAAACCGGCATTACAAGAATAAAGTTTTCAAATATCTCTCTTTAGAACTTTCAGGCAAAATATTGTTAATTGCTGCTTCAGCTTCCATTTTCATTGAATCGGGAGTGCAGCTTTTATCTTCATCACTTGCTGAACTCATGTTTTTTTCCTAATTAGCACGTAATTATAAAAAAATCCCAAAAACAAACAATATTTAAAGTAAAAGTTTTCTATTACCGCCTTTTTTCATCTCTTTTTTTTTTTCAAGAACGAAATTGAGCTTCGCCGTTCGATATTTAATATCGATGACTATTAAGCCTCCCCCACAACAGAATGAGTTCTTAGAACATTTGGTATTGGGACGCAGAAACGCGAAAACGCAAAAACGCTCCTGTGTGGGGGAGGCGTTATAATCATAAGGCTGAATAGCAAAGCGACCTCTTTTGTCATTGGGCTGAATGCATGATGTCTATTCCTAGTATGATGGTTAGATGTACGCGAACTTTTTGAATGAGTGAAGTGTTTTTTTTTAAATTACTTACCGCCCTAGGGTTTTTCTTGCTACATTATTACCCTAGAGCGCTAATTGGTCACCTACAAGCCCCATTTGGGGGTAATAAGGACCTACTTACCGAATATGAGAGATGTAAATGATTATTATCGGTAATTTATTATGCATTAGGGAATTCAATTTTTAGCTTCATTTTGTTAATACTGCGTCAATGTAACCCTAAAATCTAGTAGGACTGCTATTTAGTCCGGTCAATATAGACATTTGAAATAACAATAATTCCCACAGAGCCAAATATTGGTGGAGAGCTGGGGTATACCATAACAAACAAAGCCTTAAAAATCCCCATCGATCCTATGTGTGCTACAAAAGTTATTCGGGGTCAAAGGTCAAAATTTGAGAATTTTTGAATTTTTCTCGAAAACGGTAAGTTTTATCAAAAAAAAATCTCAACCCAAAGTTGTAGATCATAAAATTTTCTACAAAAATGTTCTACATTATTATACTAACATAGATCGTAAGAAAATTGTTACTAACACTTATAATTATTATGTACCTACTAACATAGATCTTAAAATAAATTGTTACTAACACTTATATGGATTCTGTCCGAAATAAATGGTTATTATTATTATTATTATTTTCTAAGAGTTACCATTCCTGAGATATCGCGATTCTAACAGTCACATTATTCTTCACTACATAGTATAAAATAAAGTCGCTTTCTCGGTCCCTATGTCTCTTTTTATGCTTAAATCTTTAAAACTACGCAACGGATTTTGATGCGGTTTTTTAAAATAGGTAGAGTGATTCAAGAGGAAGGTTTTTATGTATAATAACATCCATTGGCACCCGTGCGAAGCCGGGGCGGGTCGCTAGTTATGTATAAAAGCGAAAGGTAACTCACTCCTCACGAGATCTCGAAAACCGCTGGACGCATAAAGATGAGTTTTGAACAGGAGGTAGTTTATAGTTAGTAAACGTCCGTTAAAGACGGATTTTGCGACAGGGCCGTATTAGGGTGATCTTAGGGCCCTCGCAAGTTTGTATGAAAGTCCTTCATTTTTTGTGCTACAATCTTGATTTTTGGCAGAGACGTGGTTTATTGTCAGTAGACGTCTGCTATGCATTAATTTTCTGACAGGGCTGGATAAGGGTGGTCTATGAGCTTTTGCAAGTTCTGATTCATACAAACTTGCGTAGGCCCTTAGACCACCCTAATCCGGCCCTATCGCAAAATCCGTTCTTAGCGGACGTCTACTAACTATAAACTACCTCCTTGCCAAACATCATATTTATACGTCAAGCGGTTTTCGAGATTTCGTGGGGAGTGAGTTACCTTTTGTTTTTATTTATAGGCTCTTAGAATCGCGATATCTCAGGAATGGCAACTCTTAGAAAATAATAATGAAAGGCATTTTTGTAGAGAAATTTAAGATCTACAACTTTGGGTTGAGGTTTTTTTTGATAAAACTTACCGTTTTCGAGAAAAAATCAAAAAATCTCAAATTTTGACCTTTGACCCCGAATAACTTTCTAGCACACATAGGATCGATGGGGATTTTTAAGACTTTGTTTGTAATGGTATACCCCAGCTCTCCACCAATATTTGGCTCTGTGGGAATTATTGTTATTTGACCACAACTTTTATGTCTAAATTGACCGGACAGTCATGGGTCTCGAGTTCGAAGATTTTCAGATGCATGTGCGTATCTTAAAACTTATCACTTGATTCGGTAAAGGAAAAAAATACCGCGAGGAAACCAGTATAGCAGAAAGTAATTTCTCGAAGGCATGTAAAGCGAAGTCAGAGTAGCCGTATATTATGCCCGTAGCCCGGCACAGGAACTCTAACACCAGATTATGCCCTATCCATGGAGCACAACTATCACACGAAAATTAACAACACTTATTAGTGAAATGTTAAAATGTTTAGTTCATCATCAATATGCGAAAGGCGAGTAGTGGTGGCCCAGTGGTGGCGGCCCCGAAAAAATTCGAAGACATGTGACATCTGCCAATGTGCCCGCGTGGTAGATCATAGCCCATCCCTCTTCTAGAGAGGAGGCCTGAGTCCCTGCAGTGGGAACATTATATAGACAGATGATGACAATGCGAAAGGCTGTTTCTTACACATTGTATATAGTCATACAGGTATATCCTACTCCCGTCAGGACTGCGAGTTATTCGAAAGAGATACCGCGGCCTCGACATGACAATCCCGGTGCCCGGAACATGGGTGGTTTTTAGTCAGTAGAAATCTGACACTCCCTACCGCTCTGCCCAAGAGCGGGAAGGGATATTTGATGATTCCCAACCTCCAAAAAAAAAGAAAAAAAGGTATACCCTATTCTTTACGAAGTCCTTCATCAAGCCAATATCGAATAGCGAGTCTGTCGTTTATTTAGTATCCACGTGACGAAGCACCGCGTACACAGGGTGCTTTGTTATTTGTGCTAGGTGATTGTAACGAGAGTCTTTGATAAAGGAGAGCTGTGTTTTTGTGTTAATGTTTTTTTAACGCGGTGTTTTTATTGTAGAAACTAGATGGTGGGTTTAGAGTTTGGAATGATGTTTGTGATGGGGAAAGTGTAAATAAGATGTTTTCGTGGTATGATGAGAGAATATCTATCTTTCTATCTACCTATATAAATAAAAAGAGAAGTCCTGACTGACTGACTCATCAACGCCCAGCCCAAACCCTTGGACCTAGAAAGCTGAAATTTTGCAGAGATGTTCCCTTTATAATGTAGACAAGGAATAAGGAAGGATTTTTCGAAACTCAACCCCTAAGGGAGTTAAATAGGGGATGAAAGTTTGTATGGATAATCGTTATTTTCACGCGGGCGAAGCCGCTGGCAAAAGCTAGTCATTTATAATTATTGTTTGATTCCTAGGTCTATCATAGTGTTATTTTTCCATTTGGATTTTTTTCAGTAGCAGCCATGGAGTATGGATTTGTGCCTTTTTGATGGTAATTGGCCCCATAATAGATCGGACTTAAACATAACTGGCAAACTGAGGGTGTACCTATGCCTGTGCCTAAACTTTCTAGGGTTACAGGCTATGATGGTAAAAACAAAAAAAAAACACTTTTAATTAGATATTGTCTCCTGATAGTAAAATCAGACAAAAGTATCAAACTATTAGTCATTGAACCTATTTGTAGCTTGATAAATAAATAATTTTAATTATACATCCGCAAAGATCACACACTACTCTGTTAGGGGAAAATCGTCACCGCATTATAGAGGTGCTTCATCTAACCTTCTTTCTCAATTTTTGTGATAATAATCTGGTACTAAGCCTCTACGAGTATAGATCAGCATCGAATTGCACGACAAAACAAAACAAACCTTTTTAGAATGCCAAAAAGTTTAATTTCAAAGCAACAAATAACAGACTGACTGCGACCTCCCGTTTAATGCAGACTCTTTATAATACTATTTCACGAAAATTTAATAACGTTGACAACCGCACTGAAAATACTGCAGTACTGTTAACTAAAGTTCAAAGAACCCAGACAAAAACAAAGCATGTTACAGCTATTATTATACCACGTGGAACAAAATAAACGACCGACCATCACCCTATCGGATATTGCCTCGATATAAAATTACTTCGAAGCACGTGATCCGACTTCTAATCGAGTCTGTTAAGGTACAGTTTCGAGAGCGATTACAACCACAAAACACAGCGACCAAAAGGTTGCAACTTTCTATGTGTTTTTTCTGTAGGAATAAAAACAGGGAAAGAAGTTTCTCACTACTCCTTCGAAAAGGGAGTCTTGTGTGATGTGTCTGATGGGCTACTCAATCTCAAACCCAACGCATTTATTATCACAGGCACTTTTGAATGTAAAAAAAAACAAAGAAAATGAATCTACAGTCACAGTATAGAAAATAATTTAGCTCTTTGGAAAAGAATATAGGCAAAAAAACTTAACAGACACTCTTGTATAACAAAATGTTGTTACAAAATCTTGGTTACATCATTCATCTTGAGATTATAATACTGATCAATAGAGGTTGTTGGATTTTTCTTTAACGTCGACTTTAATGGCTTGATTCAAAATATCGATGTTAGTTTTTTGTGCCACATTTGTGCTCTTTGCTATACAAGTAGCTCAAAAAGTGATACGGTGTCTATGCAGCTATGCAGGTGCTAAAGTAATAGTCATATACCTAAGTTTTTAAACTGACATGGTCACTGACACTACTATTAATACTACAATACATGGTAAATATCCCGTTTATAGTATTAATAGCAACTCGCGCAAACCAACCAAATAATCGCAACCGGTGACCAAATAATGGCATAAAACCGGAGACATTATACTCAGCAGTAGGTGAAACAAGGCCACCAATGATGATGATGATGTGTGGAAACGGCCACAGGTGGTTGGTAATGTCGTCATCTGCGAGAGCGTTTCCTCAGACACCAGTCGTTTTCGATGCGATTTTCATTTGCAATCCGTCTTCGGAATCATACCTTAAGGAATCATGCTTTACAAAGTGCTCTTATAGAATAATACAGAAGAGTTCTTTACTTCTGTCTGGCCAGTGTTTTATTTGAGTTGGAATTCAATACATAATGTTGTTTTAGAGCAAAAAGTATTTATTGGAACTTTCTTTAGTAAAAAATAAAAACTTTTTGCTACATGTTTGGAATTTCGTAGTAACCTCTGTTAAGTTTATTTTATTGTGAAATGAACGAAACATAATCAAATAACAGGCAGATAGAGCGCGTAGAACACGAGAGTGAAGATACCACAGCAAATACAAATTCAAATGCGAATACAATCTCGCGTCAGTACTATGATACGTGTCGTACTGCTTAGACGTCACAAATGACTTATTATTTTATGTCAAATCATGCCGTCTTGTGTCTTTAAACATTGTAAAAGTTATTTCCAAAAACAAAGAAAAGAAGATGGAATACTTTTCACGGGTTATAACTATTGTTTATTTTATTGTTTTGTTATTTATTTTCCCTATATTATTTTCAACTCAAAAATATTGGCAGTTATTGGTCTGTGTTGCCAGTTTACATCGAAATAAGTCTCCTTGAATTAGGGGAATTTGCATTGTGAGTAAAACCTACACATAAATAATTATGTTACAGGATACATTTCCAGAATTATCCATGTTATAATATTCACGCTACCTTTACTTGGACGTTTCCAACAATATTAATAGCCTTCAAACCTTTTTTTTGGCGGAGCTGAAGGGAGTGTTACACTTTTACTGACTAAAAACGACTCATGGTACTTCATAGCCCTTTGTGCCCGGTACCGTGGCATCTCTTTCGAACATCCCACAGCCCCGACGGGATAACTCGCAGCCCCGAATAGTCTTCAAACCTCAATATTACTTACGGCAAAACGAAACTTTTTTGCAATTCGCATATCTCTTTCTCAGCAACATTTACAATTTATTTAAAATTGTAAATGTTGCACACACAGCAAACTTTCTACTAAAGTCAATGTGCCTACTAACTTTCTTCTTTACGTTCATATTTTTTTTATTTCTGGCTGGTCGCCATGACACTTACTGGGATAGTTATTAAACCGGCTAGTAGGAACTTGTTGTTCGCATACTTTTTAAGTCGACTTGATGAGACTAACTTTTGCTAAGATTTTTTTTTACGGAAGTGCATAATAAGGTTAGTGCTGCTGAAGTTTAAACTTTCTATTTAGTTTAAACGAAATAAGATTTTGTGTTATTTTGAAACAATACCGCGAGTTAGTGGTACGGTATTTTTTTTTAAATACGTTACCCCACATTAGAAATTTCTCCTGTATCGTGAGTTTAAAAGAAAGAAAAAGAAAACACATTTATTTAGCACAGGCCATAAGTGTACACAACACACAATAAAATTAACAAAAAAAAACTAATTTGAAAAACAAAAAATACAAAAGAGTGCGTGCATCTCACGGCTGCGCCATATAGGACCAGTTCAGCAAATTGCCGAGCAGCTAGTTAAGTGCCCGACGCTGGTTTTCAACTGGCCCTGAGATGGTGATAACACGAACGTGAAACAGTTTTGTACTGTAAAAACATTTAAACTACATACAAAAACCAAACACCCAGTCCCGAAACAACTATCTGTAGGCCATTTAAATATTTGTTCCGTGTGAGGATCGAACCCGCGACACCAAGCGCAGCAGTCCAATCGCTCAGCCACTGCGCCAACCGTGTCGTATAATTAAGGTTAGTTTTGTATTTTATCTATGAATTACTTATTCCTAGAATTATGTGTTAGATAAAGTGCTAATCAATTACTGGTTGTGGAGACTACCACAGTGATCTCTTCAGTGACTGGCTAAATATGCCAGTCGTGGCCAGACTGACCAAAGCTTAAAAAGGCTCGTGAGAAGAGGTTCTATAACCTACGCAAAAACAGGTTTTATTAGTACGAATAGACACTTTTTAGACGATCTATAAAGCGTTACAGTCACCTTGGTATCTACGTTTACGAAGACCTTCATTTGAGTTTAGAACTCGTGGGGCAAACCCGATACCTACAAAGACACGAGATAAACCACAAAGACTAAAAAACGAAGCGAAACCTAAACCAAATCTTTATATAGACCAAATCGAAGGCAATACCGCGAATATATTCCTCGATCCAATTGCTAAACGGATTGGTATTGCAACCGAACCCAACAATACAGTTTATTGCAAGCACATCGTGAGGACCACAAATCCTCTGAAAGTGGGGATAAAAGCGTTTATTTGTTCAGACTAATGCACATTTTATGCGGGACCCCCGCTCCTTATGACTTACGTGACGTAATGTTGTGGTCCGAGTTACAAGCTGAAGACTTGGATTCGTATTCTCATAATCGGCTTAGCTTTTTCGCAATAATACTGAGGTCTGCTTCCACTCTCATTGCATGCAGCTGAATACTAGTACTTTACTTCGCCACAGCTTACATTCTGACTTACGAAATTCGTCTTAACAAACTTTATGTATTCGGTACATTCTGAACTTCGGAGTTCAATAAAACACTACTTAGGGCTTTGTTAAACGACAATATTGAATCGACGTTCGAGGTCAAGGTCGATATTCAAGGTTAAGTAGCGCTTAGTAAGGTCCAACGATGGGTGACATTTAACGAGTTCATTCCTCACTTTGGGAAGCACATTATGCCAATAGTTTCAGGTATTATTTCTGGATCTACGTGTGCACTAATTATTAAGCAACGAGCAGATAGCCCATGAAATTGTCATCTAAATGTATATTTTCTCATTTCTGTTACATTCAAAGTTGAAGTGTCATTGTTCTATTTCTTAGTAGCAACCACAAAATTTGGATTTGTGCTCGGTTTATGGCAATAGGTTCGCTCTCTATTACCATGATACTTAAACACAACTACAAAAATATTATGAGTGTACTATTAGGTACATCTCTGTCTTACCTTCCGGATATTACAGGCGTGATGTTATATCAAAGTTATAGTTTCCAAAACCCGCTGTAAGTTTCTCCTTCACATCTCTCGCGAAATAGTCAGGACGCAAAGAATAGGCCTCCTCATAAAATTCGGACCGTAAATATGAAAAGAAAAAGATTTCTGTGAATAATACAACATGATACCTATGTAACGTGACCTAGTCTTGCTGAATTATTGTCATATTTACTATTGTTGTTGTGGTGAGATACGCTAAGGTTTTGTTAAGGTTTTTCACTTTTTGAACGTAAATATTTAGCAAGATTCAGAGAGAGAGAAAAACTACCTAGTCGGGGCTGCGGGTTGTTCGAAAGAGATACCGCGGCCTCGCCACAAAGGGTTAAGAAGGAACATGGCTGGTTTTTAGTCAGTAGAAGTCTGACACTCCCTACCGGTCTGTTCAGAGCGTGAGGAGTCATTTGATGATTTTACCACACCTAAGGTAACACAGGATTGAGTTTAAGCTATCGATAATCTTTTCTGTTTTTTTAGAAGATTATTTTTTTATAATTAATTATAACAAATCAGTAATTCCACTGAGCCGAGTGTACGAAATTGTTGTCATTATAAAACAATATAATTATTATGTTAATTACTGTGAGTAATGACTTTAATAGCCCGGTATTTACTTTGTTTATTGTCTGGTTCAAATTGTTGTCTGACCATTTTATATTTTTACCCAACTGCGGCGAAGCCCAAAAGTAGGGTTATGTGTTTGACGTGTCAAACTCAAACTCAAATTCTTTATTTCAATTAAGCCATTACAGGCACTTTTGAATGTCAGAAGAACATTTCACAAAAAAAAACGAAACTACGAGTGCAATACGTCATTCCGAAAGCCACCACGCCGAACCACACGCCACCGAATGCCCGCAACAACGAACACTGCAAGCACGAAAGCACGCAGCGACGCAAACCGCAACAACGAATGCTCGAGACCCCGAATCACGGAACAACGAACGCACGCCGCAACGTGCAACCGCCGCCCCGCGACCCGGAGCCTCGCACACCCGCCGCCACGGCACACGCCGCCGCGCGCCCCCGCACCCACAGCACTCGCCGGCGGTAACATCCGGCGCCGCGCAGCCTGACGCAGCAACTCCCGAAACGACGCATTGCACTCCTACGCTACAGTCACAATCACAAGGCATAATAACTTGTGAAAGTACTGCAGTTGCCAGTTCCCTAACGTAGATCTCATGAAGAAGAACGGGCAAGAAACTCCATGGACACTCTTTTAAATCAGAATTTGTTACAAAATCTTGGTACATTATATCATTCATGTTGAGATGGTATATTATGTGAGAACTATGTAGCAAGACGTGCAAGTTAAGAGCGTCCAGAGTAAAGATGTAATAAACAAATAAAAAAAAAAAATATCTACACCATGGTAACTAAGGAATGACCAGTCTCCACTGACAGCGCCCGTTCACGAACATGACGCATGGATCAGCACCATCTAACTCAACCATTTTGAAGGGAACTAAATGATCCGACACACCCGCCACCATCAGCGAGACATTTGAGTGAGCATGACATTCTCTCAGCAACCAGGGCAACGTCACTAAAATATAACTAAATGTAAAAAGTGGCTTTATAGTACATAGTACTCACACATGTGCCATGCAATTATACAATATTAAGACATTGAATCTATACAATGCAAAGATATTTTTACAATCTTCTGCAGCCTCTACAATAACTTCACATGATAGTCGATTTATTTGCCCCTAAGGTTGTGGTGGTGTTGGTTGTGGGTTCCGTATGGTGTCGGACGTAAAGAATAGCACCATCCCATATCTTCCCGTGGGTGTCGTAAGAGGCGACTAAGGGACTTACCAGAGAATGGGCAGCAGCGTTCTCTGTGCCTTTGTAACAAAACAACCATACTGCGATCGCCAACCCGCCTGCCAAGCGTGGCGATTATGGCAAACCCCCCCAAAAATGATGAGCGCAATACAGAAAAGACCCCTAGTACCCGGCAGCCCGTCTACCCTCGGCTACGGTAGCGGTCGAGGCAACGGCGTGGCAAGGGGTGCTAAGAATCCCCGGACGGGATCCGGCTACCAAACATACCGACGACTGGACCTGGCAACATTCAACACGCGCACACTCCGGGCCGACGAGAAGCTAGCGGAACTCGAGGAAGAATTAAGCAGGCTGCGATGGAGTATTGTCGGATTATCTGAAGTCCGAAGAGAGGGGGAGGACACGATAATCCTGAAATCCGGCAACCTGCTCTACTTCCGAGAGGGAGACCGGCAGTCACAGGGTGGTGTTGGGTTTATCGTCCACAAGTCTCTCGTGAATAACGTGGTGAAGATCGAGAGTGTGTCGAACAGGGTGGCGTACCTTATACTCAGAATATCCGCAAGATATTCGCTGAAGGTCATACAGGTTTACGCCCCGACCTCGGCATACCCCGATGATGAAGTAGAAACCTTGTATGAGGATATTTCTAAAGCCATGCATGGTTTCAGAACTTACTTCACCGTTGTCATGGGGGACTTCAACGCGAAACTGGGCAAACGAAGCGATGATGAGCTTCAGGTGGGGCAATTTGGAATTGGACAGCGGAATCGCCGGGGTCACCAACTGGCCAGTTTTATGGAGAAGGAGGGCCTCTTTATGATGAACTCCTTCTTCAAAAAACGTGAGCACAGGAAGTGGACCTGGCAGAGCCCCGATGGTGCGACTAAAAATGAGATTGACTTCATCATGTCTACCAACAAGCAAATGTTCAATGATGTCTCTGTGATCAATTCGGTGAAAACCGGAAGCGATCACCGAATGGTAAGAGGCACATTGAACATCAATATAAAGCTAGAAAGGTCACGACTGATGAAGTCTACGCTCCGTCCAGCACAGATTCAAATCCATAACTCCGAGAGCTTTCAGCTTGAACTTCAGAATCGCTTCGAATGCCTAGGAAGCTCAGTGGACGATTACAACGACGGGTTCGTGGAAACTGTCCATACGACTGGGTCTAAATTTTTTTAAGATACGTCGTGCAAATAAGATCAAGAAACTCTCAGATCACACCCTCCAGCTCATGAAGGAGCGGCGTGAGCTGATCCTGCAGTCTTCGGACGAGGCTCGGCAATGCCGGCAGCTCAATAGACGGATCTCCAAATCCTTGAAGAGCGACCTCCGCCGCTTTAATACCGAGCGTATTAAAGACGCAATTGAACGGAACAAAGGCTCCAAGGTATTTGCAAGAGATCTGGCTATTGGGCAGAGCCGGCTCACGAAGCTGAAAACCGACGATGGCAGAATCGTGTCCGCCAAACCGGAGCTTCTGAGAGAGATCGAGAGTTTTTATGGGCAGCTGTACACGTCAACTAGTCAACCCGTCGAAAATCTAGCGAAAGACCCCAGAGCTAGACTGACCCGACACTATACCGAAGACATCCCGGATGTCAGCCTGTACGAGATTAGGATGGCTCTGAAACAGCTTAAAAACAACAAGGCGCCGGGTGATGACGGAATTACGGCGGAACTGCTGAAGGCGGGTGGCAAACCGGTCCTTAAGGCCCTTCAGAAGTTGTTTGATTCCGTCATACTCGAGGGGAAAACGCCACAGGCTTGGTGCAGGGGTGTGGTGGTGCTCTTCTTCAAAAAGGGTGACAATGCCCGGTTGAAGAACTATAGGCCCATCTCACTTCTAAGCCATGTCTACAAGTTGTTTTCAAGAGTCATCACGAATCGTCTCGCACGCAGGTTCGACGATTTCCAGCCTCCCGAACAAGCCGGATTCCGAAAAGGCTTCAGTACCGTAGACCACATACATACGCTGCGGCAAGTTATACAGAAGACCGAAGAGTATAACCTGCCTCTCTGTTTAGCGTTTGTGGACTACGAGAAAGCCTTCGATTCGATCGAGACTTGGGCTGTGCTGCAGTCTCTCCAACGGTGCCAAATCGACTACCGGTACATCGAGGTGTTGAAGTGTTTGTACAAAAACGCCACCATGTCAGTCCGACTTCAGGACCAGACCACGGAACCTATCCTTCTGCAGCGCGGTGTGAGACAGGGAGACGTCATATCTCCGAAACTGTTCACCGCTGCATTGGAGGATGTCTTCAAGGTTCTGGATTGGAAAGGACTTGGCATCAATGTCAACGGCGAGTACATCACTCACCTTCGGTTTGCCGACGATATAGTGGTCATGGCTGAGACCATGGAAGACCTCAGTAAAATGCTCGATGACCTCAGTAGAGCTTCCGAAAGAGTGGGTCTTAAAATGAACATGGACAAAACCAAGGTTATGTCGAATGTTCATGTAACACCCACTCCTATCAAGATCGGAGACTCTACGCTCGAAGTTGTGGACGATTATGTCTACCTGGGACAAACGGTCCAGTTGGGTAGATCTAACTTCGAGAAAGAGGTCAATCGTCGAATCCGACTCGGCTGGGCAGCGTTCGGGAAGCTGCGCGGTATCTTCTCGTCCAACTTACCCCAGTGTCTCAAGACGAAAGTCTATGACCAGTGTGTGTTGCCAGTGATTACATACGGGACCGAAACGTGGTCGCTCACAATGGGCCTTATCAGAAAGCTCAAAGTCACCCAAAGGGCAATGGAGAGGGCTATGCTCGGAGTTTCCTTGCGTGATCGAATCAGAAATGAGGACATCCGCATGAGAACCAAGGTTACCGACGTAGCCCGAAGAATCGCCAGACTTAAGTGGCAATGGGCAGGGCACATTGCTCGCAGAACGGATGGCCGATGGGGCCGAAAAGTTCTCGAATGGCGACCGCGAACCGGAAGACGTTGCGTTGGAAGGCCTCCCACTAGGTGGACCGATGACCTGGTCAAGGTTGCAGGAACCCGCTGGATGAGAGACGCACGGGACCGGTCAATGTGGTGACGCCTGGGGGAGGCCTATGTCCAGCAGTGGACGTCTTTTGGCTGAAATGATGATGATGATGATGAAGGTTGTGGAGCAGGACCAGCATTGAGCCAAGCATTTTTATCATCAATGTAATCCCCCAACTTATAGTATGCTTGCCTACATAGTGTGCGTTTTACACAAGTTTTAAATTTCGTCTCAGTCAGTTGAAGAATGTGAGGGGGTATTTTATTGTAACATTTTAAACAGTACCCCATGAAAGATGAGTCTACTTTAGCTAGCCTGAAACCTGGCTGAACTAGTTGGTCCCTATTCCTCGTATTATAGTGGTGTCTATCACCTCTTTTGCTAAACAAATGCAGATTTTTCCTAACGTACATGATGTTTTCATAGATGTATTGACAAGGTACTGTCATGATGATAATTTCCTTAAACAGTTCTCTCAGAGAATCTCGCCTTCGTAGACCATATATGGCTCTAATGGCTCTTTTCTGCAGAATAAATATAGACTCGATGTCTGCAGCCCGTCCCCATAGTATAATACCGTATGACATAACACTATAAAAATAGCTAAAATAGACTAGTCTCGCGGTATCTACGTCAGTAAATAGGCGGATTTTCCTAACAGCATATGCTGCTGAACTCAGCCGTCCTGCAAGAGATGTTAAATGCGGACCCCACTGTAGTCTCGAGTCAATCGTTATCCCCAAGAAAACAGTTTCATCGACAAATTCTAGTGTCTCTTGATTCAATACTATGTCACAATCAGTACTTTTGACATTTGGTAGAGCAAATCTTATGCACTTCGTTTTTTTCCCATTTAAGACTAAATTATTGACGATGAACCAATTATGAACCTGCAGTAGGGCGTTATTTACGTCATCAAGATTTGTGGCACGTCTGTTTACCTTAAATATTAAAGAAGTATCGTCGGCAAACAATACCATTTCAGGTTGGTTTTTAAATAAATGGGGTAGATCATTAATATAGACTAAAAAGAGAAAGGGACCTAATATCGAACCTTGTGGCACACCCGTACTTACTTTTAAGCCCGTTGAATTGACACCATTTATTTGTACTTGCTGATGTCTATCGTTTAAATACGATTTCATTAAACTGAGCGCAAGTTTCCCTAAACCGTAATGTTCAAGCTTTATGAGAAGGGTTTCGTGATTGACGCAATCAAATGCTTTCGAGAGATCACAAAAGATCCCTATGGCATCTTGTGACTCTTCCCACGCAGTAAATATATGTTTTAATAAGGTGACACCGGCGTCAGTCGTACAACGTCCTTTGGTGAAACCATACTGTTTCTCATGTAAGATTTTATTGGCGTTAAAGTGGATGAGCATTTGATTAAGCATCACCTTTTCAAACACCTTGCTGAAAACTGGCAAAACTGGTGTATGTATGTATGTCCGTTTCTTTGTTCCCTCATATCTCCTAAACGGATGAA
This sequence comes from Diarsia mendica, assembly GCA_949316265.1. Taxonomy (NCBI): domain Eukaryota; kingdom Metazoa; phylum Arthropoda; class Insecta; order Lepidoptera; family Noctuidae; genus Diarsia; species Diarsia mendica. Next base: position 2,520,645 of record OX438888.1, on the reverse strand, counting down.
GGGATTTGAATGAAATATGCGTCATTAGATTTGTCTTGATGGCGCAAGTGTCATTAAAATTAAAAAAAAAAAACAAAGGAAATTTGCAGATTTTGGGGGCGATATCACGGAGTTCAAAAAAAAAATCTTTTACCCTCGTTTATGGTGTCAAAATGAAGGGTTTTAAAAGGAGATTACAAAAATATTTATAATACTTATATGTTTATAAGACATTCAAAGTGACAAATTCCAGAAACAAAAACAAAAGTTAAATCATCTGCGAAGAATTTTACGCGACCAACGAAAGAACAAACACAAACGAACTAAAAAGATGGGTTTTTTTTTTGTATAGGTGTGCTTTATATTACAAGCTAGAAGTTCTGATTTGAATTCATCAGAAATAGTTCTCCAACAACAGTAAATAAAATATCCTTTCTTAACCGTTTTAGCTCATGGTCGCAACAAGAGCTGATGTGTGCTCAAACACAAGTATGCTCTCTCGTCGACCTCTCTCGCCACTTATTGGAATGGCAACCTGACTCGACCGGAGAGACATCAGGTGCATGGCCAACTGTAAAAAACCGTTTTCAATCACAGGACAAACAAGACCTTCCTGGAAGGATTCCTCTTTTAATATCATTCTGTTCGATCATTATTAGCTTCTTCGATGGTACTGTGGTCGCTAGCCCGACTGTCGAGCTGATGGGCTCTAGGTTCAATTCTTAGGTGGGCCGAAGGGGAAATGGTTTTTACATCAGGAATAAATCTTAATCATGGTTTGTGCCCGGTCAAAGGCAACAGCCTCACCCCCTATTACATGGGTTTTTTTTAGTGGGCTTACTCTTGACCTCAATCTTGCCCTAAGGGCAGAAATGAGGTCGACGATGGAACGAGCTTACCCAGAAGAAGCCTATTTACTAGCGACTTAAATATATTGGGGTTATATGAACTCGGGAAAACCGACGCAGGCAGGGTGTTCCACTCCTGGGCTGTACGAATAATGAAAGATTTAGCAAAACGCTTCGTACGAATGTGTGGAAAATCGACAAGGTATGGGTGATAACCTGCAGTACGCCTAGTCTCTCGATGGAAGAAGGGAGACGGTGGATTTCACCATAAATGGCGAAATGTAGGTGTTCTAATGGGTACATCTTGGCCTAACCATCCGAGTATTACCGGTCTGATGCAGTTATGACAATACTAAAATATAGCAGTGAAGAGGACTACTACATTTCACGATTATCGTAACTAAATGCCATACCAATCAGCCGCTCCATGACAGGTGGATTAGTTAGTGGCCGCAGAATGACATTATTATTAATAGTCCACGCGGTAATTTTACTTAACCCACGCTGAAATTTGATTTACTAGATGATCCTAATTCAATTTGCAGTGGTACTATTGTATGTCATTCATGTCAGAGTTGATGCCTTTTCTTTTTTTTTTGGTGGGAGGAAAATCATCAAACGAATACATACGTGGATTACAGGACGATGTTATCTTATGTTTATGTTAAATACTACTCTTTTACCCTCCACATTCGTGCTCAAACAAACCAAACAAAATTAAAATTCCATAACCCTTCACTTCTCACACCTACTCACACTAAATTATTCCGAACCGGTTCATTATGAACGGTATCGGCATCACAAGCCAAATGCGGTGTAATTCAGCACTGTATACATTTTGCATGCAATTCATTTGACCCGCCGAGATGCCACAAACCAACTGAAATTGCTTCACATGCATAATTCACAAGCTGATGCTTAACGGTATGGCGTTTTCAATTACCTTTTTAGCTTATTTCGGGAAGGTTATTGTATTTTCGGTATGGTTTTGATTAAATTGGCTGGTGTGGTTTATTAAAAGGGGGACGTTATTGACTTAGAATAAAATTATTAGAATAGAAAATGGGATTTATTTCAATATATTTAAAGGCCATTTTATCGTCATAGAATTACTAATTCAGGTATCAGGCAGCGTCAGTTTATGCAATGTGTTTAGCTTTTCCAGTTTTTTTTTTTCTTTATTTAAAGGCTGAGCGATAACGTCACCCTGAGCTTTTCCAGTTAATTCGTAAAAAAGACATCATCGCCACTCAACTAGCCGTCAAATATATTTGGCAAGGAATTTGATAAAAGTAACCATGTAAACCTAGTTTTACACCATAATTATCATTTGTATAACCTTGTAAGCTATAATTTATTTGCAGCCGCAAAACAGCTTTGCATTTTAATACCATCCAAATTGTATGTAAACGCACCCGATACAGGAAAAAATCCCAAAGTGGAGCACCTAAAACAAAAAAAAAAAATAACTACCTTTTTGAGGAGTCAGTCAACAGTAATCTATATAAATAAAGAGAGAAGTCCTGACTGACTGACTCATCAACGCCCAGCCCAAACCCTTGGACCTAGAAATCTGAAATTTTGCACAGAGGTTCCCTATAAAATGTAGACAAGGAATAAGGAAGGATTTTTTGAAATTCAACCCCTAAGGGAGTTAAATAGGGGATGACAGTTTGTATGGAAAATCGTCATTTTCACGCGGGCGAAGCCGCTGGCAAAAGCTAGTTTCAAATATAGTGGAATTTTTAAAATAAAAACTTTGCTTACTTCACTATGCATAAATTATAAGTTAAATAAATTATATAACTACACCATATTCACCTAAAGCTCTACTTACACTACCAAATTTCAATTAACACAACACCGACCAATATATTCACTAGCGACCAATCTAAACGCTCCATCAGGCCATAATTATTTCGCTAAATTAAACTTCAACTATAATTTCTGAGAAAGAAAACCTCTTCTGAAAAAAAACTCCGGGGTCTAACAGGCCGCTGGGTTAACGATTCGTGAAACATAGAGTTATTGCAGGGTTAACATCCTAATTCTGTTCTATACAGTATGTTAGTTTGAACGAGGGACATATTGAAACCTACTATAGGGCAGGCTTATAATTATGGTAGTAATAAAAATATAAACAAAAAAAAGACACTGATAAATAACAGACAAAAGCATACGAAATACTTCGGAAATGTCTCGCAACCCTTGCGTTTATTACAGAAAATATGCGCGGATCAATGACTTTTAGGTTTAATCAATTTTCCCTTCGTATTTTAAAACTGGTTTAAGACAATGGCAAAAAAGAAACGTCTAATAAAGTGAGATCTGGTGAGCGTGAGGGGCCACGGCACAATTACGTCACAAATTAAGGTTATAGTTTTTTTTACATATTTAGGACGAGAATCAAATAATCTGATTATTATGTTCCTTCAAGATTTCCCTTGTTTAAACTAACACCCTGTATAACGGAAGGTTACATGTGTGAACGTTCAATGATGTTTGTTCGGTCGTGATAATGACGTTTAGTGGTGAATGTTAATAGGAATCTACTATTATGTTTGTAGGTAGATGTAATAATAGTCTCGTGCGAGTAAACACGCGGTAGTAATTGTGTTCTGAGGCACTAGCATACGTCGATTGTGGCATCGAAATTCTAATTAATATTATTTAGTCCAAAGCAGTTTAGATAAATTATTTGTAACAAACACAATCAGTATCATCCATGGATATAATGAAATTCATAAAATTGAAAATACGTCGATTTTAAAATGAAATAATTAATGTTCTCGTTTTCTTTTTTGGTCATTTAAAATAGATTTTTGATAAATAAAATGTTAAATTGATTCTAAATGCTATTTAATAAAAAACAGAGAAATGTGGGACTGTCAATACAGTAGTAACAGTCCCATATGTTTGTTTTAAATCCCATAATTCTTTCTCTCGAAAATAACAAACTTGATTCACTACCACACATTCATTCATACGTACGTATTACCCGCACTTTGAAATTATAATGAAAAATCTTTGTCACAATTCTGGGCTATAAACTCGTACATACACTGTAATATTGTTCCAATGTCTCTTTAAGTATGTGTACAATAAAAACGAAGAACAATGTACATTCTATGTTACAATAGAAGTCGTATAGGTATGTCAATTCAATCCAAAGAATGATGGAATTCAACCAGGATCGTACGCCGAGGCGATATAAAATATGCACGGGTAAACAGAATTCGATACAGGCGTGGTATCACCGTGTCGTTACACCGAATAAAGTAGGTACAAAGGGTGGTATCGAATTTTTTTAATTCCGTTCTTGGATTTCGTGAATGTGGAATAGGATTTCATGGCACGGTTGGTGCAGAGGCAGAACGATTGACTGCTGTGAGTCGCGCTGCGGTTTCACGGGTTCGATACTCACGCGGACCAAATATTATTTTGTATGGCCTACAGATTTAGTTGCTCCGGGTCTGAGTGTTTGTGTAAGTGAGTTTAAATGTTTGTAAACGAGCCAACGATGCAGGAGAAATTCTTAGTATAGGGCAACGTTTTGTAAGAATAAATGTTGCATTTTCAAGTTATTTCTAGATCCGCTGGAAAGAGTTTAAGAAGAAATACGTGTCAATGTTTAGTTTCATAATAATCAGATTCACATTTATTTTAAAGAGAGATTAAGTTGTTTGTACAGTCACAACTTATTTATAAGACTAGTTAGAGCAGACAAGTTAATAAGTAATTACAACAAAACAAAAAACCCAACTGCGTAAAAACAAAACTAAAAAGAATAAAATAAGCATCAGAATTTAAAAGCAGAATAGAAGGATCAACAGTCGGGACCCATTCATTTTTGTGACTTATCAAGGAGCTCCCCGTAAAATTTAAATGGGTCCCGACTGTTGATCCTTCTATTCTGCTTTTAAATTCTGATGCTTATTTTATTCTTTTTAGTTTTGTTTTTACGCAGTTGGGTTTTTTGTTTTTATAATATATTTTTTTATTTAACACTTTTTAGTCAGTTTTCATTAACTTCGTTATTACTATTATAAGACGGTAGATTTCGATTAGATTTTATATTCATTCCGTACACGTAAAAAAATCCGGTTATAAGTAAGTAAGGAATGCGATATTGTTTGTTCTAATAATTTAAATCGTTATATATCCTAAACGGTTTTATAAAATGAAATATGATAAAGGAAACCTAATATTCATTTTCAAATACCTATTCAACGATACCCCACTTGACGTGGTGCGTCGATTTTTTTTTTTTTCATTTTGACAATATGGCGACTAGTTGTTACTATAGTGAGTATTGTTTACTGTAATGTTTTTAGTGACACTCGCGAGGTCAAGACGAATCGATTGACGTACGGATCATCAAAATCGGCCAAGGCGTTTGGCCTCTACAGTGCCACATAGGAACAAACATACATACATACATAGACTGATAAACACATAACCCTTCTTTGCTTTGCGCAGTCGGGTAAAAATAGGCCGACCTCAACACTACTTATCCAAAACTACATAGTTTTGAATATACGTCGTATACGGACCGTCATTAAAATACCAGTGCAGCCATATTTTTGTACTCATTGGTGGTTTGAGTTTATATTCGCTTACATTTGGTTATCAGGCCTAAGACGAATATAATCCAAATAAAAGTTATAGCCATTATGAAGATTCCACTTAACTGACAACTTTAATACTAGTAATTCATTCTTTGGAAATGGGCAGGGCTCGGGGTGCGACTACAGGACGAAAGTTGGACCAGAAAAATTGCATTGTAATAGAACTATATATTATTAAAATTGTTATGTACTTAATATATTTATTGCTAAGTTATTTAATAGTAATTTGTTTAAAGAATATTTAGATAATATTTAGGTAAAAGCACTCGAGAGAGTTACCTGAGATACAAGTTTATTCCTAGTTCAGGTACCCAATATACTGTATACCTATAGTTTTTAACGCCTTAATGTAAATGTTTGTACCTATTTCAATTATATCAATAAACAATTTCATTTAATTTCATTGTGGAAGAGCCCAAAAGGTACACATCTTAAAAGACGGTCGCATATGAGGTGGGATCCTGACAGGTGAACTTAGTGGACTAAACCGGTGTCCTCATTTCACCTGGATGAAATGAGGACACCGATTGATTGATTGATACCTAGGTGAAATTATTCCAAGGTGAAATGTGAATACCGTGAAGATAGTGGACTAAACCATAATGACGTAATTAAAACGGCTGGCCCTCACTTGCTTAAAGGACTCCAAGATAGAGAGAGATGGGCTTTGAAGGAGGTCTTCAACTGCGTAGTGGTTCTTGTAGATTAAATATGACTGACATGACTTAATTCTATGTAAGTTATCTGTATATTCAATTAATTTTCATGTTCTTGGAACAGAATACTGATTTTTACTGCTCAAGAACACTTGACAGATTAAACTTTCACCTTCCCTTAACTGTCCTATCCAGTGCTAACAGTTCCAAACCCAGTACGCAATATACATGCAAATACTAACCACACGCGTATTTGTCGTACGATTTACGTCCGTCATTTAGGCAGTTAAACGAACTGGGTACAACCAAAAGGGGGTTTGGGGGGGTTCAGGTATTTTTTCCACGACCCGTGAGAAGAAATGACTGGTAATAATCGCGGTATTTTTTCGTGTGAAATCATGAGTTTTTATTTCTGGGGTTCTGTATTAAAAGGGTACTAATGTAACCAAAGAAACACTGGTGGACCGATCTGAATTCCTTCGTAATGGATCGGTCGGAAAAAGCAATTTGTAAACAAAGTTGATACGCCGCTCTTTCCCAGCAGTGGGACAGAGTAGGCTGACTTAAAAAGACCAAAACCTTATTACTAAACTAAAATTCCGTTTGAATGTATCACTGAATTTCATTTTTTTTTAGTAAGATTTATGACTATTGTCATGAACACTAGGTGCCCTTAATTAAAGGTAAATAGCTCACGGTTTCATTTTCAAAGCTCGATCACAATCGCCGAGAGAAATCATAACAGATAGACATAGTTTGGTGTTAATGAAAACTCTTAAGGTGGCGGTTCGCGCCGCGACAGAGACGGGAGACCGAGACAGGAGACTGAGACCAGAGACAGCGACCATTAAGGTGGCGGTTCGCGCCGCGACAGAGACAGGAGACCGCGACCGGAGACCGCGACCGGAGACCGCGACCGTTACTTGACGTTGGGAATGTATGGGAATGTATGCGTCTCGGTCTCCTGTCTCTGTCTCACTCGCGAACTGTCGCGTATATATTGCCTAACGTCAAGTAATGGTCGCTGTCTCTGGTCTCAGTCTCCTGTCTCGGTCTCCCGTCTCTGTCGCGGCGCGAACCGCCACCTTTACTTGACGTTAGGCAATATATACGCGACAGTTCGCGAGTGAGACAGAGACAGGAGACCGAGACGCGAGACAGGAGACAGCGAGACGGTCGCTGTTCCGGACCAGTAGTGTCTCGTGTCGCGCTTGTGAAAGCACACGTGTTTAGGTTTAAAAATGAGTTTTTGTGATGAAGACATCAGGTGCTTCTTTACTAATAGCGAAAATGATCCTTCTTGACCTCTAGTTAAATATAAATCCTTAATAGGTAATCGTCTTTCAGTTTTGTATTTGTAATAATAATAATATAAGAGCAAATCATCGTCTTCTTCTTCCTCCAATAGCAGTTTCGTTACTTGGTTTTCCATCACGACACAAAACACCACTGACTTCATCGACAGACTCTCTTGAACTGAGCGGACGCTCCACGACACTTGTCGCGATCTTCGGTCTCAGTCTCGACCTACAGTACATGCCGAAGAGACCGAGACATTTGTCGCTGTCTCTGGTCTCAGTCTCCTGTCTCGGTCTCCCGTCTCTGTCGCGGCGCGAACCGCCACCTTTAAGAATCTTTAGTTTCAAACGCAGAGATGCGAATTTCCGACGTATTTAATTAATTATTTCTCAGAAAATTCTTAAGGTAATAAACTTTGATTTCCTCTAATAATAATTAGGCTATTAATTACTGTCAACTGCAATCAAACAGTCGATAATTAACTATTAATTGTATCCTGTCAACTGCAGGTCAAAATCTAATATTTTCCGTAAAGTAATAGTCGACAATGTTGATGATTTTCCTTAACTTCAAACAGTTTTACAAATATTGTTTGTTCTTCTCCAATCTGCTTTCATAATTTTCGTTGAAACTCCAGTCACAAAATCTAACCCGACATCCCTAATTTCGACAAGACAAACGCCTCTCTTATTATTTCTAACCCCGGAACAAGCTAAAAAGCGAAATACGTCATCAGTAGTGGAAAAATATGAGACATTTGCGTTACAAAGACAAATTTACAGCAGAACACGGCCACATAATACTTGTGTACAGAAGTTTGGCTATTAAAATCAGCAAATCGCATGCACATGCAGACACACTTCATGGAGTGCAAGCAAGCGCCTTAGGCACGCGTATTTTTTTTTTGGAGTCATGTGATTCATCAAAATAATGACTCCTCCCGCTCTTAGGGTTCTACTGACTAAAAACCACTCATGTTTTTTCTTAACCCTTTGTGTCCTGGGCCGCAGTATCTCTCTCAAACAACCCGCAGCCCTAGCAGGTAGGCAAGCGCACTAATAATGTGATTGTCATTTGTTTGGAATCCCTGTACGTCGCGTCTATGTGCGTGTTAAGATGTATAAACTAAATGTAATTGAATCATGATGACTGATAAATCATACTTGATGATTTAAAGTTCCTGTTAACACATAGTTAACAACAACAGACATATTTTTCAATGTTTATTTTTTAACGTTTTGTTAAACTGGAATGTGTCTTAAACCATGCTATGCGCATGTAGTTTTGCTGGTTGTACGAATCCGACCTTCTGCTACCTATCTGTCCTATGTCTCAGTGGTGGTGACAAGTTCTCGGGTATTAACGGGGATTTATGTCCGGAATGCATTGTGAGACGTACGTGTAACGTGGTGCATTGCAAATGGGATGCCGCAACCGCGGGTTTTTCCAGCGGTGAGCTCCTATTTGAGCTTGTGATTAAGTTTGAGCGGAGAATTTTAAGTAACAACGCTTTTTGTAAGAGGATTGCAAATGAAAAGTCTCTGCTTCTGTTATTGTATTTTATGATTTTTCGGCCTCAAAGCTTTGTAAGTGTGTGTGTGTGTGTGTGTGCCCTATAATCAGTTCAGCCCCATGATGTTTCAAATGACGGAGCACTTGACTTTGCTGTGTGGATGTCCGCTCAGTGCTAGTTGTTACACGTCTAAGACATGCCAGTTTCCTTGCATTATTCGCCTTGGTTGTTTTGAGAATAGTAGTTATAAAATAATTTACACTTACTTAAGTGCATGCCTTGGTTTGAACCTCATATCCTACTATTTGTAAGTCACAGCCATTTCCACAGAACCACCATTCCTCCTCAAAATATTTGGAGCTCCACTATTTTGATTTACGACTGCGGTCTTTTATCCCCTTTTCCAAACGTTCCCAGGTTTAAGCCCTCAAACCAATTCTAACGTTCAATTTCGCAAAAATATGCCCGTCTGTACCATTACCCACAGTTCTTTTTCCTATCACAAATTCAACGTTTCGTGACTATAAAAATGACACATGTTACTTCAACTTTCTCTAAACCAAGCTCCATATATCAGGAACAAACTGGATCCCTTCGGCTGTGCCCACTCGTGCATTTACGATTTATGTCTACATCTGACGATTCTCAATGCTTGTTATACATATCTTCGTGGTTGTGTGTTTTAATCTCCTTAGTTTGAATTTATGGAGGTAATTTTGGATTATTTTTTGATGTAAGCGAAAATGGAGGTCTGTGGTTGGATTTCTGAATAGTCGTATTCAGTTCAATTTATTTTAGAAGATATTCAAGTTGTAAGAATTGAAACATTGTTCGTTCATTTGGTAAATGACGTGCTACCATTTATTTTCATTGCTGAATGCTTTAAGCAATTATATACATAATATGTGAATTTCAGTTGGTATACCAGTATAAAGTACAGATCGAAGAACAATAAAAAACTGATTTATCCTACATTTTCAAAACATGTTATTTGTTCCCCACTGTGGCGAAGCCCAAAAGGTGGATTATTATTCATGTTTTTTAACTCTTCACTTCACTAAGGAAAAGAGCACAAAAAATATGTAGGAATAATACTTTGTTAAAATATTTTAAAAGCACAAAAATTTACCACTACCGCATTGTACAAGCTCCAAATAAAAACGTCTCTAAAGTAATTCTACACAAGCGCTAGAACAAACATAAACTGTATACAAAAGTTACTCAAACACTCTTGAACTTTGTAACTGAACCAAGCTAAACTTCGTGCATTTGATAATAAATAATATAAATCTGAAATATGTTGGAATTTGCAGAATTCTTTCGCATCGAGCGAGACCCGGTCAAAGTTTGACACTTACATGAAACATGGGCTAAAGTTTTTTGTTCATGTCTAAAAAGCAGACGAATAACGCATAAAATATTGCGTGATTTAGCGATACTTTTGGCAGACGGAATGTTTTTAGGGTTCCGTACCTCAAAAGGAAAAAACGGAACCCTTATAGGATCACTTTGTTGTCCGTCTGTCTGTCTGTCAAGACCTTTTTTCTCAGGAACGCGTGGAGGTATCAAGCTGAAATTCATATCAAATACTCAAGTCTATGGTCTCTTGGAGCTGTGAAAAAATCAAACTTCTAAGTCAACGCGATCAAAAGATACTCCCGTTTATGCCGCAAATTTTCGACACTCGCAAGGGAATCAAAACCTACAGGGTACTTCCCGTGAACTCAGAATCTTGAAATTTGGTACGAAGCAACGTCTTATAGCATAGATAAAGGAATAATTACGAAAACCATAAATTTTTAGTTACATCACATAATATATTTTTTTTACGGAACCCTCGGTGCGCGAGTCCGACTCGCACTTGGCCGGTTTTTTGATATTAAATACATCATCATCATCATTTCAGCCGAAAGACGTCCACTGCTGGACATAGGCCTCCCCTAAGTGTCGCCACTTTGACCGGTCCCGTGCGTCTCGCATCCAGCGGATCCCCGCAACCTTCACCAGGTCATCGGTCCACCTAGTGGGAGGCCTTCCAACGCAACGTCTTCCGGTTCGCGGTCGCCACTCCAGAACTTTCCGGCCCCATCGGGCATCCGTTCTGCGAGCAATGTGCCCTGCCCACTGCCACTTAAGTTTGGCGATTCTTCGGGCTATGTCGGTAACTTTGGTTCTCATGCGGATGTCCTCATTTCTGATTCGATCGCGCAAGGAAACTCCGAGCATAGCCCTCTCCATTGCCCTTTGGGTGACTTTAAGCCTTCTGATGAGGCCCATTGTGAGCGACCACGTTTCGGTCCCATATGTAATCACTGGCAACACACACTGGTCATAGACTTTCGTCTTGAGACATTGGGGTAAGTTGGACGAGAAGATACTTCTCAGCTTCCCAAACGCTGCCCAGCCGAGTCGGATTCGACGATTGACCTCTTTCTCAAAGTTGGACCTACCTAACTGGACTGTTTGTCCCAGGTAGACATAATCGTCTACAACTTCGAGTGTAGAGTCTCCGATCTTTATGGGAGTGGGTGTAGCATGGGCATTAAACATGACCTTGGTTTTGTCCATGTTCATTTTTAGACCCACTCTTTCAGAAGCTATTAAATACAAATTGATGGTAATATAAAAATAATGATTCAATTTGGTTCAAACAAAACAACCATAGTAAAGATGATAAAGACTTTCTTCCTCATCATAGTTTCAGCCAGAAAACGTTTACTGCTGGAAATAGGACGCCCTTAAATGTCGCCACATCGAATGGTATCATACAGCAGACTCGCGGCTTTTACAAGGTCATCGATCCACCTCGTGGTAAGTCTTCTAAGACGGTCTAACCGCGGGCCGTTAAACGCAGTTCTCACAGAAAATATGTTACGGCCACGGTAAAATAATAAATTCAGAAATCCAATCGCATTAGTTCGATGAATAGAACTTTTTCCAATACTATCTCAAATTCGGTCTGAAGCTAAACTTAGGTTTACAGACAAGTATAAGAAGTAAGACAAAACAAAAACTTGTTCGACCCAATTAGGTTCCGTGCTAACAGAATAATAATTTGAACAAACTTAGAATGTTTTGACAGTCAGTGATAAACTGAACTACGTAATAATCCTTACATTTTGCTTTCATTCTCCGTAGCGGGAAGCAGAATCGTGGGTATGGTGTACTGTGTGCACCATGTAATCGCGGCAAAACTGTGTGAAGCTTGAGCGTGTGGTAGGCCCATTAGTCGCCACCCAATAAACTAAACATAAAAGGTAGGTACCTACAACCTATGGCCAACATAATGTGTTGTTGCAAGCACACCCACCATAAACAGCAAAGATACGATATTAGCCACACAACAAAAACCTTCCTCTACTAAACTATTGCAAGACACGTTTATGCCACTTATAGTTGGCACAGCTCCAAAAGCACTAACGCGGGACCCTGGACGCTGGATGTAAATATTTTTCAATTAAGTTTTTGTACGGAGCTCACTCTCGTACAACGTGCGATACAGGTTTAAGTGGTTGTAAATAAGTAACGCTGTGCTATAGAAGCAAGATTTGAAAAATTAAAAATTTGAATTTGCGGAGGAAACTGGGAAAATATCTTTCATGCCTGGTATTATGAATTTTAACGAGTTCAAAGATTGGTCAGTTTTGGTTGACTAATGAATATCTTTTAAATAGTTGTTAGTTGAATTAGGATCGAGATGGGTCCCGTCGGGGCTACGGGTTGTTCACAAGAGAAACCGTGGCTTCGACATAAAGGGCTAAGAAAGAAAATGGGTGGTTTTTAGTCAGTAGAAGTCTGACACTCCCTTTCGCTCTGACCAAGAGCGGGAGGGGTTATTTGATGATTTTCCACCCGCCCAAAAAAAAGATGTATCGCGGAAATTTATCCTGGATGGCACATACATAAAACTTAAGCAGTGAGTCAAGTCGGATTGTGGATAAGTTGAATTAGCCCAACAGTGAGCAAGTGTATTAAACTGTAAGCAGTACGAGGTCGATACATTGTTTTGTGTCTGTCAGTTCCGAGTAGTTAAACTGAAGCTTGGAAAAGTTTGAAATAGATTTTTAACATTAATAAGTTCTAATAGACTGACATGCGAGTATACAATAACAATACTTAACCACCTACGTCTAATTCAATCCTTCAAGCTATTATACAACGGAATTTATGAACCTCTTTAAATTTCTGTTCATTACTATGTCAGACTTTGTAACTCCATAGCACAAGTCAGTAAGTCTTCCATCAAAATAGAAATCCTCATAAAAAATACTTAAGCTCCTAACTTTTACAAGTCTCGTTCTCTGAAACTTTATAATGAAAGCTTCTGTATATGAAACAAAAAGCAAGAAAGTTACCGATGTACCCCCGCCTACGATAGACTAGTGAAAGTTGTAAACAAAAGGTAATTCTGAGACTCTAACACTGGTATCTTTAGTCGTCGACTGAACTTGAGTTGGACTTGACACGCCTACATTCCTCCTGATAAAACATATTGACAGCTACAATTTGATTATAATTTAATATAAACTTCCACTAAATAATGACATTTAAAAAAAAAGTTTCCCAACACTAGGAATTCCTCGTGTATCGTGGGTGCGTTTACAAACATTTAAACTCACCAACCAAACACCCAGACCCGAAACAACTATATACAGGTCATACAAATATTTGTACCGTGTGGGGATCGAAGCCACGACATACAGCCCAGCAGTCCAATCGCTCAGCCACTGCGTCAACTGTGCCGATATTAACATTGATTACAGCGACATAATTATGACATATTTAGCATTGATTAAAGCAGAATACAACTATGGATTTGATAAGTATGGCTGATTTAGGAGGCAACGTACATATACGGAGAAACTAACTTATTCGAAGATCCGCCAATTGCGGTCCAAAATTTTAATTTTTAACCGACTTCTAAAAAAAGAAGGAGGTTCTCAATTCGGAATTTTGTTTTTTTTTTATGTTTGTTCGGGCATAACTCCGTCACTTGCTAACCGATTTGAAAAATTCTTTTTTTGTTGGAAAGGGTATACTTCCCAAATGGTCGCATAATTTTTTTTATCGAAATCGGACAAGCGGTTTTTGAAAAATCAACAAAACTCAAAAAAAAATACTACATTGTCCCATGAAGCATGAACATGTGAACCACTAAAAAGTAAAAATAAAAACTTTTTAACAAAAAATAGAACCGACTTCAAAAAAAAGTCAAAAATAAATCAGTTTCTGAAGTCGGTGGCAAAAAAATGAAATCAAACAAACAAAAGTCACCGACTTCAGAAACTGATTTATTTTTGACTTTTTTTTGAAGTCGGTTCTATTTTTTGTAAAAAAGTTTTTTAATTAATTACTCTAGGACTGATGGTGAACGATGTCTCCTTGTTTTCATAAAAACGACAGTCGACCCAAGTTAAAAAATGGACTTGAGTCGGCACTATAAATATGGGTGTAAGTCTCATCATTCACGACGCTTTTAAAAAGAAACGTGACTCAAATCACAATTAAATCATAGCTAGAATGTTATACCTATCACTAGTGTTTTAATCAAATCAAGTAAACATCGATGTATAAATTCTCGTGTGCACTTTCGTTTTTATCAGGAACCGCAGTTCTAAAAGCATAAGCAAGTATAAGCATACGTTCCGTCGGGGCTGCGGGTTGTTTGCAAGAGATACCGCGGCCTCGACATAAAGGGCTAAGAAGGAACATGGGTGGTTTTTAGTCAGTAGAAGTCTTACACTCCCTTTCACTCTGCCCAAGAGCGGGAGGGGTTTTTGATAATTTCCCACCACACGCAAAACAAATAAAGTATAAGCATACGTACGATCACTCCTGCTCTTAAAAATACAACAGAAATCATTTTCAATTTAAACGCCCGTATGCTACAATCAAATCTTCAAGTCCCTGAAAACACAGTCTTAAGGAATCTAAAATCAAGTAAAATGCAATCAAGCTTACTCTCCCAACAGCAAAAGAACACCCCAGAACCCCATTCACATTCGATGTCTCAATTTACAGTAATCAACATCAAAAACGGCGACGACCCGCTTCGCTATCTAAGCATGATCGATGCTCTGTCACGACCTTTGATATATTTCTTCGAGAGGGTGAATTTTCAAGTATTTCGCTAAACTTAAAACGTGTTTTGATATCCTACTTCGAGTGATCGCATCAAAAAGGCCTTTGTTGAAAACTCCAAATAGAAGGTAGTGTTTTTTGTGAGAGTCAAGGGGTGCCAAAATGAGGTGCCGGCTATACATCAAGTTGAAATACGTTGTTTTAAACTGAATTTACGTTTGGAAGTAATGAATGAATGACTTAGGTTTAAGTGTAGGAAGAAATAAAGGATACTGATAAAAAAATTGTGTACTGCAAACGTGAATAATATTTGTTAGTTGGTTTTTAAAGCAAAGCTCAAGAGTTTCTGTGTTTTTTGGGCCACCATACCTATCGTGGTATAGATATAATAATATGTGATGAGGAGGAGAAATGAGGAAAACATATTTTCTTTTCATATTGGTACAACCCAATTGCCTTCGGGTTACTATTAACAATGTCAATGAAAACTGCTACAGGATACTAGTTGATTGACAAAGAGGAAAGGAATCCTTTACAAAAACGGAAAACAAACAAGACGTGACAATCTCCACAATTAATGACACAAAACGACCAACGTGAAGCCTTTGTATCATCAAGGAACAACCCGGATATTTCACTTTGTCCATTTATCAGAGTTGCGCACCCAAACCGTTTGAACTGTTGTAGGAAGACGCTTACAATTCTCACACAGTGCGTATAGTACTGATATAATGGCTACTGCAGCATCAAATAATAAAAATAAATCAATTGCTTAACAGATAAAGGGGTTCCCCATCGTCATCATCCAGGACTGTTCTACTGTCAGGTATAGGCCTCTCTCTCTCTTTGTTTGTACCTTTGGTTTTTGTTGAATCTTAATAATAACCAGATCTCAGATTCCTAGGTCTGGTAAAGTCATTTTTTTTTAAATTATAAATGGCTTGCTCTTGACTTCAATCTTGCCCTAAGGGCAGAGATGATGTCGACGATGGAACGAGCTTACCCAGTAGAAGCCTGTTTACTCGCGATTTAAATAGATTAGGGTTATAGGAACTCGGAAAAACCGACGCAGGCTTATTGGGTAGTACAATCCAGAATTTTTCAGTAGCAGCTCAGTAGAGTCTAGATTTTTGCCCATTAAACAGGACTGTCTTACCGTTCAGGAATTATCGGCGTAATTGGTTGCGCCTTTAATTCATTCAATCAGCGAGGGCTGGGAATGCATTCACTCCCTCCGTTCGCGAGTGAACCTAACCCGCGAACGAACGTGACATTCTTCCGTACACTGCCGCTGCGACAAGACGCTGTCGTCGCTGCGTCCGCGCCACCGCGCCGCCCGCCATTTTTTTCGTTCTCACGCGTTATTAAAACTGCAAAACCACCCTCGCTTGCTTGCTAGCAACCCTTCGCATCCATTTCTACCACTCGCAAAACCGGACGCTGGCTACGAAGCATTGTGCACGCTGCCTAAAGTCAAGCTTCCACGAAGAAATCCTCAAGTCCTCGTGGTGCCATCGCCAGGTGAGTGAACTGCTTTTCTTTAGCTCTCGTCTGGTTGGATTGTTTTTACGGCGCACCATATTTTCTCCCGCTCATACTATAACTCGCATATAATCCTCGCATTTTTACCCGCATCGCTTCACCATAATTTTGGTCCATTTCGAGTCGGACTGAGCCAGTATATACCTTTAAAATATTCCCCATCTCGCTATTTAAGTATTCCCTACTATAATTACGCTTATAACTGTGCTTGTTCAAGTAAATTACGTTGTTCATTATACCATTTCAATATCACATTTTTTATAAATTATAACTCGAACAACGGGAGCTTGGGTGACGCAACAAAATGGCGTCGGAAGCAAAGTTGAAAATGATCGTTGCAAAAAAAGAAACTATTTTCGAGAAAATAAATAGCTTATTCAAGATTGCAAAGAAAATAATTCCTTCAAATATTGATACTAGAAGTAAACAAGAATTTCTAGCCGCTTCTTCGAATATCGAAAAGTTATATAATAATTTTAACGATCTTTGTGATCAACATAATACATTATTATTAGAGATAGACCCTGATTATAAAATAAGTTTTAGTAATTGGAGCTCGTTCGAAACATTATTTACAGAAATCCAATATAAACGTAATACCATATTAGAGTCTACCCGCGCTAATGTAGATATTCCCGCTGTGGAATCTTACGTTTGCCGCTTACCGCCATTGGAGTTATTAAGTTTCTCTGGTCAACCGGAAAGTTGGCCACTGTTTTACCAATGCTTCAAAACTAACGTTCATGATAATAAAAAACTAACTGATGATCAGCGTGTACAGTATTTGGTAGGTAAATTAAATGGCAGCGCAAAAAATATATTCGCGGGAATAATTCCCAATGCGTCTAACTATCTTACGATATGGAATTCTTTAGTGACAAAATACCAGGACAAGAGGTTACTTGGGTCTATGTACTTAAATAATATACTTGACATAAAACCTACCTCGGGTTCACCCGGTCAATTAAATGATTTTATTGAAAGAGTTCACTCATCTTGGTCCGCGTTAAGACTGTTAGACATTGGCGATTTATCCGATTTCTTGTTTACTCATCTCGTTTTAAAAAAGTTAGATTCTCAAGTATTACAAAGTTTCGAGTTATCCGCCCGCGAGAAAGATATACCCACAAGTGATGATTTAGTTACTTTCGTACGGCATCACATAAAGGTTCTTGAACGAACAACAGCTGTTCGTCAAACCACGTCACCGCAAAATAATCAGGGGACTAACTTACAAAATAGGTCGCGTTCTTCTGCAACGAAAACTTCGCATAGTTTTGCAGTAACAGAAAATGAAGTTAATAATAATGTACCCACTTGTAAGTTTTGTAAAAAATCTCAACATACTCATTTATACGAGTGTTCAGAATTCAAAAAATTAGATGTAAAAGATCGCTTTAAGTTCATAAAAGAGAATAAAATGTGCATCAATTGTTTTAGTAGTAAACATTCCACCCTTAATTGTGGTTCTACAAATACTTGTAAACACTGTAACAAAAAGCATCATTCATTGTTGCATTTTAATAATCGCGAGACAAGCTCGCAACAATCGCAACCTAGTGTATTGGAACCGTCGCCATTGCCGGGCGCTCGCGCACTGGACAGCAGCCCTCAGTCGGTGTGTATGCATAGCAGCCATGTCGCTCGCGCGTCGCCGGTCGTGACATCTTCGTGTGTCGGGTTGAATGAATGTACTAATTCTAAGAATTCGATCGCGTTGACGTCGCGTAATAATAGTATAGATTTATCTTGTGACCAGTTGAAAACGTCAGTTGTTTTACCAACGGCACAAGTTTATGTTCCGATAAATGGAAAACGCTTTGTTATAAGATGTTTAGTGGATAGTGGTTCACAAAACAACCTTATCACTCTCGCATGTTGTAGAAAATTAAAACTAAATATTCAACCGCTTGTTAACTCGTCTTTAAAATCAGTAGGTACGATTTCCACTCCCATTAAGGGTTACGTGTCTCTTACAATACAGTCGCGCGTAAGTGACGCTCAATACGAATTAACCATGTTAGTGATTGATCACATAGCTGATCCGTTGCCTGTTCGCGCGGTACAAAGGTCCGTGATGGATCATTTCATAGGTTTACCGCTCGCAGATGAATGTTGGGACGTACCTGGGAATATAGACGCTATTCTTGGTACGCAAATGTTCGCGTTTGTTTTGCTAGGGAAAAAGGTTATACCAGCATCTACCTCTCAATCAGCTGATTCTGCGATCACCGCTCGCTTCATACCTCATGCTTTAGAAACCACGCTTGGCTATATTGTCATGGGTGAGGTACCTTCTGTCAACCATGACAGTGTAGCCTGGTCCTTCGGCCCGTTAGTAGATAATTTAAATAATTTAATTTTAAAATTCTGGGAAATCGAGGAAGTACCTACTGTTAACAAAAAGGGTCCGGAATATCAAGAATGTGAAGATTTTTATAAATCGACCGTTTCGCGACATTCATGTGGGCGATATATTGTGTCGTTACCTTTTAAAGGTGAACCTAAGTCTTTAGGTAACTCCTTCATTCACGCTCAGCGTAGATTGTCCGCGCTAGAGCGAAAGTTTCATTCGCTTCCCGCTTTACGTCAAGCTTATAACGACGTAATAAATGATTATATAGATAAGGGTTATCTGTCGGAAATACCTCATTCTTTGTCCGCTATAAATGAAGGCTACTTCATCCCGCACCACGCAGTTGTAAGGCCTGAGAAGTCGACAACAAAAACCCGCATTGTTTTAGATGCAAGCGCTAAAACTGATAGCGGCAAGTCGCTCAACGACTTGTTGCATACAGGGCCTAATTTGCAGGCAGACTTATTTTCGCTTTTGCTAAACTTTAGATATTTTAAGGTAGCAATTACAGCTGATATACGTCAAATGTATCTTAGAATTTCATTGTCAGATAAAGATCGTAAATATCAAAAAATATTATATCGCTTTAATGATACCGAGAGTATTCGTATTTTCCAATTTAATTCTGTGGCTTTCGGCCTCCGCTCGAGTCCATTTTTGGCAATGCGTACCGTCCGTCAATTGGCGGAGGATTATCGCGAACGCTTTCCTCTCGCGGCAGATGTTGCCATGAGAGAACTGTACATGGATGATCTAACAACTTCTGTACATTCTGCCGAAGATGGTACTCGTTTAGCTGACGAGCTGCTCGCTTTATTCAAGTTCGGTGGATTTGATCTCGTCAAATGGGCGAGCAACTCATCGGAACTTCTCGCTCACTTGCCGGAGTCGTATCGTGCTGTGATCGAGTTCACAGATGATGATGACACACTGAAGGTTCTAGGTTTAAAATGGATACCTACTTCTGATGTGTTCTCGTTCACTACCGCCGCCGCGACTACGTGTAACACCAAACGTGCTATATTGTCAACTATTGCTCGCCTATTTGACGTGCTCGGGTTCGTCGCACCTGTCATTCTCTACGCAAAACTTCTTATACAAGATCTTTGGCTTTCTAAGGTGGGGTGGGATGAAGAGCCCCCGGAACTCATTACTAAATGTTTCGTTAAACTCAAATCAGAATTACCGTTATTAGTTAACTTACAAATACCTCGCCACTTAGGTGTCGCGGCCGGCTGTGTTATAAATTTGCTTGGCTTTGGAGACGCTAGTATGAAGGCTTACGGCTGCGTCTTATACCTGCACGTAACGAACCCTAACGGTAATATATCCATTCATTTAGTATGCGCTAAGTCTAAGGTGGCTCCTCTAAAGACTGTTTCACTGGCAAGGCTTGAATTGTGTGCCTCGCTACTTCTGGCTAAACTTGTCAAACAAGTACATACGGTTTTTGATAATCGCTATCCTATAAAGGATATTTTCGCTTTCAGTGATTCTACGATCGCTCTGTCATGGATTCATTCATCTCCACACCGGTGGCAAGTATTTGTGGCCAACCGTGTGACTGAGATACAGGAAAATCTATCTCCTGACCGCTTTTTTCACATCAATGGGATAGAAAATCCCAGTGATTGTTTATCAAGAGGTTTATTACCCTCGCAACTCATTAATCATCCGCTTTGGTGGTATGGTCCACCTTGGGCTTGCCATCCAACCGCTGAATGGCCAATTGTACCATTCAAACCGTCTTCTGTTGAAGGTTCTATACCTGAAGCAAAGAGCTCTGTTATTCTAACAGTCATTCCTGATTTGGATTCCTCGATACTTCTGGAGCTAGCTCTCAGAGTCTCGTCTTGGAAAAAATTATTACGCATTCTGGTATATATCTTGCGCTTTCTGCGTAAGTTACCTCTCGCTCCGGTAATTCAAGTCTCTGACCTTGAAACCGCTGAACTCGTGATTCTTCGCGAATTGCAAAGCAAACATTTTGCTGATGAAATAAAAAATATTAAAAAGGGTAGATTACCTTCTCCTTCTTTAAGAAAGCTCGATCTGTTTGTTGATGACAACGGATTGCTCCGCGTAGGTGGTCGACTAATAAACGCACATATACCTTATGAAAGTCGGCATCCATTGTTGCTTCCTCGTCGACATCACTTAGTCGATCTACTAATAGATGATTGCCATCGATCCAATTGTCATACCGGTTCACATCTTCTTATGTCTTTATTAAGGCAGCGATATTGGATCATATCCGCTCGGAATATTATTCGACAACGCATACGCCAATGTAACTTCTGTTTTAAGGTTGCGCCCTCTCATCCTACACCCATGATGTCAAGTTTACCCCCTTCGCGGGTGCAAGAAGCTAAGGCCTTTACTCACACTGGCGTTGATTACGCTGGGCCTATAAACATTACTATGACGCGAAGGAGGGGCGTTAAAAGCCAAAAGGCATATATTTGTCTCTTCGTGTGTTTGACTACTAAAGCCATACACATTGAAATTGCCTCAGACTTGAGTTCGGAAACGTTTCTTGACGCTTTCAAGCGTTTCTTGTCTAGGCGAGGGCCAGTATCAGTTCTCTATTCCGATAACGGAACCAATTTCATTGGTGCAAAGCGTCAATTGGACGAGTTATATACTTTCCTTTCTTCTAAAGATACGTCTACCGCATTTCAAACTGAATTGAATAATCGTAAAATAACATGGCGTAATATCCCTGCTCGTGCACCCCACTGGGGAGGCATTTGGGAAAGCAACATAAAATGCATAAAAACTCATCTATATCGTTGCATTGGGCAACAATTACTGTGCTATGAGGAATTGTTGACAGTATTAACTCAAATTGAGAGTGTCTTAAACTCTCGCCCATTGTGTGCGCTGTCGGACCAGCCGCATACAATTATTACTCCTGCGCATTTTCTAAACACAACCCCTTTGCAGTCGTTGCCTGCCTATGAGGTTGACGCATCTGTAAGCCTTCATAACAGGAAAAAACTGTTAGACAGTTTAGTCCAAAGCTATTGGAAAAAATGGCATGTAGATTATTTGCATACACTTCAACTGAGGCAAAAATGGAATACTCCTGATGTACCTATTCAGCCGGGTTTACTTGTTCTCATCCACCAGGATGATTCACCGCCGCTTCGCTGGCCTACCGGAATTATTGAACAAGTATATCCGGGTAAAGATGGAATCGTGCGAGTCGCGTTAGTACGCACTACAGCAGGGATTTTCAAACGCCCCGTCGTTAAGTTGTGCCCCCTTCCTTCGCAATAATTTAAACTTAATTTACCAATTAGCACAGTTATAATTCGTTAATCTTAAGTATGTAATTTAGTAAATCTGTAATTTAATCCACACCCTTTCACCTTTTAAAACTTAAACTTTAAGTCAATCCATTTGACCTCGCTCCGCTTTAATCTAAGATCCTCTCCTTATCCTTTCCGTTTGTTTCGAAAATCCTAAGGATTTCCAAAGGGGGGAGGATGGTTGCGCCTTTAATTCATTCAATCAGCGAGGGCTGGGAATGCATTCACTCCCTCCGTTCGCGAGTGAACCTAACCCGCGAACGAACGTGACATTCTTCCGTACACTGCCGCTGCGACAAGACGCTGTCGTCGCTGCGTCCGCGCCACCGCGCCGCCCGCCATTTTTTTCGTTCTCACGCGTTATTAAAACTGCAAAACCACCCTCGCTTGCTTGCTAGCAACCCTTCGCATCCATTTCTACCACTCGCAAAACCGGACGCTGGCTACGAAGCATTGTGCACGCTGCCTAAAGTCAAGCTTCCACGAAGAAATCCTCAAGTCCTCGTGGTGCCATCGCCAGGTGAGTGAACTGCTTTTCTTTAGCTCTCGTCTGGTTGGATTGTTTTTACGGCGCACCATATTTTCTCCCGCTCATACTATAACTCGCATATAATCCTCGCATTTTTACCCGCATCGCTTCACCAGTAATATTAAAATGATGAAAATAATAACCGTTCGTGTACGAGTCCGTCTCAATCTTGCCCCTTTTCTATTTTCGGGATTCTTCGAACCCAAGTCGCGAGAAAATGTCAGCTTTCAACGAAGATCCCACTTTAGGCTCTTCCGGCATTTGGAAAACTTTTATTGGCCTTATCTGGCAGACACTAATGGGATTAGGAAGAGAAAGTTACTTTCTTAATTTATTGACAGCGTTACCTTCATTAACTTAAGATTGCTTTTGACTTGAACTGGTAGATGATACAGGTCAAAGTTGTAAATGTCACGCTGTTGAGTTAAGTATGTATGGTGTAGCTTACATGTTTTATTGCAAAAGACGAAATTAAGCTATGTATAAATAAGGGATTGCTTTGGAGTTGATTTAGTTGATGAGATTCATAATTCATTTTTTTTTGTACTAGCATTTTCTGGCGTTTGAAGATTTGTTTTCAACCTCTGTTTTGGCTCTAAGCTTATTTAAACTCTTTAGTGACATAAATACATGATCACGCCTTTGTCCCATAGGTAGAGATCTCAGAACACCACCTCCTAGCGTTACGTACTTTTGCCTCGTTTACGATCATACGAGTACATCTTTTATTTATTTTATTTTTTATTTTACTATTTATGTACACACAATCTAGACAACACAGGAAAACAACATAATATAACATTAGAGTACAAAGTTACTGCATATTTCTTTAGAAATTTCTGCCAGCAGACCTGCAAAAGGAGAAATGAAAATAAGAAAAGTAGACTATAGTGTGTGAGAAGCGGAAAAGAATAAAGTGTTATGTGTCTTAACTAACTTATCCTAAGTAATATTAAATACACAAAAGTATAAGAAAATAATAATATATACGTATATAAATACATAATGCTAATATACATAAACATATAAAATACATATATGTACATAAAAATCACAATGGAGAGGAAAGGTAATATTCTTTCACTCTGAGTTTGAACAGTGAAATAGTCATCAGGTCCCGAATGCTAGGCGGAAGTGAGTTCCACAACCTTACAGAATGGACAGAAAAGGAATAGGAATAATAGCTGGATTTGTGAGGAGGGGATTTAAGAATGGATCTAAGGTGAGATCTACACGGAGCGTCAGTGGAGCGGGCATAAGTAAAACGCTCGCGCAGGTATGAAGGATAAGATGGGTTGTGTAGGATATTGAAGAGGAGACATAGGATCCTAGTGTTCCTGCGAAGGCGGATTGGGAGCCACTTGAGTTCTTTACGAAGGTGAGAAACGTGGTCATATTTACAGAGACCATAAACAAAGCGAATACATAAATTTTGCAAGCGCTCAAGCTTATTTAATAGCTCCTCAGTAGCATCCAGGTAGCAGGCGTCGGTATAATCTATTATCGGCTGAATAAGCGTTTGAGCCAGGTTAATTTTAGTCTTCAAAGGCAGGAGACTCTGAAGGGTTTTCAGTGAATGAAAGGAAAAGTGCACTTTACGACTGACCTCGTTGACCTGAGCCCGCCACGACAAATTAGAACCGAGAGTTACACCCAGATCTTTGGCGGTGTCTGTATAGTCGATGCGAACACCATTGAGGTACAAAGGCATCAAAGAAGCAACAACAGCCGCACCACGAACAAAACGGCTACCTATGACCATGGCCTGAGATTTGGATGGGTTAATCTGCAGACCAAATGACTTAGCCCAGGCGCTAATACAAGACAGGTCATGATTCATAGCAGCAATGGCGGAATCCGCATCAGCTACAGTGAAGTGCCGGTAGAGCTGCAAGTCATCTGCGTACAGATGAAAATTGGAGGAGATAACACTGGTAACCATGTTAATGAAAATTGAAAAAAGAAGAGGAGAGAGAACGCTACCCTGAGGAACACCCTCAGTTAGGCTGCACCAATCAGAGAAAGTATCATCAAGGCGAACACACTGAGAGCGTCCCCGAAGATATGAATTGAACCAGGCTAAAGCAGAAGAAGAGAAATTTAAAGATTTGAGGATACCAAGGAGAATGTCGAAATCCACTGAGTTGAAGGCACTGCTGAAGTCGAGAAGAACAAGAACGGTAAGTGACTTACTCTCCATTGCCCAGCGGATATCGTCAGTAACTTTCAAGAGTGCAGTGACTGTACTATGACCTGAGCGGAAACCAGATTGGAAAGGGGATATTAAAGAATTGGACGACAAGAAACATGATAATTGTTTATGAACTAAATGCTCAAAAACTTTAGAAAGAAAAGGGAGAATAGAAATAGGTCTAAAGTGGGATGGCGAAGATGGATTGTTAGTTTTAGGTAAGGGTATAATGTGAGCCTGCTTCCAAACTAAAGGAAAAGAGCTAGAGGAGAAAGAATAATTAAAGATGTGAGTAAGAACAGGTAGTAAAGAGGGAAGGATAAGAGTAACCATTCTCGAGCACAGTTTATCGTTACCGACTGCAGAAGATGTAATCGCAAGAACAGATTTCTTAACATCATCCACAGAAACATCGTCAAGGTTCAATGACCAGTTCTACTAATGACCAGTTCTACTAAAACTATAAGTCACCAGGATGAATATTAGTTACTAGCTGACCCACGCAACTTTGTCTGCGTTTCTATATGTCGCAGATCGCGTAGTGGAATGTCAAGCGTTTATCATAATTTCGATTTAGTTCAATTTAATTTTTGGTCTGGCAATGCTTGAGTGTGTTTAGTCGGATAAAGTTATCGTTGGTCATTTTTGATGTTAATAAAAAGGCGGTAGACTTGTGCAGTTGACACATTCAAATTGAAATCATGGTGACGAACGGTTGACTTGGCTAACCTCACTACATTCCATTTTATTTCATTTAAATCTGAAATAGATCTTCAATCCTTCGTTATTTTTAATTGTAAAGTGTTTTGGACAGTTAAGTTTAGTGTACCAAACAGTGGCTGTGTGTTATTTCATGTTGGACTGCACATTCCATCATGCTCGAGCAACAAATCAACGAAGACAGGTCTCATATTCTGTCGTCATCAGAAGTGCGATGTGACTCAAACGCCCTACATAGTGTAAGTGACAGTGCTAGCCAGGAAAAGTGTGTGTAAAGACAATGCGCGTGCGTCTGAAAGTAACACAGAAACGGAAAAGTGGCGTTTTCGTTAGCGCAGCAAAAACAAAAACTTTATGACTATAGCTCTGATGCGCGCCTACCGTATTACGACTCTGAAAAACGGAATATCGACAAACGTGCTTGGTTGGCAACAACAACAGCAGACATGTGTGTTATCGATACGAATAGTCAAGTGTTACGTATGTGGTGAGGAATGCCAAAAGGTTTCCACGGTTTACCAGAGAAGAGACAGCAAGACTGACAGAAGACCTCACTCCTCGTCTTCTCATGGAAGTACATCATCTGTTCCGGCGAAGCCCAAGGTCAGCTCCGTCACCTGCCTCCGTGCAGGAGCCGAGGCCACTACGCGAACCGTTGTCCAGCAGCGGCCCAGGGTTCCGGCAGCGGCGGCACTGGTGGTGGCGCTGGTGTAGCTCCTGAACAACGCCGAGTGGACTTGTGCGTAGTAAATGCGCCTACAGGTATTCTCCGTCACTCTGGTGAGTCTTTTAGTTTTTGTTATGATTCTGGAGCAGAGTGTTCATTAATGAGAGATTCTATTTTGTGTAAATTTAATGTTGAGCGTAATTATTATAGTGTCTTTACTATTACGGGTATAGGTCAAACTTCCGTGACTAGTAACCTGAACATTTTAGCTAATGTTGACTGTTACGAACCGAACTTATTTAACATCACCTTTTCGGAACATTTAATTGTTTTCTAAATTCTAATTTGACTGACAGGCAGTTATACTTGTGACACTTTTGGTTTTCCTTGATTTTGGGAATGTTTGTAAAATAAACTGTGGTTTCTTATACCAGCGCGTTTTCTTCAGTAGCTACGATCAGTAACATTTTGGTCCTTCTCCCACGTGAAAAGGAGCCATGGTTTATAATACCCGATCTAAACATCCAAATAGTGAACCACCACAAGGAGCTTCAAACGGAGTCGCCACCCCAAGCGGAAATGACAATGGATGCACAGCCCACCCGTCGGAGGCCCACTAAGCGCAGCCCGTCAATATTAATAGCAGCGCGCCCCCGATAGCTGATGAACCAAACTCAAAGTCTGTATACTTTCCCTACCTATTAAAGGCCCACCAAGCACCGCATGTCCATGACTACAGCAGTGTGCCCTCAGGTAGCCGTGACTCCCCTCCACAACACACACATAACACAACTAAGTCGGTCACCACACGATCGCTAGGGTCTACACGATCCTCGAACACTATAAAAGCAAAAAAACTTGCCGCTGAAGCATTACATGCACGTCAGCTCTGTGAAATCACAGCCCGACAAACCGAACTCGAACGTAAAGCGGCTGACCTACATCTTGAGGCCGAACTGGCCGCTATCGACGTAGAAAGCGTAAGAGGGAGTTTAAGAGACAATGATCATGGTAGCCATTGCAATAGTGTGCAAGCAGACAACATCAATCGATGGCTTAACGATGTACAACCAAACACCATCCCAGGAGGTAAAATACCTCTCGCTGCAACAGTACACACAACGGCATACAACGAAATGCTCAATGTTCCTTCTGGTTCAGGCCCAGGTCGAAATGTACATTCAGCAATATTGAATTCTACACACCGTCAGACCTACGCGCCTAACCAAAATCCAAGTAACGTTTTCTCAACTAAAATTCATAATAATTTACAGCCACCCGATGGAGCTGCCGTCAGCTGCGGACATAACGATCGTATCTGCATTTTTAATGCACTATCTAATAAACTCAAGAAGTCGGACATCAAACTGCCAGTGTTTGACGGAAAATCTGCTACGGATTGGCTTGGTTTCAAGCGTATTTTTATCGATACACAGGCATCATTTACTACAGTAGAAAACTTAGCCCGCATCAGTTCATCCTTACGTGGCGCCGCTCGTGAAGCCGTTTACATTCTACTAGTATCTGCGAACGACCCTATGGAGGTCATAGACGCCCTCGAGTTGCGTTTTGGTCGTCCAGAAAAAATTGTGATGCAGGAAATCAACGCTGTGCGTGCTTTATCTAAAGTTGGCGCAGAAGGTAAAGATTTAGTTAATTTTACTTGTCGTGTCAAAAACTGCATTGGCATAATAAAACTGTTGGATCAGTTTGACTATCTGCATTCTCCCGAAATTTTCAATTCTTTAATGACCAAACTATCCCCAATCACTCGCGTAAAGTGGTACGAGTTTGCGGCTAGTCATACTGGCGAACGCATGAGCAAGTTGGAGATGCTTTCTGATTTCCTATCTCGTGAGAGTGAACTTCAAACTAAGTTTGGAATTCAAGATTTCTATTCCTCGATGGCTTCAGTTCAACTACCTATCGAAAGGGGCACGCATTCTGATCAAAGCCTACCCGACGAAAAACCTTCCAATTCTGTTATAAATAAAACTGGAAATAAATGTATTTTTTGTTCGAAATTGCATAACGTCAACAAATGTGACAAATTTTTGGCATTGTCAGTGAATGAAAGATGGCAATTTATAAAAAAGAATAAAGTATGTCATAGATGTTTGGAAAATAGGTCGCATAGGTTTAACCTTTGTAAAGTAAAATCTCCATGCAGTGTTGGGGGCTGTACTTACAAACATCATAGCCTACTACATAACTTAGATAATGATCAGAATGTGCTAGCTCACGCCGATCTAGAGGACACCTCAGACTCTGAACTTGAGGCAGCGCCAAAGCCATCTACTGATATCGAAGAAGGGAAATCTGAACCAGACAACTGTGATATCGAAGTATCGGCTCATGTTACGGCTATTCGCCCTTCGTCGAGTGTAAGTAGACTTAAATCTCGACCACTTCTTAAAGTTGTCGCAGTTCAAGTAACTGGTCCCCGGGGGACTGTGGAGACTCACGCACTTTTAGATGATGGCTGTACAACTACTTTCATAGACTCTGAGATTACAAAGCATGTAGGTATCGAAGGCCCGAGTAAACGAGTACGAATAGATTGTGTAGGAGGTTTGTCACGTGATTGCGATATTCAGTACGTTGATTTTACAATTAAAGGGCGTAACTGTACCGACTCTTACCAGATACATAATGCTCGCTCGGTCAAAAATTTAGGTATAAATTATCGAGCTTCTGTTAATAGGGAAGATATTTGTGAATATTCGTATTTATCTGATTTAGGAGATATTTTATGTTGTGATGAAGTACAACCTATGCTAATTATTGGTGTAGATAACTGGAAGTTGACCGTGGCAGATTCTATTCGTGCAGGCAAGGACCACCAACCAGTTGCAATCCACACTGCGCTTGGTTGGGTTTTATATGGCTTCGTGTCAAGTAGAACATCCAAAGTTAACTTTCTTCATCATGCCAACATATCCGAAACGCCAGACAGTAATTTTTCTATTGAAACCGCAATCAAAGACTACTACAAATTAGACGCTATTGGCATATTAAAGAAAGACCACCGCGGCATTTCTGATCAACACGCATTAAAAATTTTGCACGAGACTGTACATAGACTATCCGATGGTCATTTTGAAGCCGGTCTTCTCTGGCGACCCGATATTAAAGATGTACCTTGCTCCCAACACTAAATGCTGACAAAACAAAATACGTTTTATTTACAATGAAATAAATTTAAACTTATGCTAGTTTTATTGTTGTTTGTACCTATTTGACTGTTCTATAGTTGTTATTACATTATTATATTTTTAATTTTACTGTCCTAGTTATATTGTTGTACGTAAAGTGATGGCCTGAAACACAGGTTTACATAAACCTACATCGGGCTGGTCGCTACCATACATTTGAATTATAAAATTATCACTACTTGCAAATTTTAAATATATTTTAGTTATATTTTACCTATAAGCACTAATTATACAATTGTATAAGAAACAACACTATTGTACCTAAATGTATACCTTTTGTACTATTTTTTTTTTTTTTTTCTTAAATAAATTATTCTTATTCTTATAATTATAATTATAATTTTAAATTAGCCCTTTCTAGATTTTTATCTCTCGAAAAGAAAATGCAGTCAGATGTGCGATATGCCAACATGTATAGGCATAACATTAAAGCAATGTTTAGATAAGAAATACGCTGAAGAATGCATGGCCCCCCAATTGGTATCACTTGGTATCTCCCACATTTTGGCGTTACTCATGCCCATAAACCTGGTAAGTTGAGAGTCGTACACGACGCAGCCGCGAAGTTTAAAGGAATAAGTCTTAATTCTCTCCTCTTGCCAGGTCCTGACTTATTACAGCCATTACTTGGGATCTTGATGAGTTTTAGGGAAAACGCTATAGCACTTACGGCGGACATACGCGAAATGTTCCCACAGGTTCGAATCCGTCCAGCAGATCGCGATGCGCAGCGCTTTCTGTGGCGCGATGACCCCGCACACAAATTAAAGCTGTATCGTATGTCATCAATGATGTTTGGTGCGTGCTCAAGTCCGTGTATCGCCCTATATATAAAGAACCTTAATGCGAAAGAATGCAAACTTGAGTACCCTGATGCTGCGCATGCAACTATACATGATGTGTACATGGACGACTATATTGGCTCACTACAGAGTGTAGACCAAGCTGCGCGCCTGGCCCGTGACATTGTACATCTCAACCGTCAGGCGGGTTTTGAGATGCGCGACTGGGTCTCGAACGACCCAAGAGCTCTTTCTTTATTAGTACCTGAATCGATATCTCAGAAATTTAACGATGTAGTACTAGGTAACGATGACAACGTTTCTAGGGTGCTCGGTCTGAATTGGCAACCTAGGAACGACGTCATAGGTTTCAGTTTCAACTTGGATTCTAAATCGCCAGCTAGACTAAGTAAACGTGATGCGTTGTCCCACTTAATGCGAATTTATGATCCCTTGGGTATTCTAGGCCCACTTGTTTCTAGAGGACGCATCATGTTCCAGTCAATTTGGCGAAAAGGTCTAACTTGGGACGATGAACTTGATCAAGGAGATCAAAAATTTTGGATTGAATGGCTTCGAGATGTACAACTTGCTTCTCAATTGCACCTGCCGCGATATTATGGTCTTAGATCATCATCTAATATCATTCACCGCGAACTTCATCTGTTTTGCGATGCCAGTGAGTTGGCGTACACTGCAGTGGCGTACTGGCGATATATCTATGCAGATGGAACAGTGAAGCTTGCTCTTATCGGTAGCAAAAGTAGAGTCACACCATTGAAACCCGCCTCCATCCCACGCCTCGAGTTGCAGGCAGCTTTAGTAGCCGCTCGGTTTGCATCATTCATTCACGAATCACATCAGCATAAACCAAGTAAGCGTATATTTTGGTGCGATTCGCTTAACGTTTTGAGTTGGTTGCGTAGTGATGCGCGATCATTCAAACCATTTGTAGCACATCGAATCGGCGAGATTCTCGAAACTACAGCTGTAACGGAATGGAGATGGATTCCGACCGCGGAAAATGTGGCAGACGATGCGACACGCCATAAGCGCGCAGTATTCAATCAAGAATCTCGCTGGATTACAGGTCCAACATTTTTACTCGAATCAGAACAACAATGGCCAACATCACCATACATAGACACGGCCAGTAGTTTAGAAATAAAACCATCCGGTATGAATCATTGTCATCTCATTTCCTCTCACAATTTCCCGACACCATTGACTGTTGACCCAGAAAGACTGAGCTCATGGGGAAGACTATTGAGAGCTACGGCGAGAGCACATAAATTTTTGCACCTATTAAAAAACAAAGGCAGTCCTAAAGAAATAACCGCCGAAGATCTGCGCGTGGCTGAATCACATATTCTGAAGAAAAGCCAACTCGACTCCTTCCCAGATGAAATCGTCTACCTCTCTGAGAAAAGGCCATTACATCGAAAAAGTCGATTATTCAATCTATCCCCCTACATAGATAAAGATAATTTACTGAGATTGGGCGGAAGAATCAACCGAATGCAAGATATTGGCGATGGCGTGAAAAATCCTATAATTTTAGATCCCAAACACCCTGCTGTCCAGCTTTTGATTGCCCATCATCACGTGAAGTCTGCCCATGCTAATTCCGAGACAGTAGTTAACGAAATGCGGCAAACCTATTGGATAATCAATTTGCGAAGTGCTGTTCGAAAAGTCGCCCATGGTTGTCAACTGTGCCGGCTGAAGCGCGCTCAACCCTTCGCACCGTCCACCGGAGACCTCCCACCAGCCCGCCTAGCGCATCATCGTAGACCGTTCACTTTCGTTGGCTTGGACTACTTCGGCCCAGTTCAGGTCACAGTTGGCAGAAGGAAAGAGAAACGCTATGTAGCACTGTATACCTGCCTTGTTATACGAGCAGTTCATCTGGAGGTTGTACATAGTTTGTCAACCGACGCGGCGATCATGAGTTTGCGCCGTTTCATTGCGCGCCGTGGAACGCCGAGTGAGATATGGTCCGATAACGGAACAGCTTTTGTGGGTGCCAACAGAACGCTAAGAGAGCTGTACGGAGCGGAAATTAACCGATTTGTAGCAGATGAGAAGATCTCATGGCGATTCATTCCCCCTTCAGCCCCATTCATGGGTGGAGCGTGGGAGCGGATGGTAAGATCAATCAAAACAGCACTCAAGACCACCCTAAGAGAACGCTCCCCCTCAGATGAAGTTCTGCAGACCTTTCTACTAGAGTCAGAGAATTTAGTGAATACGCGTCCTCTGACACACGTTCCAGTTGATCCAGACTGTGAGGAAGCCTTGACACCAATGCATTTTATACTAGGATCGTCTTCAGGGAAACCTATCCCAGCTACGTTGACAGATCGGGATATCATCGGACGAGACGGTTGGCGCAGAGCCGTAAGACTCACGGATCATTTCTGGTCTCGATGGATTCGGGAATATCTTCCGACTTTGGTACCTCGACGCGGCGGTGGATCATCCCCAAACATAAAGGAGGGTGACTTGGTTATTGTGGCAGATGGACAGTTACCCAGAGGAACTTGGCCGAGAGGTAGAGTGACTAAGATATACACAGGCCCAGACGGAGTAGCAAGAGTGGCGGACATACTAACAGGTGCTGGCCCTCTCAGGAGACCGCTTAAGAAGTTAGTGCCCCAGGAGCTCTAGGCTAGACTTTAATAAAAATGTGGAGTATGTTACGAACCGAACTTATTTAACATCACCTTTTCGGAACATTTAATTGTTTTCTAAATTCTAATTTGACTGACAGGCAGTTATACTTGTGACACTTTTGGTTTTCCTTGATTTTGGGAATGTTTGTAAAATAAACTGTGGTTTCTTATACCAGCGCGTTTTCTTCAGTAGCTACGATCAGTAACAGTTGACATTGGTATTAATTTTCATGTTTTACCTGATGAATACCTTCAACATGACATAGTGATTGGACGTGAAATTTTGATTAATGACTTGGTAATTAACATGACGTCAAGAACTTTAAAATAATACCTAATGTGAATACCGTAAATATAGAGTCGAATATAGAGTCGAATATAGAGTCGAATATAGAGTCGAATATAGAGTCGAATATAGAGTCGAATATAGAGTCGAATATAGAGTCGAATATAGAGTCGAATATAGAGTCGAATATAGAGTCGAATATAGAGTCGAATATAGAGTCGAATATAGAGTCGAATATAGAGTCGAATATAGAGTCGAATATAGAGTCGAATATAGAGTCGAATATAGAGTCGAATATAGAGTCGAATATAGAGTCGAATATAGAGTCGAATATAGAGTCGAATATAGAGTCGAATATAGAGTCGAATATAGAGTCGAATATAGAGTCGAATATAGAGTCGAATATAGAGTCGAATATAGAGTCGAATATAGAGTCGAATATAGAGTCGAATATAGAGTCGAATATAGAGTCAAATATAGAGTCGAATATAGAGTCGAATATAGAGTCGAATATAGAGTCGAATATAGAGTCGGATATAGAGTCGGATACAGAATACTGGTTAAGTACTATAGGTTCACTTGCTGGTTAAGCAGTGATGCGGAGTACTGGTTGAGTACTATAGGTACACTCGCTGGTTAAGCGTGTTGTGATGAGCTTTCGCTAGTTAAGCGTTAGTTGTGTAATCGCTGGTTAAGCGGATTACGTTGAGCTTTCGCTGGTTAAGCGTTAGTGTTTGAATCGCTGGTTAAGCGTGTGGATGAGCTTTCGCTGGTTAAGCGTTAGTAATTGAATCGCTGGTTAAGCGTGTGGATGAGCTTTCGCTGGTTAAGCGTTAGTGATTGAATCGCTGGTTAAGCGTGTGGATGAGCTTTCGCTGGTTAAGCGTTATTAATTGAATCGCTGGTTAAGCGAGTGGATGAGCTTTCGCTGGTTAAGCGTGAGTAATTGAATCGCTGGTTAAGCGTGTGGATGAGCTTTCGCTGGTTAAGCGTTAGTAATTGAATCGCTGGTTAAGCGTGTGGATGAGCTTTCGCTGGTTAAGCGTTAGTAATTGAATCGCTGGTTAAGCGTGTGGATGAGCTTTCGCTGGTTAAGCGTTAGTAATTGAATCGCTGGTTAAGCGTGTGGATGAGCTTTCGCTGGTTAAGCGTTAGTAATTGAATCGCTGGTTAAGCGTGTGAATGAGCTTTCGCTGGTTAAGCGTTAGTAATTGAATCGCTGGTTAAGCGTGTGGATGAGCTTTCGCTGGTTAAGCGTTAGTAGTGTAATCGCTGGTTAAGCGTGTTATGTTGTGCTTTCGCTGGTTAAGCGTTAGTAATTGAATCGCTGGTTAAGCGTGTGAATGAGCTTTCGCTGGTTAAGCGTTAGTTGTGTAATTGCTGGTTAAGCGTTAGTGGGTTATTATCGCTGGTTAAGCGTTATTATTATCACTGGTTAAGTGATAGCATTTGTCACGCTGGTTAAGCGCTGTACTGGAGTTTGGTTCACAATCAATTGAGCATGAAACGTATTACTCACACGGTTTAATTTGAACTAATTATTTTTGTGATGATGTTCCCTGACGTGGGTCAGGATAGCCGAGTGATCTAGTTACTTTTCTGGATTATTTGTCTCTTAAGGTACCTCATCCCACGAGGTCGTGTGAAGGTCAGAGATGGCCGTGTCGCAGATCGCGTAGTGGAATGTCAAGCGTTTATCATAATTTCGATTTAGTTCAATTTAATTTTTGGTCTGGCAATGCTTGAGTGTGTTTAGTCGGATAAAGTTATCGTTGGTCATTTTTGATGTTAATAAAAAGGCGGTAGACTTGTGCAGTTGACACATTCAAATTGAAATCATGGTGACGAACGGTTGACTTGGCTAACCTCACTACATTCCATTTTATTTCATTTAAATCTGAAATAGATCTTCAATCCTTCGTTATTTTTAATTGTAAAGTGTTTTGGACAGTTAAGTTTAGTGTACCAAACAGTGGCTGTGTGTTATTTCATGTTGGACTCCACATTCCATCATGCTCGA
Organism: Diarsia mendica; assembly: GCA_949316265.1. Lineage (NCBI taxonomy): Eukaryota > Metazoa > Arthropoda > Insecta > Lepidoptera > Noctuidae > Diarsia > Diarsia mendica. The sequence continues at coordinate 2,485,344 of OX438888.1, read as the reverse complement.
GCAACAAATCAACGAAGACAGGTCTCATCTGTCGTCATATATATAACTTATAACTTTCCTCGATAAATCAACTATCTAACCAAAATTATTAAGTTAAATCGTAACAAACAAAAAATTTTATCTTTCCTCTTTATAATATTAGTTAAGATTATACTAAAATGAGAATTACTATAAATATCTCTTACTGTTAAATATACGATGTCGATAACACCCTGTACTTGTAAACATTATTTTGTTTGAATTTGAATTTCCCGGAGGCCAGCCAGAATCCCCCGTACCTACACTGCGACGCAACCCGCGTAATTATTTTTCCGCGCGGGTATTTTTACATTGCGATATCTTCTAAGATATTAGTTTAAACTGTATAGAGTAAAGAGCACAAATATTCTATATTAAATTTCCGTTCTAACGAACACATTTATTTAGATATAGATTAATACCATATGGGTTAAATAAGCTTCGCAAAAAATAATTCTTTTTAACCTAACATTTTAATAGTAAAAAATGGTTACAGTGAGTCAATCTTAAAAGATAGACAGATGCTGTCGCAGACTTTTTTTTAGAACTTTTAAAGACGAATAATTACTTCATACATGATATTCTCGTAACTTAAACCGTTTTCGCAGCGCACGCAACGGAAGCTCTCAGAAAGGAATTTTCATTTCCCGTTTTTGCAACATTTCTCATTTATGCTCCGCTCCTATTGGTAGTAGCGTGATGTTATATAGCCTATAACCTTCCTCGATAAATGAACTATCCAACACAAAAATTTTTCAAATCCAACCAGTAGTTCCAGAGTTTATCGCGTTCAAACAAACAAACAAACAAACAAACTCTTCAGCTTTATAATATTAGTATAGATTTGATTGTCGTTTCAACTTTGGACACTGTACTGAGTATTGAATATCCAATAGAACTCATTTATTTGAATATTAATTAGTGCCACCTAGCAACAGCGAAAATAAATACATAATATCACCACTTTCTATTGTTAATGCGTTCATTATGTTCATCATCAAAATACAATACCTGTTTATTCATTTTGAAATAGATATCGGTAGGTATAATTAGTGCTACAGTATTATTAAGTACATTAAGATAATTAGTAAAATACACATTTGCAATTTCCATAATGATGCCAATTGCCAATGACCATTGAAACTAGTTCATTGGATAATGATATTACCGCAGAATAATAGATTTAGAAGGTTAACTACATTAAAGAGTAAAAATGCACCCTAGTGAAAAAGACGCAGCTGCATTTAAATTTTATTTATAAATAAACTTTCAGTCTCGTCCTAGTTATTTAAGGAGGTTCAAACGACCAAACTTCATCTTTCTGACTAATACAGTCACTATTTTAAAATTTAAATTGTATATCACTACATGTAGTGACAATTACTCAATCAATGACAATGAACCATTGTGTTGTCATTGTGTGTTGTTGTGTGTTGCCATAGATAGACTGAAATAATTTAATTAGAAGTAGAATAAGAATAAGAGTATTCTTTGTTTTTAATTTAATCTTTACAGATATATTATAGGTCTTTACCTATGAAATTGCCGTTCTGCAGTACTGGCCATTTCAAATCAAAATAATTTTTGTTAAAGAAGCTGATGATACACAATCTACGGCTGAATTAGCAGCAGTTTTCGACGTTAGCGTCAAAACAATATTGGTCCATTTTCGTCAAATTGGCAAGGTAAAAAAGCTTGACAAATGGGTGCCCCACGAACTCAATGATCGCCAGCGCGAAGTACGCGTCGAGACGTGCCTTGCACTGCTCAACAGACACACAAATGAAGGAATTTTGAACCTTGTTACCTGCGATGAAAAATGAACCCTGTACGATAACCGTAAGCGCTCAGCAAGTTGGTTGGATCCTGGTTCAGCACTTATACAATGCACTAAACGAAAACTTACCCCTAGAAAAGTGATGGTCACTGTTTGGTGGTCTAGCGCTGGTGTGATTCATCACAGCTTCTTACCAAACGGGGTGAGCATTACTGCAGATGTGTACTGTGAAGAACTGAACACAATGATGGAGAAGCTGGCACATCTCCAACCAGCATTGGTCAATCGCTCGTCTCCGCTGCTCCTGCACGACAACGCGCGACCTCATACTGCACAGCAGACGGTCTCCAAGTTGCAAGAACTGGGGTTGGAAGCTCTCCGTCATCCGCCCTACTCACCAGACCTTGCGCCTACAGACTACTACTTTTTTCAGAATTTGGATAACTTCTTGGCGGGAAAAAAATTCAATACCCGAGAGGCAGTACAAAAAGCCTTTGAAGAATTTGTTGCCTCCCGACCAGCTGATTTCTTTAAGAAGGGCATCAATAAACTGCCACTGCGTTGGCAAAGATGCATTGATTGCATGAATGATTACTTCGATTAATACAAATAAAAAATACATGAAAAAAAATCGTTTAAATTTTTTCAAACAAAACGGCAATTTCATAGGTAAAGACCTATTTTATAAATAAAAAGAGAAGTTCTGACTGACTGACTGACTAATCAACGCCCAGCCCATACACTTGGACCTAGAAAGCTGAAATTTTGCACAGAGGTTCCTTTTAAAATTTAAACAAGGAATAAGGAAGGATTTTTCGAAATTCAACCCCTAAGGGAGTTAAATAGGGGATGAAAGTTTGTATGGAAAATCGTCCTTTTTACGCGGACGAAGCCGCTGGAAAAAGCTAGTTTAGTGATATAACAATAACTCCTAGTGCCACAAAATATTTGGAATGATCATGGTCGTTGTATCAACTTGGCCTTCTGTCTTATTTATTCAGTGCCAATACAGCTAGATGCTGTATGATATTTGTTCTCGGATTATGGACTATCAGCTGTGAGGATGATATTGTTCTAATTTAATGATGTCTATTGTGTTGTATAACATAGATCAATCGAAATGCATATTAATTGTGTAACTGTCGTACTCGGAAATATTTAATGATTACTTAAACCGTCGCTTAGTAAAGTTTTGACATACAAAACCTTCGCTAAACTGTAAAATCCTTAAACTAAGTGATGGCTTAAATAAGTAATCATTCAATAAACGTCTCTGACTGAAGTAGTAAGACAGCAACGTTGGAATACAAAATTGTTTAGAATAAAGCTGGGAATCGCCAAAATTTACTAGTAATAAACATTACAGAATAAAATTAGTACTGTAATTAACACAGATAATTTTTAGATTAAACACTGCACAGCGAAAAATTTAACTAGTGCAGTATTCTAAAACAACTAAGCAGAGAGCAGGCTTTTGTAACAGTTTATCCCTTCGATAAAAATACAATATCTCACATTCATAATAATACAAGTGTACATAATTATGGTCTAAACAAAAACTTCCTCTAAATAATTCCACCAAGTAAATTCTCTTCCAAACTTTCACCATCATTGTATTCATCTCCACATAATTATTCCCAGAGACGAATATAACCCCAAATCTTGAAACTCCACGCTAAAACCATTAACTGTAACAATCCCTTGAATAAAAACAAAAGCCACGTAATCTTGTTAGGGAAATTTTAACAATTATAGCTATTGTTATCTTAGTATCAAATTAATATTAGTCCCTCAATACGGTTTGCGTCACAGCCTTTTAAAAAGTCTCACTAAACATTGTTGTACTGAAGGATTAGCATAGATAAATGGATTAGTCTTTTTACGCTGTGGTCGAATAGAGAGGGGAACAAAATTCAGGCAATTCACAGAGTTTGTAACTGGGATCCTTTTTATGATAATAATGTCTGTTTAAAATGGCATAAAGTTTCTGCATCGCCTTATCTTTGGTCGCTTGTTTGATAATTTATTCAGTGATGGTAAGTGGGGTTGGAACTTTCTTTGCTTGGTCGGGAATTACTCAAGGTTTTTTCGTGTAAAATAATTGAACAAGCCATAATCATGAAAGTTGTAAGAATCTTTGTAAGATTAGAGGATGCTTACGCATGTTTTTGAAAGCTGATAATATGAATATTTGTTTATTAATTTTATGATAAGCGAAGGCCATGTCAGCAAGCTCTAAGGCTTTGTTAAGGTTTTCTTTATATAAAAAAGTTATAAATAAAACAGGTTCGTATTGATCCTCGTCATAAACAGACGCCACTTGTGTACATGATTAAGTAGCTGATCATTTGGTCTTCTGGTCGCTGTCTTACATTACATACTCATACTTCGGTTCAATATTAAACAAACTAATAGTGATTTTATAAAACCAAAAAATACATACTTAAGTGGACTATTTGTGTACATTGATAATTTACGGGTTAAAACATGATTTATACAACTTAACTCGACACTACTATTAATATCATAAACGGGATATTTACCATGTTTGATTTTTGTTTCGAGTTCCCGATATTTCGGCGCTGTTACAAGCACCATGATCACGGATAAACTGAAGTCATTGCGGGTGGATGTTTATGAGCAGACAAAACGGTCTACCCTCTTTCTCGTTCGTTTTTTGCGTTCGGCACCACTACCATTGTCACTCACTACACGATTCTGTTCCCGACACACAAAACTCACTGTGTCCACTTGCGAACTTTTTTCGGCACTTTTTCGGTTTTTACACAGTTAACTCGATCAAAAAAATCCGAAGAGGTGGCTAATTCGATGGTTTTTGAATGATTTTCTTATTGTACTTGAAACATATGAAAGTTTTACTTTTAAAGATCATTTTAAAAATCATTTATTTATATTGAGCCCATTCTATCCAATTCTTCTAAAACGCATCACCAAATCTAAAAAACATTCCACAAACTTACGGAAACAGAAAAATAATCCTTTTACCGTTACTATCACAGTCGATAATCAACCGGCGGCCATCTTGTGGAACGAAATAGATTTAAAATGTCGCCCGGCCCATTTTACGCGGGAATCTGTAGATAACGCAGTTATCTTTCTGAAATATATTATTGGAAGGGCTGGGACTCTGTTTTTTGCTTTCGATAATCTCGTTAGATTATAGACTAGATTTGTTTGGTTCGTGTTTATTTGAAAGGTGAAATAAATAATTGTTGTAATTTTGTAGTTATTATTATGGCTGGCCCGAATAGCTAGGGATCCAGCTGCACGGAAGTCAGTTAGAGGAGGCCTTTGTCGAGAGACAAGGTGCTACAGAAAGTAAACCGATTACCGATATATTATAAGGAACGTAATTAAGTGTAACAAGTATTAGTATGAATAGTGATTAGTATAGCATGTAAGAATAAGATTGTTAACAGTAACAGTAATAAAGGCTTATTTTTTATTTTTTTTAGTATGGTTGATATAGGGATGACTCGCAATATGACAGCTTATAGATCCCAAATAAGAGCTGGAGAATGCTGGAGTTTATCTTTATTTTTCGTTGCTGGGTGCTGTTGACAAAGGAACAAATACATGTAGTAAGTTACTGGATTTATCAATATAACATAACATTACACCGGTAATCCCCGAAGGCGAAAGCATTCCTAATAGGACACCCACATTTTGTCAGTTCTGTTTCATGTACTACTAGCTTTTGCCAGCGGCTTCGCCCGCGTGAAAATGTCGATTTTACATACAAACTTTCATCCCCTATTTAACTCCCTTAGGGGTTGAATTTCGAAAAATCCTTCCTTATTCCTTGTCTACATTATAAAGGGAACCTCTGTGCAAAATTTCAGCTTTCTAGGTCCAAGGGTTTGGGCTGGGCGTTGATGAGTCAGTCAGTCAGTCATTCAGTCAGTCAGTCAGGACTTCTCTCTTTATTTATATAGATAGATAGAAGATAGAAGATGTAATAGGGGGCAAAGACTGGTCGCAAGCGCTTCTTGTGAGCATGAGATCCTTGTCCGAATCCCAGGTCGAGCAAAAAATTATTGAGTTTTCCACCACGAATTTCTAAGTAGCAATCACGGAGTTTGGAATTTTGTCCGGTTCATGGCAATTTTCATATTTATTTTTTGTTTAAAAAAACATTGCCCCACACTAGGAATTTCTCCTGTATCGTAGGTGCGTTCACAAACATTAAAACTCACATTCACAAATACGCAGACCCGAAACAACTATCTGTAGGCCATATAAATATTTGTTTCGTGCGGGGATCGAACCCACGACACGCAGCGCAGCAGTCTCATCGCTCAGCCACTGCGCCAACCGTGCCATCAAAATAAATTGTCGTCCCTCTATTACATAGATAGGCTTAAACATAATTAACGAAATGTGGATGATGTTCTTATAGGTACAATCTCAGCCAAACACATCGAGGATTACAAAGCCCGATGTTATGTTATACTCACCACCTAGTTCAACAACTACCTAAAGTTTGCCTTAATACTATTTAATGCTACATAAAGCAATAATCTCACGTGTTCCATATTCAGGGAGTTTCGTAATTAATTGGGGAGCGTTGTTCAAGACTGTTCGCAGGGTAATAAATTATCTCTCTTATGTGTTGCACTTGCTTGCTTGTGGAACGAGACTTGCGCTGCTTGTAGCCGTTTTAGATCTCCTGGGTGTTGTATGATAAATGAAGCAGATTTTTTAAATAAAGTGTTTATGTTTTCTGATGTGCCATGTATTTTAAATCAAGAAAGAGAGTAGTTTTGGTGAATTCTACAGACACACATGTACTTATTTGTTGATCTATAATGCTTATTCTCGTGCGTCTCTCATTCAGCGGGTTCCTGCAACCTTGGCCAGGTCATCGGTCCACCTAGTGGGAGGCCTTCCAACGCAACGTCTTCCGGTTCGCGGTCGCCATTCCAGAACTTTTCGGCCCCATCGGCCATCCGTAACACGCACGTCGGTCGCACGGGACCGGTCAATGTGGCGACACCTGGGGGAGGCCTATGTCCAGCAGTGGACGTCTTTTGGCTAAAATGATGAATGCTTATTCTTATAATTCCTCGTTTTCTCATTCAATATTCTAGTTACCTACCGAGATATTGGGGGACAAAGATTAAAGTTTTTACAAGTTATTCGCCTATTGTAAGACTTCAATGATTGTAAGTTAGGGTTATTTAGGATAGGGAGATAATAACGTGTCTATTTTTAATAATATAGCGTTAGTTTGCGCAGTTTATGGGTGCATTTCTGCTTAAATCTTCGGGGATTACAGGCGTAATGTTATGTTATGTAATGTTAGTTTGCGCATCGTATACAAGGTGTAACATAACAAAATGTCAGACCGTCTACGTAACCTCTAAAGCTATGGAGTTTTTTTTTTTTTTTTAACTATCACACAACGCCATCTAGTCCCAAGCTAAGCAGAGCTTGTGTTATGGGTACTAGACAACTAATAAACATACTTATATATTTCTAAATACATACATATTATAGATAAATTACACCCAGACACAGAACAAATGATCGTGCTCATCACACAAACATTTGTCCTGGGTGGGAATCGAACCCACGACCTCCGGCATAGCAGTTAGGGTCACTAACCACTAGACCATTAGGCCAGTCTTCTTGAAATATTTTTGTTCTACGAGTTCTTGAAATTCGTAAAAAAAATCAGTTGATCAACATAATTATATTGTGAAACTAAAAATAAAACACCACGAGAATTGGCATTTATTATATTACAACCTATATATAAAGACAGCTCAACAATAGTACATTATGATATAAGTGCGGTAAGTTGAAAATTACAGCCGAGGCGATATTGCTAGCCCGAGCCGTAGGCAAGGGCTACAAGAGAGCAGAGGCTGTAATTATCAAAGCGCACGTATGTCATACGACGTTTTATAACACATTTGCGAGGAAATAAATAAAACTCGGACTTTCTTAAACGAATAAATCTTTTATTTGTTCACAAATTAGCGATGCGCGGGCATCAGTGCTTTTTTTTAAGGCAACGGTACAAAAACAGCCAGTATTACTAATAAAGTAAATTAATATTTTTTTGTTTCTGTTACAGATGTAATTTACTGTCAAAATGAATTAAATTAAAGAATTAAATGTTTATTTTTTATATTTTATCTCCCAAAGTTAATTTTATTCATAAAATATTGACCACTTTTCTGACATAAAAACTTTTTGATTTGCTTTCTTTGCTTTTTTTTTCTTAAGATTTAAAAAAGTACCGTTGGTTTTAGACGGAGCATGATAAACCGTACGTGTTACCTTATTAGAAAGAAACTCGTGCGTTTTACTTTACGATTACGCACAAGTACGTAATGACATACATTACGATATTGAAATTGGTGAAATAAGAGGCCCTTTACGAGCAAATGTGTTATAAAAATATTTATAGAATCAGACCTAAAACTATACACAGAATTTTCATCTTACGAGCACCACAAAAAAGAGTTTACTCTATACAAACCAAGGGTTTAAATACATTCAAAGTAAAAATCCAACGAAAAGAACTATTTGAGCAGGGCCTGCAGTCTCTACACTAATAACAGCACTACGAACGTCGTTAAGTCGAAAAATCGAAAACTTTCTTTAATAGATTTTCAATCTTATGCTGTTGAAATAAGGTTGAAAATCTATTAAAGAAATTTGACATCGATACGACGTAGAGACATTTGTAGCGCTGTTATTAGTGTAGAGACTGCAGGGCCAGTCCTTTTTTTTTTTTTTGGTGGTTGGAAAATCATCGAATAACCCCCCCCCCCCCCCCGCTCTTGGGCAGAGCGAAGGGGAGTGTCAGACTTCTACTGACTAAAAACCAAACCCATGTTCCTTCTTCGCCCTTGTGTCGGAGCCGCGTTATCCTTTTGACAAGCCACAGCCCCGACGGGATTTGAGCAGTCCTTAGTATACAATGCAAAATATACAATCAATGGAAACGATTCAATCGTCATAAAACGTAACGCTTACATGAAAGGCGAGATAATAGACCAGGGCCGAAGCCTTCACAACTGGTAAAAAATGAAAAAAAATTACAGTAGGATGAAACCCATTAGAAAAGGAGGGGAATATGATCAAAATGAAAGGAAAAATAAATTACGGTCGATCCGAGTTCGGGAAGGGGGGGTGGGGGGGATTTTAAGGGGGGAAAGCGGTTTATCTCGATTTCCGGCAAAACTACAAGTCCTATGGAAAAAAGTTAAATCGCAAAGTTGTAGGTAATAAAAAGATCTACAACTTTTGAATTTGCAATTTTTTCACATAACCTCAAAATTTAGGTGAAAAATTCAAAAAACCAAGTTTTTGGTTTTTAATTTTTATCTTTTACAAAAAACATTTTTTTTTCACGAAATTTAGTGAAAACTTACATTTTTATGCCCTAAATACACTGTAATTTTTTTGATTAAAAATATTTATTTTTCACCTTATTATTGACTTAATATCGAAAAATCAGCCCTATTTTCAATTGAAAATTCTGACGTCAAAATATCTGCTTTTTTTAAAAAATCGGTGGGCGTTGTGTTCCTTATAATCTCTACTTTCTGATGATGTATAAAAAATATACATTGCAATGGTAAATTTTCTCAGAAAATGCAAAGTCAGCTGCTGCGAAATAATACGTACTACCAAATAATGGCCTAGACAAGAAATTATAAGCGTATTTATTGCTGTTTTATGCCTATTTATTGTTATTTTATGATAATTTATATATCGTGGAGACCTACGGAAAATTTTGGCCCATCAAAAGGTATTTCACAGAGAAGTGGGGAAGGGGCTAGGAGGGTTTGGCCCTTACTACCTGTTATTTTGTAGCAGCTGATTTTGCTTTTTCTGAGAAAATTTACCATTGCAATCTATAGTTTTTATACATCATCAGAAAGAAGAGATTATAAGGAACACAACGCCCACCGACTTTTTAAAAAAAGCAGATATTTTGACGTCAGAATTTTCGATTGAAAATAGGGCTGATTTTTCGATATTAAGTCAATAATAAGGTGAAAAATAAATATTTTTAATCAAAAAAATTACAGTGTATTTAGGGCATACAAATGTAAGTTTTCACTAAATTTGGTGAAAAAAAAATGTTTTTTTGTAAAAGATAAAAATTAAAAACCAAAAACTTGGTTTTTTGAATTTTTCACCTAAATTTTGAGGTTATGTGAAAAAATTGCAAATACAAAAGTTGTAGATCTTTTTATTACCTACAACTTTGCCATTTAACTTTTTTCCATAGGACTTGTAGTTTTGCCGGAAATCGAGATAAACCGCTTTCCCCCCTTAAAACCCCCCCCACCCCCCCTTCCCGAACTCGGATCGACCGTAATTTATTTTTCCTTTCATTTTGATCATATTCCCCTCCTTTTCTAATGGGTTTCATCCTACTGTAATTTTTTTTGGTTTCAAAAATTATCGACCCTGGTCTATAACATTACTAGTGTTTATAGAACTTGCGTAAGGCTATGTTTACACACTGCGGGTTGTTCCGCAGCCCCGGATCACAATTAATGGCTAAGAAGGAACATGGGTGTTTTTTTGCCCATAGAAGTCTGTTACTCCCTTCCGCTCTACCCAGAGCGGCCATTTGATGATTTCCCACCTACCAAAAAAAAGGGCTATGTTTGTTTTTTTTTTGTTTTTTTGTTTTTAGGCTTTGTTGAACTGACAACTGTCTGATGGTCAGTGTCCGACCAAACCTTGAGTACCATTAGTAAACCCACATTTTGCCAGATAAGTTTAAGTCCCATGTAATAGTGTCCCGTGTGCCTATTGCCACCTAGCCGTGACTGGTGACCTGCTAAAGGTTGCGGGGATCCGCTGGATGCGAAACGCACGGGACCGGTGAATGTGGTGACGCTTGGAGGAGGCCTATGTCTAGCAGTGGACGTCTTTTGGCTGAAATGATGATGAGTCCTGTGCCATTGAACGGACACAAATACAATTTCCATGGCTGCTACTGAAAACTCCTTGATGGATAATCCCAATAACACTTTGCTCGACCCAGGAATCGAACCCAGAACCTCACGCACAGCAGCCGCGCTTGCAATCACTAGAACAACGAGGTAGTCATTGTGTGTTTACACCCTATTTTATAAATCTAACAATAGCAAATCGTCCATCAACTTAGGTTTAATTACAGTCAAAAAGCCCCAACATTTTCATATTTCGTTTCGAAGTGAATGCGGGACTTAACCCTCATATTTACATTACAATACTGCCGTCATAACGAAAAGTGCAATAACTAGGTTAAACATGATTTCGAGAAAAACGCGGTTAAAGATTTTTTTTTTGTTTTGTCTGTATCTCCATCACTATACATAATATTGACTTGAATCTTTCACCAGATGATAGATAACAATGTAGAGAATATTATGTGATACATTAATGTTTGTTCCCGCATTTATTTCCATTATTAAAAACAATAAATGCTATAATGTTAAGTATTTTTACTATTTAGAAATAATGTTTACTAGTCATAACCGCAATAAGTAACCTATTTATTGCACTAATGGTTAGGAAACCAAGATGATGCATTTTTAAGTAGCAATGAATATATTTTTAAGAACTGTTTCCTAACCAAAGATGCATTAATTTTCTTATTTATTGCGGTTTTCATTAGTAAGAGACCAGTTTAATTCGAAGAAGTTGTAATTTGTTACCTACTATTAGAAAAACAGAGGTGTTACATTTTATGTCAAATCTGAATTATTAGAAGCTTGCAAAACTTTACTTTTCTTCCTCTCGCCGATCTACTATGAAACTGTGTTCGGTAAAGCCAAGTCTACTCATTATATCTATGTTCAGATGTGTTTAAAAAATCAGGAGGGTTTACCACTCAAAATAACTTTGCTAGGGCAGTTTTAGCTGATTAAACTGCTCTAAGTTATAATACAAGTATATTTATTAATAATAATATTTCGTTAAAATGTTTTCAATGATCTTTAATATGTTAGGGTGTATGTCATCACCATAATGATAGTCCTTTTGAGTGCCAATCACCTCACCTAAAGCAGAATCAATGTCGCTGGATAGCTCCATAATTATCCTCTATGTCATCAGTATCAGCAACTGGAACAACTTCTGGCTCCTCGGCATGAACTTGAGCTCTCACTTCCAACTTTGCACTTTCCAACTTTGCAGCAATAAATAAAAAAATAAATGATAATTTCGAACTTAAAATAGACGGTCAACTACTTGAACGAAAACCAAAAGAAAAATATCTCGGACTTATTTTGGATGGTAACCTAAATTGGAAACCACATCTAGAAAAAATTAAACTTAAACTAAGACCACTCACAGGGGCTCTTCGCAACATAACAAATTGTCTCCCTCGAAAAGTGCGATATCTTATTTATAATTCTCTGGTTAAGCCTCATATCGACTACCTCATTGAAATCTGGGGTACTGCAGCGAAAACTAATATAGATCCAATTCAACGAGTTCAAAATAGATTAATTAAAATTTTATTCAACTATCCATTTCGGACACCAACTGCTAAGCTTTACGAGGAAACAAAAATAATGAATATAAAACAAACCTACATATACTACACATGTATTCTAATACGTAAAATATTAAATAAGAAAATCCACTCCAATATTACATTTGTAACAAAACAACAAACACGAAAGATTAACTTAAGGCGTGCTAGTTACTTAGTGACCCGCCCCCCTAGAACTAACTATGGAAGAAGAAATTTGGAGTTTGAGGGTGTTACAATTTATAATAAATTACCATCAGTAATAAAAGGAGAACAAAGTTATGCCCGGTTCAAAAAGCTACTAAAAGCCCACACAATTGATACATACAAATAAAAGACGAACTACATATTAAAAAATACAAATAGCATAAACTAAACAAAAAAAAAATAAATAAATAAAAAAACTCAAAATATAATTATAATGTATAATAAAAATCTATCTAAATATATACCTATTATATTCAAATCATGTATGTCCCAAAAATTTATGTAAAAGACAATAAACTAAAAACAAAATGGTAACAAACCTGCTCATAACAGAATAAGCCATCAATGCCACGTCCAGTAAAATCAATCTACATTCATGTTAATGTTTTGTTATACTTACGGTCGAGTTTAAGTTATTTTTTATCGGTGTACCCACATAATCTGTGTGCTCTAATCATAAATTTTAATTTTAGTGTGTTTCTCAGTAAGTGAATTAACTATGTAATTCTTATGAGAAATAAAGTTGTTCTTAAACCTAAACTGTTTGATGAGGGAATCAGAACAGTATGAACTTCTCAACGAGAAGTAGGTAAAATGTAACACATAGTACCATAATTTACTTTATTAGTATATTTTTTCGGTGAAAAATACTTACGATCAAGCTCCGCCATTTTGGCTTTACATAACTCCTCGTACCCCCAGATTAATACAGCAGCCGTCTTCTGGTGCTCTTTGACGCGATTTTTTAGATCTAAGATGAAAAATAAAAGCGGCACCTGGCAACACTGCTGTTACTTGTCATTCAGTTTAGAGCACTGGTACAAGGTTACCCACATATGGGAAGAATTAATCAACGGTTAATCTTGGGAGGGTGGGTGTGTCATACCTCGGACTAATTTCTTCATATAATAAGGATAGAACTTCACTAGGTAAGTTCGTTTAATCCATTTATTATATTTGAAATTAGTCCGAGGTATATAATAAATACCTGCTATATCTATATAAATAAAAAGATAAGTCCTGACTGACTGACTCATCAACGCCCAGCCCAAACCCTTGGACCTAGAAAGCTGAAATTTTGCACAGAGGTTCCCTTTATAATGTAGACAAGGAATAAGGATTTTTCGAAATTCAATCCCTAAGGGAGTTAAATAGGGGATGAAAGTTTGTATGGAAAATCGTCATTTTCACGCGGGCGAAGCCGCTGGCAAAAGCTAGTAATATATACTAGCAGATGTTTAGAGAACATAAACTAATAAACTTTTATGTTACAAAAAGTTGTTTATTTATTTAATCATACTTAGGTCTCAATCATTGCTGATCTTATACCGTAAAATTAGAATATTTTAAACTTAAAATATAATTTAAGAATAAACATCTGGAGTCACCTCCATTAATTATGAACTATATATAGCTTTTGCCAGCGGCTTCGCCCGCGTGAAAATGACTATTTTCCATACAAACTTTCATCCCCTATTTAACTCCCTTAAGGGTTGAATTTCGAAAAATCCTTCCTTGTTCCTTGTCTACACTATAAAGGAAACCTCTGTGAAAAATTTCAGCTTTCTAGGTCCAAGGGTTTGGGCGGGGCGTTAATGAGTCAGTCAGTCAGGACTTCTCTTTTTATTTATATACTAGCGGACATCCCGCGGTTTCACCCGCGTAGATCCCGTTCCCGTGGGAATACAGGGATAAAAAGTAGCCTATGACACTCAGCAATAATGTAGCTTTCTATTGGTGAAAGAATTTTTTAAATCGGTACAGTAGATCCCGAGATTGCCCCTTACAATTTAACAAAATATATACAAACACACAAACTTTATCTCTTTAAAATATTAGTAAGTATAGTAAGTATAGATAGATAAGATAGATGTAGTAAACAAAACACTTAAAATTCTTCTTAATTAAGGACTATCAAAGTCAGTCTTATATAATCACAGCATTTTTAAACGGTTTTATTTAGCTCACCCCGTTTGTTTTATTCTTGGATCAAATTTAGTAATTCAAATTTCACCCTCTTCCTGTCAACCGATTAATCTGAAATTTTGTATACACTTTGGATTTTGGTGACAATACAATTATGTTTATTCTTTATCATTATAAATTCAAGATGGCCGCCGCTACAAAATGGCGGATAATTTATGTTTTATTAATCCCATCAATATGGGTATCAAATGAAAGGGCTCAACAAGCTGAATACAATATACTATATAAAATTAAAATCCAAGATGGCGGCTAAAAACTAAAAAATAAAAATAGGTAAAAAAACTTTTTAAGTTAAACGGTTTTATGTTAAACATACATTGCAATGTTTAAGATAAATGTACTAAAAAACCAAAAAATAATAAAATAGATACAGTCTTGGGAAAAAACCGTGGGGCACGTCAATTCGGAACTATCGTGCTGCGGAAATTACAATTGACGTGCCCCACGGTTTTTTCCCAAGACTGTATCTATTTTATTATTTTTTGGTTTTTAGTACATTTATCTTAAACATTGCAATGTATGTTTAACATAAAACCGTTTAACTTAAAAAGTTTTTTTACCTATTTTTTATCAATACGAGCATAGAAATCGTAGTATTAATTATATACTTGTATTATAACTTAGAGCAGTTCAATCAGCTAAAACTGTCCTAGCAAAGTTATTTTGAGTCTCTGTAAATCCTCGTACCCCCTCAGCCCCTGGTGCTAGTTATAAACGCAATAAATGGTGAATTTATTGCAGTTTATTTCGCGTAGGTATACTGTATTCGTTTAATCTTCCTACAAATAAATGCAATAAATCTACTTACTACATACATTTTAGTATTCTTCGCATAATATTCCTTAACATAACTGCAATAATTCAAGCTTATTGTACTTTTAACTTGTAAATGAGAATCACAGTAACGAAATATGGTAATTATAAATGCAATAACTCTACATATTGCAGAAATAGTTAGTACATTATTTAATAGCGTAAATAGGGTTCCGTATCATATCTGCAATAACTCAAACTTATTGCAGATATAGTTAGTAAAACTACTTAATACCTTAAGTAAGTTATTCCTATCTATAGTTATTTCGGTCTTGATATGTAAATCATAAAGCACCGACCTAGATATTTCAGTTATGCTTAGTATTAAAACCGGCTACGTCATAAATACGTAAAAAGTATCTTAAAAAAATATGTAGATCTCGTTCTGCAGATTCCGAATATGTACTGAACTCAGTTTGGGGCAAAACTCGAGTTATTGCACTTTTCGTTAGGACGGCAGAATATTGAACGCAAGAAAGGTTAATAGTGTGTTTTGTATTGTAAAGGTTTTGCCTTTTAGGGTTGGCTGGGTTTTAAGCGATATTTGCGTAGACTGTTTATTGTAGGTAATGTCTAAAACCTTGTGAAATCATCGACTGGAAAATAAGGTCTACATAACGCTCAAATGGACGTAGGTTACCAAAAAAATAATTTTATTTAGAACTTTTTCTGTACCTACCCTAAGTTTTGGTACTACTATCGCGGTCACTGGCGGTCGACCTCTTTTCAACCTTATTGCCATAAGGGTGAAATGTGGTCGACTGTCAGTGAACGCTGTAAAATGTACTAAACGTTTCCACTGCTGGGACAAAAGCATCCTCGCCGCGAAAGAGAGTGGGCCATAATCCACCATGCGGGTTCGGTGCGGGTTAAAAATTATCCCCTACCGCGTCGAGAGCTGTGATGTTTGAATAAACTACACAAAGAAAAATGTCCGCATGTGTTTAAATCCACGACCTAGATAATATGAATTTGGAGGTAGTTGTCAAATTAATTTATTGATTTTTAAAAAAGGCTTGCAGACTAATTATACTTTGTAACCATAATAAACCGGCTATAAATCCAGACTCCGTAGCTGCTACTGAAAAAAACCTGAAGGAAAGCCTAGTAACACTTTGCCCGAGCTGGGAATGTCATGCTCAGATGTCGTACTTACGACCACTCGACCAACAAGACAAACAGACAGTTTATTATTAAAAACATACACCGTCATACATAACTTATGAAGACCTAGTTTGTAAAATGTCCTCTGTTCAGAGTTAGCTAATCTCACAAAGGGATACTGTGATAAAAGTTTACACAGCTTACGGCCGTAATTGCTATGATTATGGCCATAAGCCCTCATAATGAAATTTTAATGAATTCAAACAGTGCATAGTGTGTTAAATGATGAATAAAAATATCGGTTGTAAATCGATTTAATTATGTATAGACCCTGCCCCTTCGAAGTTTCTATGTACGGATGTTAGTTACTCTTTCGTTTATAGGTACTTCTTAAAACTAATTTGGTACACCGAAAGCTTATAACCTGGATTAACACATTATAAGATACTATTTTCATCTCAGTAGTACAGTCGAACAGGCCATTTAATTTTGTTTTATACGTATGGGTACCATACCATAGTTTAATAGCGAGCCCGCGTCATGAAGTACATGCGTTGCATGTATGAGTGACGTCATTATTATTATTATTACTAGACATTGGGGTGATTCATCCACTTAGCGGACATGCGACGCATGTACTCCATGACGCGCGCTCGCTTCGCTCGCATATTACATTCATAGACCAACCAGGGAGGCGCGGCTTAGGCGGATTTAGGACTAGCTTCTGGGTAAGCTCGTTCCATCGTCGACATCATCTCTGCCCTTAGGGCAAGATTGAGGTCAAGAGCAAGCCCATTCATGATAAAAAAAAAGACTACCGACAAAATTGATTGCAATTTTAAAATGTTTGGTAATAAGCGACTGATATCAAACGCTGTATCGTTTAACATCAGTCTCTAAATGTGTCTGTGTAATCTTAAAAGTAAATGCAAGTTAGTTGGTTGCGTAGATATAATAAAATAAACATGATTGGTTGTACACTTAATACCTTGTACGACCTTGTATGATCCCGTGGAATAATTAACCAGTCCACTCCACGGGCGTAAACTAGTAAAACATAGAATGATAGCAAAAGGTGCCAACGTTATACAACAATCACTGTAAGAGTCACAAAAAGTTATACTGAGTAGGGTCGACATGTTATTTGCAAAGGTCTTAAAAAACTTCAAATTTATTCTACGGTCATGGAATGATATGACAAAAGTGAGTGAGGATTCGATGGGGAGAATAATTGGTTTCCTGAAGATTTGGGACTGACGGCAAAAATGATGGGTCAATTTTATCTTGTTTATACAGAAAAAACCAAATTCTGTTGTATAATTTCTATGAACAGGCTAACGCCCGAATACTCGAACGTCACTCAATTTTAAGTTGCACTTAAATCTCGTGCTGTCTTTGTTACTTTAACGCAGAGTGACAGAGTTTTTTTTTTTTTTTTATTATAAATGGGCTTGCTCTTGACTTCAATCTTGCCCTAAGGGCATAGATGATGTCGACGATGGAACGAGCTTACCCAGTAGAAGCCTGTTTACTCGCGACTTAAACAGATTAGGGTTAATGAACTCGGAAAAACCGACGCAGGCAGGGAATTCCACTCCTTGGCTGTGCGCATAATAAAGGACCCAGCAAAGCGCTTCGTTCGAATGTGTGGAATGTCGACTAGGTATCGGTGGTACCCTGCAGTACGTCTAGTCTCCCGATGGAAGAAGGGAGATGGTGGGATCAGCTCGTGGAGCTCTTGCGCACACTCCCCGAAGTAGAAGACCGACAGACATGCGACTTTGCGACGGTGGGCCAGGCTATGTAGCTTGATAACCAGCTTATCGTCACCAATTAGCCTCCTGGCTCTGCGCTCTACAGAGTCAAGTGTGGCAAGCTGGTATTTGGCTGAGCCATCCCAAAGGTGACAGCAATACTCCATGCCAGACCGGACTTGAGCTTTATATAATACTGAAAGCTGTCCAGGCTTGAAGTACCGCTTAACCTTGTTTAGGATGCCCAGCTTTTTCGCCGCAGTTTGAGCTTTCGACTCGATGTAGGCGCCGAAGTTCAGATTCGCGCTCAACTTCGTGCCAAGAAGCTCGAGACTGTCAGTAACTTGTACAGACGCACTCCGGAAAGTAGGGGCCAGATTAAACGGACTCCTTTTGGCGGTGAACAGACACACTTGCGTTTTGGTGGCGTTGAAATCTACCAGATTCTCGTCACCCCATTCGGAGACAAGTCTTAAGGCTGAATTCGTTCGCTCTACCATGGCCTCTCTTAATGAACGTACTTCATCACCACTGGCTTAAGTGGTAAAGATAGCACGAGTTTTGAGGGCTACTTATAATTGAGTGACGTTCGAGTATTCGGGCGTTAATCGTTTGAATGTAAGCACGAGTTCAGAAAACTGAGCATTTCACTGTTCTGAAATATTCTGCTGCTAACTCAAAACAAGCAAAGATGCTGCAGGCCAAAAACTTAAAAAAAAACTAGTAGCAGCAAATTCATCTTTAAAGTCTATACTTAAAATAGACAAAAAAAGAAAGACCTACCAAGTTCGATCTAGAAACAAAACATTGCGGAAATTAATACAGTAATACAGACAGAGAACCTTTACAAGAACTCAAATACGGGAAAAAGAAAATCTACCACGTACCTAGCCAAAATTTGTAGAAAAAACAACAGACAGAGATCCTTGACAAGAACCAAAATATGCAGGCACCAAACATAATTGTAGGGTTCCGCCGCCAGGGATGTGATGTCACCGTTTCATAATTAATTATTTCATTATAAATTTCACCTAAATCATTAAAAATTCTCCCCGCGCCGCGTCGTCTAATTACTACGGTTGGGTTCGGAGTACACCAAAAGCGAGGCTACGGATACAAATATTACAGAGAAGACGATTTTTTTTTTGAGAATTTGTAAAAAACTGGAAATTGGGAGATTTTTAAAGTCAAATGATATGCCAGTAACATTAAAACAGAACACCATAACAACACTTTAATTTTGAAGGGTTCCGCAGAGGTATACTCATTAGTGCTTCCACATTTCGCTAGTTATGATAAAGACCCATAGAGCCTATTGTAGCAATAAATAAATGCAGACTCCGTGGCTGCTACTGACGAATACTTGATAGAAATACCCAATTTAACCCGAACACATTGCCTTGTCTGGGAATCAAACCCAGGACCTCTTGCACAGCAGTAGCGCTAGCTACTACAAGACCAACGTGGTAGTCATTGAAACAGAACTCAGGTTTCATTTAAGAGAGCATGCTTTCATTGTTCCCAGAGAAAAAGTTATTGAAACTTGAATACAGCTTAAAATCTGATGTCTTACTAATAACCCTATAACCACGACATAATTATAATGTCATGAACTCACGTTTGATAAATTCTTCTTTAGTTTAAATTATCGCAGCAGTTCCTCATTGCACCAACAACCTAAAGCGCTGCTATTAAACACAGAGAAATTGTTGTATTATCATCTCTGGGGCCATTAATCTTCCACACGTTTCAAACGTTTCATTAAAATCTATTTGCTCTGAGCACGCACTTCCCCTGATATTTCTTGGGACTTCATTATTTTATGTGCTCGCTTTAAAATACATTGTAAAAATGAAGTGTAGTGTACTTTTGTTCGTTATAAAATACTTGTGGGAAAAAGACTCACTTTTGAAAAGTCTTTACATAGTTTCTCACTGAAAAAGTGTAGCAAATTTTTGTATGATCACTCCAAAAGTTACGGAATAATTTTAGAAAAGCTTTCCAATTCGTTTCAACAAAGAATAAAGAATTTAATGTAAATCATGACCCGCAACTCACAAACTAATGATGACGTTCCTGAAAACTTTTAAAGGTTCCAGCACAAAACTTTCAGTACGCAAAGATTTCAAGATCCCCTTTCGACCAACTTGACAGTCAGTAACTTCTTCATCCTAGTTTATTTCTGCTTCGCCTAATAAAACTTATCGTATGCTGAAGTGAATAGTAAGCAGCAACTCGATAGAAATCCGCTTTGCATAGAAAACTTCTTATTCCCAATAGGAAGCCTAAGTTCGCTGCAACTGAGGCAAAATTACAAACCAGATGGTACAAGAACAAACTTTTTCTCAACCGTGCAATCAGACAGGAAACCACTCCAAACAATCAGTAACTGGTCCAATTATATTCTGGAGTGTTCTCATTAAGTTTTAATGGGAGATCTTCAGGAAATCAGTTTGGACAGCTGGATCCTAGCACCGTTTGACCTCTAGGCGTAATTAAATGAGCCCGGATAATCTCCGTCAGTCGGGACCCTTGGTTGTAATGCAGTTATTTAGGAGACCCTACTAGTGGACTAGTGGTTTGTGAAGATTTTTGTCATCACTTTAAGCCTCTTATGGGTACATTAGGATTTAGGTGTGTCGGGTAATGAGTGTTTGGATTTGGGGTAAGTAGGATCGGTTGTGTTAAAATGAAGTTTGTTAGGTCTGGCTTTGGCTTTAAGGGACACTATTATCTTGCCTTCCCTTTAGCTAAAGCTACCTTTTTACATAGATAATACGCAATTCATGGGTAATCTTTCCTGACGAAATAAACGCGTTATTTGTAACGATATTTATGAACAAGAGAAATGACAAAATGTTCAATAATAGGATATAAAGAACACAAAATAATTAATGACATCAATGGCGGGATCAATCGTCTACCGCGGTGTTCCTTTTTTCACCAAAAAGTAGCTCACTTGAGAACTTTTAAAAGTGAAGCATGGTAGGGGTAAAATCTCTAATCTATTTAATCGTGGTGGCGAGTGCAGCATCTTACCTTCGTCTAAGATAAACCATTAGAAGGTGAATGTACTATCAGCGAGTATGTATACAAAGTCTGCTCCCTGAAGTTTTGCTGCCAATGGAATTGAAGAGCTAATTTGTATGGATGGAGAGTATAGAATTAGCTGTCTGGTTGCATTGGTAGGTTGATTTATAATGGTTTGAGCTGGTGTGTGTGTGATCAATGGTCGATGTGATTTTGTTTTTTGGATTAGACTACCTTACGCCCAAATACTCGAACGTCACTCAATTTTAAGTTGCACATAAATCTCGTGCTGTCTTTGTTACTTTAACGCAGAGTGACAGAGATAGCAGGAGTTTTGAGGGTTACTTATAATTGAGTGACGTTCGAGTATTTGGGCGTAAGTCTTGATAATAGCTATACTGGTAGGCTTTCTGATAAATTGATGTACAGTTTTTTAAGTGTGTATAATAATGTGCAAAAAAATTGAAACGATTTGTTGAGTTCATTTCAGATTTTAGCACGCTATAAACACATTATTAGATTGTTATGACTTCATCTAATCAAAATACCTTGTAACATAGCCGTATATGTTAAAATCTATTTTAGAAGGCACGAATCTCTCCCGTACTCATCGCTAGTCTATATATTCAGATTTTCCACGAACAACCAAGCAGGGTTAGTAAACCACATTTGTATCAGATTATATCAACAATTTCGTGCAAATCCGGTTCAGTGGTTACCGTGTTATCTGTCAATCGGGCACGCTATTACATATCCGTACGGATGAGATGCAAATAGATTTCATGTTTTTAGGGGAGGAAAAGGAAATGTCAAAAAAAAAATAAGAATGGAGAATCTCCCAAGCAGTATCGTCATTCGTCATTTTCTTGCCTTTATCCGTTGTCATTGTTTATTTAATTATTTTTACTTTTTATTCCGTCAACACAATTAGGTACCGATCTGGCAAAATATAGGTCCAAAGCTAAGCCAGCTTTTAAACATGATCAATTTAGACCAATATTTGCAAACTTCGCCACGACTGCAAGATGTCATGATAAGCTAG
Organism: Diarsia mendica; assembly: GCA_949316265.1. Classification (NCBI taxonomy): domain Eukaryota; kingdom Metazoa; phylum Arthropoda; class Insecta; order Lepidoptera; family Noctuidae; genus Diarsia; species Diarsia mendica. The sequence goes on along the minus strand of OX438888.1, from coordinate 2,463,094 downwards.
TACTTTTTATGTTTTTTAATTATAGACACCAGTATAACAGAGAGACGAGGGAGTATATTTAAATGAGGCAAGCAAAAGTGCAGTCAAAGTGGTTATTTACCTACTGGGCTACCAAATTCTGAGTCATCAATTTGAGAAGAAGTAAGTTAGATAGTGTAGACTGTAGACAATGACGATGATAACGGTAAAAATAGTAAATATTATCAGTGCTAATGAAATGTTGATGACCATGTTTTTTTTTTTTATTATAAATGGGCTTGCTCTTGACTTCAATCTTGCCCTAGGGGCATAGATGATGTCGACGATGGAACGAGCTTACCCAGTAGAAGCCTGTTTACTCGCGACTTAAACAGATTAGGGTTATATGAACTCGGAAAAACCGACGCTGGCAGGGAATTCCACTCCTTGGCTGTGCGCATAATAAAGGACCCATCAAAGCGCTTCGTTCGAATGTGTGGAATGTCGACTAGGTATCGGTGGTACCCTGCGTCTAGTCTCCCGATGGAAGAAGGGAGATGGTGGGATCAGCTCGCCATGACAGTGAAAAAAACTTAAACACAAAATAGTACTCATTCCTTGTATATCCGATGCGCAAAGTATCCTTCCCGTTATAGGAAGAGGATTGCACTTAGTAGTAAGTACAAATAATAATACACACAAACATTACAATTTATCTAAACATATTATATTACAAATACATTAAAACATTTTATTAATAGAGTACAGCCATATCTAACACAACAGGATAGAATTATGTTATCAGTAATTGTGTTCCGACAATCGGTAATGAACGTGTGGTATGTTGGTTTTCACTAAAACTAAGCAACATCAAAGTATAGGGCGAAATATTATTGGAATTTCAGCTTTCAGCGTTGGAGATAAAGTTAAAATTCCAGTAGCATGGTTTTGTTTAGGTATTGCAAAATGAGCATTAATGTAGTATTTGTATAATCTACTTAATAGGTAATGGATGTATGTTATGTTTGGATTCTCGTGTGTATAACGTGTTCTATTTAGCGCGTAGGTGAATCTAAGTTAGTTAAGTAATTACTGTATGGAATGATTTATTGCTAGTAATTTTGATTAAGCTGTGTATAGTAACTTTTCAAGAGAATGTCTGTTTTGAATTATGTGAAGAAATCAATATCATTTACCTATACCAGTATCGAAAGTCGTGAACTGTTTATTGTATGTATTATATTGTTGTTGTATTTAAGTTGAAATTGAAACGCCTACGTTTTTGATTTGACAAAAAGTGAGAGTTTATCTCACTTTTTACCCGACTACGGCGAAGCCAAAAGGAAGGGTAATGATTTTGGCAGTCTATGTATGTATGTATGTATGTATGTTCCACCGTAGCACCTAAAATACTGAACGGATTTTAATAAATGAGGTGTCAATAGATTCGTAAGAATAGCCCGGGTGACATAGGCTATATAAATTTTATAAATTCTTTTTATGACGGAATTTAAATGTCAAAAACTTACCTTAAAAATATTAAATTGAGCTAATCATAACATGTTTGGTATCAAATGAAAGGTCTTGGAGAGCAAAAACAAATATTTTATTCGTAGTCGGGTTTTAGATTTTCAAACTTGTTATTATAGAACTAGAACTAGCGTACGTCCCGCGATTTTACCCGCGTAGATCCCGTTCCCGTAAGAATACAGAAATAATAAGTAGCCCATGTTACTCAGGGTGAATGTAGCTTTCTAATGGTGAAAGAATTTAATAAAATCGGCGCAGTAGTTTTTGAGTTTATTCATTACAAACATACCTACACACAAAAATACAAATCTTTCCTCTTTATAATATGAGTGTAGATGTAGATTAGTGTAGATGACAATAAAGGCATCTTTAACATTGATTACAGTGACATTTAATTAAGACATCTATAGCATTGATTATACAGAATGCAACTATGTGATTGACAAGGATGGCTGATGTAAGAGGCAATGTGCATATAAGGAGGCAGTATATTATTCAGAGAAGTTCTAGGATTGATTTAGTGAACGACCATCAAATCAATCCAAGAATTTCGACTCCAAGATGGTTGGGAAACAACTAGGCAAAACCCAACTTGGGTACCTTTTTTTTGGAGGGTGGAAAATCATCAAATGTCTTCTCCAGTGCTGGGTGGAGCGGTAGGGGTGTCATACTTCTACTGACTAAAAACCACCCATGTTCTTTCTTAGACTCTAAAGTCTAAGAAAGAACATGGGTGGTTTTACCACCCATGTGCTTTCTTATGGGTGGAGATACCACGTCCTCGGACACTAATGTCCGAGGACGTGGTATCTCTTTCGTACAATATATCCCTACAATGTTGCTGAAATCTCTTTGAGGCGTGCGTGGAACATGAACACGCCGTCAACATGGCTGGTCATCGTCATAGATCGGACGGACGGTGAGCTAATCCATTACTCACCGTCCACAGGCACGCGCCTACGGGTGGCCGGAAGCCATCCGTCGTCCCCAATTTGGGTACCTAACATGTAATGTTGTGTCGTCCGAAGATGATAAGTCCTATCCATCAGAATCAGAATCAGAATCAGAATGCTTTATTTGTAAACATAGGTCAAATTACAATAATGATGTTACAGATAGGTAGATCCTCTATGTTTTGCCTATAGGCGTACAAATATATTTGATTAACATTGTCTTTCTTACTATAACAACAATAATTTAACTTTTGTGATATCTTCGAGTGGTAGAATTATATAAAATTATGTAAATTTTCACATTAATAAAAAAAATAAATCAATAAGTATTCAGTAATAGTTAGGTACATGCATGTCAATATTAATTGGGGATATAATCAATTTCAATAAATGTCAAAGAGATAAAGTTACTTGCAGTCCGTATTAATCCTAATCGTAATGTCAAATAAAATTCTAAATAGTCAAAATAGGCTAGGTGATTTAGGTACAATTTTCTAAAGCAGAAATTATAGAATTATCGTCCAGATATTCCTGTAGTGTTAGTTTAATAACAATTTAGCTTTTGAGATAATCTTCGAGTGGTAGAATTATATAAAATTATTTAAACTTTCACATAAGTAATAAAATCAATATTCAGAAATAGGTACATGCATGTCAATATTAATTGGAGATATAATCAATTTCAATAAATGTCAAAGAGATATAGTTACTTGCAGTCCATAATAATGCTAATGTCAAAATAAAATTCTAAATAGTCAAAATAGTTAGGTGATTTAGGTACAATTTTCTAAAGCAGAAATTATAGAATTATCGTCCAGATATTCCTGTAGTGAGTAATAGCATTTATTTATCAATATTTTTAATAATTGTTTTTTGAAATTTTCCAGATTTAACGCTTTTATTTTTTCAGGTAGTTTGTTAAATATTTTTTTGCCCATACAGAAGGTGCTTTTATTCATTAGTGCAGTTTTGCCATAGGTCATTTCGAGTTCTAACTTATTTCTATCGCGTAACTTTCTGTAGTAACTTTTAGTAGCAATTTTATAAAGTGAAATGTTAGATTTGACGAATACATTTGTTTCGTATATGTACAGCGATGGCAAGGTCAGTATTTTTAAACGTATGAAGAAAGGACGACAACTGTCTGTGCTTTTTAGGCCACACATAGCTCTAACACACCTTTTTTGGGCTCTAAATATGAGTTCTCTATCAACTGAATTGCCCCAGTATATTACGCCATATCTGAGTGTTGACGCAACATAGCCGTGATAGGCTGTTAGTAAGGATTCTAGGCTCACTATTTTTGATAGTTTATAGAGAGCATAAGTAAATCTATTTAGTTTTTTACATATTTCGTCAGTCTGGGGTTTCCAGGTCAAATTGTTATCTATATTAATTCCAAGAAATTTTGTAGCAGTAGTTGATTCTATTTTTGTCCCTAAATAGCTAATGTCATGAATTTTATTTGGTATTCTTTGATAAAAGTGCATAATTTTAGTTTTTTCTAAGTTTATAGTTAGATTATTGTTCTCAAACCATGTTATTATTCTATTTAATGTCATGTTTATTTCGTTTTCGTAATTATTGGGATCATCACACTTAATAATTACGGTGCTATCATCGGCGAATAGTACCATGGGGTGTTTTATTTGCCTCGGAAGGTCGTTTATGTATAGTAAAAAAAGGGGCGGTCCCAGCACGCTACCCTGAGGAACGCCGTATTTAATGGTCTCGCTTTCTGAACGATATTTTTTCTCGTAGCCAGTATTTAAGGATATTTGTGTGATTTCTACAAATTGCTGCCTGTCCGTTAAGTACGATCGAATAAGGTCAAGTATATTTCCCCTGATACCATATTTTTCAAGTTTGTGTATAAGTATAGGATAATCCACATAATCAAAAGCCTTAGTCAGGTCCATATAGATAGCGCATACATGATTTCTGTTATCTATATTTGACATAATAGGAAGAAGAAGGTCATGTATGGCCATATTTATTGTCTTCTGCTTGCGAAATCCTTTTTGTTCATTTACCAGTATGTTTGATTTCTCTATGTAGTTGTACAAGGACTTATAAATGACTTTCTCAAATATTTTTGAAAATATGGGTATCAGCGCAACAGGCCTATAATTTGACATAATTTGTCTGTCATTTTTTTTGTGCAATGGTATAATTATTGACGTTTTTAATTTTTCAGGGAAGATTCCGCTTGAAATACTCATGTTAATTAAGTGACTAAGATGTGGAGCTATGTAATGAGACACTTCTTTGATAACTTTAGTGCATACTTCGTCATAACCAACACTATTTGTATTTCGAAGTGAGGTAATGTGATTAACTATGTCTTGAGGTATGGTCGGCTCCATAAACAAAGAGTTTGAAGTATTTAAGTGTAAGTTAATTTCTGGTTTAGTTTTATTTTCTGGTTCGATGACTTGATTAATATAAAACTTGTTAAATGCTTGAGCTATATTTAATGGGTTCGTTATTTTCTGTGTCCCTGTTTGAATTTGTGTTATTGGTTCTTTAGGAAAACAGGTTTTACAATTGTTAATTACGCTCCATACCGCTTTAGATTTATTTTTGGACGTCTTAATAAAGTAGTTATTTCGTGATGCTTGTGTTAACGTTATAACTTTTTTAAACCTTGCAGAATATGTCTTAAACAATTGTTTATTTTTTGGGGAAGGATTTATTCTATATTGCCATAGCAAGTGCCGTTTCTTTTTACTACATTTCCTTATCCCGTTCGATATCCATTTTGTTTTTTTAATAATTGATTTTGTTATAATTTCGTTGGGAAAACAAAGATCATAAAAACATCTGAATAGGTCAAGAAAATGGCCGTAGGCCTCATTGACGTCATTAGTTGTATATATGTCTGAAAAAGTGAGGGTTCTAATGCAATTTTTAAATTTCTCTATATTATCTTGACAATAATTCCGTCTTTTTATTTTCCAACGCTTTAAGATACATGTCTTCTTAACAGGACATTTTAAAAGTTGCGCAGTATGATCTGACAGGCCCAATTCTATAATTTCTCCTTTACAGCCTTTTACATTATGGGCTATGTTGTCCAAGCAGGTCCCACTGCTTAACCTCGTAGGTTGGCAAAATTGTAATTTTAAATTATATGTTAACAAAGTATATTCGAAGTCTAAAGTTTGTTTAGTTCTTTTCAATAAGTTAATATTAAAATCCCCACAAAGAACAATCTTTTTGTTATTCAATTTTAAACACAGAAGATGCAAAATATTATTTAAATTGTCAAAAAATTTATCCAAATTAGATTGAGGCACCCTATAAATACATATAATAATTATGTTATGTTCTGTCAGTTCTATCGCGCAGCATTCAATTACGTTGATGACAGAATATTTCTCTAAGTTGAACACTTTATACTTGTGGCCGACTCTGATTAAAATGCACGAGCCACCTCTTCGATTATCTCTGGAGAAACTTGTTGCTAGGCTGTAGTTTGGTATATTTAGAAGTCCTTCCTGCTCAGGTGTCATGAAATGTTCGGTAATGCATATAGTGTCAATCTGTTTTTTACTATTTTGTAGTTCTTCCAAATACACAGTAAGCGTATCGCTTTTATTCAGAAGTCCAGCAATATTTTGGTGGAGGATATGTATATTGTTATAAACGAAAAAAGTTGGGGGTCTCTTTCAGGCTTGAATTGTCTTCGTCACCAATGGTCGTTAAAATCTGGTCATATTCATGTCTATCGTTATTATTATTCGTCTGTCTGCTCGTTTGACAATATAACTCTAAATCAATCTGAATGTTCCTCATAATATTATCAAATATGTTTTTGATTCCGTATTTATTTATTCTGCCCGTAGTGTAGGAGAACATGTTATGTGTTAGATCACGATTACTGTCGAAGATGTAAGCATACTTATGGTTTTGGTTGTCCTGGTGAAGAAGGTTGTTAAACATCTCAACTTTGAAGTTATATATAAGTGATCCTGTCTTATATGTTGGAAGACAAATTACTATGTTGGTGTGCGTAACTTTTCGAAGTGACTCATTTAGTAGGTTTATTAAGTTAATAAAGTTGTCTTCATTTGCAATGATATGGTTTTCTCCAATAAAAATTAGGCAGTAGTCATTTAGGGTGAATCCCTTCAATCTTTCTTCGATGCCGCTTAATAGTTGTTTTATGGTACTGTTAGGCATTGTATAGTGGCAGTAGTCGAAGTATTTGTAAAAAACTTCCTCTATGGTGGACAAAGTTTCGTTGTATTTGTTACTACTTACGATATACAGTTTATTCTTTTCGTTGGGATTCGTTATCACTGTTTTCGGTGTTGCGAAATTTGTCGATGGTACAGTAGTAGACAATCTTTTATCTTTGTTTTGAGAGTATGTAGATGTGCAGCAATTAGGAATTTCTATAGTCTGTGGTTTACTGGTCTTTTTTTCTGTAAAACTGATTTTGTTTATCTTCGGTGTTTGTATTTTCTTCTTTATAGGGCTACTGGTGACTTTTTTATATCTCTCATTTTTCAATAATAAATCAGTATTTGTTTGTTTCAGGGAGCTATTTTCTAAAGATAGTGTTTCTATTTCTTGATGTGCGCTTTTTAATTGAGACCTAAGATTCTCAATCTCGGTTTTTAGGAAATCTATCTGCTTATCCTCTTCGTCTTCTGACATTTCCGGCATACTGTTTGTTGTCTCATCCAATGTTTGAGAAATAATTTCACTGGTGTCATTATTGGGTTCCGATATAGTGCGCGTGCGACGGAATGTTATATTTTCTGAGTTCATGATGATTGAACAAATTTAAATAATCACAAAAAGTCACGCAGCCCGTCAGATTTGAACTTGCGGTCACGCGGATACATGAGCTGCAAGTCGACTCGTACGCCTTTAGGCCACTTGAACAGTCTATAGAGTTGTCCAAATTTGCGATCTAGTGGCGTTTACTACGTAATTCCCAGTTTTCATAACAGATGTCACTATTTACAATGTTGTTTGCAGATTCGTTATTCATTAGTCAAGTAACACTGGTATCAACGTTGGTTATCAGTTTAAGAGGTTTTAGCTAGATGGCGTTGGCGTTGACATTACTTCACGTCAAGTAGGTGCAGTATATTTGAATAAAAAACGACTTTTGCCTACAACATTTTTTGTTTGAATCACTGTTTATCACCAGTCTAGCGATTGATAGTAATTATGATTGTGTTGTAGGCCGCTGTCTTAAAATTTCGTTGTTTACACTGATATAACTTGTATAGCACGGAGTTTATTGAGTTTTTAAGTCACTGTTTACTTATTTGAGAATCAATGTTAGTTTAGTAACCCGGTGTTTTTTGATCACTGATAACACTGTCACTAGTAGTTCACGAGTCTAGCTTCACTTTTATGTATACTACACTGTTTAAATACTGGGTTTACTATTTTTATTAATTATTTGGTTACGAGCACAATCACATCTAATGTTTACTTGTCAGCGCCATCTGGCGGAATCATCTTAAACATTTCTTGCCATATATATTTATACACAGGCTGTCAGGGTCCTTTGTTGTACACAAATACCTAGTTCTTTTAACTACCTAATTCTTTTAACCAAACGGTCACGCAAATTCCTGGAAAAGCCCTAGGACGAACAAGTTAGTAAAACGCGCAGCAACAAACTCTTTTGATCAGCCAACTGAGAATCTATTGTGGAATATAGGTTTTACCTTGTTTTTAGTGCAAATCATTTCCAAACGGTGTACCTTAACTCCAACCTGATTTAGATGTAATAAACAAAAGACCAATCAACCAACGCGCTTTGGACCCGCGTTGTGTTTGATAGACCATCCCTCTCCTAGAGAGGAGGCCTGATTCTCATACTTCCATATTTCTATAATCATCGTTATAAAATATATTATTATTAAAAAAAAATGCTCAATACATTTAAAGGGTACCATCAGTCTATCTGGCAGAAACTTGATGCTCCGAAATTTATTTGGCATAACACACTTGGCATATTCTTCTTTGAACGAATGTGTTTCTGACAAAACAATTATTTAATAGAATTATCGTTTCGCAGAATGTTTAAATGGTCGAATTTTCAATGACATACTTTTAAGATGGCACAATTTTATTTGGTAGATTTTTATAAGGCATAATGCCAATTCTATTACAATATTTTTGAACTAATTTAAAATTAAAAGTCAATACTTACCTTTTGCTACAAAAGTTAGTGACAGAAACGAATCGCTGCAAAACCGACTCCACGTAGTCTCTTCTGCCCTACCCCGAGAGTGTAATCTAAGCTCGCGTAGGCGCGGAGGGGCGAGGCGGCCCGCAAGCTGAGGAGCAGGCTGGCCGGCTGCGCCGGCCAGCAAGCCGAAGCTGCGGCGGTGTGTGTTAAAATCATCTGCGACGATAAGCTTGCGTGGGACCGCCGGAGCACCGCAGCGCCGGAGCCGTGACAGAAGTCATGCCTACTGCATGTTACACGTATGTATGAAATGAAATGCGTGCCTAAAGACGATTCTGATTATGAATTTTCTGCGAAATGATGGTTCTGGAAATGAAGTTTATGCTCAAAAATGATTCTGACTTACAAAATTATGCGTTTTGAATTTATGGTAAATGAGTGTACGCCAAATGATTTTCTGCGAAATGAAGTTTCTGCCATCCACTGCTATGCAAAACAAAATTCGGAAATAAAAAAATCTACTAAAAAAGTAGACCCACATATAAAACGTTACAGAATACAATTGCTAGAATAATAAGACAACAAAATTGACCAGTTTCATAAATCCGAAAATTCCATTTACTAAGAAGACAACAAAGACAAATAAACAATATTGGATCTCATAATGCCAAAATCTCGTTTGATTATTATTCTTCTCGATCAGGCAGGGGTTGTCAACCCTCCGCAATAACGTGTCGCAGGTGTATCGAAGTAATTTCATACGTTTGCTGGCGTTCAGCTATGATTACTGAAATAGTGTCTTTATATTCAGGGACAGCAGTACTCGTACTAAAATATGGTATTTCATGGATCTAATAGAGGTCGATTTTGGCTGAAGGGATAAAGGGACCTTGTCTGGCTGTAACTCGTTTCTGTGTTGAAATTGCCAAAAATGAACGTGGCTCCTTCAATTTTGGAACTCGTATTTTTTATTTTCAAATTAATTTATTTTACATCGATGGTAACCATTCTGGGCATTAGTAATATGGCAAGATTTATATAATATACCATCAGTCCATCATACTATGTATATTATGAGCATACCATCTATTTTTTGTCAAAGAAACCTACCCTTTTTTTTGGTGGGTGGAAAATCATCAAATGACCCCCCCCCCCACTCTTGGGCAAAGCGAAGGGGAGTGTCAGACTTCTACTGACTAAAAACCGAACCCATGTTCCTTCTTTGCCCTTGTGCCGAGGCCACGTCATCTAGTACTAAAATCCGCGGCCCCACTAAAATCCGCGGCCCCAAGAAACCTACCCTACCTACCTAATTGTGGATTATCTCTTTCTTAGAGGCAACCTAATTTTTGTCCTTTAGAGGTTCTGTCTAAGATTTATTAGAGATTATGTATTTAAAATATTTTTGTTGACGTGTTGAATGACGTTTTGTCAAAATTTGTTGAAATATTATGTGATTTCAACACAGTTTATTACCCAAATTAATAATGATAACCAATTAACAATATTTTTAAATCATAACAAATAAAACATAACACCTAGGTAACTCATTCTTAACCCTGAAGGGTTGGATAGAGGCTACTTGACAAACATACCCTTTTTTTTTTTTTTTTTTTTTGGTGGGTGGAAAATCATCGAATGACCCCCCCCGCTCTTGGGCAGAGCGAAGGGGAGTGTCAGACTTCTACTGACTAAAAACCGAACCCATGTTCCTTCTTTGCCCTTGCGCCGAGGCCACGTAATCTAGTACAAATACCGCGGCCCAGACGGGCGTCGGCCCTTGCGGGCCCCTCCTTGCTGACATCTCTTTGAGGCGCGCGTGGAACACGAACGCGCCGCCGACACGGTCTGTTGCCGTCATGACGACGGCCGGACGGCGAGCTAGCCCATTTACTCACCGTCCACAGGCCCGCGTCTACGGTGGCCGGAAGCCATCACGTGGCCCCCGACGCCCGGAGCGCCTTCCGCGCCTTCCGCGGCGGCTGGGACGTTGAGAGGATCGCTCCCTCTCTCGTTCCGCCACCTCCTTCGCTAGCATCACTGCTTCGCAGAAGGAGGCGACGGCGTCCCATTCCTCCTCGCCCCGGACCATGGCTTGCACCAGGGCCGGACGCGAGAGGTCACCGCCGCCGATCGCCGCTACGAGAACACGGCGGGGCTCCGCCCAGGCAGGGCACACCTCCACAGTGTGCTCCACCGTGTCCTCCGGTCGATCCTCGCAGTGGAAGCATCCGGGCGTTTCCTCCCGCCTGATTCGGTGCAGGTACCTCCCGAAACATCCGTGTCCGGTGAGGACCTGCGTCAGACGGAAGGTGAGGGCGCCGTGGCTCCTCTCTAGCCACTCCTCAAAGAGGGGACTTACCGCCACTATCGTGGCGTGCCCTGACAAACATACCCTTAAGTCACATTTTGCCACTTAAGTCTCATATAATAGGGGGGCCCTATTATCATTAACCAGGCACAAATTCAAACTCATCATCATCTGCCTAGCCTTTTCCCAACTATATTGGGGTCGGCTTCCAGTCTAACCGGATGCAGCTGAATACCAGTATTTTACATGGAGTGACTGCCTATCTGACCTCCACAACCCAGTTAATACTAGGTAATACAATACCCTTTGGTAAGACTGGATGTCAGAATTTCAGGTCACTGACTATCTGTAACGACTACCAAAGATCTATATATAATATGACAGCCGGGACCAACAGCTTAACGTGCTTTCCGAGGCACGGAGGAAACTCGGTATGTCGGGCGGTCACCCATCCACAGACCGACCTAGGCAAGCACAGCTTGACCTAAAGATCGACCCGAGTGGCAGTTCTTATTAAGCCACAAATTCAAACTCCTTGACAGTTAATAAGAAATTCCATATGTACAAACAAATAACACTTTGCTCGTTTCGGAAATTGAACCTAGGACCTCATGTTTAGCAATCACGCTTACAACCTATTAAAATTATTTCCAAGTCAGATTTTCCATCATTAGGGTGAACCAATATTCCAAACGCCACTACCCCTTCACCACTACATATTAAACTACATCACGCTCAGAAGGTGTTCGCACGTAATCCCCACATATTTTCCCGTTTTAAGCACAGATTACGGGAATATGTCGGAATAGTGGCCTTATGTGAGACTCTGTTGTAAATCTGTTCGCGCAACCTTAGAATTTGGACTAGAATTTTGGAATTTAAATTGGATTTGGAACTTAAGTTCAATGTAACCGTAGTTGGATGAATTAAAGTTTAAGTGTATTTTTAGGTGTTGTAGTTTTCGTGAGGAAGAATTGAACAAGAATCTGGATTGTGAATATTGCTCTATTGTAAATGATTGCAATCATTTTCGCCGTTGCTCTGTCGGCGAAGAGGTCAAAAATATTATTAGAAATTATCCATGGCCTGCTTGTGTACTAAAATTAAGTCAAGTCAATATTTATACAGTTTAAACTTTTCGTCCGTCTGCTTACTAATAAATGCTTTAATTCACAGAATTTATTCGTGTTTCATTTTCCTTAGAGTTAACTATTTACATCAAAAATCACTGAATTTAGAAACCAAAGGTCAGCACTCTTCATTTTTACTAGTTTCAAAATAACATAACATCACACATTGTTATCCCCGAATGGCTAGGCAAAGGGTTACCTAACAAGTATACCCATATTTCGCTCTTTAAAATAGGTAGTTATTTTAAAGAGCGAAATATGGGTAGTTAGTTATTTTGTTCTTTAAAATAGGAGGCGAGCCTATTGCCATCAACCGGACAAACATTCAGACTCCGAAATATCTACTGAAAATCCCAATATCACTTTGCCCTACTTGGGAACTGAACCCATGACCTTATAATCAGTAGTCACGCTTGAAAACACTAGACTGACGAGGCATTTCGAGCCAGGTTCATCCTTTACAAAGACTAAAAAACAAGACTTCAAGTCCATAATCGCTTGCAGACCACTTCATTAGATCTTTCCTCAAAAGAAAAACATTACGCCACCACTTACATAAACATTAATCTTTGCTATCATCTCCCAAATTCCTCTGAACCAGATTTCCAAGGTGAAAGCTTCAGAGGAGATTAGACTGTAAAACGACATTAAGTCAGTACTAAGTCTGCTTTCATTAAGACCTAACTCCTAAGCCTCAAAATCCCACTGACACCAAGCTCTGAAGGATTAGTTACCTAGTTACAAGCTCCACTATTAATACTGGAGGCGACGGAAAATAAAATATTATGACCTAAAAGAAAATATTATGTGGATAATCTTTCTGATCTCTTTTTGAAAGGATAAGATCGCGTATTATGACAGAGATATAAAGAATATAGTTCAGAGGTGATTGCTTTAATTTGACTTAAGAAATAAGAAGTTATTTATTTGACGCGTATATAAGGTCCCATTAAAATAGGTGGACAAAATTTTAGCAATCATTCAGACCACCAAAATAAGGACAATGGTAAAAAAAGAAAATTAGAGAAACGCATCAGATACCTACAAGAAAATAAAACAGGTAGCGAAAATACACTAAAAGTGTTAGTTGCCCAATATTTTACGTACAAAAAACTCACTTTAATCAGTGTTTTTTTTACTTGGATATGTTTGGTTAGACGTACTGAACGCTGTGTTAAAATTTGTCCACCTATTTAAATGGGACCTTATATTTTATCAACTTATATTTTCTGAGTCCAAAAAAGTCAGTTAATTGCTGGATTAAATCTTAACGGATATACTGCTGCGGGCTAAGATGACGCTATCGCCGGTGTATACATTAGCTCCGTACTAAAATTGTTTAAAAATATTAAAGTGCACCACCCCACCATCCTCTGTCTTGCGCATACAGTCCGACTAAGTCACTTTTTATAAACACTTCAATAAATATTTAAATTGAACTAACCATGCATTTTTTCCGTTTCCGGCTGTCAAAAAGTAAACACTTACATCGATCTCGCTGCGGAAAATAAATAAAAAATCACGTTAATAATCATCCGTTGGACATAAACACGGCTATTGTGGATTGTGCAAGTGCTGAGTGACGTTTTCATAGTAAAATAACAACAGTGAGAACCTAAAAACACTAAAAACAACATCAATCCGGTCATCGTATAAGAATTGAGGTTAGTTGTCAAGCTCAACAAATTCCTCCATCCATAAACAATAAACCAACTGTGAAGATATCATTGCAACATTACCAACCGACGAAAAAAGTAAAAAAAAAAAAAAACACGTTCGGATACACATCCAAAACGCAGATATTTAAACGTTCCATTACACGTGAATTATTTTAACGTTTAGTTGCACATATAAACTAAGAACACCAATTAGCAAGTTTTTAAAGTAAAGATGGAGCAACAATTTCAAGTATTCTTCGACAAGATGAAACTTGAAATGGATAAACAGACTAAGATAATCACAAACAACCTAATTGAGAAAATGGACGAAAAACTGCAACCCTTATTAGAAGAAAATATAAAGCTCAAAGAGAAAATCGAAATTCTAGAAAAAAAGGTGACAAATTTTGAACGAGAGAAGAAAAGAAATAATATACTGCTGTTTAATTTGAACGAGACAGAGAAAAACTCATCAGACTTACTCGAAACAATTAAAGGTATGATAAATAACGACCTTAACATTTCTATTGAAAGTCACGAAATACAGAGTGCTTACAGAATTGGAAATAAGAATAATGATAAAGCCAGACCTCTTTTGATTTCCTTTACAAATAACTGGAAAAAAGTAGAGGTAATGAAAAACAAAAAGAAATTAAAAGATGTATATATAACTGAAGACTTCCCTAAAGCAGTGCTCGAAAAAAGGAAATTACTTCAGCAACAACTGAAAGAAGAAAGAGAGAAAGGAAATATTGCCTTCATTAAATATGACAAGCTGATTGTGAAGGAAGATAATGCAAATAAAACTAAGGAAAAAAGGAAAAGGGAGCAGTCAACTTCTCCAGGAACATATGCTAATCCTAGAAAGCAGATGAATATACACACATCAACACGGTCTAGGGATATTTCATACTCAATTAAATGACTCGAAAAGTACTGGTCGCATTGGAATCTTTAATACACCGATTTGTTTGTAATTTATCTCAGACTAATTCCAAATTCAAATTTTTGAAAATTCTTTTGTTTCGGTGGCATAAAAATGTCTTGATGTATAGGAGAGGGAATTTTCATTTGAGCGAAATTTAAAAAACAACACGAATTACGTATAATTACAGTTTTTTTTTCATTTTTAAACGAAAGATAAAGTTAAAATTGAGGTATTGTAGCCATGCAACGCCGACATTTGACGAGGGCGGAGATGTTACGAGCTGTGGGAATGCTGGAAGCTGGATCTGTTCAGCGTAATGTTGCTGAGGCCATAGGGACCCATCAAAATGTAATTTCAAGATTGTGGACACGCTATCGTGCCACAGGTGAAGTAGCGGAGAGGCACCGGGGGCCAAGTCGCATCACTACCCCCAGACAAGACCGATTTTTGCAAATTACTGCGCGAGCTCAACCAAATGCAACGGCGACTCAATTGGTCCAAAGGCTGCGAGTGGAACACCAAGTGCTTGTGAGTGACCAAACTGTAAGAAGGCGACTGCATGAAAGCAATCTACGCTCTCGTAGACCACTCCGGGTCCCACCTTTACGGAGAGGCAATCGTGGACGACGATTAGAATGGGTTCGGAACCACGTGGACTGGGGCCGTGAGCAATGGTCCAATGTGCTGTTCACGGATGAATCCAGGTTCGGCTTCCATCCAGATTCACGAAGGTCGCGTGTTTGGCGAGTTCCTGGACGATGGAGCCGTCTCCAGAACCCTCAGGAAGTTCACCCATACCAAGGAGGAACAATTATGGTTTGGGCAGGAATTCGTCTTGGAGGACGGACGGATCACGTTTGGGTGCGGGGCAATATGACGGCAGAACGATACGTCCAACAGGTGCTGGGGCCCGTAATCTTGCCCCACAGAACACAAATGGGGCAAGATTTCCTGCTCATGCACGACAATGCCCGGGCACACACGGCGAGAACGGTAGCAGCTTGGTTACATACACATAATGTTAGGGCCTTAGACTGGCCTGCTCAATCGCCAGATCTAAATCCCATTGAGCATGCGTGGGATATGCTGCAAAGAAGAGCTCTGAAGGAAGTTCCTGAAAATTTGGCTACAGAAGATCAACTTTTTGCGCACCTCAGAAGGACATGGGACAATATTCCGCAGCAAGACATTGACAACCTTGTTCTGAGCATGCCGAATCGTTGCCGATGTGTTATGAACATCATGGGCGCTTTCTCAGACTACTAACTTCAAGTTTATAAACACAAATTAAATGATTTTTCTATTTTTTTCAGTTTTTACTCACAAATTAAAAGTTAATTCATAAACGGTTTCCGTCTATGCTTCATTTTTTTCCATAAAATCCTGAAATTTTAATCAGTACCTTAACCATTATTAAAAAATGGTAGAATATTAAATAACGTATATTTTAAATATATACATGTCATATAAATAATTAACACATTGATAGTAATTCGCTTTTTTAAAAATATCCCTAGACCGTGTTGATGTGTGTATCATCATCATCAAATACCCAAAACAAAATCAACGCATATGACCTGCTGAGAGCGGGATCAAACTCAAACTCCCCTTCAACAGCATCTACCAAAACCACCTAGCAATCAGATATCGGCAACCGGAGACGGGACAACCCCAAGCCGGCTGGTCACCGTGGGGTTGATAGACCACCACCCTCTATAATTACCCCAACTACCCAGAAAAGTAAAGTTGTTACAAATAAATTATATATTGCAACTCTAAATACAAGAACATTAAGAACAGATGACAGATTAATAGAACTTGAAGAAGCACTGATGAAGATTAAATGGGATATAATTGGACTTAGCGAAGTTAGAAGAGTGGGAGAAGAAATAAGAGAATTAACAGACTTTATATTCTACTTCAAAGGAGAAATACACCTACGTCCTACCAGGGCCCCGAGTCTGCTATTCAATAGTGTCAGAATGGTCGATCATTGATCTCATAATGGTTGATTGATGACAAGCCAAAAAGTACCTTATGCGTGTACAAGGAAGATATGGAATAGGTTTCATAGTCAGAAAAGAACTTAAGAATTATATAGAAGAATTTATCGGAGTGTCAGATAGAATCGGAATCTTAAATATTAAACTACCAGGTTTTAAAAATTCATTCTCGATCGTTCAAATATATGCCCCGACAGAGCAAGCAACAAAAAAAGAAAAAGATATTTTCTATAAAAATCTTACAGGAGTAATGCGGGAAGCGAATAAAAATGTAATAGTAATGGGAGACTTAAACGGTCAAGTAGGAATGAAATCTGACTATGGAGAATATGTTATGGGGAACCATGGCAAAGGGAAAAGAAGCGAAAATGGGCAACGATTTACAAATTTCTGTTTCGAACACAACTTAAAAATAATGAACACCTTCTTCCCCAAAAATTGTGGCAAAAAATGGACCTGGATTTCACCAAACGGTAGAGATAAAAACGAGATAGATTACATTGCTCAGCTACTAACTTGCCAAAAATATTTAACGATGTCGGAGTAATCAATGACCTCAACTTCAACACAGATCACAGACTGGTAAGAGGAACTATTGCATGCAAGGATCTAAAAATAAGAAGAAAATTCAATGAAACTAGCTGTATGAACCAACAACAAATACCAGAACAAAACCTAGATGAGTTTAAGCAAGCACTAGAAGAAATTCCAAATCAGAACAACTTACAACAAAAATACAATATTCTGGAAGAATCTCTGTCAAAAATAAATAAATGTATAAGTAAAAACATAAAAGATAAAATTGGTATAGAAGCCAGAAAAAAACTTAAAGAGAGAATGGAATTGATACATAACAGGAAGATGAATCGTAAACAAATAACAGAGATTAGCAAGGAAATTTCAAAAATGATCAAAAAACATAGGAAGAAACAACGGCTAGTTACAATAAGAGACCAAATAGTTAAAACAGGGGGCATTAAAAAAGCCCTTAAACAGTTGAGGGAACATTCGACATGGATACCGAAAGCGACAGATAAGGACAAAGATCTGAAAGTCTACACCACAAATAAACGCCAACAGATTTTAAGCATTGCAACTGACTTCTATAAAAAATTATACACCGATACAAATAAAACCACAGATAAGGCAAATGACAAACGTGATAATAACCAAGAACCAGTACCATATATAATGCAAAGTGAAGTAAGAAAATCTATTGAAACACAAAAAGCTGGGAAAGCACCTGGGGATGATAAAATAACTAACGAATTACTCAAAAACACCATAAACCAAATAATAGGACCATTTACAAACTTATGCAACGAAATCTTGACTACCGAGCAAATCCCAAGTCAATGGACAACGTCCACCATAATACTACTGCACAAAAAGGGAGACAGAAATAACATGAGCAACTATAGACCCATTAGTCTAATGGCAAATATGTATAAAGTATTTATAAAAATAATATTAGAAAGATTGACTAAGGGACTAGACTATAACCAACCAAAAGAACAAGCGGGATTTCGCTCAGAGTATTCGACAATCGACCACATTCACGTCGTCAAACAAATCATTCAAAAATGCAACGAATATAACCGCCCGTTCTATTTGGCGTTCGTGGATTATAACAAGGCGTTTGATTCGTTAAAACATAGTTACATTTGGAAGTCTCTAAAGAACCAGGGAGTAGAAAACAAATATATAAGAATAATCAAACAAATTATGCCAACAGCACAGCTAAAGTACAGCTTGAAAGAATTGGAGATCGTTTTGAAATTCAGAGAGGAGTCAGACAAGGGGACCCGCTGTCACCAAAAATATTTAATGCCGTGCTAGAAAATATTTTTAGACAATTTGAACTGGGATAATTTCGGCATAAATATAAACGGGGAAAACTTACACTATCTTAGATTCGCAGACGATCTCATTCTTTTTTCAGAAGACCCTACCGAAGTTCAAACTATGTTTCAACAACTAGCATCGGAAAGCAACAAAGCAGGACTATCAATGAATACGTGCAAGACCAAATTAATGACAAACAGGATAAAAGTCAAAATAGTAGTGGAAGAAGAAGAGATTGAAACAAGAATATATATATCTGGGACAGCTTATAGCTGTAGAAGACTTATCCACTAAAGAAGCTAGCCGAAGAGTAAATAATACTTGGCAAAGATACTGGTCTCTTAAAGAAATCATGAAAAACAAAACTGTACCCATTTCAGAAAAAAGGAAGCTATACAACACCTGCATTCTTCCATGTCTCACGTACGGCTGTCAGACCTGGCCATTGTCACGAAAAATTGAACACAAACTGTGCGTGTGTCAAAGAGGAATGGAGAGGAGCATGATGAATCTAAAACTGCAAGACAAATGGAAAGCAACAAAAATTAGAAACATCACTAAAGTGGCAGACGTAAGATTAAAGACCAGAACACTAAAATGGAAATGGACAGGTCATATGATGAGAGCCAAGACGGAGAAATGGACAAAGAAGATCACAGAATGGTACCCAAGAAATGGGAAAAGACGCAGAGGAAGGCAAACAAAAAGATGGGAGGATGATCTGCCAAAAGATTGGCGAAGAACTGCCCTGGATAGGAATAAGTGTAGGGAAATAGAGGAGGCCTATGTCGCAAGACAGCCTGACCTGGTAGCTGATATATTGAGCAATTAAACATTATAAATTAGTTAAAAGGAAATGTTATTAGATATACTAGTTTTAAGTTAATGTTACTACTTATTTTTGGTCAGAGTAAATAAAGGCTATTTTTATTTTATTTTATTTTTAACCATGCATTGACGCACGGGACCGGCCGGGCCCGTGCGTATAATATGTATCTATTAATAGTATAATACCTTTATCCTCTCTATTTCATTTTGTGCTCACTTACATACAAATAATATAGATTTTTGTATGTTACAAGTTTTGATGTTGGTTAGTAGTGATATTGTATTGTTGTTGCGTTGGTAGGCCTCCCACCAGGTGGACCGACGACATCGTGAGAGTCGCGGGCAACCGGTGGTTCTTTATGGCGTTCTATGGGGGAGGCCTTTGTCCAGCAGTGGACGTCTAATGGCTGATGATGATGATGATGAGTAGTGATATTTATTACCTACAAGGTGTAATCAAACCCTTCACGAGTCGTCAACCAAGTATTCTTTAAATCAAACTAAGTAACTCTACACACACATTGTTGCTGGGAAACGTCTTTTTTGTGCCCACAAACGGCCAAACGGACCATCAATTAATTTGCAATGATGGAGAAAACAAATTTCTACAGCTTTGTTCCTAAGGGTCTTTTCTCCCCTATTTTTTTTTTGGTCGGTGGAAAATCTTCGAATGACCCCCCCCCCCCCGCTCTTGGGGCGAGCAATGGGGAGTGTCAGTCTTCTACTTACTAAAAACCGAACCCATGTTCCTTCTTTGCCCTTGCGCCGAGGCCACGTCATCTAGTACAAAAATCCGCAGCCCCGACGGGGTCTTTTCTCCCCTTAAGCAATGAAAAGTATAACACCGCTTAATGTAGCACACCTGCTTTTAAAAGCAATCTTAATAATTATTCGGAGACCTTCAAAGGTTCACTTTAACTTTACCTATTTCGATTTAACGTGATAGTGTGCGATAATACTTAAGAGTTAAGACTAGCGTAGATTACGGCGCCCCGCATCGCAACACACCGTACTGCAAAAATACTTAGCCGTTTTGTATGACTATGGTGCCGATTCTCTTGTCACAAAGAACAATGTCCAAAACGTCCCCACCCTTGTAGCACTTTACAACCTATGTCAATCGAAGGGTTTTAGTCAACTTATCATTTTATTGTATGGCAGCGAAACTGAAATCCGCATCCGAAAAAAGTTATATCGTTATGAAGAAACCGAAATCAGTCACAATAATTATTATGTTACCGACCACGATACTTTTCTTTTTGTAATTATTACTGTGGAATGATGTCGTTCGGAGTTTTCAAACCTCGGAACTTAACATTCTGCAGCGAGGTGTGAGACAGGGAGACGTCATATCTCCGAAGCTGTTCATCGCTGTACTAGAGGATGTTTTCAAGGTTCTGAATCGGGAAGGACTAGGCATCAATGTAAATGATGAGTACATCAGTCATCAGTCCTTCCGTTGCTGACTATATAGTGGCTGAGACCATGGAGGACTTCAGAACAATGCTCGATGACCTCAGTAGAGTTTCCGAAAGAGTGGATCTTAAAATGAACATGAACATAACCATGATCATGTTGAATGGCTATGTAACACCCACTCCTATCAAGATCGGAACCTCTATACTCGAAGTTGCGGACGATTATGTCTACCGGGACAAACGGTCTAGTTAAGTAGGTTTTAATTCGAGAAAGAGGTCACCACTTCACCAGTCCCATGCATCTCGCATCCAGCGGGTCCCCGCAACCTTCACCAGGTCATCTGTCCACCTTTTTATTTTTGTTGACAGGTGAAAAATACCTAACGCATACAGCACCGTCCCGGGAGACGGCGCGGCTTGCAACCACTAAAACACACTGGCGTGAACCTACTGTCACTTTGTTGGATGAGCCACAAGAACTGCTACGCATGACGTTCGCGACCCACCCAGCGATGTCCGGGCTCACCTGAGACATCGCAACCACTCATGAGGGCCGTGCGATGTGACGACGATAGACTCCCCTATCTATCGCCCGCTGGCACCTCCTAGGGTGGCATCAGGTCACCATGGCGCCTCCTCCACCGACCTGTCGTCCTTCGACGGATCGCGTCAGTGAGGGAATCTTCCTCCGCCACCTCCTTCTGTGAGATGTCATCCTCACAGAAGGACGCCACTGCCTCCATGCCTCCCTACTGTCGACCATGGCCTTGGTCACAGCCGGCAAAGAGCGGTCTGCCCCGATTGTTGCTACGAGAGCACGGCGCTGCACCACTCAAGCAGGGCAATGCGTATCCTCACTGCAGTCGCACTGGTAACACACGGGAGTCGCCTCCTGTCTAGCCACTTTGTGCAGGTATTTGCCAAAGCAGCCATGCCCTGACAATACCTGCACTAGATGGAAGGTCAACGTCCCGTGTCAGGTCATTTGTCCACCTAGTGGAAGGCCTTCCAACGCAACGTCTTCTGGTTCGCGGTCGCCACTCCCTTACTTTTCGGCCCCATCGGCTATTCGTTCTGCGAGCGATGTGCCGTGCCCTGCTCATTGCCACCACTTGAGTCTGGCAATTCCCGGTCTAAGTCGGTAACCTCGATAACCTCAGAAGCTCCGAGCATAGCCCTCTCCATTGCCCTCTGACTTTAAGCCTTCTGATGAGACTGATTGTGAACGATCACATTCAGGTCTCGTATGTAATCAATGACAGCACACACTGATCATAGACTTTCGTCTTGAGATCCTGCGGTAAGTTGGACGAAAAGATCCAACTCAACTTCCGTAACGCTGCCCAGCCGAGTCGGATTCATCGATGGACCTCTTTCTTGAAGTTAGACCTACGTAACTAGACCATTTGTCCAAGGTAGTATATAATCGTCCACAACTTCGAGTGTAGAGTATCCGATCTTTATAGGAGTGGGTGTTACATAGGCAGTAAACATGACCTTGGTTTTGTCCATGTTCATTTTAAGATCCACTCTTTCCGAAGCTCTACTGAGCATCGAGCATTTTACTGAGGTCCTCCATGGACCACAATATCGTCAGCAAACCGAAGGTGAATGATGTATACTCGCCATTGACATTGATGCCTATTCTCCCTAGTCCAGAACCTTGAAGACATCCTACAGTACAGCGGTGAACAGCTTCGGAGATATGATGTCTCCCTGTCTCACACCTAGCTGCCGATGGGTAGGTTCAGAGATTTGAAAACTCCGAACGATATCATTCCACAGTATGGTTACAAAAAGAAAAGTATCGTGGTCGGTAACATGGTCATTAATGTGACCGATTTCGGTTTCTTCATATCGATATAACTTTTTTCGGATGCGGATTTCAGTTTCGCTGTAATACAATAAAATGCTAAGATGACTATGGCCCTTCGATTGACATAGGTTTTAAAGTGCTACAAGGGTGGGGACGGTGTCCATACATTTTTGTGCATTGTTCTTTCTCTAAACTAGACTAAAAATCATTAAAATTTAGTTTAATCCTGTCAAACGAAGTTTTCCATTCTGAAATTGACTAAAGTGACATAACTTAAATAGATTATAGTCTGACAGCACTAAGTTATTCAATTTAGTGAAAATGCCAATTTTGCTATTCTGAAATTGACGTTTTTCACCTAAAATTATGATTGTCAAACTAAATCAGACCATTTTTAATCGCGAATAAAAAGGTGTGGAATAAAATTAGTTGACATATACTAAAATTTACAAAGCATATTTCTCTATTATTTTTCGAAAGTTTGGATGACTTTGAGTTAATTATGGAAGCTTAGGTGATTGCAGCTGTTGGCGATGCGGCAGAAAGGTAAGTTTAGTGTTATTTTATTAAGATACAATACAAAATGCATTCGTGAAAACTTACAAAGGATTTGTACTGAACATCTAATGTACTTGCTACATTATTAGTTGGAAAAGAAGTGGATAAATGCACTTCTCATAATCATAGCCACTTCCAGGCTCTGAGTATTATCTAATAGACACTTTCAAGAAAGAATTCATTTGGAAAGATTGCGAGACCAATCCAACCCATTCCAAATGGCAGAGGAGAAATTTAAAAAACTCTTTAGACTCCCTAGAGCGGAAGCACTTTATTTGGTGGATATGCTAAGGAATCCTCGGTTAGATGAAGGATTTATCCCCAAACACCGAAAGGTTAGAACAGTTTTGTGCAGTAATTCACTTGCATAATCAAGTTTTTAAGAATTTATAGTTTAGTCGAGTGGTATCTCACTTTTATTATATTTATGGGTGATCTAAACCTAGTCATTACATAATTGAGATCTTTCAGTCAAAAACCGCACGCCCCTCCACTAAAATTTCTTTACAAACATTTGAACGACCCACTGACCGAAAAGTGTATGCAACAAGCAGTGGCGCAACATGCATTTTTAGAATGAAAAATTTCTACCTACCTACCTGTATGATAATAGAACTCATTTGCAGATTCTAGCTGCACTAAATCTGTTTGCTCAAGGCAGTTATCAAACAGCTGTTGGGCAAGACAACTTACTTGACAACAACTTACAAGACAACTTAATTCTTCTGAAATCTAATTGGTTCACCCCTTAAAACACTCTGCCACCAAAGAACGGTGGAATTACTATATAGCTTTATGTGTATCTTTGCAGACGAAGAAGATATCGATGGCAACGAGGAAAACGAGCAGAATGCTATTGTGGAGGAGCAGGATGCTATTGTAGAGGATCCTGGCGCAGACTTCCTTGCTGAAGCAAGGGAAATTCGGCAATTACTTGTCAATAATTTTAATTAAATTAAACATTTTATTTCTTTATTATTAAAATTTTAATTTTCTTATCACCTTATTTATTAATTAACCTATCCTTAACCTAAACAAATAAGAGTGGTGATTAGGTTTCTATCACAAATTGAAACCGCATATTCAGTTCATGTTTTGTATAAAAAAATAATTAACAAAATACAATACATTAACTCATAATTACTAACTAATTACATACAATATATTATAATAATTATAGTCCAGATTTCCTCACGGTGTTTTCCTTCCGACCTTCATTGAAATAAAAATGAGTAAATAAAAGAAAAATGTTCGTACATATTTTTTATTAATGTTATGTTTTAACTTTTGTACCACTGTATGCCCATTTTCTCTTGCCCGTTTTGCTGCAATATGTTGTTCGATAGAGCCTTTCTGTTATTTTGACACTTCTTATAAGAAAATCCAATCGATTTCAAAATTTTACGCAGGACTTCTAGGCTACATTTAAAATCCAGATCTGTTTTAGTGTGGTACCGAGTAAAAGAATTGAATTTTTTGTCGAATTGCACTTATTTATGTTGAAGTCATCCATTTCTTTCTTAGGACGGCCTGATCTGTGTTTGCCTTCATCTACAATACGCCTCACTGTACTCTCAGATTTTCCTGAAAGAAAGATTAAATAAAAGATGTAATAACAAATGGAAAATAGATAGCACTATTTTTATTTCAAACATGTTAAAACTTATTCATATTTAAAATCACCGGTAAATTTGATTACCCAAAAGTATCAAAAGTTAGCTAATTACATTTGCAATCTAACCTATAAATGCGCAATGTAAACAATGCTTATTTTAGTCATAAAATCGTATATTTAGTAAATTTGTGACTTCTGGTAGATAAAAAACAAACAATAACACGATTACATACCTGTCTTAACTGCTGTTCGAGTATAAATATCCAAATTTGATAAAATTTGTCCAGCTTGGTGTTCTAACAAACATCGCTGATATACTTTGAAATAATTTCCCGAGCTCCACTCCTATTTGTTTTCCTCATATTTAACACGTTTCTTCGAAGTTTTGTCGACGTAGATTTGAAAAACATTTAAAAATGCAAAAGGTAGCAAGATAGAATATTAACAAGTTGATGACAGACAGCCGATGACATTTGATGTACTATGATTTAGTGTTACCCTACTTTTGAATAATCCATGGTATAATAATATAAATAATCTTAGTTCCTCAAACATTAATTTCTTGACTATACAGACAGACTGTACTTCATTAATGATTAATGGTATACAATTATAAATATTTGATTTACCTCAGGTTTTTTTTTGCAATTCAGATCATTTCGTTCACTTTCATTCAGCTTTTGTCTATGGTCTACTGCAATCTTGGTCTATGCTCTACTCAACTTAACGAATGTCAAACTCGATTTTAGGTGTGTCAAAACTATATTTAAATTTAGAGAATCTTGTTTTCAGAATAACTTACCAAAACCAACTAACTAAAAATAAGAAATTTTAGTTTTAGTTTAGGTTAGTTCGGTGTACAAGAGAATCGGCACCTATATCGAGCAATCTACCAGTAAAGAGCGATGGTTTAGACAAACTGCAGGATGAACAAGACGTAATACAACTTTTGTATTACAATGTGGCTAGGCCTATACCTTTGTACTGAACTTGATAATGGTATAATGCACTGACTGATTAAATTGCGTTGCAGCGCAACCCCGTGGAACTCATAATATCCGATGCGCTGCAGAACGTTCCAATGTGCACTGAGCTTTACAACACAGAACCGTAGAGTGGGTGTGTGAAGTGGTTAAAAACTTTAACGAGGCTCAGAGCAGCTGAAGCCTCACTTCTTCAATTTCCAGATCGAGGATGAACTTGAAGAAGTTCACAAATTACATAATTCCAGGATTAAACTCCCCTTCTCCCCACTCGCAATCTTAAAACTATCTTCCCATCCGAATAAATTTTTAAAAAGTTCATTGCTTCGCTACAAAGTCTGGTGTTTTACAATTCAAATATAATCCGAAACTTTAAATAAACCGAGTTTTTTTAAGAATTTAAAACAGTAGGTTCCTGATTTATTGTGGAACTGGTGTTGTGCAATAGTTTCAAATTGCATTAATAATTTGCGAATGTTAAACTCCGTGAAATAAATAAAGGAAAAAGTCAGTAAATTGATGCGTTTACTTTTAAACAGTGCAGAATCATTTATTGAAAAACTTGTAATTTGAAACTAGAGCATGAGAAACATTGACTCATCATCATCTGCCTAGCCTTTTCCCAACTATATTGCGGTCGGCTTCCAGCCTAACCATAACGCTGAATACCAGTATTTTTACATGGAGCGTCTGCCTATCTGACCATCATAACCCAGTTAGTACTGGGTAATACGATACCCTTTTAGTAAGACTGGGTCTGATTTGCAGGCCACTGATACCTGTAACGACTGCCTCAAATCTATACGCTGACTCAAAAATAATTATATATTCAACTTTGAAAACACAAACGCACAATTAAACTCGCGACAAACCCGTAAACCCAAAAGTTAAGCAACCTTCGCAGTATTTTTTAGCGCGAGTTACTTCATGATTTCCAACTCAAATGTTTCTATTGTACTTCGTTGGTAAAAATTACGGCCATTCTACGTTATGAGGAAAAAGTGATCCGCGACTAAGAACAACCGTTTCCTTGGGGTGTGGAGAACATTTCTCAGCTTTACTGGAGAATAATTCAGAAGGTTAGCTCTGTTCAATTATTAAAAAAAACTTTTTTCGGTTGTTTTTTTTTTGCAAAAAAGTTTTTTTATTTTTTCATTTTTAGTTGTGTATCTTATAGAATTAATATTTGCTATGAAACCTATGCTTGTATAGCGTCAGAAAAGCACGAAACACGTAATACGTGCCTATTGAGCTTTGCCCTCGATTTCTCTGGGATTCCATCACCAGGATCTGGTTTCCATATCATGGTACCACTCTTGAAATATCTCCGTTCTAATAAAAGAAGAATCATCAAAATTGGTTCATAAACGACGAAGTTATTCGAGAACACACATAAAAACAACGAACGAAAAATGTTCATAAATTATAAAAAAATGGTCATAAAATGAAAAGTACTAGGCCAAACCATGCTAAATTTTTGTGGGACCAAATGGCAACTATTCCGCATCAAATTAAAAAAATAATCACGTAAATCGGATCATAAATCGCAGCGTAATCGATGTACATACATAGAAAAAAACATACCGATCGAATTGAGAAGAATCTTCCTTTTTGGGAAGTCGGTTAAAAATAAATACTAATCGAATTGAGAACCTCCACCTTTTTGGGAGTGCACGCACACGCTAGTGTGTATGATGGACTCACAATAGGATTCAACGATAACACTTTGACTTCTTTAGCAGAATTTTATTAATAGTGCTTTTCTAGTATTATCGTACCTATTTCAGTGGTTGCAAGTGCGATTGCTGAGCATGAGGACTCGGGTTCGATTTCCAGGTCGCCAAATTGATGTAGAGTTTGTCTAACAGAAATTTCTCAGTATTAGCCACGACGTCTGGAGTTGTGCCCAGTTGGTGGCAATAGGTTGGTCCCTTATTATATGGTACTTATAGATAACTATGCAAAATATGGGAATAACTGTTCTTTAAATACACTTCTGCCTTATCCTTCGGAAATTACAGGTGTGATGTTATGATGACGAAGTATTCGCATTTGAGGGTGATATTTACTTAGTAAATATCTAATCGTGTACTTAATCCAATGCCCGGCACGAGTGTACTTCCACTCACTGTACTTGTATCATGTTTATGCACAAGTTTTCACTCGTTGTTCGAAGCAAACCTTCTATATAATTCTATGGCTTTACATACGATATATTATCGTGTCTGTTTGGGATTCCCCCTAATATATAGCGGCGGCTGATTGTTTTGGGTTTATTTGGGTATATTGTTGGGGCTGAGGGTATCAGGCACGGGCTTGCAATAGATCCTTGAAGATTTTATAAATGAACCGTTTCCTACCAGGAAATGAATTTGGTGCGAGTTTCGTAATTGTTTAGGGTACGGATGATAGTTCAACTTTCAAGCTAGATGGTTTATTGTGAAAACGTTTACGATCTATCTAAATAATCTTACCTCAGAAGTTGGTGAAAAAATAAGTTGGGTCTAAAAAACGCTGTTAATATGTCGTTTGAAATTTTAACCAATACAAACCAATTAGTGAGATAAGTTACTTGTTTTTTGTTAGAGTTCTCATTCTGTCATAGGTATATCCTTTTGGGATGCGAGAGCCCTTTAGCTACCTTTAGCCTTTAGCTCCTGGCTCCGTTGGTCTCCTGTTTGCCAGCTTTTGCTTCTCTTTAGTTTGTTTGCTGTTTGGGGTGGACCACCACCGGTCAGCGAATTCCGATTCCTGGATCAGGCAGTAGTAACCCGGAATTTGGAAGATAGCGGTAGGATACCCCCGTGGCTCGGAAAGCACGTTAGCCATTGGTCCTCCGCCTGGTCTCTCCGTCTTGTCGGATTGTCATCCCATTGGACTATAAGTGCACCTTTTCCGGTCCATACACTTGTGCACTATATCTCCCGGCAATGCCTAATCTCCTGAGGATTTTAAATACACACCTACCTTTCAAATCCTATATGGAAAGCATGATCAAAAAATTCACCCCAATAGCTTGAAATTTTTATTCAGGAAGCGACCCAAAAAAGCCTCGTATAATCCATTTCAATATCCGTAGTTTATTAATATTTTACATTCAATTCATTTAGCATTGTCAGCGCTAGTAACTAAATTATTCAACACAAAATATGAACCCGATGCCTCGCGGCAGACATGTCCCGTTTTACCGTATAGAATATAATGGCTCATGTTTTAACCACGATGACAAAGGCAATAGCAAAATTCGACATTTTTGACATTGTTCGTTGTATCAATATCTAGTGGAAATTCAAGTAGTTTCTGGTTACAATAATGGATGCAGTAGCCGAAGGCAAAAGTGTGTTTTTATTACATTTCGTTAGAGTAAATATTTTACGTTAATTTCGGAGGTAACCCATATTTGTTACGGTATATTTTTTTACTTGTACATAAATTCGGCCTTTACTTCCCGAAGCGGTAGACAGAAGACGTGTACCCAAATAGTACACTGATATTTCGTCAGTTATATTTAAGTCTCATGTAATAGGGAGTGACCCTATTGCCATCAACTATTGACAAAAAATCTGAAAATCCTGATGGAAAATCCTAGACCAATTATTTGCCGGACCTAGTAATTGAACTACTCTCTGTAGGAATGAGTGAAAGTTACCCACCACACGAGCCTAATGCGAAAAATTTGGCACACAGATACTTTATAGAATCGTGTAGCATTTACTTGAACTGTGAGCGAAACCGCGGACATAAGCTACATACATACATAACTACATACATAAACTTACACCCTTTTCCCATAACGGTAGGCAGAAACCACGGAACGCCGCCTACTATACGATTCTTACATACTCCTTTTGCCTCTTCCTTAACCATACATCTGTTGATATTTAGTCGATTTTATTGTGCAAAAATTAATCTTTGATTTTCTTTATACTGGCAACACAGTCACTAACGTCACGTAACGTCAAACTCAACATTTCTTATAAAAAGGACGGTTGCCTTTAGTCGCACTCTCACTTCTATCGAAACTGTGCTAGGAGGCAGTTACTATAACCTTCCTTGTGAGTAATTTAATATTTGAATAATAAACGAGTTGTCGCGAAACACGCGATAATTGTAAATATTGTATATAGCAACACTAAATCCAGAAACTAAACTATGAGAAAAAAGGACAGATTGTCGATGGGTAAGTGACGCTCTTTTCACGTTTAAAATATAAAGGCGGTTTGAACAAGTAAATTTGCTTGATAACTTTAAGTATTAAACTAGATTCAGTGGATCGAGATATCCGGTTTTCCATCTGTTACGCAAGCTAAGTATTAGAAATAATCATGTATGAAATTAATATATTGAATGCACATAAAGCTAGACTGGTGTTATAAATTGTCACTATGTGCTTACTCTAATAACCTGTGCTATCAGGCATGCAAGAACGATTCGCATGACATTCTTATAAGCTTGACTGCTGAGGCACGAGTTTGGGTTGCTTTGGATCCAGCGGAGGCATATTAACATGCAAGAACGATTCGCATGACATTCATAAGCTTGACTGCTGAGGCACGAGTTTAGGTTGCTTTGGATGTCTGTAAGAACATGTCACGGATATTCCAGTTGCTGACCTACCAACAACAAGTTTATGAGTGTTAGGCCTCCAGTAATAATAATAATAATAAGATTGATGTACCATGGTATAGGGCAATCAGACAAAGGACAATCATGGTATGGATTGTCCCCGCCATTAGTGTTTGGCAAGGTTTATGAACGATGAATAAGATAGAGTATAGCTATATTGACTACCAATTCTAGCCCGGCCCAGTTGAGCCTAGAATAATGGTCATGTTTAGACCACTAAAAGATAATAAAAACCCTTATAAATTAATCTAGGAATACCTAGTGATTCATTTAGAATCAATGTGACCAATCTTTAAACAGGTCTTGCTGTGATGTAATGGTGCTGTGTGCTCACCAGTAGTGAGCACCTGGAACTCTGGACGTCTCTATCCCTTGTGTCTGTGTGAAGCTCAGCTAAGGTAAGGATGAACATATTTATACCGTACAGAATACAACCTCTGGTTTTCATAACTCAATTTCAATCTTGATATTCAATAAGCGAAGCAGATCATTGTAATACCGCTGGGTTATCGTTAACCTAGGCATGAGTATAAGCTCAATAAGGATCATATAGATTCTGTCAATAATTAACTAAAGTAAATGTGTGTTAGATCCATCCCCTTTAGCACATAATTATGGTGGAGAAGCCGGAATCTAAGTATATATATTATACAAATATCATCACTCATATTCACCGTTAATAAGTAAATAATGAGAGGTTTCTGTACGGTGGATGGAGTCATCCTATCTTGGCAAAGCAGTAAAATATAACGAAACTAAATTAAAACAGCGGTTCATGTTGCGACATCTGTGGAGGAGTGGATTAACTTTGTTGTCTGGTTATTGAAAATCGAAAGATTAAATAGAATAAGGTTTTCAGGATAATTTACGGAGGATAGCGGTCAAGAGTCTACCTATATTTTATAAAGATGTGTAGTTGTACTTTATTTGTAAATCCCTTTAGTATTAAGTACCTTAAAAGAGTTAACTTGTTTATCTGACCCGTGTGTACCGCAAGGCAAGTAAGCCTCCAAGTAGTACCGCCACTGTCCGGTGGGCGGCGTTTTCTGTGAAAGACGGCTGCTACTACTCCACAGATGGCGTTGCGAACGGTGTTTATACGACAAAACATATTTGGAATAACAATCTAAGGATTTAATAATTTGAATTAGTTTATAAATAACACTGAAAAAAGAAAGAAGAGAAAATTTCAAACGATATCATAGCAATTAATGATTTATCACATCTAAGTAAGTAATCATAATTGTGAGTCCTTGAGAAAGATTGCATGTCATATTGTCTATTTAAAAACAATATTTGGTTAAACATTGTCCAACAAGAGTTCAAGTTACCCGGCAAACAGTGATATCTTGATATTATGCATCTATGACATACACAAACACCAAGCAATGATATATGAAATGCATGTAAAGTAGTGCTACTACGATGCAAGAGTTACTTATTTTAAAAATAGTTTCAAACATCCATAACTAAATTACTGTTAGATAACAGTCATTAGTTTATTAAGGTGCAAATGTCCTAGTAACTTGGTAAAAAGGTATACAGTTACTGAATAACATATTCCACAAAAAACATAAATTATGTTCAAGTTTACACATTATGATTATGAATAAAATTTACTTGGATAATATTTAACATAATTGAAACATAAAGTGTGTTCGGTAGAGCGAAGCCAAGTTTTACAAGTTGAAATCTGTTTATTATTGTTCATGTAGAAGTCAATCAATACTGATCAATTAAGTGAAATATTACAATCAAACTATTGTTAGGCAGTGCAAAAGCTAAAAGGTATGAGTACCTACCCAAGTTCAGTCGAATTGAATATAAAAAATAATAACATAGTTTAAAAATAAAAGAAGCCCGATTGGTTGTGTTTTGATTGTGATTCTTCTTGTTGAATAAATAAAACTAGTAAATGCTCATGAGATTTCTAGCTGCTGTAAGCAAAATGCCGAAAAGGGGCACGGAAGTGACACGTCCAAGTCAAAATAAATTAAAATTAAAAGTAATATTTAACAAAAGATATTGCTTAGTTCGGGATTAGTGCTATGTTTATAGACTAGGTCGAACTGTGTGTGGGACTTGTATGTGAACTTAATAAAACCTTGCTAAGTAAGAGTAACGATTCTGAGCTACAACCAGTACTTACTAAACATCATATACCACTATCAGAATGGAAAATGGTATGATATAGGTCGAGTTAAATTTGAATTCACAATCAATGCACAAATTAGAACAACAATCTATGCTTATGAGTCACTTATCCATGAATTATGTTAAGGAGACTACAGTTTTAGTCCATTGATTATTATTTAAAATCAATTATGGTAAGAATAATAACATTTCAGGTTTAACAAAAATGGAGGAGATATACTTAACAAGACTAAATAGATTTGTGTCAGAATTGAAAATTTTGTCCAACAACTCAAAGGTCCTCAGTTTAATAAAATCGTGGAATGATGAAGAATACGAACAGGCGAAGATAACTTCGGCAAAGCTACAAGCTGTGACAACTCGTTTTAATACAGAATTGTATCAGTACTTTAATGCAGTAACCAATCCAAATGCTGATGAGATATCAAACCTGACAACCGAACAATTGGAAAGTGAAGAGAGTCTAGCTGAATTAAATGCCCGCATCCAATCCAAACGAGACAAGACTGGTTCATCAACAGGTTCAAATCATCATCATCATAATAATCGAGGAAAATTACCGGAACTTAATTTACCCACATTTGACGGAGATGTCTTGCAGTGGACGCAGTTCTGGGATCAATTTAGCTCAAATATCGATCAACGAGAACTCAGAGACGTAGATAAACTGCTGTATCTGAAAACATCTCTGAGAGGAGATGCGAAGACAATTTTAGACGGATTAGAAACAACCAATTACAATTATAAGATAGCTGTAGATACGCTCACAGACCGATATGGTAGAAAGTCACAAATAATTGACGCTCATTATTCAAAATTATATAAAATGGCAAGGGCTGAGAATCCCGACGAGTGCAGGAAAACGCTGGATGACATTGAACGACACCTGAGAGTATTGAACTCTTTAGGAGAAAACACAGAACACAATCATTTGAGGTTTCTAATAATGGAAAAATTCCCTGAAGACATCATATACGAATTAAAATTGAAATTGAAGGATGAGACTATAATGGAGTTAAGGAAGGAGTTACAGATAGTCCTCACAGCCAGAGAAGACGCGAGAAGAACCTGCGAAGAAGTCAATAGTGAGGGCAAGAGTTTTACTACTGAAACACTTCTTGTACATGAGAATAGAGTCAAGAGAAAACCAAGAACAAGGAAACCGGAAGCTAATAAGGATACCCACAAGAGGTTTAAACCAACTTTAGCTGCATTTAGTAAGACATATAGCAATAAACGAAAGTCTACTGATGAAGGAAATCGCTCTGCTTCCGCTCTAAAGAAAAGGAGGCTTTTGTGTATATTCTGCAATGGAGAGCATTTCAATGATGAGTGTACCAATGTTAAAACGGTACAACAAAGAAAGGCTAAGTTGGATAACCGTTGCTTTATATGCTTAGGTCTAGGTCACAGTGCAAGGACGTGTACAAGAAAAACAAGAACTTGTCCTCACTGTAAGAAGACTGGACTACACAATAGAGCGCTGTGCCCTACAAAGGAACAATCTAAAAAGGAAAATACCACCTCATTACATGTTAATGATGATTCTTCAACAGTCCTGCAGACAGCTATTGTTGACGTTATAGGAAAGGATAATGCAATACTCAAATGTCGTGTACTCTTTGATTGTGGCAGTATGAGGAGCTATGTCCTGCAAAGTGTAGCTAGAAAACTCAAACTAGTACCAGAAGAAAATCAACACCTTACAGTGTTCACATTTGCTGGAGAGCAACCTCGTGAGTTAGAAAGTCCATTGGCCAAACTCTGGCTGCAAACAAAAACTAACAAGATGAAGTCAATGTATGTCAATATCGTGCCTACTATGACCCATGACATATCCATCTTCAATAAAGATTTCTCAGAATGGAAATATAGAAACAAGTACAATCTATCCGATGATGGGTCACTTGGGAATCAGATTGATATCTTGATAGGGAATGACTATTATCAGTCTCTAATGTTACCCGAAAAGGTAGAGATAAAAGAAAATCTATACATCGTGGACTCGGTATTTGGTTGGATATTGTCTGGACGTTCAAGAGAAGAGAGGGGCGATGAACTATCTGTTCTCACTTACTTCCAAGCCTCATACGAGACTAAATTGAACGAGCCCGATCTACCGTTAGATGATAAATCAATGAGAGCCTTATGGGACTTAGAATCCATAGGAATAGTCGATTCACCTAACACCAATAGAGACGAAGAAGCTATTAAGCAATTTAACGAGAACACGACGTTAGAAGGAGGAAGATACCATGTCAGCTGGCCATGGAAGGATTATCCACCTGAGCTACCGACGAATTACGGATTAGCATACGGAAGACTCGTAGGACTCGTGAAAAGATTGGATAAGGAAACTTTAACAATGTATGACAAGACATTAAGTGATCAATTGGAAAGGGAAATTATAGAAGAAGTTCCTAACGAAAAGGAAAGGGATCATCCCGTACATTATTTGCCATTTCACGGAGTTAAAGCTCCTGGCAAGGCACCTAGATTGGTATACGACGCCTCTGCGAGAGTAAAGAATGCGAAAAGTCTTAACGAATGCTTATATGCCGGTCCCATGATGCTAGAAGACCTGACTGGACTGTTAATTCAATTTAGATGTCATAAAATTGGATTGACTGCAGATGTTGAAAAGGCTTTCTTGCAAATTGGGTTAAACAACGATGATAGAGATGTGACTAGATTTTTATGGCTGAAGGATTTAGAAATACCCGTCACCGAAGATAATCTTATACAGTATAGATTCACGCGTGTTCCCTTCGGAATTATTTCCAGTCCGTTTTTACTAAACGCAACAATCAAACATCATCTACAGACTTCTGAAGGGAATCACACCAAACAATTGGCTAGTAACATATATGTCGACAACCTACTAACTGGTACAGAATCAGTAGATGAAGCATTAGATCTGTATAAAGAGGCAAAGGATAAGTTTTCAGAAATATCAATGAATCTTCGGGAATGGAGCTCCAATTCTATAGAATTCCTTAACCAAATACAAGATGGGGCACCAGAAACCACAGTAAAATTTTAGGCTTAAATTGGGAATTAAAAGAAGACTCACTCCATCTTAGAGCAAAGGTAAACAAGACTAATGAGGTTACGAAGAGAGGGATTCTTAAAACAATAGCGGCTATATACGATCCATGTGGATTTAGTGTACCCATAGTATTACCAGCAAAGTTACTACTTCAACAATTATGGAAGAAAAAGGTTAAATGGGACAGCTCGTTATCTGATGAAACAAAACAAGAATGGATGAATATTCTAGAAGATCTTAAAGAAATTGAGTCAATACGTCTACCAAGAAATATGACTATACCAAAGGAAAATAATGCACAATTGCATTGTTTTACGGATTCTTCAACAGTAGCCTACGCTGCTGTAGTGTACCTGGTACAAGGAGATAACGTCCAATTTATAATAGGCAAGTCACGTCTTGTACCTGCGAAAGGTCAAGAAAACTTAAAAATACCGAAACTGGAGATGCTAGGCGTATTAATTGGTAGCAGGCTTATTAAATTTGTTCTCAAATTTATACAACTGCATATAACGCAAATGGTGTTATGGACCGACAGTCAGATCGTAAAAAGCTGGTTTTACTCAGACAAACTATTAGAACCGTTTGTATCCCGAAGAATGGAAGAGATTAGGAAAAATAAAGACTTAGTGGTGAAATATGTTCCATCTAAACTCAATCCAGCAGACTGTGCAACACGACCAAATATTTCAAAAGAAGACAGAGAAAAGTGGTTAGGTGGACCCGCATTCTTACGCCAAGATCCTAAGACGTGGCCAAAGAGCCCAAATGCTGAAGTTTCTCTTCTGTTGGGGGAGGGTCTGTCTAACACAGATAACCATGAAAAGGTTAAAGCACAGCCTACAGAATCAAGCCCAGTGACAAACCTAGTTCCTGAATTACAAGAAGTAAGACAGCTACAAAAAATAATGTTCCCAGAAGAGACACAAGGGAAGAAAACGAGCCTAGCTGGTAGTTTAAATTTATTCTCTGACACAAATGGAATCTTACGATGTGACGGACGTCTCGCACATTCGAACTTATCATACGATATGAAATATCCTATCCTTTTACCGAAAGAAAGTGAATTCACCGAAAAACTTATAAAGGAAATTCATGAAAAGAACCTTCATGTAGGAGTAGCACATACACTAAGCCTCATACGTCAGAGATATTGGATACCTCAAGGTAGATCTCGGGTCCAAAAAACGATAAGTAAATGTCCAAGATGCGTAAAGCATGGAGGAGGGCCATATGCATTACCCAAGACTCCTGCATTACCGGTGGAAAGGGTAAATTATACAAATTCATTTGCTTATACAGGAGCAGACTATTTTGGACCAATGGCCGTACAAACTGAAAACGGTCCAAAGAAAAGGTGGATCTGTTTGTTCACGTGTCTCGTGATAAGGGCAGTACATTTGGAAGTGGTCAAGGACCTAACCACTAACGAATGTCTCATGGCATTCAAGAGATTTATTGCGACAAGAGGAACTCCGACTCTTATAATTATTAACCGACAACGCCTCACAATTTAGATTGTTAGGAGAAGTGCTAACGAAAGAAGGAAATTTTACAACTAGCATAAAATGGAAATTTATTCCACAACTTGCACCATGGCATGGTGGGGCTTACGAAAGGCTCGTAGCTATTGTAAAGCATTGTTTAAAGAGAACGCTTCAAAAACAAATGTTGGAAGATACTCAACTTTTAACAATAATCAAAGAAGCAGAAGCGGTTATTAATACCAGACCTCTTACGTATGTAGGATCGAACTTAGAACACATACTTAAACCGGCAGATTTTCTCACTCCTGGAAAGTGTTTAAGTATAGAAGTATTGATGGATAGTCTACCACTTTCCGGATCACTTATCAAACAACAACTTATTGAAGGTTGGAATCGTGGCAACAAGATAATGGAAGAATACAAAGAAATGTTTGTTAACGAGTACTTACTAAGCCTCAGGGAACGATATCGAAATTCGCCCAAACAAGCAAGAGTAAGGTCTCGGGAAAGTCCAAATGTTGGAGATATAGTACAGATAAAGGGTGAAGCTAAAAATAGAGAAGGTTGGAAGGTAGGAAAGATCACAGAACTAATAAAAGGAAAGGACGGATTGTGCAGAATTGCGAAGGTGAACGTAGGGGACAGAGTGTTCACAAGATCCTTAGCACATCTGTATCCTCTGGAGGTTGATGAAGATGCATCTTTCCAAGACTCAACAAAACAATCCCCAATGAATGAAGAGGGAGACGTACGCATAGACACTGATGGACTCTCTCAGTACTTACCAATAAGAATTGAGGAGAATGACGTCCATGTCCCTACTGGTTCAAGTAGCTCGAAGGAAGATCATCACCAATTAGATATAAACAATGAAAACGATTTAATACAGGATCAGAGAGAGTTGTTAGAGGACACAAGGTTGACACAAATAATAGAAACCACCCCAGAACAAGCTTCACATGGTTCAGAGGCTGGAAAGGACAATGAAGCAGCTACATGTCAGCCAGTTGAATCGAGCGACCAACGTCGAACAGCTGCGGTCCAAGCTATGGATAAAATCCATAGATGGACGCAAGAATTAATGTCAACCATCAATTAAAGTTTGAGCCTTGTGAGGCGGGGAGTGTCGCGAAACACGCGATAATTGTAAATATTGTATATAGCAACACTAAATCCAGAAACTAAACTATGAGAAAAAAGGACAGATTGTCGATGGGTAAGTGACGCTCTTTTCACGTTTAAAATATAAAGGCGGTTTGAACAAGTAAATTTGCTTGATAACTTTAAGTATTAAACTAGATTCAGTGGATTGAGATATCCGGTTTTCCATCTGTTACGCAAGCTAAGTATTAGAAATAATCATGTATGAAATTAATATATTGAATGCACATAAAGCTAGACTGGTGTTATAAATTGTCACTATGTGCTTACTCTAATAACCTGTGCTATCAGGCATGCAAGAACGATTCGCATGACATTCTTATAAGCTTGACTGCTGAGGCACGAGTTTGGGTTGCTTTGGATCCAGCGGAGGCATATTAACATGCAAGAACGATTCGCATGACATTCATAAGCTTGACTGCTGAGGCACGAGTTTAGGTTGCTTTGGATGTCTGTAAGAACATGTCACGGATATTCCAGTTGCTGACCTACCAACAAGCTTATGAGTGTTAGGCCTCCAGTAATAATAATAATAAGATTGATGTACCATGGTATAGGGCAATCAGACAAAGGACAATCATGGTATGGATTGTCCCCGCCATAAGTGTTTGGCAAGGTTTATGAACGATGAATAAGATAGAGTATAGCTATATTGACTACCAATTCTAGCCCGGCCCAGTTGAGCCTAGAATAATGGTCATGTTTAGACCACTAAAAGATAATAAAAACCCTTATAAATTAATCTAGGAATACCTAGTGATTCATTTAGAATCAATGTGACCAATCTTTAAACAGGTCTTGCTGTGATGTAATGGTGCTGTGTGCTCACCAGTAGTGAGCACCTGGAACTCTGGACGTCTCTATCCCTTGTGTCTGTGTGAAGCTCAGCTAAGGTAAGGATGAACATATTTATACCGTACAGAATACAACCTCTGGTTTTCATAACTCAATTTCAATCTTGATATTCAATAAGCGAAGCAGATCATTGTAATACCGCTGGGTTATCGTTAACCTAGGCATGAGTATAAGCTCAATAAGGATCATATAGATTCTGTCAATAATTAACTAAAGTAAATGTGTGTTAGATCCATCCCCTTTAGCACACGAGTCAAAGTATTTAAATTCAAATTGCTGCTGGTTTTCTTGACACCCATTTCCTATAACATCTGGTCACACGCACGCCGCCCGGCTACGAATACTACGCACCTGTCAAACTAGTTAATTGTCATTTTTAGAAGATGAGAAGCTCGTGGCTAAGTAATAATAGCCGCTTAGTGTTTACACCTTGATCGATCAATCCGATATTTACCCACAATCTCTTCCAATGTTTGCGTCCCTGCGTCCTCGAGATATCGACGTAAACAATTAACAAACACTTTTCTAGTGTCGGCAGCGTGTAAACCAAGATTAATCGTTCGTCAAACCATCCGTCTTGTGACGTCAAAACGCAGCGCGTCGGGGAAATAGGGATTGAGAACCAGACGTGCGACCGCAGGGAACGAGTTTTACGTATGTACTGATTAGTTCGAAAACCGTAAAATGCAAGTTTTTGAGTACTGATTTTCGTTGAAACGTGTATAATTGAAGGTTGTCGTGTGTGAAAAAAAAATAAAAAAAAATAAAAGATTTTTTGTTAAGGGGTTGAAAAGGTGAAAGTTAATTCAAAGGTAAGACACACGATGAGTTTGTTTATGAAAGAAAAAGAAGGCTCTTCAAGCTCGCGGAGTGGACATTGAACCATTGGTTCAAGGACCTCTTGCTGTGGAAAAATTATGAGGAGTTTG
The DNA here is from genome assembly GCA_949316265.1 of Diarsia mendica. Classification (NCBI taxonomy): domain Eukaryota; kingdom Metazoa; phylum Arthropoda; class Insecta; order Lepidoptera; family Noctuidae; genus Diarsia; species Diarsia mendica. Next base: position 2,423,136 of record OX438888.1, on the reverse strand, counting down.
TTTGGAATAAAACATAGAAAATTCAACTAGAACATTAACAGTGGTATATTGTATAAAAAACACTTTACATGAAATGTTGAACAAGGCTGTTTACACCTTAAAGCTAAATTGTCTGAAATAGAAAACCAGGGCAGCGGGCCTCTGAAACCGAACGCGCACTGATTCTAACTTTCTCTGGCCAGATTATGTAAAAAAAAAAGATTGACTTACTCATGGTACCATGATCGCACTCCCTACGCCGTAAATTGTCACCGAAGCGGACGCGGTTCTCCACGGAGCTGGTGAATCAGGCGATCGCTAGAGCACGTGCTCGATAGCGATCCTCGTGGCCTCGCGCTCGGGCGCGCGGGAGCCTGGCACAGAAGACAGGTGCGGGAAGCGGAGCAGGCACGACGTGTAGTCCTTGAGATCGTCTACCACATGGGAACGGTGGCAGGCACTCACGCAGTCGCGGAGCCCTACGGATGGGACGCCCCTCAATGGCGTTGGCTTGCTGATGGGCTGAACTGAGCGAAACTATCGCAACTCCAAAGTCCTCCCAGCATCACGGCGGAAACGACGCCATTGATGACGCCACGTGCAAGTTTATCGCGGTCCCATGTCCGAAACACTATGTTTATTGGACCACGAGGCTAGCTAGATCGAACCCATGGTGACTACGGACCGCAATCCATCGCTCGATAGCGTTATTATAAAAAAAAGGAAAAATCGCGCGTACATAGCGCGTGTAACTTTTACTCCACCATTTTGAAATTTAAAAAAACGAAAAAAAACTAGCCGGAGCCGTGAATCTGGGTACGCGTTATGCGCGCATGGTGGAAATTCCCAGACTGACAAATCGAGTCCGCAGATCGCAGATCTGTCGGTTTGACAATCCGTTCCACTTGAAATGGTGATACAAAAAATGAATTACATAATTTATTAATTCTAAATTTAAGGTGGTACATCATAATTAATACGTTACCGTATCCCATACACAACCATGACTTAATTATTTGTTTTTGTTTACTTTTGATAAAGTTATTAATTTTTGAAGTGCGACCAGACAATTGCTGCGCGTGAGTCGTTTGTCTATGACAGCTACGTGGAATGAAACGCACATTCCTCTATAAAATAATTGTTTTTGTTGTTAACAAATGTTTTAATTAATCCTATAACTATTGTTATATTTGGATTGTATGATTTATGAGGATTCCAAAGATGGTTTTAAATCTCGAATCCGTGCCGTAGACAACGAATAATCTGCATGCCAATATTGCCGACATTGGTTGGTGTTTATATGATTTCTGTGTATTTACAGTCTATCAATTCGAAGTAAATATTGTTTTGAGCTATGTAACACCTAGCCGTCTCATTTGCGATGTTGGTTATTCGTTCTCTGTTGTATTTTGGATTCATAGGTGTCATTGTTAAAATAACCTCAAAATGTTGTTGACCTATGTTATTTGTTCTGTTGAAAAAACTAGTAGCAGCTTATGTAATTTATCTGCTACAATACCCCCCTTCGCGGAAAAAGGCTAACCCCGTTAGCCGACACAGCCGGTCTAACCGAGAGAAAAAAAAGTTTTATAGTACATGAAAAGTTTTTCCTAAATGTACTGATCAACACTGGAATCTGTAAGGATTGTGTTGAACAAAGTAAGTTAAAGGGCTATGGTGAGTATTGTTGAACTATGAAAATTCGAACTAATCGTTCTATTAAAATCTAAGCTACCTTATGGTTTTGAAAAGTTAAGTAAAGTAAAGTATGCTTATTAAACTATTGACTGAAAGTCATTGACCTAACAAGTAATTATTGTTGGTCTACTATAATCTAAGTGCTTATGAACTATTGGTCCGGACCTATGAACTAAATATACTACCTATAATTATGAGCTATAAATGACCAATGAATTGGTTCTCTTAAATGTACCATAGCTAAAAAATACTAATACTAACTATAGTAACTGGACTACTTGTATTATTAAGTACTAAGTGTCTCCTAATGCTAAATGATGATTTTACCATCTATGTATTTTGGCAACAAAGTATTATGTACAAAGGATAGTAACCACAGTACTGGTCTAGAAACAGTAAACTGTAGAAAAGTTTTTGAATAGTAACGAAGTGTTATCTTCAAAATATTGTTTAAATTTAGCATGTCACTGGCGTGACTGCTAATGCTTTTGATGAATATGGGTCGTTGCCCAATTCAATTGTAAGCGGACAATTTGTGAAAAGGTTTGTGGGAAAAATTTCTTAACTGAATGTTTTTTTAAAGATAATAAAAAAATTCAATTGTTTGGAAAAAAATACTGAACTGTTTTTGAAAAAATAAAGTGGATCAGGGTCGTCGAGAGCCACTGATACCGTTGCAATTCAGTGTAGTGTCAAAATTTGGCACTTGTGAAATAATTATTTTTTTGGTCAAGATTCCCAAAAAAACTTATTTTCAATTGTTTTGAAAAAAGTACTGGATTGATTTTGTTGAAACAAATGGGCTCAGGGTCGGAAAGAGCCACTGATACCTAAGCAATTCAGTGTAGTGACAAAAATTGTCACTTTAAAAAAAATAATATTTTGGTCAAAGTTTCCCAAAAAAAACTTATTTTCAATTGTTTTGAAAAAAATACTGAACTGATTTTGATAAAACAAATGGGATCAGGGTCAGAAAGAGCCACTGATACCTAAGCAATTCAGTGTAGTGGCAAAAATTGTCACTTTTTAAAAATTAATATTTTGGTCATATTTTCACAAAAAAACTTATTTTCAATTGTTTTGAAAAAAGTACTGAACTGATTTTGATAAAACAAATGGGATCAGGGTCAGAAAGAGCCGCTGATACCGAAGCAATTCAGTGTGGTGACTGAAATAGTCACTTTTAAAAAAATGTTTATTTTGACCAAAATATCCCATTTAAAAACTTATTTCCTATTGTTTTGGGAAAAGTCCTGAATTGTTTTTGAAAAATCAAACGAGTTCAGGGCCATGGGGAGCCACTGATACGGGAACAATTCTGTTTAGTGAGTAAAAAATATTTTTCACTTTAAAAAAGTAATTCGACCTAGAATGTGCAAGTGCAACTTTTTTTGAAATGGTCGCAAAATTGAGCATAATTAACAACACCCATTTTATGGCACTTTTATTATGTCCTTGACGTGATACTTCCCTATAGTTTTTGTGTTTATTTCCTCTAATTGGTAAACAACATCGGATAGTTTGTCGACTATTTTACATTTGACAAACCTTGGTGCTAATTTAGCTGAGAAAAACTTTGCTGCGTTTGACTGTACAAAGTTACGCCTCCAAACGATATCACCAACTTTTAGCCTGAGCTCTCGGCGTCGCAGGTTATATCGGTTCGCATTCTGTTTGTACGCTTTGTTCAAAGTACAGCTTACACGTTGGAAAATATCTGCAAGTTCATTTAAGGAATCTGCTTTTTCGTTCCTATTGTGAAGTTGAATATCATCAATTGAATTTGGTGCGTTGCCCTTCAAAGTGTGCAATGCACCGTCAGAGATGATTTCACGACCTCTGGCCAAGAAATATGGTGTGTATCCTGTAGCTACGTTTATTGAAGTGTTTAAAAAATAGCTGAATTTGAGGAAGGAACCTAGAACAATGTCTCTGGTCCTCCTCTACTAACATTGCTAAGCAAGTTTGAACGGTTTGATTATAGCGTTCCACAGTGTTTGATTGTGGTGCATAATATGCGTTTTAAATAACTTTTGGAATTGAATTTTTTTGTGCAAAAGTTTAGTTGGCTGTCCGGCTGGTTTAAAGTTAAGTTAAAATTATTGTCAAAAGTTGAAGAGGGTGTTCTGAACTTATTTTGCAGATCCTCCAAAGTGACTACTGAGTCTCTAATTTGTCTATAATAATCAAGTGCTTTACCGCCCAATAAATCTGAAAAACATTTAACAATTTTATGTTCAGGTACGTCTCTAGTGCGCATGCAGTCGTCTATTCGCAAGAAAAAATCCACTATACTTGAGTCGCCGGTGAACTTTAAATTCCATGATCTGAAATTGTCATCGCGTACTACGTAAGTTGTGACATTCGAGTTGACTGCTGGTACCGTTTGACTATGTGAAGGTTGGTCAATGTATTTTGTGTCATGGGATGCGGTTGACATTGGTTGCTGTATTGCATCTTTTCGTCTATGCGTTACATTTCGAGAGACATCGTCAGTATCTGATTCGGCGTGCTTGTGCACGTCCTCCTCTGTGTCAACAAATTTTTCTGTTGGATCCGTCATTATGACGACACAACAGGAATCAAAAACTAAAATAATTGGTTAGCAACCAAACAGTGCTTGCGGAGAAAATAGTTGAAGCAACCAAAAAAATTGCAGCTGTCAGTACATGAATATAAAATATCGCTTGAAAAAAAACAAAAAAACATGTTTACAACTGCCAAAGTGTTGCTTTGTCAAAACAAAAAACTCACAAAAAAATAATGCGAAGCATTCACTGTTTAGATGCCACCAGAAAGTTTTAACTACAAATTGTTTTGGAGTATGTTAACGCAATAAGTTCAAACTGAAAATAAACAAATACCAGAAATATTCCAAACAAATCCCTCAATATAACGATATTATAAATGTTCGGGCGCCATTGTCGTGTGTGAAAAAAAAATAAAAAAAAATAAAAGATTTTTTGTTAAGGGGTTGAAAAGGTGAAAGTTAATTCAAAGGTAAGACACACGATGAGTTTGTTTATGAAAGAAAAAGAAGGCTCTTCAAGCTCGCGGAGTGGACATTGAACCATTGGTTCAAGGACCTCTTGCTGTGGAAAAATTATGAGGAGTTTGTTTGGAATAAAACATAGAAAATTCAACTAGAACATTAACAGTGGTATATTGTATAAAAAACACTTTACATGAAATGTTGAACAAGGCTGTTTACACCTTAAAGCTAAATTGTCTGAAATAGAAAACCAGGGCAGCGGGCCTCTGAAACCGAACGCGCACTGATTCTAACTTTCTCTGGCCAGATTATGTAAAAAAAAAAGATTGACTTACTCATGGTACCATGATCGCACTCCCTACGCCGTAAATTGTCACCGAAGCGGACGCGGTTCTCCACGGAGCTGGTGAATCAGGCGATCGCTAGAGCACGTGCTCGATAGCGATCCTCGTGGCCTCGCGCTCGGGCGCGCGGGAGCCTGGCACAGAAGACAGGTGCGGGAAGCGGAGCAGGCACGACGTGTAGTCCTTGAGATCGTCTACCACATGGGAACGGTGGCAGGCACTCACGCAGTCGCGGAGCCCTACGGATGGGACGCCCCTCAATGGCGTTGGCTTGCTGATGGGCTGAACTGAGCGAAACTATCGCAACTCCAAAGTCCTCCCAGCATCACGGCGGAAACGACGCCATTGATGACGCCACGTGCAAGTTTATCGCGGTCCCATGTCCGAAACACTATGTTTATTGGACCACGAGGCTAGCTAGATCGAACCCATGGTGACTACGGACCGCAATCCATCGCTCGATAGCGTTATTATAAAAAAAAGGAAAAATCGCGCGTACATAGCGCGTGTAACTTTTACTCCACCATTTTGAAATTTAAAAAAACGAAAAAAAACTAGCCGGAGCCGTGAATCTGGGTACGCGTTATGCGCGCATGGTGGAAATTCCCAGACTGACAAATCGAGTCCGCAGATCGCAGATCTGTCGGTTTGACAATCCGTTCCACTTGAAATGGTGATACAAAAAATGAATTACATAATTTATTAATTCTAAATTTAAGGTGGTACATCATAATTAATACGTTACCGTATCCCATACACAACCATGACTTAATTATTTGTTTTTGTTTACTTTTGATAAAGTTATTAATTTTTGAAGTGCGACCAGACAATTGCTGCGCGTGAGTCGTTTGTCTATGACAGCTACGTGGAATGAAACGCACATTCCTCTATAAAATAATTGTTTTTGTTGTTAACAAATGTTTTAATTAATCCTATAACTATTGTTATATTTGGATTGTATGATTTATGAGGATTCCAAAGATGGTTTTAAATCTCGAATCCGTGCCGTAGACAACGAATAATCTGCATGCCAATATTGCCGACATTGGTTGGTGTTTATATGATTTCTGTGTATTTACAGTCTATCAATTCGAAGTAAATATTGTTTTGAGCTATGTAACACCTAGCCGTCTCATTTGCGATGTTGGTTATTCGTTCTCTGTTGTATTTTGGATTCATAGGTGTCATTGTTAAAATAACCTCAAAATGTTGTTGACCTATGTTATTTGTTCTGTTGAAAAAACTAGTAGCAGCTTATGTAATTTATCTGCTACAAGGTGTTAGGCGTAACTATCACTATAGTTGATTTATTTGAACAAAACTTCACATTTTCGTCACTGACAATATTGGCAATCATAGATACGGCATATTTTCCTCTATGGGACTAGCATTTTCCTGGGGCTCCAACTGCATAGATGACGTAAAATTTACCACTGCTATATCTTATCCTAGGTCATGACCTAGATGATGATGGTAGAATGATCTACGATCATCATCTAGGTCATGAAGACCATGGGGTCTTCCTCTGGGCTAAAGAGGGATAAAAATACAAAATATAGACGTACAGACAGAGTCTTTTTTACAATACAGCGTTTATATGCAAATATACAGCCACTTTCAGTCATTTCATATTTTATGGAAATTATCATCTATTCAGCCAAAAGACGTCCACTGCTGGACATAGGCCTCTCCCAGGCGTCGCCACATTGACCGGTCCCGTGCGTCTCTCATCCAGCGGTTTCCTGCAACCTTGACCAGGTCATCGGTCCACCTAGTGTCTTCCGGTTCGCGGTCGCCATTCCAGAACTTTTCGGCCCCATCGGCCTTCCGTTCTGCGAGCAATGTGCCGTGCCCATCGCCACTTAAGTCTGGCGATTCTTCGGACTTATGGAAATTATACTAATTATTTTTTCATAATTATTTTAACTTCATGTTGATCTCCAACGTCGTGTCGCGCGTCTGTCCGACTACATCGGTAAATAAACGATACTATCAGGTCTGTTCACGTGATTTGCACATTTTGTGACGCGTTCGTGACGTCATAAGGAAGCGGATGGTGAACCAGTAAATTTTACGATGTATTACATAAAAAATATTTCTGCAGTAAAGTGTTGCTGGTTAGGGCCGATTGTTACTTGTGTTGGGAATTTTAGCTGCATATGCTAGCTACACTTTGTTATTTTTCGTCTTACTTTGTTTATGCAAACTCTCAGTATTTGTAAAGCTTTTGATTAAGTGGTTACTGTATGTGGAACATTGTAGACCGATTATGATATTGGCCGATTTACTAATAATTTGTGATATTAGTTGTGTATTTGATTAGTTTCTTACACCATTCGTCGTTGATAGTCCAAATCCGCGTAACTAACATTGTCAAATACCGCGTATGTACAGTCTGTGCCCAGTATAACATGACCCATCTTCGCACACCCCTTCCTCTCTTATTCTTTATAATAGGGATCAGGTAATACTTGGCTTCAACTTCGCTTAACCGACATTGTTAAATACCGCAAATTCAGTCTGTGCCCATTATTATTCGACCTCTGTTCTCACACAACTTTCCCTCTTATTCTTTATATTAGGGAACAGGTAATACTGGGCACTGGCTGTACATACGCGGTATTTGACAATGTTATTTACGCGGAATTTAAGTATCAACGACGCATTGCTCTCAAACCGGTGAAGGAAAACAATGTGAACTTACTTTTAATTTTCTTACACGCACTGGGTCAGCGTAGTGAACTGTATTTCTGCAGTGGGAGCGTAACAAGCTGGTTATGCCATAGCATAACCAGCATAGCATAAAATATTTTTAAATCACTGAAAATGAAACATACAGCATACTGTATGTTTCATTTTCAGTGATTTAAAAATATTTTCTAGGATAAGTAGGTACATTTTATTGCTAACCAACAAAACTTATTCATGTATCTTTTTGTCAAAATTTATTATGTGTTATTTCAGACGAGGATTTACATGAATGGTTTTCGTCCGATTATGTGGAGTGCGATGGTACATAGAGCAAAATGTTAGTGAATTTATTGTCACAATGAAGAATGAGATTTTGGAGTACATTATCCCACAGAATTACTTTTATACATTGAAACATTAAACAACAGCTTACTTCATATTAGCCCAACGCCATAGAAATACACCGTTAATATTGCCAAAGCTTTATTACACCAATATCCATAAGATAGCGAGCTAATCCGAGACATTAACAATGATTTAATACCAAGACATCCTCACCTTGAGTCTCGACGGGTTTCCTTGTATGGACAACGTCACTTGTATTGCAAAAATCACCCTTACTGCTACGGTATAAAGGTGGTATAAACAAGACGGTTGGTTTACTGTACTGTGATATATTATCCACGGTTTAATGTTCACGAAAAATGTTCGGCAGCTGTTATTTTGATGTGAGGCTATTAGAGTGCTAGTATTACAGTTGAACATGAGATTTGGACATCATTTTAGATGGGCATAGGTACCTTATTTATTTTGACCTTTGGAAGGATCAGGATTGAAGAATTCGAAACCGGCGCACGTGTATGATTCAAAGTCAAAGAAAGTAAAGGGCACCCACTATTACATATCTAATCTACTTTTGAAACAAGATCTTTGACTTTTATGTTACCTACATGGCGATCAAAAATGCTTCCTTACTCAATTCCGATTTCAGGTGATTTCAGCCTGTATTATCTTACACAGGAGGACAGAGTTTTCTCTATCTCTGTTCTTAGTAAAATAGGAAGGAATGATTTAAAATCATAATAACTTATGAGAAAGACTTTAATTAATGTCTTTCTTTAACGTAGGGTTAGTGCTTAAGAGGAAATGCGGATGGTCTTTTCTCCATACAAACGCTCTCGCCTGTTTTCTTTTTGGCTAATGACCCTAGAGCAATGATTTTTTACAGAATAATATATATTAACTATTTCTATGCCCCTATGTTTTCCTTTTTGGTGATAAATTATTTTTATGCTCAAAATTGCTTGTTTAGATCGCTGTTAACAGAGTCCTAGTGTACAAATTTGACAACTATTAGCGAAAAAAGAAAAACATAGCGGCCTAGTATATATCCTCCTTATTCATTGTCTAAAATATCTTTTAAATTGTTTTAATATTGGAGGAGGAAATAGGCGAGAGCCAAACCTAGAAATATGAGTTTTTACTTAAGCTATTGAGTCGGCTCTGCAGTTGTCCTTATCGCACGAATTTGAGGGCAGGGGGACGGAGAGAGACAGACGGATAGACGGATAGACGGATAGAGATAGCGCCCGCTTTCCTCTTAACCTGGTGTCAGACTGGTGACTTGAGTTCGATCTCAAGACCCATAGTCCGTCGCATTTTTACACCACTGGTGCCGTAATTAAATTAGAAAGTACCTGCACATAATTAGTTTTAAAAAACCACTTTAGTTCACCAAATTTTCACCCAAATCTCTTGTTTTACATAATATACATTATTAAGTAACATACCTTGGCTCATGTTTCCTTGTTTTATCAAATATGATTGATTAGTGGTTTACTCACATTTTGCCATTTATTTTAAGTTCAATAAAAAATAATAACAAGAAATTCCGCAAATAAAATTCCCAGGCAAAACCACATCCTAGTATAACGTTAACCATTATTAATATAACGGACACTTACCTTGGACATTCGCCACAATTTCCCGTCTGCCCCCATAACATAGGACGGCACGATTTGTTTAATGTTCATGAAAAACGTTCGGCATTTGTCATTTAGGTGTTATTTGCCGCTATTTGCGGAATTGTGAGGATATAACATGTTTCTGTGAATGTGCTATTATGGTGCTATTCCATTGAGGTTAAAGAAATGGCAAAATGGTTTTTTTTTGGGTTTTTCTGTCAACTGCCTGGTCGGTTCAGTGGTTGCAACTACTGAACATGAGGTACTGAATTCGATTCTCTGGTCGAGCCGTCTATCTATCTATGGTCTTGTAGCATGCGCACCAAAGCCGAAATAGCAGGGGTGGCTTTCTGCTACTAGGGAACACAACGATGACGAGTAAATATGATGTTCAAAAACTCCACAGAATGTCAATAGCAAATAACAGTGCATACACGTACCTTGGACTGCTACGACACACGTTGAACTTTCCACCTCCGATAGTACCAAGGGCAGGAACACAGGAATTCCGGGATGCGAGTCAGATATTCACGCGCGTAGAAGATAAAAACCGATGGTTTGTCCAGTGCTGGGACAGGAGAACGTCGTGCGCGAAAAGGATATGTTTTCACACACGCGGGTATCTAAGAAGTGTCTTCGCTCCAACTTTTTACGAGTCACGGTATGCACCACAGATTATAGATGGTCTGCGTTTTGTTATCGCAAACTGATGGAACGTTGAACATCGATTAGAATTTGAAGAATTAGAATAAGTTACGTTTGGTTTTGTACGATGACGGAACAGGTCTTATTATCTATATTTATATAGATAATAAGACCTGGAGAAGTCCTGACTGACTGACTGACTCATCAACGCCATGCCCAAACCCTTGGACCTAGAAAGCTGAAATTTTGCACAGAGGTCTCCTATATGAAGTAGACAAGGAATAAGGAAAGTTTTTTCGAAATTCAACCCCTAAAGGAGTTAAATAGGGTATGAAAGTTTGTATGGAAATTCGTCATTTTCACGCAGGCGAAGCCGCTGGCAAAAGCTAGTGTGTTAATGTATCATTAGTAATTTTTCAGTGGCAGCCATGTAGTCTGAATTTGGGCTTTTTGACTTAAATATAACTAGTGAAATACGGGGGTACTGTAAGGTACACCTTTGCCTTACCAACCCTTCGAGAATTACAGAAGTTACGATATGTTCTAATACTGCTGTCTCTGTCTTCTCTGTGTGGACCTCCATATTTTTGAGTCTATATATTTTCTCTATGTTTCAAAATCTGACTAGTCACACATCTATACGCGTAATCTTGCGGACAATAGCTTGTTTCAAAACAATGCAAAAATCATTAACTCAAAACCTCCCACAAAGATTTAAAGTAAATAAAAAATTACAAACCACAAAGATTTACAGTAATAAAGTAGTTAAAAAAAAAAAACTAAACCAACTAAGATAATTTTGCGTAGGTTTTCACCGCAAAGCTGAAAACGGGTAGCAATGAAATAGCAGGCACTATGCGTCCCAAGGGCTCTCTGGCATTACGAGCAACATTCGGATTAGATTTATAAACGCCAGTGAAAACGACGTGTGAAATGCTGGCAAAATACGAGGTTTGATGAGGTTTAGAGGTAGGTGTTGGGCGTATGGAAATGGCTTGAAAGAAGATGTATTACGCACTAGGGCTTTTTTGGTGTTGCTGTTAAAAAGTGACGAAAAGTTCTTTGCTTATTTCGTAGTTTTTGTTTCAATGGAAATTAGAAAATGAATAATTATGTCCGTATTTGTGTGTGTGACTAGGTATTTTTAGGTTATCTGTTATTGTTAATTCTATCAATGTTATGGACATATTTGTACACTGATACTTACGGCTAACCATGATTGAATTGAAACTAATGTATTTAAATAATGCAGTTTTTTTTTTATCTTTTCTTAGTATTTTTGTTGCAAATGCAGAAACCCAATAAACTGGGTTTAGAAGGGTAACTAAGGCTGAGGCTACATTAGGCCGCGACGCGACCTGCGACACATGAGCGATTAAAACAAGTAAATGAATGCTCACGTATATGGCTACACCGTACATCAATTCAATTCAGTTCAAAAAATTTCGCTCTTCCAGTCGCATCGCAAATCGCTGCCTACTGTAGCCTCAGCCTTAATTGCGGCATGTCGCGGCGGCGTCTTGCTTGCGGCATGCTTCCGGAATGCAAGTGGCATCCTTGCGGTTTGCTTGCGGCATGCTTGTGGCATGCTTGCGGCGTGCCTGCGCCTTGCTTGCGGCATGCTTGCGGTATGCTAGTGGCATGCTTGCGGTATGCTAAAACTTTAATATTTAATTATACCGCAACCTGGTAAATCGATTGCTACTTTTTTACGTATGTCTTATTATTACTATACACACATACAATAAAGTAGATTATTTAAAGACTTGCTATTTATAGCAAGGAAATAAACAGTACAAGAGAAGCCAAAAACTTGAAGTGTTTTGATCACTTCTGCTTCTTAAGTTTCACAAGTACCAATTGAATAGAAGCTTCAAATGGTTACTGTGAGTACTGTTGGAATCAAAGGCGAGGCTCGATGGGACCCCAATTGTATGAGCACTTATGAAAGAATTCTGAGTACAATATTTTGATTTGTTTCTCACAAATGTATGTGTATTTTGTAAGAAGAATGTATTGGTATTTAATTATAGGGATAACGTGGAAATTAATTGTGAGATCTTGTAAATGTTGCTTTTAGTTTTTGTGCTTTTTCAGTATTACGCAAAATAGACCAGGCTATCGGTACCCGGTATGCCAATAGTTTATAATGCTGACACCAAGTCGAAGGATGAAATAAACAACACGCCTAAATCTAAAAGGTAGGAAGAGGTAAACTGTGGTTCGCATTTGAAAATATTCAGTTTCCATTCTACTATGATTCTTTTAAGGTTTTCCGATACTTGAACTTGCATCGGTTAAATCAATAATTATCTGTCATTCCTACATTCCTGAGGACTGATTTTTTGTATTGAAAACTACATATTCAAAATACCATAATGAAAGCTTTCAAATTGTGTTATTTTACGTAACAATTATGTAAATTGTAATTTATAAATACATCTCAAGTTTATTACTAAGCAAAACAGAGTAGAATATACATTTAAATCCCCATTTTCTTTAATACTAGGAATATAAACAGTACAATGGTGTACTTGCTAGTTCTTTCAGCGTTTAAGTGCCGTCGTAAACCTCAGCTGAGTCTTTATAGCCGAGGTTGATAACTTTATTTACTTTCTTCCCCTTTTACTTTAAATTGAATCATTTTACTGCGGAATACAGGAATATAATTAGTGAGAAATAAATGATGTTGCATCACTGGTGTTGATATCTCAAACTTTGGTTGATTTTTAAGTTGGATTTGAAAAACGTCAAGGATTTTTTTTTTTTTTTTAATTAGCCTATTCTGTCCCACTGCTGGACAAAGGCCTCCCCCATTTCTTTCCAGCTCTCCCGATGTTGTGCCTTCTCTGGCCAATCAGTCACGAACGAGTCCAGATCGTCACGCCAACGTTGCTTGGG